>CM061363.1:1215000-1815000 GCA_030867105.1 Liasis olivaceus | reverse complement strand
TACTTTTCACCATAACTGTTGAGCCTCCAAAAATGCAAAACAAAGCATATCGGCCTCATATAAGACGGAATGCCGGAGCCCAACGAACAACAATACGCCTAGCTAGTTTCTGTGAATCTGAGCACAAATTAGGCTCAAAATGGAGGAGTCCTTCTTGTACCCGTGCTTACTTCCATGGCAGACCTTCTCATCTTCCAGGTGCTAGAAATCACACAGTGGTTTTTTTTAAACTCTGTCCTTAAAAAACCATTAGGAAATGTCAGCATCTGGAGGAAGAGAAGTGGCTTTCCCAGAGCAGACTCTCCTGGTTGAGGCTTGGCCACCGGGCAGTGGGGGGATTCTCAGTAAGTGGAGCTGCCTAATTTTAGGCTTGGCTGGAAAGCCACCAGTTGTGCCCTGAAACTAACCCCCACCATTGTGTGAGAGCAACAACACTCCCAGCCTCACTGGCCAAGAGATCAGGGCCTTTTGTACCAAAGGGTTTACTTCCCATCTCCGGGAGGGGAGGGACACACATCATTGTGGCTGTGTGGATGTGAAAGTCAGCACCCCTGTGTGGTTTGCAATGGGTGGCTCCTTTTGAATTCAGATACAGGAAAGGAAGGTTGCTGGTTGCTGCCTCTCAGGTTTCATCCAGCCTGCAAGCAGGTTGCTGAATCGTCCTTCTTCCAACTCTCAGTGATTCTGGGACTGAGTCAATAATTTGTTTATGAGAAATTACAGAGTGACTGTCGAATACCTCCACTCATAAACTTGGGTTGCAGATCATGTAGTCACTGTGAGGAAGCCAATGGAAACACCCTTTCCAACAAAAAGATACATCCATCACAGGCACAAATCTGTCAGCCCTTTCCCCGTATGTCATTAAATATTCCCAGTCTTCATAGAACCAGAGTTGGAAGGGGTATTTAGGGATAAATCCAAATTAAAGCACTTCTGGCAGATGGCTGTCTAGCGTCTACTTGGATGTGTCTGATGCCCCACACTTTCTGGGCCATCGGTTCCATTCCTGAGCTGCTCTTACTGTTTGGATGCCTTCAGCTGAAATCACCATAACAACATTATTCCATGTCCTGCACTCAGGAATGAGACAGGTCTTGACCTTCTGTGTGACACCACTTCAGGTATCTGAAAAATCCCCACTCAGTCATCTAACACTAAATCTACACATATCTCTCTATTTCTTCTTGTAAGGGTTCATTTCCAGCATTCTTCTCCTTCTCTGAATCTTTTATGGTTTCTCCAGATCTGTAATGTTCTCTTGACCTTGACTTGGCAATAATATCATGAAATGTCACAGCTTTGCTCAGCTATTGGGAGAAGATTCACAGACAGACCATGGCTAGAACAGAATCTTTATTGCAGACAAAAACGTAGCTGAATGTAAAAGTTGACTGCCCACTGCTAGTACCAAGATGGAAATAGCTTAGATATCCTCAAAGGGTTTAGTTCAAGCCCTCTTTCTCTCACCCTTCCAAATACTGGATCATTCCTTGGAGCAACACTGGGTTGGGGTCTTGAAGCTGAGTGGTTGTTGAGTGTTTACATAATGGGTATCTCTGGTTGGGGACTACTGATCCCTGCCTGGCCCACCTCAAGTCTTGTGGTATCTTTGCTAAATGAGGTGCCCAGAGTTGGACACAATACTGGAGAAGGGGATTTTGACCACCAAATAATGTGAACTGTTACTTCTCGTGATTTGATTTGGAATCCATCCATTTGTTGATACGGCCTAAAATTGCACTTGCTTGTTTAGCAGCCATTTCGTACTGCTGATTCACACCCAGTCACACCCATCAACTACAAGTCCAAGATTGCGCATACTTTTACCAAATCTCCCACCCTAAACCTCTGCATTTGATTTGTTAAGATCTTTGCATTATTTCTATTAAATTTAATTTTGTTATTTTTCAGCCCACTTCTCTAACCTACTAAGATCATTTTCAATCTTGTTTTTGTTTTCTGTCGCATCCAGTTTTGTATCTTCTGCAAATACACACACACACACACACACACACATATTAAGAAAAGGAAAAACAAACAAACCAAAGGAAAAAGAGAAGCAAAACCCCCTTACAAAATACAATATAATTGGTTAATATTTTCAAATTTTCATTATTTGGTTTTAAGTAATTGAATGTACTATGTGATTGTAAAAACTGCAGATTGTTAAAATCCAAGTACCACACCAGTATCAACAGCAGTACTATAAATCATAAAACAGTGATTTCTGTCTGAGCAATTGAAGACTTTATATTAAGAAAAACTCAAATTTCCAATGTTGTACAAGCCTGTATATAGAATTAAAATCCAAAAACATTTCCAAATTGAATTAATTTCCATGCCAGATTTACTTTTGAAACATACTCCAAAACTTAGTTAGCATTTCTGCTGCAGAAGGAACAGTGCATACTTTCCAACAGGAAATGTGGAGTGTTCTGTGGCAGTTACCAGATACACAGCAAATTCAATATACTTTGTGGGAATGTGAGGTTTAATAATATATAATGGAAAAATAGGAAGTTAGAAAGGAAATTGAGTTTTTAAATTTTATTTCATTCTATTATACAGTAAATAATTTTCAAAAATTGAAAATTTGAAAAATTTTGAAAAATTTCAAATTGAAAATTTGAAAAATTATTTTCAACGTTTTACAACGTTGCCACCAAATATGGAAAAATGATCTAACCTAATTGTTACATTTCCAACAACTTTTAGAAAATGAACAGTCCAACTTAGTAATCAGTGTAATATTTGGTGCGAATTTAATATTCTTTCTCCATTGGTTTTCCAATTATTGCATATCAGTTATTATATCCATTCTTCATCCATTTGATCATACAGTCTTGTTTAACTGCTGAGTCATACTTCATCAACGATTTATAAATAAGGTCCAACAAATGCTTCAGATTTTGTGTTATGAGGTTTTCAAATTCTATCAAATATCTAAGTGTTCCTGCCTGGTTTTGCTCTTCCTTTAAATTTACCCTGCTTATTTGAAAATTTTGCAACCAGTTGGGTTGTTCTGACCATTCCAAAGAGAGAGTTTCAAAAGATTTTATCTTTGTCTTCCTAATGAACAAATCTTGCAGTCTATGCAGTTTGTTGTCTCTCCAATGAGCACATTTCTTTGTCCTTTCATGACAGTAAATACTCAACAGTGAGGCAAGACGTGATAAGTCTGGACTGATTATCATCTGTGAATTCGATAAGTATTCCCTCCCCATCATCATTCAAATAATTAATGATCAGGTGGACGTACAGTGCCGGCACTGAACCTTGTGGTATTAACTAAATAGCGTTTGATGAGGAGCTCTTGATGAACATTCTTTCCTTATGGTTATCTGTGGATCTTCCCTTTATTTATTTAATTGCTTATTAGATTTATATCCCCTCTTTCTTTCAGGAGCTCAAAGCAACTTCCATAGTGCCCCCTTCCTATTTCTCCCCACAACAAACCTGTGATGTAGGTTAGGGTGAGAGGGACTGGCTGCTGTTATCCCAATTCTTCACCCTCTGTGTTGGCTGCTGGTCCGTTTCCAGACCCAGTTCAAAGGGTTGGTTTTGACCTTTAAAGCCCTCAACAGTCTTAGGAACAGGTTACCTGAAGGAGAGTCTTCCCCGTATACTTAAGACGGTCTAGTGAGGCTGCCCTCCAAGTTCCCCCTGCCAAAGGAGGTGAGCTGCGGGAAAGCACTTTCTGTTATGCAACTCCTCTTACACAATTCCTGCCCCAGAGAGGCTCAGTCGGCGCCCACATTAGCTCCATTTTGGTGCCAGTTAAAGACTTTTCTATTTTCCCAGGCTTTTTAACTGGCTCTTAATTGTATTTTAATTACATTTTAATTTATATTGTTTTAGTCTTTAGACTGAGGTAGCTATCAGATTTTAAAAAATGAAAAAAGATTAATTTTCCAAGACATTTGCTTGACAAATCCATGCAGATTTCTAAAAAGTGCTGCATTGGTTTTTAAGGGGATTATCAATTAGTTGCTTGCTGAAGAATCTTCCCAGATACCGATGTCATCCTGTTGCAACTCTAGTTCGCTGGATCTTCTTTTTCCCTCCCGACAGGAACAGTGTTTTCCCTCCTCCAGTCATTGGATACTTCACCCATCCTGCAGGATCATTCAAAGATAGTGGGCAGGGCATTCAGCCAGACCACCATCTTGTTCCCTCAGTCTCCTGGGATGCGATCCATAGGGCCCTGAAGAGTTGAAATTCTGCCTTTTCCCTTCCCCCTGGCAAAGGAGAATATTGTCAGCAAGTTAGTCTAGGAATTTCCTGGAGGACCACGCTTGGCAGAGCCTGTCTCCTGACTGATGTTGGGGTAATTAAAGTCCCCCATCACTACTATTTCATGCCTCTCTGAAAGATCCACAATTTGCCTTCTGGAAGGCATTATTTACATCTTCTCAGTTGGGTGATCAGTAGTTGGCACCGATATTGGCCTAGCTTTTATTTCTTCCTCCATTTATTTGACCTCAATGCTCTCTATAGCGCTGCCAAGTTCATTCAATTGTGTTTTTGAGCAGGGGTGGATATTTTTAACATACAGCATAATTCTTCATGGTTTGTTGTTTCTATTATTGTCGAACAACTTGCTTCCTTCAATAGCTGTCAGGGAAGATGATCAACCCCTCAGGTTTCCATGATTTCTATTAAATCATATTGTCTTCCTGTAATAAGACTTCAGGCTTATTGTGTTTTCTTCCCATATTCTGAGCATGTATATCAAAACAATATATGGGGGCTGAAGTTGGCATGGTAGGAAGCAAGGACCCTGTGATTATAGAAGACCATTGCATGTGAACACAGTGCAGGTGCCTGAGAAATGGGCTACTAGAAGTTTGTTATAATGAACAGGCAGGAGAAAGAAACCCATGGTTGAAACCCCAGTTTGTCTGTCTGTCTCTATCTGTTGGTTTCTTACACAGAGAGATATTGTATAGAAGCTGACCTATGTCATTACTATTTCATATTTCCAAGAAGTTATTTATCAATCCTTGATTTTTCCATGGAAGTTATTGAATATGGATTGGGACCTCTAGAGGCAGATTTATTGCACTGGCCTGAGTGTAACCTTGGCACAAGGAAGTTCATTAATTTTAGGAGGTGATGTTCTTGCTTGACTTTTCACTGAGTAGTTAATACACCTTAGTTTAGTCATTCTCTTACTTACTGCAGAAGTGCACATGTTTTCACTGAAATTCTTACTTCTTGGTTTCCATCTGCAACCCAGATTCACTGGGGTCACCCAATATAGTTAAGTTGATGACTTAACAATTCTCTGGACTCAGACAATGCAGTGAACCAAATGGGTTGGGTAGGTAGAACAGGCTAAGCTGCAAAAACCTAACTAAGATTAATATTAATCAAGCTTTGTGTATTGGGGGAATGCATCAACTAGGTCTTTAACAGACCTCATTCAGCCAAAAGGTTAGATGAGAAAGACTGAGCTGGTGTCCAGGAGGTGGTAGATTCTCCTTGTGATCCTCCTCCATATTCACTATCTATAGGTTTTTAATTGTTTCTTCATTCTTTGGTACATTATTTCTTTGAATCTGTGGAAAGCAGAATAGAATAACTCAAGGCAGTGTACACAACACTCTTGCCTCCTATTTTCCCCATAACAACAACCCTGTGAGGTGGGTTGGGCTTGAGAGAGTGGCTGGCCCAACATCGTCCAGAGAGCTTCTGTGGTAGAGGATGGACCAGAACCTGGATCTCCTAGTTTCTAGTCCAGCACCTTAATCATTACACCAGACTGGCTTATACAGAAATGTTTCCAATATTTATTATATTGGTCATTGTGATCTTCACCTTTTAATACTTTGACGATATGAGTGATGCAGGTGAATGAGAAGTTTAGCATACTCATATTACCTAAATTTATAGCATTATTAATAAAGTTCAGAAGAAGTCCATGATACAACAGAGAGGTTGTTGAGGGTCCTCAGAGCTACTGATCATGTTTGTTGATCCACACGGGAATGAATTATAAATGCTTTAAATAATTGTCTGTTATGTGGCTCTCAGTAGGGAGGTCAGGGGACAAACAGTCCTTTAATGGTCCTTCTTGTGGAAGGTTACAACATAGGAAGCAAAACTAGGATATGTGGGTTGAACAGCCAGCTCTGCAGGTCCTATAGCCAGGGGGATTGTGTTTGGATCACAGACCAGGCTACCAAAATGAAGCACCTGGCAGGAGATTAGAGACACTAAATGCCTGGGATGGACCTTTGCCCAGATCCCCATGGGCTGGATCAAGAAGTTAGAGGTAGATGCCCAGAACTCAGTATTGAGTCATGTCTTGGGGCCAAGAGCAATGTAACCAGAGATGCTGACAAGGCTGTTGTACCAAGGTGATCTGACTGTCTTTGGGGCAGAGATAGTGAAGGGCAAGGCAAGAGGTTGGTCAAAACTGGCCTTACTTCAGGACAACCTTCACACTCATATCAAGTGAGAGGCCCAGGTGTCAACGAGTAGAAGGAGGGAGTACCCACTATAGACTTTTCCTGGATTAAACGGTACCTTTGCTTAAGATTAGCTTCTTTGGTCAACTCTTTTGTAGAGAAAGCTCCTGCCAGGGTGAGCGTTGGCCCTCAGATTCACTGGCTCTGCTGCGTCCATCAGCAAGGTGCTCCTTGGCTCCCCCTCTTCTCCCTTCAAATCCCCCCTCAGCTCCTTTCCAGCACAGAAACCTTGGGTCAGATCAGTGGCCCATGCCAGCTTGCAGCCAGAACAATTTGGGGGAGGCCACAGGATCACCAAGCTGCATTTTTCACCGATTTTCCTCTACCTTGGCCAGTGGGCTCTTGTTCTCGCTGGGCCTGAGGAGGGGCCCGGCTTTGCACGCGGAGGGCTGCTGGCTTAGTCTCTGGATAGGAAGCAGGAAGATATCTGCTGCAACCCCAGAAGGCAGCTGCTTGTTCTCTTGCAGCAAAGCCAAGCCCAAGCAGCCACCATGTGAGACACGGAGGGCAGGCTGGGCTTCCAGAAAGGGAGGGATGGGAACCAAGATCCAGTGGGTGTGGGAGTGTCTCCTGCCCCGGGAGGGGGAACCTTTGCATTATGGGTTGGAGACGGAGTGGGCCCTGCAGAGAGGGTTGCCCTCTGTGTGAAGGTCCTGGGCATTGCCCTTCTGAAGGACAGGACCTGCCAGGCCTCTGCATGAAGACAGACCTGCTGCATTTAAATGGGGTGAAGATTTATACTTGCTCTTTCTGGGATCTTGTGTCCATTCAGAAGATGCATCTAATGGCTTTTAGATAGGACTTGTTAATTATTCAAGTCATCTTTAAATAGCTCTTGCCAGAAGCAGTTTAGGGCCCTGATGTTTCTCTCTCTCCCCACTAGTTTTTGTCCTTGCAACTATGATGACCAGGTGGATTCAGCTGAAGGAGTACAGTGGTACCTCGGGTCACGAACTTAATTCGTTCCGCGACTCTGGTCGCGACCCGAATTGGTCGCGGCCCGAATCAAATTTTCCCATAAGGTTCAATGTAAATACAGTTAATCCGTTCTGACCCCTACGAATTTGGTCGCCAACTGATTTTGGTCGCAACCCGAACCAAATTTTCCCATAAGGTTCAATGTAAATACGGTTAATCCGTTCTGAACCATATGTATTTTTTTTTAAAACCACAAAAATATGACACAAAGTACAGTACAGTACAGTATGAAGAGAGAGAACACTAACCTTGCTTGAGGCGTGGAGGACAGGAAGGCGGGTGGGGAGGTGGTTATTGTTTGGAGGGAGAATCCCCCTCCCTACAGGAAGCCACGACCACGTGTGTCAGCAGGGAAAATGGCCGCGGATCCTGTTCGTCACCCAATGCGTCGTTCACAAATGGAAGCAAAATTTTGCGAATGGTGCTGTTCGTGACCCGAACTGGTCGTGAACAGAAGCGTTCGTGACCCGAGGTACCACTGTAATCTGGTCCTGGGAACCTTCCAGCTTAGTAGGAGCTCTAACTCTGATCTCCTGGTTAATGCCTTCTCTCTTCCTTGTTTCTTGTCTTGAACCCCATGAATCCCTGGTAAAGAAGAAATGAACAAATGGTAGGACAAAGTAGCTCAAAGTCCAAAGGAATCTGGTAACACCTTTTCCAACCAACACATTTTATTGAACAGCAGAAGCATTGTTGGTCAGAAAGATGCTTTCAGACTCCTTTGGACTTTTGGCTATCGTAGACTATCATGGCTCTCCTCCTCTTACAATGACTAAGATAATGTAGACAAACCAAAGCAACCCACTAGCAGTTATCCTGGTTGGACGCCCCCCCCCCGCCCCCCATTTCCTCATTAAGTCTGGCAGGACGTAGCTGAGTCCACCCCCGTGCAGGTGAGGCTGCTGGTGGGTTGAGTCCCCTGAGCCAGATCTCCCACCTTCCCCTTCCTGGCTGCTGAGGAGGACACCTCGCTGGTAGACTTGTGATGGGGGCAACTTCTGGACCTGCCCAGAGGGGCAACAGATTGCAAGGGGTTGCTCTGACAACGGCCGCTCTTTCTCTCCATGGCTTGACTTGGGTTGGGTGCTTCTAAATCAGGTGCTCCCCATTGTCAAAGCCAGAGTGAGAGTGACTAACAGAAAGCCTAATAGCAGGATTCATGGCGGGGAGGAAGGAGAAGAGTCCTTTCTTCTATCACAGGATGATAATTTGCAAGTCTTGCCAAGTGTCAGAGACTGTCAGGTGGATCTGCTGCTTGGGAGGGGGAGTAATATTTAAGGAGATAATTTTGCAAAGTGAATAAAGTGGATCGGGTTCCTTTCCCCCTCCCTCCTCTCTCTGATGTAATGGAAGGGCTGAGTGCAGCTTCAAGGGAGGTGAAGCTCTGTGGATTGGATTTAAATAGGGGAGATTAAGCAGCGGGAGGTGAGTGGGAGCTCCTGGAAGAGAACTAGAGTAGAGAAAGCTTGGAAGGGGCTGGCAGCTGCATCTGGGGAGCAGGCAGGCTGGGGGGGGGTTGAGGCTGCCCAGCTCCCATGGTGATGCATTCCCTTTAGCAGGCCTTGGTGGACTCCTGCCCAGGCAGGCAGGTGTGGGGTTTAAAAGGAAGGGATGCAGCTGGGTGGAAGAGAGCCTGGGTGGGCAGACTGGATGGTCCCCTCCACGCAGAGGCATCTAGTTAGAAACCAAGCCTGGCCTTGGCATTTTCACTGCCCACAGACCTCCTGAGGAGGCCTGGCCCAGGTTGCGCCCAATGTGTTTCCTGAACAAGATCGCCCAGTCTACTGCTCTGTTGGACCTTACTTCAGGGCAGAACAGGGCCCACAACCCTCCCCTCGGCCTCTTTGGATGCAAGGCGCTGTGGCAGCAACGGCATGGCCAGGGCAGGCAGCGGGAGAATAAGCCATGCTGAGGAAGGGAGAGAAGGAAGTGCTTTTCTGATGATGCTGATGGATGGAAGGCCTCTCCTCCTGGGTCTGACTGTCCTGTCTGGGGCTGCCTCTGGGCCCCGTGGGCACAGGTGGCTTGCAAGAACTGGCTGGGGGAGGGTGGTGTTTTGGCCTCTGGGGCTGGGTGGGGCAGAGGGTGGAGAAAGGTTCTGGGGTTCCCTTCTGTTGGTGCGGGAGGCCAGAGGGCCTCTGTCAGGGGTCCACCAGGAGCTAGGCATGGCCAGCCCCCTTCCCAGATGGCTGCTTTTAGGGCACCCTAGCCGGGGTGCAAGTTCGCTTTGCATCCCCCTTGGAGGAAGAAGTAATTGGCAGTGCAGCAGAAGCATCGGAAATCCTGTTGGCTAAAATAGCCTTTGATAACACGTTAGAGGAACTTCCTCCTAAGGGCCTCAGACTCTTGCTGGTGGTGATAGTGACAAAGGGCTTCTAGTTTCCCCTTGCTGACTTGGTTCGAAAAATCCAGCGGAGCAGGGCAGGCTGGGCTGGGCTGGGCTGGGCTGGGCTGCTGAGGTGGCCTCTGAAGAGCAGCAGGGTGGCTCTCCTACCCGTTAAAGGTGTGGAGAGGACTCCTCCCCTCCTGCTGATTAATTGGGGGGGAGCTTCTCCTGCACGCAGGAGGCAGGCAGAAGGACTGGCAGGCAGAAGAACGGTTGTGCTAAAGCACCCACTACAATCTTCCCAGAAGATGCCAGCACAGGGAAGTCAGGGAGGATGGGAGGCCGAGAGTTGCCGAGCACCTGGTAACGTTAAAGGGTCAGCTGTGGGCTCCAGGCGTCATTTTCTGACAAAAGGACAACAGTGGCACTTCCTCCTCTGTCCCATCTCAGTTGCCTGAAAGCAAAAAACCGAACGATTCCTGCCCAGGAACAGCAGAGCAGCCAACCTCAGTGAGTCCAAGACTCCTTGGTGTATCTTCCAAAGGGCTGCATCTTATGATTTGCAATGGGGTGCAATAAGTCATTAAAACAACAGAATACGGGTGAACCATAAACTCAGAAATACAGCACAGGGACACTGAAGTATAAAGTTACAAATATGCTGGTGCCAACCAGGAGTCAAGTCACCTTGCAGAAAATCTCTGGCTTGGCCACTGTAGGAAAAGACGTCAGAACTGGTGCCAGCCAGACCTTTGGTGCAAGCCTGTTCCATAAGGTGGCGGCCATCTCGGGCTCCCCACGGGCTGGCTCCCCACATACGCTGCTTGCATCTGGGGAACCCTCAGCATCCCTGGTTAGGGCGGATGAATCGGTTTTCCTTGGAGAAGGTGGTCCTGCCACCAATGCAGTGCTGCAATGTGGCTGTCCTGTGGCTGTCCTGGTTCTTGCCCACACGCCAGCAACCTTTATCGACGGCAGTTTTCAAATCATTCCTCTCATCCCATCTTTGTAGCAGCAGTGTTAGTAAAGGCTGGAGGAGGGGGAGGGAGAAATGGGTTGGGGTCTCTGGAGGACCAAAAGCCTACTGAGGTTGCCCCCCCAAAATGCAGACATCCTTGCAGAATCTGACCTCCCCCCTCTCTCCTTCTGTGCCAGCTCCCCTCTTGCTCTCCTCCTGTCAGATCCCTGAAAGGATTCCTGGACCTGAAGTGCCATCCACTCACTTGCCGATGCGGCTTCCTCTTCAGGGATTTGGGGCTGGTGGCTGATCTCCCAATCCCACTCACCCTGGGGCCGGGCTGGTTGGTTCTTGGGGTGGAGGAGTCCTGGGCGTCAGGCCCATTGTCCCCCTTTGAAAGGCCTTCCAGGGCTCCACCCACCTTCCTCTGCAAGGGCTTAAAAGTGGCAGTTCTTTGCCCAGCACAGATGTAATTTAAAGCCTCCTGCAGTGGCAAATGGGTCCAGCTGAAGGTGTATTGTGCAAGGGCACTGCTCTGCAAAAGGCTGTTTGCGGGTGAGGTGTGCGGCATAAAGAAAACCAGGCATGCCACCTTTTCTAGAAGGGTGGAGAAATTGTATGGATGCCAACTTCTTGGAAGTGCAGAAAATGCAGGACCCATGGGGGGAGTTAATGCCAAGGTCGATTGTTTAAAGAACAGGTTGCCCTCCCACTCTCCTTGGCTCAGGGCACCCACTCGGTGGCTAATGAACATGGCGATGGCAGGAGAGACAGAGGAAGTGTTCCTTGCCCAGGTCCCCCTACATTACAGCCACATTGTCTGTTTCAAAGGCGACATGCTGGACTGGTGAAAAGGGCAGGGGCACTGAGGAAAACCACTTCCCCCGCCCTGCTACCCTCTGCATTGATTTGCTGGTTGCTACAATGGTGTAAATAAAGAACATCCATCTCCTTGTTCCCACTTCATTCTGTTTTGCAAGAAAGGTGAGGGTGGCTTAAGGATAAAGTGTGCAGAACTGGACAATGAACGCAGAGGAAACAGGATGGTGTGGGAGAGAGGCAGCCCTCCAGGTCAGAAGAGCAGAGGGCAGCTGAAGTATTATTTTTAAAGAGTTATGAATGAGGGAGGGACCAGTTTGTGGACTGCTTCAAAATAAGAACTTTTCCAGAAGCTCCCGTTCTTCTGTTGAGTAGCAGTCCTGTTACGTTCAAGAGACGGGAGTTGCTTGCTCTGATCTGGCGCTTTGGCTGTGCGCTGAAGGTCAGGCAGAGCATGACAGCTCTGGGTACGGAGGTTTCGTTCCTGGCTGCCTGGGGGAACAGGGGTGGGTCGATTCTCCGCCTTCCTGTGGGAGAGCGTAGGAATCCCCTTGGTGGAGGTGGAGAAATTCTTAGGGCAGCCAGCCAGATGTCTGTCGGGTCAGTTGGGAGGAATCTGGCTCGGGCACCGGCCAGGCCAGATCACAGCGGTGCCGGCGGGGACGACCTGAAAAGCTTCTGCTGGCTGAGAAGTTGGAACCCGAGTTTTAATTGGTCCAACCAGGCTTGTTCAGAGCACTCCAAAATTATGATGGAAAGAACCCTGCATTGGTGGCCTCTTGATTTTCCTGGCCCAAAAGCAGATGCTCTTTTCTGACCCTGCCTCAAAAGAGGCTCCAGATTATCTGCAGCCTCTGCGGTACGGCTGTCTAATACTCATTTCTGTGTGGGTTTTTGGGAATGGGGTTCAATTCTCTTCTGATACTGTAATGCACCCCTGACATTACAGTTTTTTTAAAAAACATGCACACAGAGAGAAATTGCCTTCCCTGTAGCTGGATCTGGTTCACTGCAGTAGATTTCCGCACTTCAGGAGGGTCACCGTTCCTCGAGCCAGCATCGTCCTAACCTGCCCCCCTGCCCGCTTCTTGCCTGGCAGCAACCGCCTGGGTTCGGACTGCTTGCTCTTCCCATCACCGAGTCTTCTGAACAGTCTCACTTGGGGTAATTCTCTTCGGATTCTTCCACGTAAAAATCTCTGCTTGCCTTGCCAGGCATGGAAGTGGCTGCTAGACAAAACAGCCACATTTTATGACACCTCCTCCCACCCCGCCCGGCCTCCCCGGGCGGTGTTATTTTTCTCTGATGCCGCCACTGCCTTGGACCACCTTTCTGCCTACTCCTTGTGCTGGGAATTGATGCTTCCCCTGGGAATAGGGGCAAAGGGGGCTGCAGTCAAGGAGGGGAAGGAAAGTGGGAACTGTCTGACGGGGCAATTCTTCTCCCAGACTGAACGGCGTTTTGTCATGAGCTCAGATCCCGACGCTTGGTAATGCCGGCATGCCGGCATTTCATTCTAGCAGCCTCTGTCCCAAATTCAATCACTCATATCAAGCCTGGCAGCTCCAAAACGTAAGAAAACGGGGCTGGTCTTGGGTGCAGGCAGCAATAACCATCTGGCACAGGATAGGCACAGCTGGGTAGCAGAGCGATTCAAGGTTGTTCTCCTGAAATCTTTGGGATCCTGATGAATTCCGAAACCGGGCTTAACAGTTGATGCCAATTAAAGGCAGTTCACGCGGAGGGTGAGGAAGGGAAGGACCAGGGTTGGGAAAGGAGAGAGAGAGGAGACGTTGTCCGACTCCATAGACAGAGTTCCCAGACGGCTGCAAGATCTGGCGATGAGGGCCAGTCTGTGTGCAGCCACAGACAGGCAACCGCCGCCTCACCAGGGTGGGAGAACCAGCGGAGGCCCAGCCCAGGGCGCGTGAGCCGTGCCCTCTGGACCCCACCCATCAGTGCCGGACTGTCCTAGCTATTCAGGAGGGGCAGGCCCTGGGGCAAGGGAGGGGTGGCCCCGCTTCTCATGCCAAGGGCTCAGGGTCCTGGGGAGCTTCTCCAGCATCATCCACACAGTCCGTTGCCTAGTTAGAGGAGTGCATAGCAGGGTGTGGTCAAAAAAGTCAAGATGGCAGCGACAGTAGTGTGATGTACCTAAGAAACAGGCAGAGTTTGATCACCCCATCGTGGCCACCAGCCTGACTTTTTTGCCCGTGACCTGAAGACCCTCCTGGTGGGCAGGGATCCCAGGAGAGGAAACCAGAAGAGGCAGTCCTCTTGCAGGATGGTCTCCCGGGCGGGGGCAGGAGAAGGCCAAGGAGTTCCCAGCCGAGAGAGGCACATCTCCCGGAGGCTGGCCGGCCGGCCTCTCCGCAGGGCACGCGCCCGGCTTCTTCTCCGCTGCCTCTTCTGCCCGGCTGTCCTCTCGCTTGCAGCTTCTGGGTCTGCCCCTCTGGGCTCCGCTCTTCCCGCTCGGGCACCTGGGAGGGGGCCGGGGGGCCTGCAGAGCTGCTGGCCTTTCCCGGCAGAGTCCCGGGCAAGTGATGGGCGGGGGCGAGAGGGCTGGGGGCCCTGGGAGGTGGGCCTGCTGCTGGAGATCTGCAGCTCCTTCCCTGGACAGCAGAGGCAGGCCACGGGGAGGGGTGGGGGGAGAGGCAGCCAGCCCCTCCTGGGCGCTGGGCACGACTCCAAGCCAGCCCAGCTGGCGGGATGGTGAGATTTACCATCCAGCCGGTCTGCAGGCTGCGAGGGGGGGAAGGGGAGGGGGCTTCTTTCTTTTCATTCTGAAATCAGAACAGATTACAGATTTTTGAAATGCAAACTGTTCTGTCCCGAAGATCAGAAGAATAACCAACATGTTTGCCCTGTCAGCAGAGGCCAAATGAATGAAAAATGACTTCCTACGGCCCCAAATCATGAAGCGAGTTAATCTTTTCATTGGGTCTCCTTGTTTCATCAGAAATACCCAGAGAAGAGAAGCGTGTAAAAGCCTGAAAGCAGCAGCCCTGGCAAGGACTGTCCGCCCTTGCTCGGACGGCAACGGTCACCCCCCATCCGCCCCTCTTCAGGCTGCAGCCAGCCCCTCCAGGCCCCCCAAAGAGCAGCCCTCAGACCCCAGCAAGGCCAACGCCTCCCTCTTGGCAGGCAGCCCCCTGCACGGCGGATCTTTTGCGGGGAGGGGGCAGAGGGAGGGGGAGGCTCCCCAGGAGCTCTGCAGCCTCCAGGTGAGCGGACACTGGCCAGTCGCCTCTGGCTGCTCCTCCAGGTGGCCAGCGAGGAAGAATGCGCCTGCCCCCTTTCCCCCCCAAAAGGGATGCAAGCGGGGCCTGCAGAAAGAACAGGGTGGTGGGATCCTTTGCAAGGCTACCTTACAGAGAGCCGGAGGAGAGGTGGGGCGGTTCCTCTCCAAGAATGGTCTTCCTAAGGTCTCTGGGAGCATCGGTCTCCACCAGACCCACCTCTGGGACGCTGCAGGAGCCCCCAGCTTACAGCTGTCCTTGGCGGGGCAAAGGACGGGAGCCTCGCTTGCCCTCCCCGCCGGCTTTAGACTGACAACTAGTCCAGAGTCTGGGAGCTGTTTTCAGGATCTGGCATGAGTGCAGTAAAAGGAAAAAAACCTTGTTCCACGGTCCAGCAAGGCAGAGAAACCTATGCTATAATTTCAAGATTTTTTTAAAATAGGAAGTCAGATCAATACAAAGAATAAGAATAATTCCCTGGGATTGCATGTCATTTACTGGGTTGAAACAGCTTTTTTTCAAGGTTGTGAAATTGGGCACTGGTCCTTCCCACCGACAGCAACAAGGCAGGTGTGAAGGAAAGAGATGACCCCTCAACCGGCATGTTGGCAAGTCCTGTGGGTGGGCGGCATCAGCTGTTCGGGTCTGTGTTCTGCACACAGAAAATATCGTTTTCGGGAATTTCCAAAAGGAGGATAACCAGCCTCACCCATCAAAAGAGGCTGTGCAGCACTCCATCTTTTTCTCCTTAATGCTTTTCTTTTTTGTGGAAACAAGAAATAAAAAAGACAGATGAAGCCCTGGGAAAACACAGGAGGGGTCCAGATGGACAGTGGTGACATTTGATGAATCAGGCTGGACGATTACACAATAAAAGCTTGCCTGGAAGCATCCCCAGTCTCTTTCCTCTTCACTTGCCAAGCCTTTAAACCTGCCTTGACCTTTTTACAACAGAAGAAAAGAGTTTGCAAAATGCAGTGGTGTGCTCTGCTTCGCCAGAGAGGTCTCTGGTCCTCGTCCGGGCAGGCAGAGGGAACTCGCTGTGGTCTCCTCTAGCGAAGCACAGCCGGCCAAGGGGCGGAACCGCGGCAAGGAGCACCGGCTGCCCCGGCTCAGCCAAGGCAGCACAAGATGCGCAGGGCCTGGTGCCAGTCAGAGCTGCTCCAAGGAGGGGTCCAGGGCAGAGGCTCTGGCCCGTGCGGCAGGGTGAAGGGTGGCGTCCAGCCCTGGGTCTTCTCCAGGTGGACAGCTCTGCATCTCTCTCCAGGTCTACGCGCTAGACCAGCTGAAGTGCCCGGACTCCGTCCAGACTGCTGGGCTCCTCCCTGGCGCCTGGCGCTTTTGTGCCCTTTGACTCAGTGCCAGAGGCTCCCTTTGGCTCCTCCACAGCCGCTGAGGGACAGGTCTTCCATGGGGGCCAGGACAAAATGGACTAAATTACTTAGAAGTACAGATTTGCTGTATTGTTTTGGTTTGAATGTGAATCCTGCCTCATCTTAGGGGCTGTACAGATGCAAAAATGGGCCCGTAGCTACGTTGCAGAGGCCATGTTTCGCATCAGGAGCCTTGCAAAGGCAGGGCCTGGAACTGAAGACCTCAGATGGCTTCTTTGAGGGCTGCAGGCAATGCTGTGTGTGTGGGGGGGGGGGAGGGTGTCTTTTCCTGCTCTTGAGGCCCAATCCCAGGACCCCTCCCCCCTTCAGCCCTTAGCAGGACTTCCAGTTTAAGGTACTTGGATTACAGGACGGGGCACAGCTGCCCTCCGTGCGGCTAGAGACACGGTCTGTCACGACCACCTCTTTGCTCCCATTGCCCCACCCCAGTCAGGAGGAAGGAGGCCGCTCACCCAGGAGAGGCAACATTAAAATGGAAGGTGAGGACTTCTGGAAGCCCGGGTGCAAGTGACTCCCTGGAGGCCCGGGCGAAGGGCTCGCTGCCTGTGTGGCACCCTCCAGAGGTTAGGCTGCAAATGCCATCCTCCCCCGCCAACACGCCAGGCGGCCCTGCCCCAACGCTGCCGAAAAGGCCTTGGGTGGGTGCGGCTTCGCTCCCGCAGCCAGAAGGGTCAAAAGGGACCAAAAGGGTCAAATGGGCGCGCAAGGGGCTCTCTTCGGGGCAGCTGAAAATTGAAGGGAGGCCGAGGACGTGATCGGGCAGCAGACGGGCAGCTGCCGGGATGCCCTTTCTCCCCCGTCCGCTGCAGAAGAGCTTTGCTTGCCGAGCGAGGCTGGGGGGCCGGGAGGGGCCGGGTCCACTCTCGGGGCAGCGCCGCCAAGACGTGTCGTGTGCCCGGCTCTGGGGGAGGCTCTGCAGGGGCTGGGGGAGGCACCGGGGGTGCTGCTGAGGCTCACTTCCAGGACTCCTTGTCCGTGGGGTCTCGCAGCTCCTCCTGAACAAAGGAAATCTGTGGGGGCCCTGGAAACACAACCCAGTTGCTTCTGTGTGTTGCAGTCTGACCTGAAAGTAGCCAAGACTCGGCCTTTGACTGCTCTTGACCCCTCCAGCCCCGACGCCCCCTCCCCGGAGCATTTTGTGCAGCGGTTACCTTTGCTGTGCACATTTGCTCTCCGCCTTGCTGAATTGCGACATTCTGAAAGTGTCTCTGCCTGTTACGGGGGTGCTAATGTGTGGCAGCCTGTATGTACCTCACCCCCCCCCCCCCATTAGGTGGGAGATCTAAACTTTACCTGCAAAAGCAGATCTTAGCATGGGGACCACAATAAGTTTTGCAGTGCTGTGGCTGTGAGCACTTGGCGTGCATGGGGAGGAAAAGAGCTGCTCTCTTCTAATGTGGAAACTTCTAAGCAGGGGGTGGGGGGCTGGAAAAGTACTGTGGGTACTTTCCAGCTTAATTTATACCCGGCACACTCTTTCCAGGTCAGAACAAGCACACACGCCACTCAGTTCAGCTAAAAAATAAAGCTTGATGTTTATTTATGAAACATCTGCAAATATCACGACCAGTTAAATGGCAAAATGGAATTAAAAGCAGGGAGAGCGAGAACAGCAGGCAAGATGTGCGCTGCCTGTCAATCAACCAATCAACCAACCAACCAAAAAGCAACAGAACTTTCCAGAGCTGCTGGACCCCGGCCTGTGGGTAACTAGCACAGACAATCCCCAAGGGAGGGGCCTTTGGCTCTTCCAGCCTTGACCCTTTTATGTACAGAATAGCGGCAGAACAGAGGTGAGAAGTAGACCACCAGGTGATCCCTCCTTCATTTTCCACCCATTCAAGAAACCTTTTGGGGGATGGGGATAATGTATCCAATGGGGGTAGGTGTTAATCACCTCTGTATATCTTTTAAGCAACAGTCTTAAACACACTTGGACTCACTGGCTAGGTGAGTGCACATTAACCATGGTTAATAGTAGCCTTGGTTAGTTTGCAAAGCTATCTGTGTTATATGAACCCAACCCATTAAATGAGCTGGTGGTTCCCTGCACTGAGCTAACCCAGGGAAAGGGCTTGGCGAGAGGCTGGGCCTGAGGCAGGGTCTCCTTGGGCAGGCACCACGTTTTGAAAGGCGTCCAATTCTTTCCAGTTCCAACCTTTTGCCCATCTATTGTGCTGCTTCACAGCCCGCCTGCCGCTTTCTTGCCCGCCCCCCGCCCCCCCGCCATGGCATCTCCTGAGGCTCTGCAGTAAACAGGGCCGTGTTCGGCAGGCGAAAGTGCCCCGGGGGTTTCAGGAGCGCCAAGTCTGAGCAACGTTGCCTTCTGCTAGGGGGTCAACAACGGATCCATCGCTGTTTACGCTGAATTTCTCCCTTGGCGCAGGGGCAGAGCTTGTGGGCAGCGCCTGGCTTTTGCCCCCGGAGCAGGCTGCACCACCTGGCGAGGGCTTGCTCTGGGCTGCCTGGCTGAGTCCAGCTGACCGCGGTTGGGACTGCGGCTGGGCCAGGCTCACCCGCCTTCCTTTTCTGCCCTGCCTGTGATGCCGTGCTGCCTGGCAGCCTCTGGGCACACCTTGGTGCTGGTTGGGGATGGGTGGGCCAAAGGAAGCACCTGCTGGTCTCGTGGGTGGCTTCTCTTTCCCAAAGGCAAACCTGAGATGGTCTGTTGAAAACAGGAAGTGGTTCTGCAAAAAGAAAAAAGCAAGGCCGAAACGCTGCTTTCTGAAATATATTTCCAAATAACGCAGGTTCTCTGAAATAGCTTCTACGGACAGGGGGAGCTCACTACCAGTGATAAAGGCATTTGTCATTTGGTGGAACAACCACAGGACCTCCAACAGGGACCTCTACAGGGTGTGGTCAAAAAAGTCAAGATGGTGGCCAGGACACTGCGATGTAAGCTCTGCCTGATTTTTGTGTGCAACAGATAAAACTGCCATCTTGACTTTTGTGACCATACCCTGTGGACACCCCTGACCTCCAAGCAGTTTTTAATATTTGTTGGGTTCTTCCTGAAGTCTCCATGAGAGTTAAACCACTTGGTTATGTAGCTAGACCTCAAGAATGTCTTCAGCAGAGGTGATGATTGTGCCTTTAACTCCAAACAGAAGCCAAGATCTGTGGGAGGCTCAGCGGCCAGTTTGGGGTCCAGAATGGGGGATGGATGGATCTGATTCCTGCAGCAGAAACCCTTCCCAATTTTGTCTGCTATTTTCCCATTGAAAAGTTGGGCTTCCAGGAAACATTGTAGTAAAGCAATCCTTGTATTTAGCTAAACAGAACCAACGAGGGAAAAATGGAAAACAAGGGAAGGAAAAGAAATGGTAAAGGAATCTCATCATGGGCGTCTCCAGCAGTGGGCCAGGGAGTCAGGCTGATGAAAGCAGCAGTGTCACATCACAAGCTCCGCCCCTTTTATCTATTCTTGCGACGCTGCAGACACACTCACAAGGGGCAGATGTTCTTGTCATTTTGATAAAAGCTGCAAGATCCTGTGGAGGTCACTACTGCATATCTCATGCAGATCAAAATGCACATGAATGAACTGCATTTCACTCTAACCGTCGGTACTTAGTCTGCGGCCATAAGTTGCAAGACTGTCCGTTCTTTGGTCCCTGGAGTAACTGGAGCCATACAGGGTTGATGGACTAGTCTTTTAGCAAAGAGAAAGGCACAGAGATTCCTTTTCCTCAGTTCCCATAGTAGATATGTCGTTCAGAAAAATATGAGCCTCTGAAAATATCACAACCTGTCTCAGTGGTAGAGAAATATATGCATTGACTCGTTCCCAGAATAGAATGATTTCAGGATATTGCAGAAATGTATGGTCTAACGAAGCAGCGTTCTCACTGCTTCTCCAACACCCCACTCATTCCTTGGCAGTGAAAGAATTCCTTCATGGACTTTTCATCTGAGGTCCACCCCTGGGCCTGCAGGTTTGACCCAGGCAGAAGTATCCCAGTGGCTGGGGGCCCTCCAAGCAACTTCCTTCCCACCAGGGAATGGGGCAACGTAGGGCAACCTCCCTTGTCAGAAGCAATCTCAGTGCGTTCTCCCTTTATTCTCCCTCAGTCTTCTCCCTTTATTTCTTCTGAAGAGAACAAAGACTCTCATGCCAGGAGTCTCTTAGGGTATGAAAGATCTGTCAGCTCTCAGCTTGGAATGAATAGGTGCCATGTTTACCAGATCACCTCTTGGGGAACATGTTCAAGAGGCTCCCTTCCTTCCTTCCTTCCTTCCTTCCTTCCTTCCTTCCTTCCTTCCTTCCTTCCTTCCTTCCTTCCTTCCTTCCTTCCTTCCTTCCTTCCTTCCTTCCTTCCTTCCTTCCTTCCTTCCTTCCTTCCTTCCGCCTCTGCGTGCCCCAGCGTTTGGGGAGAAGCTGCACTCGTGACTGTATAAGGGAGAAAACTTGGAAATGCTGCTGAAGAGCTTCCCTTCCTTTCTTCCTTGCTTTCATTTCTTAAAAATAGTAGTGCAAAGGAGGGAGGTGATCAGGGTCCTGTATTTCTTAACACTTTGGTAGAAGGAGGACAGGGGAAATTTGTTCGCTAAATTTTAGTGGCTGACATTCTTGCCTTTGCATGATAATGAGAAAATACAGGAACCCCTTCCCTTTTTCAACCAGACTGTTCTCTGTTTGGCACAAATTCTGCTTGGAAAGCTGCTTGTTTGCCCCATGGATAAAAACCTATCAATAAATAAAACTGATAAAAATAAAACCTTGCTTTCTCGTGGCATCTTCACTTGATGAGCCACTAGTGGAAGAAGATTTTTAAACATCTTTTTCATTACCGAAAGGCACCCAGACTTCAAAAACAGGTGATACTTTAGGGAAGGTAATTTATGTTAGCAAACAATGAAAACATCCCAAGATGGGACCCCAAGACAGTGGGGAGTAGGGCAGGCTCCGGTCAGGAAGAGGAAGGGAGATTAATAAAGCAGATGGGTGTTGCCTTTCTCTTTAAGAAATGGAGAAGACAAGGAATAATTTTCCCGAGAGGAAAGCTGTAGGTAACTTGAGATGAGTTGTAGCTGCAGAGGGTGAGCTCTCTTGGGACAAAAAACCTGTCCTATGTACTTTTTCACACCCTTCTGGCTTCTCCAAGGAGCAGCAAATGCCAGGGGGGGTCGATTCGTTCGCTGGCTACAGGAAAGCTGTATGGACTTCTTGGGTGTGAAGCAGCCCATTTTCTAGACCTCTCTTACTGATGTCTGCAGATAATCTCTATCCGGAAAACTGGGGAAGATCCTTTGGCACAGGAGTGCTGCAAGAACGCGCCTCTTATTCTTATCCTCCTGGACCCGCAACGGCGAGAGGGTCGTGAGAAAGGGTCGCCGGCTGCTGTGGTCTGTGTCTGGGCTGGAGGGGGAGTTTCCAGACAAAGGCTTGCCGCAAAGACGTCAAGAAGGCTCCCTGGGTGGATGCGAGGCAGGCAGGCTTTGCGCTGGCAAAGGGTGCCCCCGTTTTAAAAGCTTGGGTGATTACTGGCGGAGTGTCGGTTACAATCCAAGCAGAGATGGGTGAATCGAGCATGTCGGTATTCTTCCTCTGTCTCTCCTTCTCCATGTGAAATATTGCAGGACCTCCATGCTTCCACGTGTTCTCTTCTCTGGTATCAAATGTAAAAGGTTGCTGTGTATAATTGACCTGCACCTGGTGTGAACAGTGTGCGGTGCCGATCTGCTATAGGCCGGAAGAGCTGGAACTTCACACCGAGGCATGGAGAAATCGTGATCCGCTACCGTCCGACACGCTGTCCCCTCTCTTCCCACGGGCCTCTTCTTCTTGGCTGCCAGCAAGTCCAGCGCCAGGGGGCCTCAGCGTGGCACACAGTTGCATCTTTGCCCCTGCCCAGCAAAGTCCACGGGATCGCCAGGGGTAGTTCAGGCTGCAGCCGGGGCTCAGAGTCACAGGGTCCAGCTGGCGCTCATTTGTAAATGAAACGGCTTCCTTTCCCGACAGTCTGCCTTGTGGCAAGGGCAGCCGGCGGCCTGGTCAATCGATAGATGGCCGAGAAGGCCAGGCACTCCCGTCTGCCCTGGGTGGTTTTGCTGGTCCTTGGCAGATGTCTGGAGGGCAGCCCTTGGCACAGAACAGGCCTGGCTGGGCCTGCCCCGGCATTTGCAGTGGGAGATCTTTGTGGGGAATTGTGTGAATTGTGAGAGCCACATTCATTTTTATGCATCCAGCCTTTTCAGTATATACATTTTCATCTGTACCTACCGGTTGGCTGCACATAACATCCTGATTTTAACCCTCTCGTGATCTTGTTTTTATTTATATTTAATTATTTAAGTGTTTTAAGTGGTTTTACAATATATTTTAATTGTTTGTTTTATTGTACACCGCCCAGAGTCAACTTGCGCGAGATGGGCAACCAAATAAATAAATAAGTAAATAAGTAAGTAAATACTGCTGTCTCTCTGCTCCGGGCCATTGGTGTAGCCGGGGAATGGGTAAAAAACCAAAAGCCTCCTTGTTGCAGATGTGGGGGGTGCATCTGGATGCTTGGTGAGCAGGATTGCTTGTACCACCACACCAGCTTGTCAGAAGAAATTGATTTTGGCATTTAAGGATTAGCTTCTCGACCGCCCAGGAACTGTGGGTCTCTCTGGGCAAATCAGCGATTTGCCATTTATAAATTCCTAGTCAAGTGCAGAAGGGTAGACAGATGTTTTGCGCCATTTGTCAGCATACTTACAGAGACTCGCTCACTCAGGAGTTTGGGGACACCAGGCTAAAGATCAGTCTCTATCTCTTGTTCTGTGATTGGCACAAACAGCCGAGTCTGGGTTCAAATGAACCTGCTAAGACCGTTGTTTGGATTAGAGTACAGGTAAGCAAACAAAGAGGCTTATCCCAGTCTCCAGCTCTTTTGGATTACAAGTCCCATCCACCCTGGCTACTGGCCATGGCCACTAGGGTTAGGAAAGGCCCCTCCAGAGTCCAACCCCGCTTGCCACTAATTCGCACAGATGAATGTTTTTTCTTCCAAACTTGTTTGTGAATTATCTTCCTTGCAAGGTGTGTTCTTACGCACACACATGCACTACGCACATAGAGTCGAGGGATAATCTTGTTATGACTGTAAATTAAACAAATTCGTCCTTTTTTTAAAACAATAGGAAACAAATTAGTCCTGCCTTACATTAACTACAAAATCATGATGTGGGCTGCAGGAAATGCAGCAAGCCAAGTGGCAGGAATAACACGGGGCACCCGAATGATTATCCCTGGGCTGGACCGAAGATCCCCTCACCCTCTTCCATGAGCCCCCCGTTCACTGGCCGCCTCTCTGTTTTCTCGTTGCAGTTTGTTGCTTCGTTGTCCACAAGAGGTGCCACGAGTTCGTTACCTTCTCCTGCCCGGGCGCCGACAAGGGCCCCGCCTCTGACGTGAGTAAACTCAACGGAGGGACCCCACAGGGCCACAGAGCCCACTCTCAGCTGGGGATGCTCGTGGGGTGCTCTGGGCCCACTCTGCCAGCCGAGCCTTTTTGCGGGGAGGTGGGAATCTGATTTACACAGCCGAAAGGCAGAATATAAACGAACAAGTAAATCGGGTCCATTTGGAGGTTGCTGCACTGCTCAGGCAGATCTACAAAGTCAAAATTGCACATTCTGTGTGGTTTGATTTGAACAGGAGGAAATTCTGTTCGTGGACTTGAATGTTCGCTCCTTGAACAGCTTTGGCAGCTGGTTTAGTTCATCCCATTCACGCGCCTTGGGGTGTGTGTGTGTGTGTGTGTGTGTGCGCGCGCGCGCGCGTGTCCATCTGGGAGAGGAAGGGGAGGCTAAGCATGGAGAACTGAATCAAGGCCAGTCTGGGTTCAGGACCCCTGGCGAATCTGGGACTCCCCACAGAAAGGTAATCCTTATTTACAGGGGTGTCTGCAGGGAGGGGGAGTCATGACGCACGTAAAAGGGGAGGGGCTTTGATCCCATGGCCGCGGGCACCGTTGTGGCCTCTTTGCCCCTGGCCCTTTAGCCCATTCTGAGCTCGGCCTCCTCAGACATACTTTTCATATTCTGTGTTTGGTTTATCAAATGCTGCTTTGAGTACACACCAGGCTGAAGGGCAGAGTACACCTTTCATGCTAAAAGAGAGCCTCTCTGCTCAGGGGCAGTTTTTCTGGCCCTCCTCCTCTTCCATTTCCTGTGGAATCCAGCTGCCATGCAGGGCTGTCCACAGTGTGGTCAAAACAGCCATGATGGTGTGATCGAAGGTTTGATCCAGGAACACTCTTGATAGACTCATTCCTGTGAGAGCAACGAAAGAGGCCGCTTCAAGCTGAACTGGAAGGTGCACAATTGTGAAACTTGTCAAGATGGCAAACTAAAAATTCAGAGTCTTGAAACTTTAGGGGGGAAATGCAGAATACGTCTGGAGCAAAATGCTTGCATTTTTCTCTTGCCAAATTCCAAACTTTTATACATATTTATAAATGGTGCCTAAGGCCCCTTTTAGCTAGGAACCCCGTAATTAATTAAACAATAAAAACTCAGATTCTGCTTTCAGCGGTCTTTAGAAAATCAGGAGAGAATCCACATTCTGGGCACCAACCAAGGCACGAGCGCCCCCCCCCCCCGCCCTTTAGGTGATGTGCTGACAGTAGGGAAGAGCTAATTTCAGGGGCTGCCACTGTGATTGATCTGGAGATGCTGATGAACCTCTTTGCTCCAGCAGGTTCTATTTTTAGTCTTTTGGTGATGAGCAGACCAAAATACACCCAGATGATTGTCCTCTCAGGCCAGCTGTCAGGCAGATGTGGAGCAGTTGTTTAAAACGTTGACCGAGGTGGGCTGGGGTGGGTTGTCTAGTCAGCTGAACAGAGCCTCAGGCCTCCACGGCTCTCTTGGCTGCTCTGTTGCTCTCCCACCAGGCAGTGGGGAGTTGGCGGGGGGTGGCGTGGGGTGGGGAGGGAGGAGAGATTTTTCCTCTCCCTTCCCCTCCTGCTTACTTGGTCCCTGATCCTGGGCAGATTAGGGGACCTGCAAGGGCTTCGAGGGGCTCTGTGTTGAATATAGGGATGGTGTTTGAATGATATAGTCTTGTGAATGAAGGTCATGGCATTTTTGACTCTAGCTGCATCCCCCGTCTGAATCTGGGCTTGCGAGATCTCCCCCCACCCCAGACATACTCTCTCTCCACACCGCATGGCCGGGAGGCAGATGGTGCCACTCTCCAACGTGAAGATATTTCTGGGTCATCAGACGGCAGGCCCTCCACCTTCCACCAGGGCTTGGCATCTCCGGTATTCTGTGAGGCTGCTCTGCTCAGCAGTTCCTCTGGAGAAACTCTTCCGTTGACCTGAAGAGATCCATTTGCTGTGGGCCTACTAGAGGCCCAATACAGCTGCTCACCTCTTTGTTGAGCCTGAATGCAGGCAGACAATTGAGGACCTCCAAAGGTCCGTGAGTGTATCTCAGAGCGTGTCTCTCCCTACGATGGCAGTGGCAGAGCAGTTATGCGCTGGCTTTGGGCAAAGGATGTGGTGGGGCGGTGGCCTGCAAGAGCAGCAGAGGTATTGCTGGCGTTGGTGGGGAGAACAAGGGCCCACTTCTTGGCTACTCAGGAAATTGCTGCCCGCCTCACTTCGGAGAAATCACATGCTCTTCTAATGCTGGATAGATGTACGCACGTGGCGTCCCGCAGGATTGCAGTGTTGCCTCCATGCTTAGGTGCTGCACTTCATAAGGGTCAGGGAGAAGCTGCACAGCTTCAGGAAAGAGCCACCCACACAAAAAGGGGGCCTGAAACCCCTGTCCTAGGAGAAAGCCCTAAAGTGCTGGGCATGTCTCGCCTTCAGGAGAGATTGAGGGGTGATACAATATCCAGGAGGCCTCAAGTGCAAGAGAGGGAATTAAGAAATCAAGTCAAAGAAAGTGCAAGAGAAGGTAGAGCTGTTCTCTGTTGAACCCAAGGTCAGGACAAGGCAAGGGTTAACACTCAAACAGATTAGGAGCAATTTCCAGATGGTAGAAGCTCCTAAGGAATGGGACTGTTTGCCTAGAGCAATGTTTCTCAACCTTGGCAACTTTAAGATGTGTGGACTTCAACTCCCAGAATTCCTCAGCCAGCCATGTTGGCTAGGGAATTCTGGGAGTTGAAGTTCACACATCTTAAAGTTGCCAAGGTTGAGAGACACTGGCCTACAGCAAAAATGGATTCCGCTTTACGGGATTTTTCAGATGGGGCTGGAGGCTGCCTGTTGGGGAGGGTTTAGCACAGAGTTTCTCCAACTTTATATAGCTGCTGGGGTCCAGTTTTTTCTGCATCTTTTTTGCTACTTAAAAATATAAATCCATACAAGACCCACTGAAAACAAATACTGTATATTTTCACTTGTTATTTAAACTTCCAAGTTACAAGGCACTGATCACGTGTGCACTTTGTAGCTTTTAAATAAGAAAGAAATAGGACAGGGGAAGTTTTGCATTAAGTAGTTACTTTATGTCAGGAGCAAAAGAAAACAGTTTCATTCTCAAATTTGGGTCAATGTTCAGTTTATTTCCATACATTTTTGAGGAAAATCAAGGAAGAAAAACCATGTCATATTTTTATGTTGTGACAAGACATCAAGAAATTGCAGTGTCATAAAGATGTGAATATTCATGTCTGCAGTTCAAGCAACTATAATAAAGGGCAGTTTTTCACCATTTCTTTTAAGGCAGTATCACAGGAAAGTTCTATTAATGAATTTACTTCTGATGTAGTCAATTGCATTTTTCTCATCTTGGGGGGAAATAATTAATGGGTTGTTAATCCACATTTTTCCATTGTCAGCTGGAGGAAAATATTCATTTCAGTCTGATGTTAGCTTATATAGAAATCATATCTAAGGTATTAGCTTCACCACATTTCTCCTGTAATTCAGTTAAAGTAGAAAAAATATTCAAATCTTCTCTTGTCAACTTGCTTTGTCCATAAACAAAGTTTAAATTGTTACTTCAACTTTTTTGGGAACTCTGAGAATACTAATTTTAGTGCCTTGTAAATCCAGTTTTAACTCATTTAAAAGTCAAAATATGTCAAGTAAGCCACCATTGTTAGCCAGTCAAATTCATGAAATCTGTCTTTACATTCAAATAGAACATCTTTTACTGATAGAGGATGTCACTCCAAGAACAATAAAGCTTCATCTTTCATTCTAAAGAGTTATTTAAAAATGTTTCCTTTTGATAGTCATTAAACCTCAGAGCTCATGTTTACTTCCTAATTATTTGTACAAAGCATACAATTTCTGCAGTGTAAAGGATGAGGTTTTGTGCAAATCAAAAAACATCACACATTCTTGAGGAATGGCATTCAAATGCGAGGGCATATTTTTCACCACTGTATCTTCCTCTAGTGCCACCACACCCAGACTAGTGGAACAGTTTGGCCCCAGGAGAAGGGGTCTTCTTCTAGCCCAGCACCCTTCCAGTTGTTTTTTTTCCCCCTGGTCAATATGCCTTTGAATCATAAATTCACTGATTAGCTTAATCGTTTCATCAGCACTCGTTCTTGCTGGAAGTAGTTCACTGACCAACGTACTTCTTGAGGGCAGCCTTCCTAATCATGTCTAACAAAACAGATCAAAGTGGCTGTCTGTTCTGTCAGTGCTTTCAACTGTTTGTAAAAAATGGACTATTATGTGTTTAATAGAGGAATGTTTTCTCAATATTTTTGCCATATCTTCAGCTTTAGGTTTCACTGAACTGTTGGATAAAGACAGGGAACTCAATTGATTTGCTCAACTTTTCCCATAAACCTGGAATGTGATAATGTAGGAAGCATTTTTGTCAATAGCGTGCAGATAACCTGACTCAACTATTAATATGGAAACTTCGTATGGAGTCAACACAAAGAAAGTGCATTTTTCATTTTATTTAGTAGAATTATCATGGATCATAGAACATAGGGATGCGAAGTCATCTTAGAGACCCTCTTCTCTAACCCCCTGCAGGAATCCCCCACCCCATTTCCCCAGCAGACAGCCATCCAGCCTCAGCTTCAGCACCTCCAGTGGAAGAGAGCCCACCACCTCCCAGCACAGGGAGCTGGTTCCATTACTGAACAGCTTTTGCCATTAGGCCTTGTCCTCTACATGGTAGCCCTTCAGTTACTTGAAGATCTCCCTTTTCTTTCTCAGGGAGAAGCAGGCCTAGTGCTTCCAACTGTCCTCATAAGCTTTTTCTTTCAGGTTCCTCTCATCATTTTGATTGTTTTCTGCTAGACGTGCTTCAGTCTGTCAATGACCTTCCTAAAATATGCAACCCAAAACCGGCTGCAATATTCTAGGTGTGATTTGACCAATGATTTCTCTTGATCTTGACATGATGCCCATCTGGGATTCATTTGCCCTTTTTTTTTTTCTTTTTCTTTTGGTAGCTGCATCAAACTATTGGCTCATGTTCAGCTCATGCTTCACTGAGACACCCTTTTCACACTCACACTGCTCAGTACGGTCTCTCACATCTTATACTCATCGCTTTGATTTTTTCTGTCCAAATGGAGGGATTTTCATTGTCCCTGTTGAAATTCATATTGCTAGTTTCTGCATTGCTCCAGTTTGTCAAGATACTCTTTAAGTTTGATACTCCAAACTGTTTCTGTCCCCACTATTTATTTATTTGTTCAATTTGTATAGTTGCCCATCTCACATACGTGACTCTGGGTGTGAAAGTTAAAGTTAAAAATCCCCCAAAGCAGATACAAATAAATAACCAAACAATAACAGCAACGAAAGCAAGCCATGAAAACAATTAAAACCTTAAAACGCCATCTACATTAAAAAAAAAACATTCTAACCCATCATTCAAGTACATTATAAACATGCTGCATAGGCAGGGCCTAGGTGGAAGATAATACTTTGTTTTAATTAAGGGAAAAAATCTACAGACTTATTTGCATATTCTGGATGTTTGCATTCCAAATGGCGGTTCAGCTTTGAGTACATTTCATGTACTCATTGCATAGTTCTTGCCTTATCTACACTTAGGAAATCCAACTTCAAATACTTTTCGAAAAACTGCTGCAGTGCTCTTATCAGAAGGAAGGAGAATGATTGATTATGCATGTTCTAAGAACTGGACCAGTGGTGGGCTGCCAGCCACATTTTGGGAGATGCTGGTTTAGTGGATTCCTGCACTTGGGTTTGGCTACATGACCTATAAGATCCTTTCAATCTTCTGTGATTCTCTGTGCAGGGCACAGGGGAAAAACAGTTTGATCCAGGTGGGTTCTGCAGTGTTTCCTTATGTTCTGCTTGAATGAATGAATGAATGAATGAACGAATGAATGAATGAATGAATGAATGGGGTGAAGACTTGCACCAAATCCGTAGAAAGAAGATTTTCAAAAGGAAGCTGGCATAAATAGGGCAAAGGAGGACTGAGCCCAGAACAAAATGTGATTTCACTTTTGATTTGATGTTTGCTTTAGGGTTCTTTGCTAAGCAGGATTGCGGTAGGTCTGGCAAGTGTCACCTTGTTTACCCATAAGGAAGTGTGTGAAGGAGGGGGAAGAAAATGAGCAAGCAGATAACACTACAGTGGAATAATTGATATCCAGCTCTCCCCTATAAATGCATATTCTGGCATTGTGCAGTATTGCAGCCAAGGTTGTGGAAGTCCTGCTACTTTGCATCTGTTTTGGTGACCCAGAGGAAGATTGTATGCTCTTGCACAACACTCATTAGACAATGAACCCACACGCAGGGCTATGAGGTTTGTGCTTAAGCGTGTGAGGGCTTTCTCTGTGGAAAGGAAGGACTTTTGTTTCAGGGAGGCCAGGCCCCCCCTTATATTTCTTCCCCGCCATGCTACAAAAATCCCTTTCGTTGGTTGGAAACAGCTGACCTAGGAACAAATCATATTTATTTCTTTTGCTTTTACCACTCCGTTCTAGCTCTCAAGTCAAAGTCAGCATCTTTGATTCTATTTTGATTGCAGCAAACTTATTGCCATTTATACCACTTCCCCGAGGGCTAGAAAGCAGTTTGATGGGCAAGAGCTCCTTCCCCTGAGAGGTGCTGGGTTGCTGGTGCACGAAGGTAGCTGTGATTCAAAGCAGATTTGCCCGTTTTGCATCCCTTCTGGACCTTGCCAGCCCCAGGACAGCAGCCCCAGCGCTGCCCCACAGCCAGCCAGATGTTCGCCTAACGCTCCAGGGAGCCTGATAGCCCCTCTCGCTGCCTGACAGAGGCTCCTCCTGATGAGCAAGAAGGCCGCCAGCCAGGCCAGGTCCTGGGAAGAAGCCTCGGCAGTTGCCTCCTGCCCAGGCCTGGCTCCGTACGGAAGAGGGCAAAGCCACGGGAGGCATTCCGTGGCTCGCTGTCTGTGCTGAGGGAGACCGAAGACTGGTGGGCCAGGGCAAGCGTTTGTCTTCTTCATCTCTGCTTCGAGGAGGCTCCCTTTGGCCACCTGGGACACACTGTAGAGCAGCCCTGCTGAAGCACCAGAGGCCGGTCCTCCTCCGGGGCTCAGCAGTCCTCCACGGAGGCAGCGGAGGGGCTCTGCGGCGGCCATGGCTGCCGAAATGTGCGAGGGGGCATTCCTCTCAGCCTTTGCTGTCTCTGCTCCTTCTGTGGGGACCCCCCCACCTTTTTTGTTTTTTTGCTATCACACCAGCCAAGATGGGAGGGCCGCTCCTGCTGGTCTCTTGCACGAGTTGGGGGCAGCCCAGAAGACAGACGAGTGGCGGGACTGGCGCTCCTTCTGAAGCCGGCTGACTTGCTCCGGCCCCAGAGCCACCCGTGGCCGAGGGCGGCAGAAGGAGCTGGCTCGAAACGCAGCTTAGGCTTTCAGTCTCAAAGTGCCAGAGTCCAAATAATGTGCACTTTAATAAACTCTCCACAGAGAGCATCGGGAGAGAATCATGAGAAGCCACTTCCTTCTACTTCATTTGATCTCAGGGTATAAGACTGATAACATGATGCCTTCCGAGAGATCCCTCAGTCCAGGAAAAAGCAGCCATTCAAGTCAGCAGTCCGTAACTGTCAGGTTCAGCCCAAAGAACTCCCCGAGACAGTGCAGATACAGTTCGGTTGCGTTTATTAGCTTCCACCTCAAAGACAGAATCTCTCCAGACTGAATCTAACTTCCCAAGCCAGCAAGCCAAAACACCGTGAATTCCTTGGGGTGGTGCCAGCCTCATCCTCTTCACCTTCCCACACTCCTGTTGGGGGCTAAGGAAATGCTTATTTCCCCGAGCGCGGCCTTCATCCAACCATTCCTTCACAGTAACTCTGCTTTCCTCATGATGAAGAAAGACATAAGTCTGTTGGGAGCTGCACGGGGGCTTCCTCCGCCAGTGCGGTCGAGTAACCCAAGGCGCGGAGGAAGAAGAAAACAACCTCGATTTCATTCCGGGGTTTGGCCCGAACTGGCGTCATCAGCAGCTGTTAGCTTGGCACTCAGGCAAATGCAGGCAAGACCGAGGCAGTCAAAGGCTTCCAGTTGGTCCTCAGCTTCCCGCAGAGAATTATTAGATTTAATAGTTACTATTTACTTATTAATATCATTAGTTTGCTGCCACCTAACAATAACATTCTCTGAGCGGTTTGCAGTAGGCATGAAAACAAAGTCAGATGCAAAGCCGTGCAGCAAACTGCATCAGTATAACCACTGGGACGGAAACTAACAGCAGTGCCAGGTGCAAAGCACATTTTTATTAGCAGACGCCTCTTATTTTGTCGGGCTTATACACCACTTCAGCTGCTAACCACCTCTGAGCGGTTTACAATCTTACTGTGGGTAAACTGGATGGAAATGACTCAGAAATATATAAATGTGATGAATAAATAAATATATATAAACATGATAAATAAGTACTTAAGGAAGAAATGGAAGGCTACCACAGCAAGCCTGAGGAACCATAAAAATCCACACTCAATCCCAAGAGGAAAATCTCTCGGTTCTTCTCCCTCCCCTGAAATAACCCAGTTTTGATTGCTTTCCTAAGTCCTCCAGATATAGGGACAAGTTGAATCCCCAGGAGAGGCTGTTGCAGAGATGGGAGGGCAACAGTCACGAAGGCCCAGCTCCAAGAGCCCCCCAGATCAGAGGTTCTTCACATCTTTGTACCATGGACTCCTTGGGTAGTCTGGTGAAACGATGGTCCCCTTCTCAGAAAAATGTATTTAAATGCATAAAATAAAGTACATGGATATGGATTATGCTACAAAGGAAACCAGTGATGCTCAAATACAGTTATCAAACATTAAAAGATAACAAATTCAGTAATGTATACATATTTATTAATCTATTAAATCAATAACAAGGCAGTGCCCTTTTTTAGGGTATAATAATTTTATATAGTGAGATTTCTTGAAGTTAATAAAATCTGTTGAGTCTCGAAGCCATAAATCACTTTGTATTTGCATATGTTATTGAATAAGCAAAGCCTCCTTTGCAGGGCTTTGAGACATCCCGTGTTAGTTTTGCCCAAATTTTGTAAGAAAAACAACATGATTTTCCCCTCCACGTATAAAACAAATAAGCTTGGCATTACTTGCAATTATATTCTAGCCTGTGATGGGACAAGTTCCACACTGAAATCTTATTCAGGAAAGACCCCAAATGCTGCCAAGCTTATTGCGGTGTATGCAAAGATGTAGATTGGCTTCCATAATGGAACTGCAGACCATTAGGCCCCACTGCCCTTTTCTGTTCTTGCCTGTGCCTATAAACATACAGTATATCCAACATCCAACCAGTTTCTGTGAAAGAACCTTCCTTCCTTCCTTCCTTCCTTCCTTCCTTCCTTCCTTCCTTCCTTCCTTCCTTCCTCTCTCTCTCTCTCTCTCTCTCTCTCTCAAAAAGCATGATTGTATTAAAAGCCCTTCAGTTTTCCTTTTCTCTCTCTCTGTGCATACAGTATAAAGCATAGCGTGATTTCATTCTTATTTGCTTTTTCGTTCCAGGCAGATAATGCACATTAATTGCATCGCTGTGTCTTTTACCAGTTCGAAATCCCAAATGTCATTTGAAAAATGATCGAAGGGGGAGGGCCCCCGCCAAGCCAGTGGCATCCATCTGCCCCACCCGGGAGGAGCCAGTGCTGCTGGCTCTACATTCCGGTGAACGTGGGGGGGGGGGACGTTGCACTGTGACAGTCTCTTCCGATTGCATGCAAAGCCAGCGGACAAACAGAGGTTTTGCAGCCTGGCCTAATGACAGAAGCGAGCTGTGCCGCAGGGAGGCACTGGACGGGCTGAATCTGCTCCATTTCATTTCCAGAGCATTTCCGTTGCCAGATTTCTGGTCTGCACTGAGCTCAGAGGAGCTTTCCTCTGGGTAAAGACTGCAATGCAAACGGGATCATATCGTGGCCTTCGTGATAGGCTAGATAGGAATCTGTCGCCGGCTTTCCAGTAGTAGATTCTAAGCAGTATTGTGATCTTTTCGTATCAGAATTAGGGGCATGAATAGCCGCCGTATTATCCAAGCTCTAAGACGGGAAGAGCCCATCGCTTAGAACTGTGGCAGACTGCAAACCTATTTTTTATTCCTTTGATTGACAGCGTGCCTTTGGGAACTGGGAAGGTAGCCAGGCCTAGAGAAAGCATTCGGAGAGGGTGAAATCTCTCCTTCCTGCGGGGTTATGCCCTGTTGCAGGCCGGAGAGCAGAAGGATGCCCAGCGCAGCCTGCTCTGCCATCCCACCAGGCCTCGGAACAGCCCCCCTCGCCCCCCCCCCGCTGCTGCTTCCAACTTCCGGGCCGGCTGTGGCCGGGGGCCAAAAGGGGGGTCTCGCTTGCAAAATTCAAGGACAATTGTGGCGGAAGCCTTTCAGAATCATTTCCCCCTCAGACTGGCTAGCAGGACTTGGGTTCTTTCCTGTTAGCCACGTTTTCCTGCAGAAGTGATGGCGAGACCGAGGCGTGTTTAGAAGCGTGTTCCCTCCTCCCCACGCATGACGCTCACCTCTAGGCCTCCCTCCAGCTGAGCCTGAATCGTGAGGACACCCTCGCGGGCAGGTCTGCGTGGTGTTCTCGGGAAGGACATGGACACGGCTTGCCATTGTCTTCCTCCCGGATGCTTTGCCAGGCCACAGCCCTGAGATTCCGTCCGCGCCTGACCAGGCCTGGCCCCGCTTGCCTTCCGGGCGCAGAGTAGGCCAGCCAGCCGCTGCCACGGCATTCACCCCCCCGCTGAAATTGTCTGCTTCCTCACCAGTCCTTTGACTACACTCTGGGCTTTGCTGGCCCTGGCCCTGTTGGTTGCCGAAGACGGGACTCCTTGGCTCCCGATCAGCTCCTGAGAGCCCGGGGTACTGTTGTGGAGCCCCCTCCCCACCCTCTGCCAGCCCTGCGCTGCTGGAGGGAGAAATAACTCAGGGCTGCAGCAGACATGGAGGTCCGGGACAGGAGCAGCAGGGGCGCGCCAGGCCACGTGCCAGCGAAGGCCATCCCGATCCAGGCGAGGAGGGGACCTGCGGGCAGGCGAAGAACGGGGGAGCAGACCAATCTGATGGATAGCCGGGCCAGGCCAGGCTGGGGGTGGGGGGCGGCTGGGGATTCTCTTCTGCTCTCTACCGGGAGAAGAGGGGCTTCCACCACACCCCCCCCACTCCCAGTTATGCCTTGCAGCACTATGGGGGGACGGGGGTGCCAAGGAAACCCACCGTGAAAACCAGGCCACCTGTGTTTCAAGCTTGGAGCCGGGCCAATTTCCAGACATTTGCAGAGGGAGGCACGGGTTGCCCTTACAGAGACGAAATTAAAATTGGTTTGAGGCTATTTAGAAAGCAGAGATGTGTGATCAGTTTGCATTGCGATCAGATAGCTCTTCGCTTAGAAAAATGAGGTCAAAGCTGAGGCATGGGATGGGGGATCCCGGCCACAGAAACAGGATGCCTGACTGCACTCTGAGGCTGGGTCTGCGGAAGTATTTCTAATTCACGGGAAGTAATCACAGGGCTGAATTATGGAATGTTTTGTGTGCAATGTGGAGAGAGCTGCTGGTTGCTAAATGCGATAAGAACTCTTTATGATGGAAGCAAAGCTTTCCTGAGAGTAAATGGAGCGCTTGTCAAAAGATCCAGCACTGAGAAGGGAGTAAGACAAAATGTGTGATGTCCCCTTGGTTGTTTAATGTATTTAGAGATGGATGAACGCCTGCGGGGATGTTACAGGTGTGTTAGCTGGGGACGTGGGTGTGTGTGTGCTTTATATGCAGACAGCGCTATGCCGTTGGCTGAGTACCCAAATGATTTGTGGCCAACGTGGCACAGTTTATATGATGCACTAGAAGTAGCAAAGGCCGGGGAAGTTCTGTTGACAGGAAAGTGGGGTGAATGATTGGGAGTTATGTAGGTAAATGACAAAGAGCTAGAGCAAGGAGATGAATTTGTGTGCCTCAGTAGAACGTTAACTGTAGAGAGTGAGGGAACGGACCTTGATAAAGATATGCAGGAACCGTTACCTAATTTTAGCCTTCATGTGGAGTTGATTTCTGGTCTGGTCTACCTGGTGGGGCAGACATTAAGCGAGGATGGGAAACTGGACGGAGAAATATTAAGATGGGCAAATGCTGGTAGAAAGGTGGTGGACAATATGTGGCTTGTTGTAAGGAATGAATCTGTCAGAAGAAGCTAAAATGGTTGGGCATGCAGTAATAGTGTGCTTCTGCCTAACTGGTATATGGCTGTAAAACTTGGTTATATTGGGAAACATTAAACTATGTTGGCTATTTAAAAAGAGTGCGTGATGACACGAGAAGAGACAGGATCAAGAATGAATGGATGCTGAATAAACTGGATTTTTAATTTGGTATTGCTCATTAACATGAATGATGAATACCAGATAAGTACACAGAGGTAGTTTGGTCATATAGAGAGAATGAACGAGAATCTTACTGCAGGAGGAAAGGGGCTGAGGGGAACTGAAGACTGCGAAAGAGGATGCTGGCTGGTGGCGTCTGCAAAAAGAGAGAGGGAGGATTTTAAAGAACAAGAAGCAATATGTGGGTTTGCATATGGATATGGTGGAAGGAAGGATGGTTTACAAGGATAAATAGATTTATGGAGACAGAGAGTGGAGTGCTTTGGTTTGATTAAACTAGATTTAGTTACATTTCCTTTTCTTTCCCTTACCTCATGCCCTAATTCCTTTGTCTTACTATTTCTTACTCCTCTTCTGTGCTTTGCAAAACATTTCTACTTGAAAGCAAATGGTGTGAGAGGTATCAATGTATGTATGGTGTTCTGCCTTGACTCCTGTGTCTAGTTCTGGGCCCCACAGCATGTTAAGGAGGAATCCGAGGACCTGGAAGAGGGCAATGCGGATGATGAGAGACTAGAAAGAGATTTGTCTAGCTTCCAGAAAAGATAACTGAGGGGCCAACACTCTTCAAATACCTGAAAGGCTGTCACATATAAGATCTGTTCTGTCTTGTTCCAGATGGCAAGACACAGAATGATACATTTAAATTACAGGAAGGGAGATGCTGATCAAATGTTGGAATGTAGAAAAAACTTCCAATAATAAGAGCCCTTTGACAGTGAGACACATTGCCAAGAAGTGTGCCGGTACTCCTTCATTGAATCTGTCTGGGATGCTTGAATTTGGATTCCTGCAGTGGTTGGGTTTGGTGGTCCCTTCCAACTGTAGGATGTAGAAAGCTCTCAGACCAAAGGATCCTCACCTCCCTGCCTGTTATCATCGCTTGCCAAGAGAGAAGGGAAGGGCAGGGCAGGGCAGGGCAGGGCAGGGCAGAGCAGAGCAGAGCAGAGCAGAGCAGAGCAGAGCAGAGAAGAGAAGAGAAGAGAAGAGAAGAGAAGAGAAGAGAAGAGAAGAGAAGAGAAGAGAAGAGAAGAGACTTGCTAGGTCTTAAGGGGAGGCCCACATCATGTCAGAAACTTATGCTTGAAGGACTTCTGAATGGAGAAATGACAGACTAACACACCTTCACGTTGCGGGGACAACACTAAGACAGAGACTGGTGTCTAGGCAGCAAGCTCAGACCTGCAGAGCCTCTCTGGATAAAGGAGAAGCCAAGGGATCACCCACCAGTGCTCCGGAAGAAGCTCCTCATGAGGAAACCCGCAGGATCCGGAGGGACCCTGGGGGCAACTCGTGAGAAGAGCGCCAGGAGCTGAGAGAGAAAGAGCAAGCCGAGAGCCTCAGGTGGAGGAGGATTAAGGACCCTGAGCTTGCCCTCTCCACTTTAGGATGGGATGAAAAGGATATGGATGTGGGAGTGGACAAAGTGTGCAGAATTAATATGTTGTCTTAATAAGCGCATGGCTTCCATGGGGTGGCTGGGGCAGCCTGTTAGGGCGATGCACATTGACACCTATCGATCTCCCCATGTTGTAAGATACAAGCCAACCCCAGCCACTGCTCTTTCATTTCTGTTGGGATTCAGCAGCTTGTGGCTCCGTCTTTGCCAAATGGATAAGGAAACCCGGGGACTGTTTCTGCTGCTGAGGACAAAGGGGCTTCTTCGAGGGCTTATCTGTCTGCAGTGAGATCCCTGACACCTCTCCCACCATCCCATAACAAAACTGCCTCTTGGAAGCCAAGAAAGGCTGTATTCCTGCAGTCCTTGGAGCCCCACCTATGGCTGGGCTGCCAAACGAGCCGCTTTCTGCACTTTTCCCAGCACTGAGGACTGTACATTCAAGAGTCCCTCAGTATTTAGTGCCTTTTTGGCTTACATATCGCACTTTTATTACTATTGTTGTCATTCCCAAACATAGTTTTAATGTGTTGTAAGCTGCCCTGGGGAAACTTTGCTTTGAAGGGCAGTGTACCAGATTCAGAAATAAAATAAAGCAAATATCTTTATTTGCAGCATGCTTTAAAATCTCCCTGGTTTTATTTTGCCAAACCACAGTCTTGCACTCTGTTCTCAGCAAGGACTCAGGGGCACACAGTGCTAAAGACAGAAATGTATGCCCCAAACTATCCTACAAGTCCTTCCTTCGGTGGAGGTAGTTTCTCATTGTCCCTGCCGAAATAAAATTGGATACCAGTATAGTTGGCTTTTTTACACAGTCCAGGCTAGGGCATCACCTTGCATTTTGCTGCTGACAGCTGGAGGTTCGTGGTCAGCAAATACCTTGGCCTCCTGATAGTGGTGGTGGTGCTGATTGCTACCTGCTTGCTCACCTAGGTTTGAGATGCCCTCTTAGATCAAGACTAAGTCCACCTGGTTCACCTTCTTTACAAGAAGCCCAGAAGCCAGGAGGGTGAGGGAGCCCACCATAAACATGGCCCGTGGCCTTCCACTGGAGTGCTATATGTTCCCGGCTTCTCAGATTGTACTCTTCCTTGGAAGCAGCAATTTTTCTCCGAACAGTGTTGCGTAATTAGTGATCTAGACTGTCTGATGGTTGCTGAAAACAGGTTAATTGTTGTTAACCCCCATTTCTTCTGGCTTTCATTACTCAGTTGTCAGCCCAGCCGTTAAAAGGAGCATCTGGAACATTTATGAATTTGAAGGAAGGTTGCTGAAGCCTCTGTACGGTTTGAAGTAATTAACTTTGCCAAAGCCGGTGCCAATGAATTGCTGTTCAGCAGTTTGAGCAAAGTGAAATTCCATTAGGGCTCCGTCTCCGAAAGGTTGGAGGGCCTGTTACCCTAATTATGTGGGCTAAGATTCATTGGCAAGAAAGCCGTGGGACCGAATCTGATCCCTTTAGCTGCCTCTTAGCCTTTAGGCCAATCCCACTTCAGAAACCCATTTTCTCATAAAACCTTAGAGCTGTAGCCTGTTTTTTGCCATGATAGCAAGAAAAAAAACCCTTCTGCTTTATGTTGCAAGAACCAGGTAAGGCAGGATAGGCAACAACCCCCTTCCCACAAGGGAAGCCTTGAACTGGGGGGGGGATCTGTGTACCCCCCTCGGGGGGGAGACATACATTGAACTGCACTTACAGCCTTCTTTCTGGACCTTCTGTTAGAACCCAGGATGCTCTCTTGCTCTCATTGTAAGCAGTCCAAGGAGTTGGCCCTACAGGAGCATCCGAGCCGATCCAGGATTCCACTCTGCTCTCCTCACACTGGCTTGCTTTGGTCCCCAGAGCAAATGAGCCGTTGACATGCTGGTTGGGACAGGCAGATGTCCGAGTCCAAAGCCTCTGGCCCTGTCCACTGCCTGCTGTTGGGCCACTCTGCTCAACCAGCACATCCCTTCCCATAAACCGGGCCCACCTTGCAGGGACACTTCCGTTTCTTTAGATAGGCCGTATCCCTGTGAAATGCCGTGTTCATCAGTGTTAGCAGCATCTTAGCAGGCCAGTGAGATTTCTGCTGTGGGTTCAAGCAGTGCTGGCACACTCCACTTGATGGGGACTAGAGAGAAGCCTTGCCAGGCCTCGCCAGAAGACCTCTTTGCTAGCAATCCGCCACGTTGGTCATTCACTGCTCGTGAGGCATTGAGGTAGTCCCGTCTTGACTGAATGACTTTGCTCTGTTGCTTCACTCCTGTACTTTTTATCAGACCATATAAAAAGTGACTCTTTAAGAAGGAAAAAGCAGGATGGCTTCTTCCGACCTCCTGTGTGCCAAATATTGGGACTGAAACGTGGGAGGTGGGAAGTGTTGTCCATTGCAGCTGCAAGGCAGCAGTTTGGGAAAGGATGGATCAAGCAATAGTCGGACGCGCGTTGGATTAGGTGGCCTCAACCCAAACTGCCATCCTTTTTAAGGAAGTGGTTCGTGATGCGACGGACGTGAGACTTTGTCATTCACCTTCCTTATAAACATTCTGCCTGGTAAAATTTTAGATTCTTTAGGGCTAGTTGCTGGTCGGTGGCTGAAATAGAGAGACTTGATTGTAATATTAAGTGTCGTAAGAGGCACTAACTGATTCCCCACCAGTTGTTTGCTTTTTAAAGTAATGAAGTGTTGAAATGAAAGAAAAACTTAGACCTCCCTGCAGGCCTTGGCGTGTGGCAGCTTCTCGCCTTCGTTCCCATTTAGAGAAGCGTCTCTCTCTGGGGTGGACCCTCGAGCTGAGCCGAGGCAGCTGACGGGGACGGACTTTGAGTCTCACAAAGTGGCCACGGAACGATGGTGTTGCTTCTGGCCGGAAAGCGCCCCGAGTGTGACCCTGAGTGTGCGAAGGCCCGGGCTCACCCCCTTGAAGTTTTCAGAGAGCAGCTTTGTTGTCAGATGGGATCAACCTCCTGGGATGAGCGGCAACGTGCAGAGGAAGCGCCCTGGACGGTGAAAGGCAGGGTAGATAGTCATGAAGATCCAGATCTCTCATATTTCCCAGCATTTTTTTTTCCGTTGCAAAGGTTTTTCCCCTTCATTTTAAAGATGCGTTCCAATTTATGTCAAAAAGTGTGATTTGGAGCTCAGTCATGAATAACACTGGAATTGCTTTTCTGCTGTACATGTTTCCATCCCCCCAAAACCTCCTTTGCCGGCCACAGTTCCCAACCCAAGAAACGCTCCTTTTGGAAGGGAAGTCGGGGCGGTCAGGGAGGCTGTAGCCCCTGGAGAGAGAAGGTGTTTCCCCCTTCCAGCCATCTTGGAACTGAAGTCCAGCAAGAGTACATTGCATCCATGCAAGTGTCACTGAACATTTCTCCTTCGGGAAAATAAGTCAAAAGTAATTTATGTTGCATCACACTGAGTGAGAGTGATTGAAAGAGTGCAGAAGGGACTTCCAGCATGAATAGGAACTGCAACAGTAATGTTGCATACCACCAAGCAGTTACTCATACGTCTGGGTGAAGCCTGGCGAGGGTGGCCTGCATTTACCCGGTTGTCCTCTTCCCCTCCAGGACCCTCGGAGCAAGCACAAGTTTAAGATCCACACGTACTCCAGCCCCACCTTCTGCGACCACTGCGGTTCCTTGTTGTACGGACTTATCCACCAGGGGATGAAATGCGACAGTAAGTCCCAGCCGTCAAGGCCCAGTCCCAGGGAGGCGGCTCTGTCCCAGCGCGCCCTTTCCCACACAGGTCCTTGTGGACGCGTTCTAGCACATGGGAGCATTGGGACGGAGGGGCTGCTTGTGCCTGAGAGGCTGCAGTTCTGGCATCCCGAGGCAGAGATCAATTAACGGAGAGCAGAGCTGCCTCTGGGGATGCAGGCGGCCCCTTCTGCAAGGCGGGCAGGGGGGCATGCAAGGAAGCGGGGGTGAGGAGGCGTTCTGGGGGTGCAGGGCTATCTGCGCGAGGGGACCCTTTCACAACCCTGTGCGGTCCCTTCATGCGGATAGGGGAACTGCGCGTCAGCCTTCTTCTCGCCTGCGCTGGCTGTGTGGGGCGAGGCCGCCAGGCGCATCGGCCGTCAGGGATAACTGCCAGCGCTCCCCTGTCCTAACTCATCTCTCTGGGCCTTAAAAGGGCTCCTGATCTCTCTGAATTAAAGGCGAGCTGGGACTGGAGGGGAGGAGGCTGAAAGCTCCCCGGGTGGGAGGCGAAGGAGACCGGAGACCGGCTCCCAAAGGAGAGGGCAGCAGTCGCAGGCGGTGATCTTGGGGAGGCCCCTAGTGGCCACCCTGTGAATCGCAGCAATCCGCCTGAGAGCAAATGGGCTCCCTCCAGGCATCTGGATCCAAAGCAGGAAGGACTCTTCGGGAGGGGCATGGGCACATTTGTCAGCAGCCTCCGAGAGAAGGCACATCTTTTCCTGGGCTCACGTGGTAGCTGCATGAATCCAGGAAAATACATGTTTGAGTTAAGGATGCCCTATCGCCTCCTCCTTAAAGCTTGTTTTCCAGTAATCTTCCTGTTTCCATTGGAACTGGGCGTCGGGAGGAGAGACATTCAGGAACCTGAGAACAGGCTGGGGGAGAGAACGGCTGCACCCCTGGAATTCTCCCAGGCTTTTATGAAGCCCTAGGGGTCCTGTAAGGAGAAGAACCCTGGTTAACGTTTGAAGAAGCAGTTGCTCTGTGGTGATGCTCTTACATAGCACTCTGTTAGGGGTGCAGTCTGTGTGTGACAGTGTGTGGCCTCCTCTCCCCCCCACTGACAGGATTTGTTCTCCCATGTCCCTGGGAAAGAGAGATTTTGGGAAAACAGTCAGAAGGAAATGGAGCGAGACAGAAGTACCTACAGCCCTTTGAGGGGCTCCAGATTTAAAGAGCATTTTCCCAGAGTGCCAGATTATCATGGTAGAATCATAGGTTGGAAGGGACCTTGGAAGTCTTATGGAAGGTCTAGTTCAGCCCCCTGCCCGGGGCAGGAACCCCCAGACCATTCCAGAGATTGGCTGTCCAATCTTCGCTTGAAGAATCTCCAGTAATGGAGCCCCAGTGACTCCAGGAGGCTTAAACAGCCCTCAGAGTCATGAAATTATTTTGATTTCATGTCTCTTATTTTGGATTTGGATGTCTCTTGTCAATCTTCTATGCACTGGTTTTTGTCCTGCCCTTGGGCACTATGGCGACTAAGGCCGCACCTGCTTCCCTGTGGCGGCCCTTCAGATACCAGAAGACTGCCATCGGGTCTCCCCTCAGCCTTGTGTTCAGGAGCAAGCAGAGGGTACCTCAGTACAGCCCCATGCAAGGAGGCCCAGTGAGATGCACTTGTTGCCTGCTACTTTTGGCTGAACGCTTTTTTCTCTTTGCCTCAGCCTGCATGATGAACGTGCACAAGCGCTGTGTCATGAACGTGCCAAGCCTCTGCGGGACAGACCACACCGAACGCAGAGGCCGGATACACATCAAGGCGGACATTGAGAACGAAGTCTTGATGGTTATTGGTAAGTCTGGCTTCTCGGCGGTTCAGGGAAGAACGGAATCCTTCTGTTCCTGTCGACAGGGGACCTCATGTGTTTGCTTTACAGCTGTCTGCGCCCATGATGCGTGGCTAGAAAGGGAGAACTTGCTCAGTATCGAGGTGGCTGACCCAAAGCATGCAGGGAAAATGGCTTTTCTTGGCTCCTTCACAAAAACCTGCAGGGTCAGCTCCCTGCCTTTCCAGAGAGACAGGCGATGTGCAGTACGAAAGACACGGAGAGTTTATCACTGAATTGAAGCTGGCCCAGGCAACCGACGGTCCCCGGTGCCTTGCCAAGCACTTCTCCCTTTGAGTCTCCTGGCTGAAAATGCATGGTGGGCGGGGTGGTGGTGGTGGTGGTCATGCAGGCTCTCTCGGACTCTCTTTTCCCCCCCACAGAAGACACTCTTAAATAACCCAATTTAAACTCCTGCCTGTTCCAGAGAGGGATAGAGACACTATAGGGGGCAGTGCCAGCTTTTCCAGACACCCGTCTGGTGACTAGTCTTGCCTGCTGCTAGGGCCTCGGAGATGTTTTGTGCTGGGATTCTTTTAATCTGTTGTGGATATTTTCTCAGGGAAAGGCCTGTAGAACTGTTAAAACCCTCAAGTGCTGTTTTTTTCAAGAATCGATCACTTCTTAACTCTGGTACCTGCCTTCCCTGAAATGTGCTGGGAGCTTATCTAGGGGCACCTCTATCTTGAATGCCACCTTCATTCAGTTCGCCCACAACACTGCAGCGATGGAGGGCTTCTCTCTTCATCGTGTGTCTCCCTCGGACTGAGGGTGTCTAGAGCAAAAATCCCTGCATTTACAGTTTGGCCATTTTATTTCATTCTTTCAAATGACCGCAAACTGATAGTGCTGATTTTTGAGTCACAAAGATCATTATCTCTAGTTACAATGAGCAACTGAAAGACAACCCCATGCCAAGGATTCGAGCCGGGCAGCCACATCTCAGCCTGTGGCTTCTTCCATATCCTTCCTTGTGTCTCCATCCACCGGGAATTAAAAGTGATGCTCAAGCTACAGCAGACATTCTTTATTCTGTTCTTTGGGTGCAAAGTAGCCATCTCATTATACATGCATCACTCTATGCCTTTTGTAGTAAGCAATGTTACCGGAAAAAAAAAAAGAACCAGAAAGCAAAGGAAATTAAAGATATGAGATATGAGAAAGATGATAGATTTCTAGTTTACAACAGCACTCCGTGCCTCTCTGTCCTCGCAAAACGTCTTTGCTTCCACCACGTCCCTCCACCCTTCACGTGTTGCATTTTGTTCCTTTGGAAGACTTTGTCCGTTTGATCCAGCCGTGTCTTTCTTGGTTTTCTCTTTCCTCTCAGTCCTTTCACTCTTCCTTCATAGATGTGTGTTTCATTCCATCCTCATTTATCCTCTCCATGTGACCAAACCACTTCGGTCACTGCTTCTTTCCCACTCATCTGTGTATTCAATCCACATTCATTGACTACCCGTTTATTCTTGACCCTTTGTCTTCTTGCTTTACCCCATATACTTCCTAAGCAACCCATTTCCACTGCATATAACTTATGTTTGTATTTCTCTGGACATACACAACCCTCACTCCACTCTTTTTCTATAAGCATTTGTGCATCGTAAAATTTCTTCATTGCTCTAACAAGTTGGCCATTTACATAGAACTTGCAGTCATTCACTGCACTTTCTCTGTCAGCTACCTTGGTCTTCGATTAATTCATTCTCTGACCTGTGCTTATCATGACCTCATAGACTGTGTGGACTTCAGGCTGCCTGGCAAGTTCTGGGAGTCGAAGTCCACGCGGGTTAACGTTGCCAGGTTTGAGAAACACTGCCCTAAACCAACAGATGCATAATAAACTTTATTTTCGATCTGTTTCTCACTGACCTGCTGGAGAGCAAGAACATGATGCGCACACACCATGCCCAGTCTAAAGCTGAGCTGCACCTCCCAGATTTGGCTCGTTGTCAATAAGAAATCTGCCAAATAGCTTCACAGGCACATTTCACAAACTGTTTTTGCATCCACTCTTAGTGGTTTTCCGTTTGTACAGGAGAACGGTAGTGGCGTTCTCCCAAATACCAGGCACAGATGCAGTCTTCATACACACGTTGAACTACCTGCATGTCTCCTCTGCTGTTTAGCCCTCCTTACTCAGTTCTAAAGCTGAGTTTTGACTACATTCTTTGCAACGCCTCTGTTGTTTTACGCAAGTGTCACGGCAGCAGCACTCCCAAACGGGATCCTGGACTCACAGGCAGCGATGCCAAATTGCTCCATCACCCCCAGGATGTGCCCTGGCTTAAGAACTGCTGCTACACCATCTCCTTCTCTCTCGTCCCCGTTGCTTGCAGCCGTCTTTCCTGAGGGCGTTTTTTCTTCATCCACAGCCTCTTCCAGCTCAAAATTCCACCCGATGCCTTTTTTCATACTTCCCATTAGCGAATTCCAGATGTAATCTCTTTCTTTTTCCTCTGTTTTAAGCAGCTTCCACATCTTTCCTCGTGTCACTTTCCATTCCCCTGTTGGGAGAGAAACATATTTCTATTGCATTTTCCTACAGGATTCGTACCCGCCGTCATTTTACCTTCACTCTGGATTCATTCGCTGCTGATACTTGAACTCATTCGATATTTCCAGTTAAGATGGCGGGGAGAGAGGGAGCCATGGTCGGGCTGTCCTCGTGATCGTTTGTGTGTTTGTTTGCTGTGGCGTATTGTGTGTTGTGCAGTGTGGCGAGGATGCTGTTGAGGGCACTGCCTGGGTCTGTTTGGGCTGGAGAGTGGAGCAGAGGACGGCCGCACGGCCGTTGGCCGCGCTTGCTGCTTTGCGGTGTTTTTACAGTGTTTTGCGACATTTGGATGGCCACCCTTGCCGGGTCTGCTGAGCCCGCCACTTGGAAGCCCCTGTTCGTGGCTTGAGGGACTGGGTGGTGGCTTTTCTGAACCTGGCAGTGGTTCTGGGCTGCCCCCCAGAGGACCAGGCTGAGGAGCAGGCCAGAGGACGGGCTACGCCAGAAGATGGGCTGCGCTTGCCCTCCTGCTGTTCTGATGACCACGTTTGTGGACTGGTTTGGACCTGGTGCCTGGACTCAGCTGTGTGGAGATGCTCCTTTGGCGTCATTTCTTCTTCTGCTGCTGCTGCTGCTGCTGCTGCTGCAGGACGCCAAGGGACGCCGCTGGACGCCACTGGGCGCTTTTGTTACTGACCGTCTCCTTCCTGTATCATTTACATTTCTTTTTGTTGGGGCTTCGAGGTGTGGGCAGTGGCCCGGTGGGGGGGGGGGGTTTGCAGTAGTGTGGCAGGCTGCTGTGGACCCCTCTCCCCTGTGGAGACCACTTTTGCCTTCCCTCCGGGTTAGCCCTGAGTAGGAAGGAAAGGCATTAATATCTAATCATTGATGAGAGGGCTGACCTGGCAGGCATCACCGAGGTCTGGCTTGATCCGGAAGAGGGATAGCTCTGTTGGAGATACGCCCAGCAGGGTTTCGGGTGTGGCATCAGCCGTGACTCCGGGGCAGGGGTGGAGGTGTGGAGATCGTCATCCGAGAGTCTCTTGCGGCTTTCCGGGGCATTGCAGCACAGGCCGCTGGATGTGAGACCCTGTTCGTTAGGCTGGGCTGGAGGGATCAGTTGGGACTGTTGCCTGAGCTCCTCGACTCCATTCATGGTTGGCAGTGGAGTTAGGGTTAGGGCTAGTGGGGTCTGAGGTGGCTCAGGAGTTCACGGCCACCATGACCGCCGTGGGCCTATCCAGATCGTCCAGCGCCTGACACGGGACCGTGTGGTCACGTACCGGATCTGGTGCTCCCGTTGCAGCAATGACAATGTGATCTGAAATTGGGGGGGCTTTTGGTGTCTCCCTTGTCATGGTCAGATCGAGCCCTGGTTTCCTTTTTTTAATATAATTTTATTAAAGCTTTTAAACAAGAGGCTAAAAACAAACACAAACTAATATAAAGAAGAAGAAGGGAAAAAAAAGAAAAAGCAAAGAAAAAGCAAAAAGTGCAAGAAAAGAAGTTAGGAAAAAATAGAAAAGAAAAAACAAAGAAGTGGCTTCTGACATTCTTCACAGCAGTTCTAAGTACAAATCTATCTTAACCTCTCTCTCTAACAGTACATCATATTACTCTTCTTTCTATAAACTGTCCTGTCGAATCGTCAAAAGCATAAATCACAAGTTCATTTTTTTCGTTCTTGCACAAAAAGTCCGTAAGAGGCTTCCAGTCCCCAATAAATGTAGATAGCGTCTTTTCTCTAATCAGAGAAGTCATTTTGTCCATTTCAGCAAAATCTATCAACTTCACCAACCATTCCTCCGTAGCGGGTAGTGCTGAATCTTTCCATCTCTGTGCATTTCTATGCATATAGTAATCTCATCGCAGTGAACGTACATCGAAATAATCTTCCATGGCTTTTTTCTAACTGTTTGTCCATTAATCCTAAAAGGAAAAGTTCCAGTTCCAATTGAATATTGATCTTTAAATCCTCTGTATATATTTGAATCCAAAATTTGTTAGCTTTTTTACATGTCCACCAAGCATGATAAAATGTCTCTTCATGTTGTTCACATTTCCAACATACATTTGAAGTTCCTTTATACATTCTAGATAATTCCTCTGGCGTCATGTACCAACAATACTTCATTTTATAAAAATCCTCTTAACACAATGTAAATTTCAACCCTTTTAATCACATATTTTCCCACTGATCCGTAAGAACCAAAGTTCTTAGCCCACTTTATCATACATTCTTTAACCTGTTCTTCCTCTGTTTCGAATTTCAACAAAAGTTTGTACATTTTAGCAATTACATTTTCATCATCAGTACACAATTGTATTTCAAATTCTGACTTACTTTGTTCCATACCATAAGTCTTTTTATCCATTTTAAATCTTTCAAGTAACTGTAAATGGGAAAACCATTGACAACTGTATATTTCTGCTGTTAGTTGTTCTCTTGATTTGATCTTAAATTCCCCTTAATAGTTTTCCAATAAGTCCCAGTACATCAGCCATTTCTCTTTATCTGCCATTTCTCTTCTGTAATATGCTTTTTGAACTGAGATCCATAAAGGTTGTATATTGTATATTAATCTTTAAAATCCTCTGAATCAGTGTATCTATTTGAATTCAGAATTTTCTAGCTTTTTGCAGCCTTTATGGACATCGGACTGGCAAAAGCCTCACCTTCTTAATCACTTTACAATTTGATTGCTTTGCAACCAAAGAGAGATATTCCCAGGCAGCGAAGATCAAAAACCCTCGGTGAGTGCTTTTTTTTTGAAATTAAGAGAAAAAAAGAAAGCATTATCTTAAAGGATTTTAATTTCAGAGCAAAAAGCTTAAGGTTGTGAAACAAGAAAGTTTCAAACGGACAAAGAGGACAGTGATTTTAAAAAATAGAAGAAATATTTTTTTCTGACGAAAGTGCCTTTGAAAATAGTAAAATTAACTAGACTAACTGTGGGAGTGTGGAGTCAGGGTGTGAAACATGGACTCTCATCTCCAGAAGAGCGAACACGAGATAAGAGAATGAGACTGGCCTCTCCCTAAGGAATGCAGAGGGTGTTTGTGGGGTGATCCTGAGAATTGCTCTCAGTCTGAGAAGATTCTGTAAAGGGAGTGAAGCCAATAAACCTTGCTGGATTGAATCTGTATTGTCTCTTGGAGTTTCCTGGGCTAATCCTGACACTAACAGACTGGGCCTTCATGGGAATGCTGTTTGTGTATTTTTAAGGACAGAAATAATTGCTGGATTTTATAAAACAAGATAAGAGTAATATGAGCTAGACTGTCTGACTGTGACTACAGAGTGCCAGTTGGGACTGAAGTATTAAAGACAGAAAGAAACAAAATGGGGAGGGTGGGAAGCAGCTTGCCTTTTACTTTTACCATAGTAATTGACATACTTTCACTTTCTCACCATGGCAACCCCAAGGAAAGCTGCTAAACTGGGGCAAAAAAGCAAGGGTTTATTAGAACAAATTACAGATAAGGGTATTTCATTAGATTTATTGCAGAAAATGTTTGAAGAATTTGGCAAAAAGATGACTGCAACAGTTAAAAAAGGAAATGGAAGAAGGATTTGCAGAGATGAAAAAAGATTTGAAAGAAGAAGTTAAGAAAATTGAAGAATCTGTAGGGCAATTGGCTGCAGACTTAAATTACTGACAAAGTGGAAGTTTTGAACAGTAAGACAGAAGTTATAAATAGACGGAAAAGGATGTGGACAACCTGGCATTATTGGAACTGAGAGAAAAAGAAATCTGCTTAAGATTAAGAGCAATTCCGGAAGAACATGGAGAGGATATCAGAGAAAAGATTTTTAAATCTCTGATTTCCTGGAATGGGAGGACGATGATTCTGATAGAGATTGGTAAGGCCTGTAGGATCAATACTCGTTCTGCAAAATTGAGAAATGTTCCATGGGATGTCCTTGTGCAAGAAGGCAAGGACACAATGTCCTTGTGTCAGGAAGAAGGAAAGAGACCAAGTTCTACAGCAGCACTTTAATAATACTTGAGTAATACAGATGTACTTGTACTTAAGGAAATCCCAGTTAGAATACTATGCAAGAGAAACGAGTACTTTTTAAATTCCATCTAGATGGGACAAGTTGGAAGGGGTGATTTTTACTTTTAAACAACAGAGATTTAGGTTGAATTCTGTGCAGAAAGCAAGAGATTTTCTGAAAAAAATTAAAGAAGAATCAGAGGAGACACAAAGGGAAGTGACAGTGACAGATGAGACTAAACAAATACCACAACAGATTCAAGACACTGAAGAAGATCCCACGTTGGGCGTTACAGATATTAACTTTTCCAAAATCTTGGCTTAATTATGGATTATGCTTAACATGGAATATAAATGGGGCAAGTGCCCCTCAAAAGAGAAAAAAAATATTTCATTATTTGGAAAAAGTTAGAAGAAGATGTGATTTGTCTATAAGAAACACATATTAGGAAAAAAGATGTAAAATATTTAAGTCACAAACATCTGGGAGAGGAATTTATTTCAGCAGGATTTAAAAAAAAAAGTTGTTTTGTATATAAACCCCCAAGTATATCCAAAACTTATATTGACTGATGATTATGGCAGCTATGCTGGGTTGAAAATCACTCTACAGGGGGCTAAGACTTTGATACTGGGAATTTATGCCCCAAATGAAAATAAAACAGCATTTTATATATGGACTTATGGATAAACTTTTGGATTTTACATATGAAAATTGGTGTCTCCTGGGGGATTGGAATGGAGTGATTTCCCCACAAAAAGATGAAAAATATTAAAATAACACACAGTAAATTACTAAAGACTTTTTTTTTTAATGTAATGGATAATTTGGAGCTTGCTGATGCATAGAGACATAAAAATGAAGATTCAAAAGAATATACTTATTTTTCTGAAAAACAGATCTTTTTCAAGAATAGATATGATTTGGATTTTTAAGACTTTGGCTAATAATGTCTATAAAGTGGAGTTATTACCAAAGACATTTTCAGATCATAATCCTGTGACTTTAAGTTTTAAAAGGAAAAATGGATCTTTTAGATGGAGATTGAATGAGATGTTATTATAAAAAGAAATGGTAGTGGAGGATTAAAAAAAAAAGTTAAAGGAATTTTTTGAGAATAATCTTAATAAAGGTACAGAAGTAAGGATGGTTTGGGATGCAAGTAAAGCTTTTGTAACAGGATACTTTATACAACGCAATAATGAATTTAAAAAGAAAAGGCAAGAGAAAATGCAAATGATCTTAGATGAGATTAAAAAAAGGAAGAATTTAAAAAATCTCCAGGGATGATAACTATAACCCACCTAATTAAGCTTTTACAGAGGCTTTACTGTCTATGTTAACAGTGAGAGGGATGGAAATAAAGTTGAACTATGCAAAACAAAGAAATTTTGACAACAACTATTTATTATGGTCAAAGTCCAACATAAGGGTGGGGGGGAGATACAGTCAATTAGAAAGCATAGAAAATACATCAAAGTCTTTCTCTCTCTCTCTCTCTCTAAAATAAAAAGCTAAATGATATAAAACAAAAATATATATCTAAAAGGAATCTGAAAGGAGGGGTAGGAGCATTGGATGGGTGTAGGGGGCATAAAGGTTCGTGTGTGGCAGACTGTATCTCTCCAGTGCCTGGGGAGGAGTCTTGCCCTGGGAGCGGTTTGAACCTGTTGGACCTGAAAAAGTGGGCAGGGTCCTTGGGGCTGTGAGCTCAGCCACCTGCTCTTTAGATCCATGCCTCACCTGGCTTGTTAAAGCGGCCGGGGGGTGGGGGGTGTTCGTGTGAGTGGCTTCTAGCGGTGGTGAATTCTTCTTTGAGTAAGGGGGATGTTCCTTTACCTCTTTTTGTCCAGCATCTAACCTTCCCTTTTTGGGGAAGGTGGCTGAGAAGGGGGTTGGGCAGCAGCTTCAGAGGACCTTGGAAGGAGCGGATTATCTGGTTCCCATTCAGTCGGGATTCAGGCCTGGGTTTGGATGGAAATGGCGTCGGTCACACTTTTCGATGACCTCTGGCGAGGGCAGGATGGGAGTTGTGCATCCATCCTTGCCCTACCTGACCTCTCTGTGGCCTTCAGTACCATCAACCATGGTATCCTTCTGAATCAGTTCAGAGGATTGGAGGTGAGTGGCACTGTATCGTGCTGGTTTGCCTCCTTTCTCTGGGGTCGATTCCAGTTGGTGATTCGGGGGGAGAGCCCACCCTTGGCCCCTGCTGTGTGGGGTGCTGCAGGGTTCAGTGCTCTCTCCACTCCTAATTGATATCTGCATGAGGCTGCTGGGTGAGCTCATCCACCACCATGCGGTGAGGTATCATCAGTATGCTGATGATACCCAACTATACATCTCTGCCCCTGGCGAATTAAGTGATGCCAGGAACGTGTTAACCCGGTGCCTGGGGGCTGTGGGGGTCTGGATGGGGAGCAACAGGCTTCAGCTGAACCCCGGCAAGACTGAGTGGCTTTGGGTTTGGGGACCTGCCAGTTCTAGGACTATGCCGTCTTTGGTGCTGGATGGGGTGGCGCTGACCCAGACGAACCCAGTGTGCAATCTGGGGGTCCTCCTGGGCTCCTGACTCCTGCTCAAGGAGCGGGCGGCAGTGGTGGCTACAAGGGCCTTTCACAGCTTCACTTGTGTGCCAGTTCCTGGACCAGGAGGCTCTGCCCAGAGTGACTCACCCCTAGTCTCCTCTAGATCGGATTGCTGTAATGCGCTCTACGTGGGGCTGTCCTTGAAGAATACCCAGAAGCTGCAGCCGGTACAGAATGCAGTGATGCGGGCAGTGACGTGTGCTTCCGGAACAGCACACGTCACACCTCTGCTCCGCGAGCTGCGTTGGCTGCCGGTTTGCTTCTGGGTCCAGTTCAAGGTGCTGGTTTCAGCCTTTCAAGCCCTTCACGGCCTGGGGCCGGGGTACCTGAGGGACCGCCTCTCCACAACTGCATCTGCCCGTCCCATCAGGTCCGGCAGAGAGGGCACGCCGCGGGTCCCGCCTGCTAGGACTTACACTGGGTGGGTCCCGGGAGGTGGGCCTCCTCTGCCGTGGCACCCGCCTCACGGAACATTCCCCCCCCCCCAAAGTGCGGTCAGCTCCATCCTTGTTAGTGTCCCGTAAGTCCCTCAGGACCTGGCTTTCTCATCAGGCCTGGGGGCCCCAGGGGACCGGGGATATTTTAGGATGGCTCTCCCATTGTGTTCAATTTACTCTCTCCTGTACCCGATGGCTGTATTTTTAATAATGATTGATTTTTAATAATTGTTTTTATATATTTATTGTTTTATTTTAATTGCTGTACACCGCCCAGAGTTACTTCGTGTGAGATGGGCGGCCATATAATTTGTTTGGTAGGTAGGTAGGTAGGTAGGTAGGTAGGTAGGTAGGTAGATAGATAGATAGATAGATAGATAGATAGATAATATTTTCTTCCACATCCGTTTTCCACTCTTGACATTACCAAAACACTCTGTACAAGGTCTTATCAGCCTTGTATCCATAAACTGTCTCAATCTTTCATCATCAATAATAGATCAGTTGTGCTTTTTACTTATTCTTTTCCCACGCACACATGTTTGTTCATTCATTCATTCATTCATTCCTGAGCGTGAAAACGGGTTTCCCCCAAGAACCTCACCAGGCTCTCCCCAGTTCCCATGTACTTCTCTCTAAGTAACGTTGGGCACCCATTCAGCGGTCCCATCCAGGGCAGTGGAGGGATCTCCATGGATCGGTTCCCCTCCCCTTCCCCGTAACATCTCTTAGTCATGAACAGTGAACAGATTTACTACATTTACTTCTAATAGGGATTTATGGTTAACCCTGGTCGACACTCAGAGAGAGCGAAGGGGGAGAGGGCAGGAGCCTGCCAGGAGCCAACCTCTGAACTCTGCGTCAGCTCTGCAACCAGCATCCGGCCTCCTCCCCTTCCCACAGGGACATCCTCATCCGGCAGCTTTTGTTGCTTGTCACTCTTGGCTGGCAGCCTTAAAGGCAGACGGCGTGCCAAACGGGTCCGCCAGCTTCTCCGACATCAACTGCTGGATGCCCGGCATTGCCAGCTTGCACGACATCCCCCTCTGTCTTTCTGGAGTCGCGCTGCGTCCCAGCTGCTCTCATCCCTCTGCTGACTCTGCCAGCAGCTTCCTCCATTGGCCAGTTTGCTGCCAGTCAAACCACTCGTTGCTTTGCAGGGGCAACTGCAGGGCATGGTCAAAAAAGTCACAATGGTGGCTGCAGCGGTGCAATCACACATAAAAAACAGGCGGAGCTTCTAGTGCACCATCATGGCCGCCATCCTGACTTTTTTGACCATACCTTGCAGACACCCCTGTTTCTCTGTGTTCTCAGGTGCCCCTCCTCCCTGTTGGGGTCGAGAGGGTCATCCTCGGTTTGCTTGCTCTTGCTGTGGGGAGGGGAAGAGCCTCCCCCTTCTCTCCTCATCCCTCCTGCTTTTCCTCTCCTCCCTACCTTCTCCTAGGCTCCTGGAGTTCCCTTGCCTTTTGCCTGGCGAGCTTCTGGATGCTGCCACGCCCTTCCTGAAGCCCTTCTCTCCTTGGCGCGCCCACGGCTTGCCCTCTGGTTACTCTCCTCCTTTACGTTGCTTTTTCAACTGACTTCATTTCTGCATTTTACTTCTTGGGAAAAAGCCACCCCCTTCTGGAAGACTCCTTATCTTTTCCCTTTCTTGTTCTAAATCGCCATTCCCCTTGTGCTCTGCTTTCCAGTTCCTGAACCTGCTCCTTCCTGCCCCTCTCTCCCTACAGCAAGAGAGAGCAATCTCTTCCTCTCTTGCCTCCTGTTTACACCACACATCTCTGAAGATCCTGTTTCCCTGGATTTGCACAAGCAAAGCAACCTCCTGAACTTAAGGTTGCAGATCATTTGCAGCCAAGTTCACCTCTGTCTCCGTCCTGGGGATGCCCTGTGTACATATGTAGACTTATGCTTAAACTATGTATTTGAAAGACAGAGATATTTTTCTAAGCATCCACCATTCACCTCCATTCCTGCTTCTCCAAATAGCCCAATCACCTTTTCTGTACTTTCTCATTTTCTTCCCATCAAGCCGTATATACGTATAACCTAACATAATTATATGGATAATTTTCATTCAGAATATGGCACGATTTTCCTCAAAAGTCTATTTGGCTCTTCTGTAATCCTAATTCACTGGAGCATAACATGCAGTTATCACCAGCCTATGGGTTCCTACATTCCTACACACCCTAGATGGCACCAATTCATTCATAATTAAGCTTATACTTTCACTTCCCTGCATGTATTTATCAGCTCCCCTCCACAAGACCTGGCCACTTTCCTTCAGATCTATTATATCCTTCCCTTTTCTCTTAGTTTCACACAATGTATCTTTTTCATTTTTTAAAAAATGTGATCTTTACTTCTCTTGCATTTCAAGTTGTAATCTTGTATACATCAATGATTGATTGATTGATTGACTGATCTTTTGAGTCAATCATGACTCCTGGTGGCTGCCTGGACATGTCCCTGCAGTTGTCTTGGCGACTGTTTTGGCTTGCCCTTGCCTTCTTCTTCCTAGAGCTGAGAGAGCGCGACTGGCCCAAAGTCACCCGTCTGTATTCTTGTCTAAGGCCAGATTGGAACTCACAATCTCCCAGTTTCTAGCCTGGTGCCTTTAAGCACTACCCCAAGCTGGCTCTCATGCATACATCATGGTCATCATCAAATGGGCCCATAGAGATTGACCCTGGCCGCCCACCATGGCTTTGTTCAATCATGGCTTTCGATAACACCTTTAATATCTTTTTAGAGAGGGTGTGGACTAGGCTACAAGCCTTAGTCTTACCTATGCCACTGCTTAGGGCAGGAACTGTACCAGTCAATCATGGCACATTTTCACCAGGATACCAAACTCAGCTGGATGGCTGGGGTTCCTCAGCACCATTCATCATTTTTTAGTGGCTGTTCATCTAGTAATCTTGTTAGTCATCATAATCTTCTTTGTTGTGACCATACCATGATAGCACAGGGTTCAAGAATGGTATGTTCAAGAATTTTCTATCCCTTCATACCTTGGCTTGGAACATCTTGGAACATACTTTTCAGATTTTGCAACTTTTCAATGTTTTAGTGCCTGGCCATCAACTTATCCTATACCATTAACTTGTCCTGTAACACAACCAAGTCCATGTTTAATGTAAGCAAGCTGATGCAGTTCTGTGTGAGCCAGGTTCTTTAAATCGGGGTCTATCTTGCAAGTCAATATCTTGTTGCCCTCACTGCATCCATTAGGAGATACATGCAGTTCACTGACACACACTCACCTAATGCAGCAATCCCATCTACTACAGAAAATATTCCAGTTACCAGAAAATTTACTTTCCCCCACCTTATTTAGTGCTGCTGATTCTCTGCCAGTTTTGGCACCTGCTTCCTGGCCCTACTTCCCGGATTAATTGAAGGGGTGATGCCACTCAGTGAAGTGTCATGCAGGTAATAGGGCAATGCCACTCTCATGGAAGCCTGTTGCTAATGGAGACGTTGCTGAATAATGAGTCGGTGGAGAACGTGGCAAGTGAATTCTCCAACTTCTCGTTGGACGGTTTTTTAAAAGGATCCTTTTTTGGCTTAGCTCCAGGGTAGGCACCATAAACAAGGGTTGCAGCACCTTTTGCCAAGCCTAAGAGGCAAGACAGGCATTCCCAGCTGCCAAGACTGGGCCGGCCAGCCCACTGCTTCTCTGAGTCAGCTCCAAGGAACTGGAGCTCTGGGTTGGCAACTCTTAATTCAAGCTGCTGAATTATCCAACGAGAGTTGCTCTTCCTTTTTCGTTGTCTGAAATATCAGCATGCAATTTCACTATAAAATTTTCCTGATGTTTGAAACAAACCACCATCTGGCTGCAGTTTGGAAGCAAAAGTTGGTCTCCAAGATCGGCATTCTGCGAGGAGTCCTGAGCAGCTCCTGAAGAAGCAAAATGGTGCTGGAGTTCTCTCTGCTGGCGTTAGCCACACGGAGCACACATCTCGCCAGAATGGCTCCAAAGAGCAGGTGTTCCCAGCGTGGGAGTCTGGCAACCCTGCAGCACGAATCCTCAATCCTTTGTGTCCGTTGGGCCAGTGGGGGCAGAGAACTCACCTTTGGCTGGAGCGGGCAGAGCCCTGTCAATCAGGGGTGGGTAATCAGGCTGCAACCAAAAATATTGGGTGACTCACATCACCTCTTTTTTTCTCTTCCCAACCCTTTTTCTCTTTATGGCAAACAAAAACCTGCAGATTCCTCTTCTTGGCACTCGGGACTGAACTTGTAAATCGTCTGAATGGTGCTTTTGCCCATGCCAATTTAAGCAGACACCCATGGGAGTGCAGAAAGGCCAGAAAGCATGCGCTGATTGAGCATCTTTTGTTGGGGAGGAGCTCAAGGGGGTAGCTGGGCCTTTGCATCATTTGCACACATGCCCAGCTTTAAGTTGAATTGCATTTTGGTGGGTTCTGCACACTGGTGATGTGGGGGCAGGATGCTGTGGTCTCCTGCCTTCGCAGAGCTTAAATATGAGAATCCAGAGGGAACATCTCCTTCAGGTTGAGCTCAGCTCAGCCCTGTTTGCTTTCTTGGTGGCAGGATGGAAGGGGTCTGCTCTTGCCTTCTCCCAGGAAGTTCTACAACTTCCCAGCTGAGCCTCGGTGGCGGGATTTCCAGGGGGTTTCCTGACCCTGCTTAGCGTCTGAGCCCAAAACGGCTGGGCCCAAGGACAATAATCCGAGAGCCAGAGAAGGAATCCTGGGAGAGGGCATGTCATAACCAGGCTACCCCCAGGCTGAGGCTCCGGTAGAAGTGGGGAGGGAGGCAGTCCTTCAGGCAGCCTGACCTCAAGCTGGGCCCTTGAACTTGGAACCAGGAGTGGAAGGAAACCACAGCAATTGCCTGTGCCCAGACTAACTAGGAAGGGGAGGGTTAGGGTCTTGAAGCTGAGTAAATCAGTCAATTAACAGGCTTCCCCCAAGTTCTAGACCCTTTTCAGCAGCTGCCACTTGCAGAACACATGGCTGCAATCCAGTCCAATCCAATCCAGAGATTTCCAGACAGTGGGTATAACTTGCGGGCGGGGGGGACCTTTGGATCTTAGCAGTTTCCATCTGGGCCCCAGTGTGTGTGAGGTAAGGTGAAATGGCAAATCAGGACTTCTGGGGTGGGGTAGGGGTTCCTTGTATTTTGGAGGGGGAACTGGGGATTTTCTTTTTAAAAGAAATGTTAACTACAGGTCTGAGAGTTCCTCACGTCCAAGGGGCAAGAAACTGCCCACAGAATTCTGCAGCTGTTGTCTGTTTTTATGGCTTGGTGGACTGCAGAAGGGGGCAGGGGCCCTCAGGTTGCCCACCCATAATATAACTGTAGAAAGGCCCTCTTTGCCCACTGAGGCCACGGCTGCCACAAGCCAGGTGGGTCCCCTTCATGGTCAGAGGATCCCAAACAGACTCCTGGGATTTGAGGGCAGGGGTGGGGCATGGGGGCTCTTGGGCTGGCTTGGAGGCCTTCCCCCAGACCCCTGTTTTCTGCTGGATCAGTTCCGAGTCTCCCCTCTCACAATCCATCCCACCACTGGGACTGCTTAGCGGATTGGTAAGGAACCCCAGGCCAGAGGAGAGTGTGGGGGGAATGTCCTCAGTTCCACAGCCCTCTCCTCTCCGGCACTAATTCTTTCCACTGTTCAGCAAAGGAAGGAGGTGGGGGGAACACCTGGGACACAGAATCCTTTTCCCCCACCTTCCCAGGTGGCCAGTAAGGAAGAGCAAACAGCACAGGGAATTCTGTGGGGAGGAGGCTTTGCTTCCTCATCCAGTGAGTCTGTGGGAACGATGTGTCTCTGTGTGTGCATGTGTGCGTGAAAGGGAGAGAGAAAAGGAATTTTAAAAGATGTTGGAAAGAGCTACTGTATGTAGGGCTGTGTTAGGGGCACACAGATAAACTTTCCCCCAGTGCCAACATGCACCCGGGGTTCTTGCACAGTTCCCTGCATTCAGAAATGCTGTGGTATCAGTTCCTTGATGCAGGCCCTTTTGCAACTCTGGTTCCTGCTAAAGAGGAAGAGGAGGAGGAATCCAAAGAATGAAACTTTCACAGAAGGCAAGAGAAGGGTGGGAGGGAGAGATACAAGACCAGGCACGGTGCTTTGCACCTTTGCATTTTACTCTTCCAGGGCCCAAACCAGACCCTACTTTCTAACTGGGTACTCCTCTACCACTTTCCTCAGAGGGCAGACGGCCTCTTCCCCGTCCTCAAGCCTCTTTCAAGGCTCCCTATCAAAAGCACCAAGGTGCCACGCTAACCTGAAGGACACATCCTCGTGACTGCCACCATCTCATTCCTAGCCCACCTCAGAAGCAGCTTAAAGCCACCAGACTTCCATTTTGAAACAGTGCTTTCCCGCTTCTCCTGACACCAGTCTTGCCTTGGACACGGTCAGGGATGCTGGCAATCCACCCGGCTCCTCTTGCCCACGTCGGCCTGCTGGGGGCACCTTCCCCCCCCCCAGTCCTTCTGCATTGCCCTCCATGGCCACCTCAGACTGAGCTGCAGCAGGGATGGGATACCTGGCTTCCCCAGAGTCTCCAGCCCCACAGCCCTTTGAAAGAGCAACGGGCCTGCCCTTCGAAAGGAGGGCGGGTGCTCTCCCAGGTGTCAAATGCTTCTGCAGCAGCAGGCTGTGGAGTCTGGGCTGGTGGGCGAGAGAATGTGGTCCCCAGCCCACCAAACTCCCTTGATCGCCTGCTCAGCTTCCCCTCCCCAATTAAAACCCATGTGAGCTCCCCTGCCTTCCAAGCTCTCCAGAGGGAAGAACCATGATGCGTCAAATGCCGAGGAAGCGCACACACGCGCACGTGCACACAACCTGCCCTCTTCATGTGCTTCGTTGATGTTGGGCTCCGTTGCTCTCATTTTCTGTCCCTGCAGCCTTTCAGCACTGAAATTTGCTGGGCAGCCTTCCCCCACCCCACCTGATGATCCTTTCCACTTCACCCCATAACTGCTGCCCTCCCCCCGCCCCGGTTGTCAGTCAGGTTTAAAGACAGGGTTACTTTTCTTCCCCCGAACCAAGGCTCAGAGGAGCCTTACTCTCAGCCCGTGCTTGGCCTGCCCTTGGAGGCACCTGGGCAACGTTGCAGCACAGCACAGCGCAAGCCGGGCAAGGTCTGACAGATGTCTAAACCCACCGGCCTCCTCCCCAACTGCAGCCCCTCCCCATGTTACATTTCAAGTCCCAAGGCAGCTCCAATCTTCCATGCCAAAGTGGGGCTGCATTTTGGGACAGGAGTCATTTTGGAGCAGGCTTGATGGAAAGGAAGAGGGTTTCCTGAAAATCCAGGAGAAACACAAACTCCTGCCCCCTCATCCTGCCCATTTGTTGCTTCTGCCCTCCCACAGTTGTTGGACCCCACCACCACCATTCAGGTGCAGCCCTCACTCACCGAAGGACGGTTCCTCCTGCCCCTCCTGAAAGCCTGGGAGGAAAGACCCTGGATGCCTCCATGTCTGAAGGCTGATCCTATTGAAGGGTCTATTGGAGTATAATCTTGGGGACCCCCTCCCCCCTGCCCTTCTGGGAAGAGGAATGGGAGGAAAATGACGCATCTTGTTCCTGAAGGCACACAGTTGTCTTTGAGTCAGAGGATTTTTCAAAGCAAATTCTGTTTGTTGTGATTTTTTTAAAGGTCAGGTGTCAATTATTTTACACCACCAAGCTGATCAGGAAAGGAATTAGCAAATTGTTTTCTGTAATTCATTGCAAGAAAATGTTTCTTCTCAAACTGAAAACAACCAAGTTGACATACAGAGACAGTCAAACCAATGTCTGTCTGTCTGTCTATCTATCAATCATCTATCTGTCTATCATCTCTATCTCTATAATTTAGATGATAGATATAAATTAGAGAAATAGATGATAGATACCAATAGAAGAGAATATGTGTAGCTCAGGGTTGAACTGTGGAGTCCTTGGGGTTCCCTGAGCTTGGCTGTTTTCTTGCAAGCATTTCGTTACCTGGCTAGGTGACATCTTCAGTGCTAGAATGGAGTGGGGTTTGCTCTCTGTTTAGATGCAGTGGCTTGCCCTGCCAGTGTGTGTGTGTGTGGGGGGGGGGGGGGTTATTTTTATTTTTTTTCTTCTCCTGGTAGTTCCTTGGTTAGAGTATTGTTTACTGCTTGATTGTCCAGCAATCATCACCCAGATAAGCACCAAGATTATCACCAGACATACAATCAAGCAGTAAACAATACCCTAACCAAGGAACTACCAGGAGAAGAAAAAAATAAAAATAAACCCCCACCCCCACCAGCACTGGCAAGGCAGGCCACAGCACATAAATAGGGAGGAAACCCCACTCCATTCTAGCATTGAAGATGTCACCTAGCCGCATAATGAAACATTTGCAAGGAAAGAACCAGGCTCAGGAAACCCCAAGAACTCCACAGATGTTCCCTATCTATCTATCTATCTATCTATCTATCTATCTATCTATCTAATTTATATAGCTGCCCATCTCACAAATGTGACTCTGAATGCTGAACTCCAGCCCTCGTGGTTAGGAGCTGTGAGCAAGCAGAGACAGCCCTGCCCATCTTGCTGAAGAATTACCAGCTGCCTCCTCCCCTGATTCCACACAGCATTTCCATCCATCAAGTACATTTCTCAATCTGTCCTTAGAGAGGGCAGGAAGATTCCCCCTTTTGCTACTTTTAAGCAATCTGGGAGGGAGTAAAAATAGTAGTTAATTGTGTTAAAGAGTATATCATCCTTGATTATTCACTTAATTAGTCCCAAGTGCCACTTAATTAGAGGTGACCTTGAATTGGAGATTAAGAATATTTCACTTTATGGAGCAGTGACTAACGTGGCCTGCAGATGGCAGCATGTGATGGCAGAGTTTATGGCTGAGGCTGATCTCTTCAGGCTCCATCCCGGGCAGCTGGAAACATCGTACACCGCTTGGCAGCAGTCTTAAGGCTGCAGAAATAAGGCACCGGGGCCTTTGGGATGGGGGTCCTTCCTTCTGTGGCCCAGCAGCTGCCAAGAGCAAATCTTTCAAGATTGCTCATACCGGCTGATTTGCTTACCTTTGCCAATGTCAGCAAATTTCAACTTAAATCTGTCAGTTGGAGGGGGAAGAGGTAATGCGATGTTATCGTTGAGTTACCACGTAGTGCTAGAAAAAGTTGTGTCTGGGTGCAGGTGAGAATATTCTTTAACTCTTCTGTTGACAGAGAAATGGAACAAAAAGTGTTTTTCTTCCAGGCCAGTGCAAGACACAGAGTTTTCTTCCTGTGTATCCTGTTGATCTAGCAACAATTTTGGGGGGGAAGCTATCTTATATCAGCTGGAATACTGAAGAAACCATCTGTTATGGTTTTGTAAAGATGGGGTGGGGGTACTTCCTGAGAAGTTTTTGAAACTGCACATTGCTCTTTTTTGCATCGATCCATTATTGCCTACTTAGAACTAAACTAGGGCTGGGCATCTTTTGGGTGTGCTGGAGCCACAACTCTGCCTTCTGACCCTCTGATCAGAAGGCACCTAGTGGCATCACTAGAAGGAGTATGGCTATAATTGGGGAACCTTTTGGGGATCTGCAGATGGAGCTTAAGAATGAGAATGTGGGTGGGAGACCTTTGGATGAAAACCAATCCCATTTCTACTTTTAACCTTCCCAAGCCTTCAGTGATGGCGTGTGGAACTCCCCACCCTTATTTTGGGAAAAACAAAAATAGAAGCCACAAAATCATTAATATGCCATTTTGCAACTGGATTTTGTAGCTTTGTTCTCAGGGAGCCAGAGGTGGAGGGCTGGTGGTTGACTGCAGAGCACAGATTGCCCCCTCTTTAGGCAAAAGTTTTCAGGACCTTGGAGAGCAGCCACAGTCTCTGATAGAAGGTTCTTCCGGTGTGGGAGAGAAATACTGATGTTGTTTAGAGGCAATGTTGGTGGAGACAACTCTTTGGCTGCTGAGCTTCCCTTCTTAAAAGTATATGCTCTGAAGGTCCTTGCAGGAATCCCTGTTTGAGACACTCAGCCCCATCCTGTTTTCCCACCATGCCAGAAGTCAGTCCTTCTGCATCTACCAAAGATGGACCTTGACTGTGGTCTCCCATAGAGTCTTAGCTCAGATGAAGACCTTTGTGGAATGTGTAGATCTACCCAGTATAACTGGGATACTGCTGATCATTTTATCACTGTCCCATACTGAAGGGCAAATTCTCCTGACTGCTTCGGGTGAATTTGTCTCTTTCCCACATGGGATTGGTTTTTATTGCACAGACTGGATACTTGCTAATTGAATAAGTTGATGGACTGAGACATTGGGCCAAGCTGAACAAATTATGCAGCAATTAGATAAACAAGTCAGAAATGCATTAATTAAAGTGCACTACTCTGGGAAGATGCTGCCATAAGAATGTGTTTTCCATGATATATATTTATGCAAATTTATTTTGAAGTATTTGCTTGAGGAGCAGTGGGGCTAATCTTTCCTCCACATATTTCTGGAATAGACTGAACCCAAATCCTCCCTTTGACTGCATTGGTAATGCTCATGGGCCGGCTTCAAGAACATATTTGCTTCCCTGGAAATCTGTTCCACCACCTCCATATAATCCATATATCTGACAGAATAGGGGAGGATCTGCATGGTTTGAGAGTTGTAATGGCATACCACAGAAGCGTACGCTTGTCCTTGTCTGTTGCTGGAACATATTTAACACATGCAGAAAGCTTATTTCTGCAAGTGAAAGCTAGAGCTAGTTTGGTATAGTCATTAAAGGCATTAAGATAGAAACTGGGAGACATACATTCTAATCCTACTTTAAAAATGAAGCCAGCTGGTGACTTTGGGCCAATCAGTCTCTCTCAGCCCTGGGAAGAAGGCAATGGCAAACCACTTCCAAAAATGTTGTAAAGAAAACTGCATGAACTTGTCTAGGCAGTTGCTATTGCAAACAGGAGAATTACTGGGAGTTGAGCAGCATATAATTTTTAATAATAATAATAATGCTATAATGCACCGGTGATAACAAACTGAGCTGGTAGTGAGTTGAAAGAGAAATACTATGCTTGTCTATGACTGTAATAAAGATTTGATTTGATTTGATTTGATTTGATTTGATTTGAAAGAGAAATAGAAGAGGGAATGCTCAGGTGGAAAAATATGACTTCCATTAAGCAGATTTGGGGGAAAAAAATCTTTGAAGCAAAGGGCAATTGAATGCTGGTGGCCTACAGGTATTCATGAAGAGAGCAAGGCTTCATCTCCATCCTGATTCATTTTGTAGATTACTTCTCTCATCCTGCCCTTTTTCCTCAGCCATGTTTAGTTCTACCTTCCTCAACTTGGTGCCCACCCACTGGGTTGAACTGCAAGTCCACAGTGAGCAGCTAAACCAAACCAAAACATCAATCAAGGTTACCAAGTCTAAACACTTGACATTTAAGTAGCGATATTGTTCCTGGAACCCAGAAAGAAGGACGAAGACATATTTATTACTGGGATTAAATCAGGGGCATGACTTTAGGAAAACTTGATGAAAGGTTGTAGAAGAAGCAGACCAAAGTTTGAGGTCAATTTGCTCTGATCCAGGGCCAAACAAAAGCACAACTCTGATCCTCAGCTTTCTGAAAAGGGTCTTGTCTGCTTTGCCATCATCTCAAAGCCATTACCTCTGAGTTGTGGGTAAGTGGGTTGCACAATTCTCAAAATGGTGTTGAATTCCCTTGATCCCAGTGCAGTCCTAAATGCACATCTTCAGACAGAAGCCCATGCCAGGTGGAGCTAAAGGTTAAACAATGACCAGCTAATCCTGAAGGGTCAGCATTGAGGAAGGGAGAAGGTGTAAATGTTGTGAGTACAGTGGAGAGATGGAGATCTGGTTTTGAGTCCTCCTTGGACCCATCTTGCATGGGCCAGGTGGCAAAAGAACAGGAAGGGCCTTGATGTCCCATTGCTCAGAATCTTCAGCCAGATGCTCTGCAGCCAAGATGACAGGTGTTGACCAAGCCACCCCCTCTATTCTACACCAACACCCAAGGATGAAGCCACCCCCTCCTCTTCCTTCTGTACTCATAGCAAGTTTTATCTCCCCAAATGGAACATTTCAGTGTTTGTGGATGTTCATGTTAGCTTCAGAAATATGTTCTATTTGAACAACAAATATGAATGCCTGGCCTCTTGCAGAGGGATGGTAGAACCAATTTAACTGAGTTGCTTTGAAATTCACTCTGATTTTTCAGCCTATTTCTTGTCCCACTTCTTTAAAATTATTATGCATGTCCCTTAACCAAGATGAGTAACTTTGCTAACATGCAATTTGAGAAATCAATTTGCAGAATTCCAACAATTAGGCAAGCTGTTGAACAATGTTCAGGTTGTAGGCCCACAAGTCAATTTTTGTCACTGCAGTCAATTCTAATGTGTTGCATTAAGTAAAATTGCCTTATTTATGCAATACATATTTCACAACTTCTAGTGCAGCCCTCTTGACAAATAACAGAATAAAAATGACTACAGTGCAGCAGTAAAATTACAATTCTATCCCAAGTCACATTCAGCTTCTAGTGGCTGCACAGTCATGTCTTCTTGTGTATTGTACGGAAGTGGCTTGCCATTGTCGCCTTCTTCAGACTGCTTGTTTTTACTTCCCAGTCTAGTCTACAACTCTCTGCTGTAACACAATATTCATACAGAGAAGGCATGAATAAAAAGATCCAAATTGTCCCTTCTATTAAGAATCAGTTCTACTATGGTATCTCAAGAGGTAGCACTGTAACATGTAGAATGGGAATGGACTCTTCAGGCTGACAAACCCATCCCACTGCTCCCTCTGGGAATCCTAATTAAAACATCCAGAACAGATTGTTGCCCACCCTCTGTTTGAATGCATCTAGTGACAGGAAGCCCACCACCTCTCGGGATAATTGGTTCCATTGCTGAACTCCTGTCGTTGTCAGAGTTTTGTTCTTAAAATTCATACAAAATCTGCCTTCTGGTAACTTAAATCCATCTGTTCCCCTGAATTTCTTAAATGCAATGTGCAGTAATTCCAACTATACATCAGCAAGCTTTCTCCATACCCTGGAATACTATTCATCAGTCCCTGGAGTTTTAAACTCATTCAGAGTAAGCAGATTTTCCCTAACCTTGTTTCTGTCACTCTCAGGCTTGAATCCTCTTTTTTCATCCTGCTCTTCACAATTCCCTGGTGGAATTGTGTTGGTGAAGACTAAACCAAAATGAAACCATAGAGACCAAGGCAATACCACAAACATGGGAAGAAGCATATATAACTTTGATTTATAAGAAGGAAATCATCTGGAGAATCCGCAGTCATATAAATTAATCTCCTTGTCAAATGTTGATTACAAAACTTTTACTACAGTATTAGCTGAATGTTTACAGAAGTGCGTTCCAGGTAATACATATAGATCAAAGTGTGTTCTAGGTAATACATTATATCAAGGACAACAGCAGATTTATAATAAATGCAGTAGAACCATATCAACAAAAATAGAAAAAAGCAGCAGTAATTTTTTTTAGATGCAGAAAAAGCCTTTGACAATTTGGAGTGGCCATTTCTATTTTCAGAATTGGATAAAATAAATCCAGAAGAAGAATTTAAAGCTTGAGTTAAAAGCATTTATAAACAGCAAATGGCAAATGTCATGGCTAATGGAACACTTTCTACAGATTTTTCAGTAAGTAGAGGTACCAAACAAGGGTGTCTACTTTCTCCTTTATTATTTGCAATCACTTTAGAAGTATTAGCCAATAAGGTTCGAAAAGATAAGCAAGTATCAGGCATTAAGATTCAAGGAGAGGAATATAAATTAAAATGCTATGCAGATGATGTAGTACTAACCATTATGCAGCTGCAAAGTGCAATAAGACAGCTGATTAAAACAATTAAAGGTTTTGGTGAATTCTCAGGATATAAAATTACGTGCAAAAACCAAAGACAATAATGAGACACTTATCCCAAGAAGAAGAAGAAAGCTTTGTGCAGAAGTCAGGTTGCCAGACAACAAAGGATTCAATGAAATATTTGGGACTGTATTTGTCAGGCAGTAACAAAGATATATTTCAAAATAATTACACCAAATTATAGAGAAAAATTTAAAAAGATTTTGAAAGGTGGAAAAATTTAAAACTAGGTTAGGATCAATTGTGACTGTTAAAATGGATGCATTTGAAGATAAATAATGTTACAAGATTCAAAAGAGAAAGGTGCGTGTCCTCTTCTGAATTTTAAATTACATTACCCTGCAAGTTGTTTGTTATGGATAAAATCAAATGAACAGCAGAATGTCAATATTAGAAGGTGTTGATCTAGCTAATGGGCTTCACAGACCTTTCTGGTATTAGGGTAGAGCAGAAGACAAAAACTTGCAAGGACATATTATAAGGCCACGCTGGATAAAAACACGGGATCCTGCAAAAATCTCATGTTTCCCACCGTTAGCCTCACCCTCAAATGCTTTTTATTCAGGAGATATTATTGCAAGAAGAGTGCAGTTACTTATGTGGTGTCCAGACTCCAGAAATAGATTAAAGGCACAGCGAGTGTTATCTAGCGAAGGCCGAAATCTTCACGGTTGCTGTATTTACAGATGACGGGAGGAACAGAAAGCGATCTCAAGGAAGACGGAAGGATTTTAAGGCAAATGACAGAATCTGAAAGGCTTCCGGGAGCCAAGGCGGATGCAAACTCTTAAGGAAACCGCCTGTGGAAGGACCACCTGCCTGAGCAGGTCGAAAGCCCCGGGCTCCTCCTTCCCCGCCTTCTGGGCCCGCCCCCGTTGTCAGGATGGCCCAGCTGCCAATCCGGCAGCAGCGGCCAATCCGGCAGCCCCGCTGGGCAGGAGGCGCGAAGGAGGGGAGGCAAGATGGCTGCCTGGAGCTCTGCCACCACCGCAGGCCTGGCAGGAAGAGGCCGAGCGAGAGCGCCACGCCCGGGAGCAGAGTCCAGAGCAGAACTCAGGATGGACGGCCCTGAGGAGAGGCAGCCGGAAAGGAGGCGGCAGCTGAGAAAAGCAGGGGCAGGGAGGCGTTTTTCCCTTCCCTCGGAGCTGCGTGAGGGAAAAGTTCTTCAAGCCGTTTCCCTCAGATTCAGAAGGAGAGGAAGACCGGCCAGGAACAAGCCAGGAGAAAAGATGGAGAAAAGGCTGAGCCTTTGATGGAGCAGGAGTAGAAAGCAGGAACTAAAAAAGATAAAAGACAGATCCAGCTCCCTAGACAGCTACAGTGACCATATCTTCGTGGAAAGAATGAAGGGCTAATCTGAAAAAGGGGCAAATCTGAAAGAGGTTCATTAGGATATAAGCAATTCAACAGTTTATGTTTATAACTTTGCTTTGCAAAGGAAAATTCAAGAGCAGAACCAAGAAAATACATAATTAAATTAAATAAATCTAAAGGACGGCTTTCTGAAATAATAAAGGACGTACGGTCACCGCAAGTATAGCTCTAAAGAGAGGGACACTACAGGGATTGAGACAACAGAAGTACAGAAGTCAGTAACGCACAAATCTATTGGAGATATAGAATAGAAAGATATGAAAATATAGTGACATTGGACTTTAAAGAATGTAATGTAGATAAAGAGCTTACAGAAAATAGATGGTTAAAATAGAAAATAGTTCTAGTGTTAAGATTCATTTCTACACTACAGGTAGTCCTTGCTTAACAACCATTTCTTCAGCGACCATTCAAACTTACAGCAACACTGAACGAATGGTACTTACTCCCAGTCCCTGAAGTTACAGCCATTGCAGCGGTCACATGATCAAAATTCAGGTGTTTGGCAGCCCACCCATGCTTACAACCACAGGGGCACTTCAACTCCCCTCACCTGCCTATCTCCCCCCCTTCTCTGCCCTTTTGGTCCCTCTTCTCAGTGGCACTCCTTGGTAAAGGTGGCAGCACTGGCAGCAGTGGGGCTGAAGTAGAGGCCTGGGGTCTTCAGCAGTCTCAGCCAGCCACTGCCACCCCCAGGTGTGCTGTTTTCCAAATCACATGCACCCTTCTCACGATGCTTTGGAAGACTGAACGGGTCCAGTTCAGGGCCCAGGGGCAGCAGCGGCCAGCTGAGTCTGCTGAAGGCCCTGGGTCTCTACTTGAATGCCAGCACCACCACCACCGCCAAGGAGTGCCACTGTGCAGAGATGGGGGGGAGATAGGTGGTGTAAGGAATGCCCTGTTCGTCAAGAGAAACTCCCGTGACACGTGAGGTTCACAAAAGAGGTTTACTCAAGCGTAACGCAACAAACAAAGCCAGGACTGGCTTGGCACATTTCATTGTACAATTTATAACTCCCCCCTTCCCGCGTTTCGCCCTGTCGTCCAGTTACATGCTATGGATTATCGATACCCCCATAATCCCCCTTAATGTTCCAAATGGCAGGTTCAGCCAGTATCCCATTGTCTTTTGATTGCCTGCCCCTCTGGCGTGGTCTTGTTTCCTCGGGGTCCTTTCAGCTGTGTGCAAAACCGGGGTTTTCTCAATCACGCGGTGATCGCCTTTCCGCAGCTCCCGGCTTGCCCTTTGTCTTGGTGCACGCTGCTCGTCAGAATGGATACAAAACATCCACCCTGCGGTTTCCTTGTTAAGTGGGCACAGGTGGCCCATTAATAAGCCATGGCTCTCACTTCCTCTTTATCCCCGGCTTGCGAGTGGGCGGTAGAATTGGCTCAGCGCGGCTGGCCGGGTTTCTTAGCAGTGCCGCGCCGGCTGAACCTGACAGGCGGGTGGGGGAAGTTCAAGAGGAGCCAGCCCCTTACCTTGCCAAGGCTCGGGGCTGGGAGGGACGAAGCCAGGAATGGCTTGGATCAGGGTGGGTCCTCTCCTAACGACCGGTGGGATTCAGTTGACAATGGGGCTGCTGGCTAAGCGATGCGATTGTGATGTTGGGCTTTACATCACTTAGCGATGGAAATTCCGGTCCCAATTACTGTTGTTAACTGAGGACTACATGTTGTCTTCCACTTTCCTTTATTTCTAAGCTTTCCTTTTGTAAAATAAAAGTCTCCTCCCAGCCACTGAGTGGAGATAAAAATACCCAATGAGTTGTCCAAGTTTCCAGTGCTTTGTTTCTATTGAGTCTGGATCAATCTGGTTATGAGTGGTTCAAAAAAAGGACCCGCAACACAACTGCAATTCAACAGTGGGAGGACTTATGGAAAAACTCAATAAATTTTAGCCCATGCTATAATTTAACAGAAAATTTGTGCAAAATGTTTTATGGATTATACATAACTCCATCAATAACTGCAAATATAGATATATAATAAAAAATGCTGGAAATGTAGTGATACAGAAGGAATATTTGATCATATGTGGTGGACATGTACAAAAACCTCAGAAGTACTGGAAAGAAATAACACAACATTATTTAAAAAAAATTAAAAAACAACGTTTGAATGGAAACTTCAGTTTTCTTCTACTAGGAATTGTTTCAGAACAAATAAATAAAAAATATTATAATTTAATAAGATATGTGTTAATGATCACAAGGACAATTTGGCTCAGCACTGGAAAAGAGACACTTTGCCAACTATATAAGAAACCAAACTTGAGGAATATGCAGCAATGGCAAAGTTAACAGCATACATCCCGAACAGAAGTTTGACGAAATTTAAGCAAGAATAGTTCCCCTATATATGTCATACAACAGGGCAGACACTTAGGATACAGTTTTTAAGAGGAAATAATTGATATTAAGACAGTAATTAGAAACAATTTTAATGTTTATAAATATGTTGATGCAATCAGTTGGAATCAATGGGAAGGAATTTAAAAACATGTTTACTGATTTTTCTTTTCCTTTTTTTCTTTTCCTTTTCCCATTACATGGTTAAGTGCATCTATCTCTGGAACAAGGACAAATACGGGTAGCCCTCAACTTATGACCATTCATTCAGTGACCATTCGAAGTTACAACAGTGCTGAACAAAGGGACTTAGAACCAGTGCCCAAAGTTAGGGCTGTTGTAGTACCCCCGCAGTCGTGATCAAAATTTGTGCACTTGGTAGCCCTCCCACACTTACGACTGCAGAGGCACTTCAACTCCCCCCCCACCTATCTTCCCCCATCTATACCCTTTTGTCCCCCTTCACTCCTCGGCCCCTGCCACCCTAGCTGACCTTCCCCATCTTCTTGCTCCTGCTGCTGACCAAGTATGCCCAGCCCAGCTCTTCGCAAGGCAGGTGCTGGCCATATGAGGCTTTCTTCCCAAGGTCGCAAGTTTCCTTGCGAGACCTGGGGAGGATGGCCTCACATGGTCAGCAGCTGCCTCACAAAGAGCCAAGGCAGGCATGCCTCATCAGCAGTGGGAGCAAGAAGATGGCAAAGGTCAGCTGGGGCGGCAGAGCACAGGGCAGCAGGGGACTCAGAGTGCAGGGTGGCGAGGGCGACTGCAGCTGGGGCTTCCCAGACTTGTGGCAGCTTTGTGGCGGCTTTGTGCCATGCTGCTGGCTGCGATTTGTGGTGGCTTTGCGCCTTGCTGCTGGGCCAGGCTGGGGATGGCCTTTGTGCAGCACAAAGGGGCTTCTTGGTGTGCTGTGGCTCTGGGGCTGCAAAAAGCTTGCAGCCCCAGAGCCGCAGCATGCCAAGCCCCTGAGCTGCAGCGTATTCTTTCCCCAGCCTTCCTGAGCTCATACTGCACTACAGCACCCTCCTTCCCCAACTCGGGCATGGCCTGAGTCAGCCCTCCCAGGCCTCCCTCACCCCCAAGCAGCACCGCCGTGCTCCTTACCTGGGACTCCCACCTCTTCCTGCTTAACGACCGACGCGTCTTGGGGTTATGACAGCAACCAGGACTACCCAGATTGCCATCGCTAAGCGATGCGGTCACATGATGTCGCGCTTTACAACCGCATCGCTTAGCGACAGAAATTCCAGTCCCAATTGTGGTCATAAGTCCAGGACTACCTAGCGGTGGTATCAAAATACTGTTTAGGGTTTTATAGAGATTTCTAGTTATTTTTAAGATGACATAATTAACTTAGTTCTACAGATTTAATTAATTAATCAATTCATGAAATAATGAATTTTAAATTTTATGAAAAAAATCATTTACTGATATTTTATTCTTATCCACTTTACCTCTTCTTTTATTCTTCTTTTTCTCTTATGTAGCTGTTTATTCTATTCCTTTAAATGTTTTAATAAATAAACAACAACAAAAAGACTAAATCAAAATACAATTTGGATGACTCTGCCTTTTCTTTGTTACCTGTCATCATTTTGCAGTCTTCGCCACCCTTTTTATTCTGAACATGTCTAAAGAAGCCCTTTGTAGTATTCTTAGGATTTTTGGCCAATCAGAGCTCCTTCTCAGCTTTTTCTTTCTGGACCCAGCTCTGCTGAACTCTGTGTAATCTTTCTTTGTGACTTGGCCCTCTTTCCATTTTCTATATGTGTTCAGTTGATTTCTTCTGCTGTCTTCCTCCCCACCCCTTTGGAATTGTTTGCAGTTGTGATTTTGGTACATTCCACCCATTTTGAGCTTGTTTTCCTATCAATTTGTCCTCCCATGGAACCTACTTAGCATTGCTATGAGGTGTTTGGTTTCCATTTGTCAGTAAGAATGCAAACTCCATTGTTGTTACAAGGGTTTTCTGGGTTCCTAAAACACATTCTTGCGAATGTCAGTTGAGAAATGAATAGCTGGCTGCCCTTCGTCTTCAGCGAAGACTGCTGCACAGACTGTGTTCAGCTGGCATGCTATCTCATTATCCTCTTTCAGATTTTCTTCGTGTCTTTTGTTATCCAGGGATTGGCTAAGTTATTTGCATTTTCCTGTGCCTTTTAAAATTTATTTACATAAGTTGTATATGTCTGTAATCCTTTCTGCAACTGTTATTGCCTTCTATTATGCAAATTTGTCTTCTTTGCTCTCATTCAGGCAGCATTTTCATTTTCTGAAGGAAGGCTTTTTCTCCTGTAATAGTTCCCCTGCCATTTCTCATTAACTATGCTAGTGACCTCTTGAATTTGCTTGTCTTTCCCAATCTGTGGTGTGCATTCTGGTTGGGCTTTTATTAACCATGACATTGGAGGGGATTTTTGAGGCCATCCAACTTCCTGATCAAGGTAGGGATCCAGATGAAAGCATTGCTAATAGGCGGCTGTCTAGCTTCTGCTTACAGACCCCCAGTAAACGAGACGCCATTGCCTGTTTGGGTGCTGTGGCTTCAGTAACACCCGAATATTTTGGACAGATTTGATCTGGACTTTCCCTTTCCCTTTGCTTTTTCTAATCTCCGGTGGTTGCCTGTACGTGTTAAGAGTCATTAAAGGCCTAATCTTTCAGTTAGCATATTTGGGTATACACTGCGATGTAGTATGTTTTAAATATACATATTTAGTTGCCAGCTGTTGATATTGAAAAATAAAGTGGTGTCCATCCGTCTGTGGGCTGTTCTTTCAGGTGTGGCAATATTGTTCCAGGGTGCAGTATTCATTTTTCCCATTTCCTCTGGGCTCCTTCTAAAATCTTTAATTTTGTTATGGTGGGCATAAATAGATCAAAATGTCTTAATGTACATGAAATAGATAACTGTCCATTTGTTAACTGAAATAGACCAGAGACTCTTTGCAAGAGATTTCTTGGATAAGAGGAATTTTTGATGGCCAAACTCTTTTATTCTAAGGTGTTTGTAGTCTGTCTCCCCATCATATTTTAATTACAGCAAACTTGCTTCAACACTGCAAGTTCCTCATTTGTATTGACCTTTGGATAGCCTAATAATGGGCAACTTCATGCTTTGGGTCAAATGGCAGCCTTTTTTCCTTTTCCCGACATCTATGGATACTGGGTGTTCCTTACTACAGATGTACTCAGTGCCTTTGATTGTTCACCCAAGAAGTGACTGGACTCAGTCCTGCCTCAGTGGCCCAAATGTGATATGTTTATTAATTGTGGGGTGTTATTAATTTGCATTTTGTTATGTAAGTAATACTTAAGGGATGGCTGAGCAGCTTCAATTCAGCTGTTTCTCAATGGGAGTGTTGAGTCTTTTGAGAACACTGTCTAACCAAGATGGGAAGCAAAGTTAGATTTTCCTTCTCTGTCACTATTTCAAGGCATCCTAAATGGAATGGATACGGCACGTATCATGTGGCCTTAAGTCAGAAACACCAGTAGGAAGATTCCTTTATTCTGTCCTTATGTATTGATTTTTTATTGGACCAGAGTGCCCTCAGTGGCTCAGAACAGCAGCAAAAGACAATTCCATTTTAAAAGATTCTGAGTTAAAAATAAACACTGAAAAGAAAGGGCTATATAAAGGTAAGTAGGCACATAGAGTGAAGGACAATTGGAGAATGGAATATCATGGTACTGAATGCACATAAGCACAGCACAGAAAATAGTGAGTCTCCAGCCTGGGGGTATTTATTTCTTCTGCCAATAAACCACATTGTAGCAATAGAAGAGAATATCTGTAGCTCACGGTTGAACTGTGGAGTCCGTGGGATTCTCTGAGCTTGGTTGTTTTCTTGCAGACGTTTCATTACCTGGCTAGGTAACATCTTCAGTGCTACCTAGCTGAGTAACAAAACATCTGCAAGAAAACAACCAAGCTCAGAGAACCCCAAGGACTCCACAAGCCAGATTATATTCATGCTGAATAGTCCTGGAGGATTTAAATGTGCTTCAACTGAGGCAGGACATGTCACCATGAATTGAGCTCATTGGGTTTTCCTACATGTAAATACATGAAAGGGTGGATATTGTGGCATTTTTCACCATTTAGGGTCTTTTTTCCTTCCCATTATAGTACGGGATGCTAAAAATCTTGTTCCTATGGATCCCAACGGCTTGTCAGACCCATATGTGAAACTCAAACTTATACCTGACCCAAAAAATGAGAGCAAACAGAAGACGAAAACCATCAAATGTTCTTTGAATCCTGAATGGAATGAGACCTTCAAATTGTGAGTATTGCTAGATGCAATATTTGAATGTTGGGGGGGGGGGGGGGGAGTGATTTCTGGGGCATCTACATCTTAAAACAGAAAGCCAAGAGAGGGGAGATACTGGTGGGTGAACATCTCATCTCTTCAGTAGGTCCAGATCCTTGACTCTGTAGGAAGCCAGAAAGAGGCTATAGCTCAGACAGAACCCGTGCAGAAAATCCCACTTTCAGGTACCAGGTGAAGGAAAAGACTTCCCACAATTGCAGATTTTTGACAGCTTTGACTCCACAGCACAGACAATTGTGATCTAGATGGAACTATGATTTTCCTCATAGGGAGGCAGCTTCAAATAAGTTTTGCTCCCTGCCTTTATTTCTTAGGCAATCTTTTCAGATTTCTTCCTCAGTGGGGGCCTGCTGCAGCATAGCATGGGAGACGTCCATTCTCAAATTCCTCTCTGTGCCAACACTGCCATTCTGCAAAGAGGCGTAGTGCTGGCAAGGAAGGGAGTCATGGTGTGAGCTCCTCCCGCTGAGCTTCAAGCTGTCAGGGTGACCATTGGGACAAATCTACTGCCATGCATGAAAGTAAAGCAAGATATAGCATTTTCCTGCATCATTTCACCTCCATCTTCTCTCTGTTTCTTGTTGCCTAACTTTCTGGGATTTTCAGGGGGTCTCCATCTCACATCCAACCCTCCTTAATTTCTTATACTTCACAGCATCAGATGCTCTCAAGCCATGACTTTAGCTACCTGCAACTTCCCTAGAATTAATGCAGATGAAAATTTGCTGCATTTTAATAATTGAGAACTGGGAAGTGGGGATAGAGAAATTTTCCCCCTCTCCTCCTCCAGTCGGTGTACATCAAAAAAAAAAACACTATAATGTTGTGGGACCGGAAACTGACCTTTTAAAATATTTTTATTTGAAAGGGCCAGCATCTGGAAATTCAGCATTATGGGTACACACTGCTCTTGAAGACCACCACTTCCCAATGATGGGTGAAATGCATGGAAACTTGCAGAAGGCAGCCCCCCTCAATATATCTCTTAAAATCTGTTCTCTCTCTCCCCCCTTTGTTTTTCCCAGCCAGTTGAAAGAGTCTGACAAGGGCAGGCGACTATCTGTGGAGATCTGGGACTGGGATCTGACCAGCAGAAATGATTTTATGGGATCCCTGTCCTTTGGAATTTCAGAGCTGCAGAAAGCCGGAGTGGATGGCTGGTATGGTGCATTTGTCTCTTGGGCCCTCACTGGCTCTCCAGTTAAATAAAAATGGGGGTGAGAAAAGGAATGGGGAAAGGTGCATGGAGGTGATTGTTGCTCTGTGAGGAATACCACTGGAGTTGGGTGGCCAATAAATGTAAATAAATAAATAAAATACATTTGGAAATATTTTAGAAATTGCCGCCATTAGAACAGAAACAATCTAGACTTTTTACACTGCACATTTTGAAGGAGCCTTTCCAACTTGTGGATGAGATTGTGGAATATTCTGCTACTGTCCTGACATGCACAACCAAGAGATATCCCCAGGATAGGGTTAGGATAGCCAGCCTAAACACTAAATGTGTTGACAGAAGTTTTAGGTGCCAAAGATCTCGGCACTCCCCCAATATACCACAATCCCAGGTTTTCCAGAAGAATTCATTTCTATCCCTCAAGGCTGAGTGGGAAACCTGTGGTCCATCAGTGTTAGTGAATACATCTTAGAGCAGCCCTGGCCAGTGTGCCATGGGCAAGAGATGCCAGCAGATGTCATTTCAGCAGCAGCTTCCCCAAACCCTCAAATGAAAGGTGGTTCATTGATAGCAACAGATGTTCAAGACCTTCCTGCCCTGCTTCCTTCCCCCTCCCAGGCACTAGTTTATCACAAACCATGGCTGATTTATTTTACCACCAATTTTGCTACTGCTGCTGGCTCTGGAACCACTCTTGAACCATTCTTAGTGTGTACTATGGCCTTACCAGTAGCTGGAGCTGCAGCTGGTGAGATGAAAAAGAATGAAAAGAAAACAGAGGAAAGTATATGGATGGAGGAAAGGTGGGAAGGAAAAGAAAAAGGAAAAAGTCTTGTTTTTACTCCAATCAATGTTTATACTCCATCCTCTTCTACAGTGGATTTCCAACTAGTTGCCTGGTGCTGACTACTGCCCCTAGCCAGGCATGTAGTTGAAAATAAATCCTGAGAATCTTTCATTATTACTATACCAGAGAATGTAGTAACTGGTGCAGTGTACTGATTATATTTTAGTGACCAATTCAGGAAAAAATTCTAACAGTAAAAGCTGTTCACCAGTGGAATAGACTGCTTCAGGAGGTGAAGGAATCTCCTTTGCTGGAAGTGCTTAAAGAGAGACTGGATGCCATCTATCAAAGCTGTATTATTATTATTATTATTATTATTATTATTATTATTATTATTAAAATTTAAATTTAAAGTCTGCACGCCTGCAGAACAACTTTGGGTGGTTGCCATAGTTGTGGATTCCTGCACTAGGCAAGAGGTTGGAATGAATGAACTCAAAGGTCCCATCCAATGTTATGATTCTCTGACTTCATATCACTTAGCCCAAGAATGACTGCTACAACATCTCTTCCCAGAGCTATAATGACAGTTGTAGAGTTGGCAGCTTTAACCACCATTCCGTATGATTGCCTGGTTCCTTTCTGATTACAGCAGAACTCTGGAAAGGTTTACAATTGTCATCAGTCAAATCAAATTATATATCTTCTTGAGACAAGAAGAATTTTCCACAGATCACTCCCAAATTATATTTATAATTTAGTTTTGGACTGGAGGAGCAGCAAAATGGGCAATACCTCTTCTACAAGTGAGCAGCCCAAATATAAACAATTATACTAATTTTATGGATGGATTGAGGATTGCCTTTGATGATCCCACCAGATGAGTAATTCTGAAATCCAGTGCTTGACAACGAGGTAAACATTGAGTACAAATATATTCCAAGCTGACTTTCAACTTTTTGCACAGGATATAGACTGGAATGACCTAGCATTAATCAACAATTTAAAGAGGGTCTACCTGACAAAATACTGAACGAGCAAATTCAACAAAATACCCCAGAAATCTTGAAAGCATGAATCCATCTCTGTGTGGCTGTAGATGGAAGACTTGAGGAACTGTGAGAAACTGTTGACAGAAAAGAGAGTTGCAGCTACTCTTGTCATTTCCTCCTTCCTCTGTCTTTCCTGTGCACATCTGACTCTTCAGATGTCAGACCCATCAGCAGGTCTTTATTGTCAGCTGCAGAGCAGCAATGCCAATTCTCACATAGACTATATGTATATTGTGGGTATTCAGGCCATTTTGCACAAGATCGCTGTGTTACGTTCCCCTGATATGAGGCAGTGGCTAAGTGCCATACCTTGGAAACAGAAGATAACAATTTGCAAGCAGATAACCGAAGCATGCCAGGCTGCTCAGCACCAACTTTTGAGTCTTCACGCTCAAACTGTCTGTGCAATAAATCTTCAAGTCCTAACATATTCTGGTATCCCAGGCAGTTTTGTAAACCTTGCAATTGTACACAAATGCACCTTGCTGACTCACCCTGTAGAACCCCCAGCAAGGGTGAAACAACTGATGGCAGATTCTTGCACTAGCACTCAGTCTTCTTTGCCTTGCCTTTTGTGACCATTGACAATTTTTGTAGCTTTATTTAGCTTCCCCTCAATTTATTTATTAATTTACGTATTTTAATTTACTTTTTATTTAAAAAATTTTAATTTTTTTTAAAAATTACAATTTACTTATTTATAAAATGTCTAAAGCTGCCTGATTCCATAATGACTGTGGATGGCATACAATATTAAAAACAGTTTTAAAAAATCATTACCAACAAAAAAAGAAGAGCCAGGTCTTCAAAGCTCACTTAAACGAGGCCAGGTTGTTAGTACTGTTAGTATTAATAGTACTGGAACTAGCTTGGCTTCAGATTCACAGTCTACATATTTACTGGGACCAAGAAAGTACAGTATATCATACAGTGGACTTCAAGATTCACCACTTGGAAAGCCTGAAACCCACTTTCAGCAGGATATTTTCCCTGTTTTACCAGCTAAATATTCTGATTATGCTGATGTCTGAGGGAAAGAAAAGGTATAAACTTGCCTGCCCCCAACAGATTCTGTGATTATACTCAAGCTGATTCTGGGAGTGCTCATCCCTATAAATCAGTTTCAGTTTTATTTATGGCCAAAAGGCCCAAAAGCAAGTTACAAATATAATCTAAACTTGGCATTAGATAAAACAGTTTCATAAATAAAATATTTAATAAATATTACTTAGTACACTTAAAACTCCAACTCATTGATTTGTTACTAAAAACCTTGTTTTTATTGTCATAGTTAAAAATCTGTCTGTTGCCACATTTTCATCTGCAAGAAAAAAAATTCACATACTCAGAAGTATCTCTTCCTGGTTTGGATTTTAAAATAGGCCAGATAACTTTCTGCCGAAGACTCTCATAAACTTCACAATATAATAAAATATGATCCACCGTTCAGGATCAGTGCTGTTACAGGGACAAAATCTTTGAGAGATGGGAATTTTTTGAAACCTACCGTATGCCACATTTTACTTTTGATATAAGGTCAACAATCTCTTCCTCTAGCACTGGTTCCCACTGTGGAAGGGTTAATTAATTAATGAGTTCACTCATCTTAAAGTGGCCAAGTTTGGACACCACTGCTCTATACCATCCCATGGGGAAAATATTTTAAATCAATGTTTATGGAGCAGGGGCAGCCTGTTGCAAATATAGCAATATAGCAATACAGATAGATTAACATTAATCTATTATGTTAATGTTAATCTATCTATATTGCTATATTTGCAACAGGCTGCCCCTGCTCCATAAACATTGATTTAAAATATTTTCCCCATGGGATGGTATAGAGCAGTGGTGTCCAAACTTGGCCACTTTAAGATGAGTGAACTTCAACTCCCAGAATTCCCTAGCCAGCCATGCTGGCTGGGGAATTCTGGGAGTTGAAGTCCACTCATCTTAAAGTGGCCAAGTTTGGACAAGCCTGGTATAGAGCAATCCAGGACTGAGGGAGCAGTGAAAGCCCTGGGAATTAATTTCCAAAATGTTTTGGATTCTTTACACAGAGAAGCCTTTATTAATAATGAATAAGCCGACATTAAATAATCTGACCAAGGGAAATAAATTGGTCAGTGTTAAACGATAATCTGCCTTGCTTGCTACTCACCCACAAGTAAACATGAATTCACCAGGATGATCATGTGCCATTGTACCATTTCTGCTTTCTGTTTCTTCTGATGTATTAGTATCTTACCATTTTTCTTCAACTCATAATATCTTAAAGAAGGCTGTTGTAAATTAGACTTTCTGTATGCTAAATATAGAGCTCTTAATTTTTTCTTAGCTGTGACACAGTCCACATCAAACCAACTGGAAGTAATACTCAGTTGAGTATCTCTTTGATTTGATTCAGTGGATGCTCCAGATACTAGAGTTTTACTGATTAGATTTTGTTAGAATATTAAAAGAAATTACTTTTTCTGTAGAACTCCCATCTACATGATCTAAAATCTAAAGCTTGAGTAGAGTTTAAAACTGTAGCTAAATAATTATTTAAATGTTCTGCCCAAGAAATACTGCAATTTAATTTGCCTTCCTGAAGAACGTCTGTGGAATAATATTGAGTCAGACGAACATCTTTATCATTTAACAAACTTAAAACTATAGGTTGATGATCACTATCTGATCTGAAGTCGACATTAAATAATCTGACCAAGGGAAATAAATTGGTCAGTGTTAAACGATAATCTGCCTTGCTTGCTACTCACCGACAAGTAAACATGAATTCACCAGGATGATCATGTGCCATTGTACCATTTAATATTATTAAATTTAACTTACTACAAAGACTGGCTAAACAAGAACCCTCATAGCTGATGTTCTGATCTTTAGACTGTCTGTCATACAATCGACTTGCCAAAGGTTTGGTGGATAAATAAGGGGACGTGAGTACCAATGCTCCATTATTAGGGCCAATTCTGACATTTAAATCACCCAGAATCACAAAAGGTATATGGGGGAATTTTAAAAGCAGATCCTGTGTGTGTGTGTATATACACACACACACATACACACAAGAAATACTGCAATTTAATTTAATTTAATTGCAACTATATATATATATATATATATATAGTTCCAATTCTGTCCAAATATGTTTAATTTGGAATTGTGTTTCAACTGATAGAAGATAAATAGTTATAATTATTAAATCAAAATACTTTAATTTTAATTGGATTGTAATAGCATATTGTTCATATTGTCCTACTAAGGTTGTCTCCACCTTTAAAGCACTTGAGACAAGGATTGCTAAGCCTGCGCTGTCATGCCCTTTCTTGGAGGTTCTAGAAGGCTTTAAAATAAATGGAGTAAAGCCCTGAAGATAAAAATGATTATGCACCCAGGTTTCCTGTAATAGTATAATATCAAAATTACTTACATACTGAGTAAAAGAAATATCATTACACTTATTAAACCAAAAAGCAGTATTCTAGCAAATTCTTTTCAGAATGGAGTGCTTAGGGTTATATTATGAAAGTAGTCAGTCTTCAACATCAATGCGATTTAGTAATCCTTCCTTGTCGAAAATAGCACAGCAATTCCTGCTTCTAGAATTACTCATCGGTGAGTTTTGGGTGGACTTGAGGTCCCTTGTAAAGACCACTGGATTGTTTGGGTTACTACCTAATTCATTGGCCTCCAAATATCTCATTTGTTGCCAGTTTGAAGCAGACTCAATAATAGGTTTATTCTGCAATGTTTCTCTTTTGTGCCATTTGCTTCCACGTCAGGGGCAAACATTACATTAGTACGTTTTGTTGCTTGCTTTGCTTGGTTAATTATTTTCTCTGATGGTTTGACTAGCTGGTCTTTAATTTTTGGGGTACAACTGGCTGTATTTTGTAAAAACAAGATACTATGATAGATTTTTATAAATAGAATCCTTGAAATTGAATACACTATCTGCTGTTTCTGTTGTTTTGAATGTAACAATTGCTCATGCTTTAAATAATTAAAAAATAGCTACTCAACTTTACTAATCAAATTTATAGTGACTGGTGGAATTAAATGTTGGATCAATTGAACAAAATGCAATTTCCATTCCTTTTGAGAAAACATTCCTTTAGGTTTTGGATCATTTATGAAGACCAATACATTAGGCACAGGTTTAGGATTCCAGGGTATGTTAAACAACATAGTCATGACGTTCTTACATTTACCGCATTTGGGGTTAACTATAGTTGGATCTTCTGTCACTAAAGGGCATAAAGATTGTTTTGCATCAACATTATCTGAGTTTGACAAGCAGTTGATTTTCTCTTCTTCTCACCAAGTTCAATAGTCATTAAGTCAAAGCTTATACTGTTATTATTTTTATGATGTATGTTTGAAGCTCTCTTTGATTTCTTACTTAACTTCTTATAGTATCTTTCTTTCTTTTCCTTTTTGTTGTTATGCATCCATAATATTAAACAGTCTGTTAAATTTTAGCTTCCCAGCCAGTTTACGTGCTTTAAAATTCTTTATATTTTTACTTTTTTTTCTTCAGGTGTCCTTGTTTTGATTTAAACTTTTTAGATAATTTCTTTGTATCAGAATTATTTGAGTTTGAATTTTCTTTCCTAGAACTCCGTGGTTTACTTGTTAGCTTTGGACATTGTAAAAAGTTATTTCTTTGCTCTGACCCTTTAACTGTGCCACATTTCTCCACTTTCACTATTTGTTGGACTAATTTAGTGAGAGTAAATAGAAGATCCTTACACTCAGTTAAAAATTATAGGAAGTTCTGCATCCCATTTCATACTTAATTTATCAATTGATTCCTGCAATTGCTTCAAAGTATCCAACATTAGGTAGAAGGCTGTCTGCTGTAAAGCCATCATTCTAAGTCTAGTTGGCGACCATGCATCGTCAACAGATAAGCTCTTTTTATTTGTTCTCATTGTATCATCCTTTGTCCAAACTGCAGATGTTATCATTTCTTGGGGTGAGTCTGTGGCTGAGTTCACTTAGTCTCGATTGTCAGCAGTAGCAAGCTCTTCAGCAATATTCACAGTAGTTTCACTAATTTTTTGCTGGAGTAAGAGACGAGGACCTAAGGACCATGAGATGTTGCTGTGGCTTCAGAATCCTTGGTCCAACTTTCCCCTGGATGTGGGTCATGAACCTTCATTAATCCTTGTCTTCCATTAATTTTGGAGACTTCCAGTTAAGGTGGCAATGTGTGAAACTGAGCCTCCTAACAGCTCCTCTGGAAAATACTTTACTTTTTATACTTCTGGCCAATTTTACATCAAAAGAAGTGATTAACGGCTATTTTAGTAAAAAGAAAGCAAAGGGAGTCGTCCTAACCTTGACCTTAGAAGATAGTGTTATTACTACAACAAATATTAATGTACCAGCAGGAAATACTGATTAAAGTCTATAAAACCTTTTATTAATGGTTGTTTTGCATGTACATGTTAAAATAAATGAAGAGATAGAGTTACAAGTTACTATATATAGTGGTTCTCACTTGTTGAGGCTATGCACAGTTTGGTTTGCAACCTCTAACACAGGAAGTTGGGCTAAGAAACTTACAATTGAGACAATTAAAAATTACTGATTATTTTACTTCTCAATAGACTGCAAATTGCCAAAGTTTGGCCAAGGATACTGAAGTCACAGTAACAGCTCATCCCTCTAAACGCCAATTCCCCATTTTGGTGAAATCAGTGTTTCGGAAATGAATTTTTTAAATTGCAAAAGTGAATTATTCTTCATCAGCTTCTGTCGCAACTTTTTTTGTAAACAAAAAATAAAAAACTTTTCAAGTTATTCACAATTTTAGGCTCCTGTCAGCTCTTCAAGGAAACAGACTAAACAAGGAGTACTGAAACCCTGTTGTTGCAGTGTATAAAGACAGAATCTTGAAAGCCTGACAGAGATTCTCTCCCCCTCCTCTCATGTCAAAGAGTATCAAGGCAAAGCAATCTTAAGTTTCTTTCTCACTCACTCTTCCCTTCCATGCCTGAGCTAGTTTTTGTGAACACTGCTGAATATCTTCTTCAAGTCCATCTCCCTGCTTCTCTACAACTCTGTAACCATTAGGAATCACTGTTCTCACTCCTTTAAATTCTTAGGACAACTACAGAAGGCATATGCTTTTATCAATTTCAGGGAAGACTATGATCTAACTTGGATGAAGAAGAGCTATAAATATGTCTTTGACACTTCTGGAAATTTGAATACCTGGCAATACTATTGGTTTATCTTTTAATCTGTACATCTGTGTAAGACTTATAAATCTTTTATGTCAGGATATGTGATTGTTTATTTGGATGATTTTTTCATTTAGTCTGAAGATCCAACTATACATATTGAACAGAATTGATCTATGCTTGATCAGCTCCACCAACTCACCCTTTATGCTAAGCTGGATAAACGTGTCTGTGATCTGCCTTGCTTCTCCTCAGTTTTAATTATGGAGGAATAAGAAACATTTTACTCCTCTCCTGATAAAGCTCAATGTTCAAGGATGTCCCAAAAAACAAAAGTCAATAAAGGAAAAAAAATCTACAGTACTATTTTTCTAAGAAGAAAGCAGAAGGTAAAGATCTTTCTTGACAGAGCTCTGAGGAGGAGGAACAATCAGTAATGGCAATGAAAGTTTCACATCATAAGGAAGGTAATTAAATTGTTCCTCGCTCTTCACTAAAATTCTTGCTTAGTTGAAAATAATATAATTAATGAATGGACAGAAGTAATTAAATAATTACAAGAAGAAATTTCTAAGCTGTCTTTTGTTTCTGATACTGCAAATAAAGCATTTGAATTTACTGAAAGGAATTCAAATACAATTAAGGCAACAAAAAAGAGGGTTTCAAGGCTTATATGAAAAAGTGTTATGTTTGGGAGGTGACATTTGCTTGTTGCAACATTAGGGTTAAAATATGAAAGAACTGCATAAAGAATGGGATAAATAATCTGTTGGAGTAAATTGGCTCGATGATTTATTTCCAGAATCCTCAGGATACAGAAAATGTGTTCCAAATAGGATAGCCAGGTACTAGAAATTCCTGGGTAATAAAGAAGAGTGATATTAAGTTCTCACATTATGGTTTTTAAAAAGCTATTATGCAGAATGCTAGGAAAATGGAAGGATAGACTGCAGTGAAGACAAAGTCCAAATACATCAAGAAATATCTTCTTCAGAAAAGAAGTTAATTTAAAACCTTGAATGAATACCTTAGAAAACCTGGGAAAACCTATTGCTGGACATTCCTCTCTGGACTGATTTTCAGTTTAAATGGGAAGAAAATTACATCTACATTGGAAAATATGAAGCAAGCATATCTTGAACTAACAAACCAAGCATGGCAAGAGGGAATGGTTAAGAGATGAATACTAGAGAGGAGGAGGAGGATCAGCTCAGGAGTGGAAGAAGAAAAGAATTCCAACGAAAAGGAATAAATACTTAGGAGATATTCCTGTTGAAGAATAACATATGCAAGTGTTGGTTTATGCATAATATTTAACACATGATTTAGTAAACAAGAGGAGGAATAAGAGAAAGAAAAGTTTCCCCTTGTCTTCTTTTTATTTTTCAATACTTTATCTCTCTGATATATTTATGAGATTAGAGGGGAGCAATGGAAGCCTATCTTCATCCTACTTGGAATCTCAGAACAGGGTGACAATCGTTTCGACATTTTTGGAGGTAGCGGGCATGATGTAGTGGGGTGGGAAGCAAGAAAAAGATATAAAAAAGAGAGATACAGATGAATATTATGCAAATTACTGTACTGTGTTTTTTCAAGTGTACTCTTTGGGATATACATACTCCCTTTTTTGAAAGATGGTTAATATTGTTTCATGGAACTTTGATGGTATTGTACCCAAATTGAGCACAAAATAATTAATAAAGCCTTAAAGGAAAGCAAGCCAGCTATTTTATTGCTACAGGAAATTCAGCAAAAGAGGTAAAAGTACCCATGGAGAATGCTTTTTTAAGTAATGGTACTTCTAAGGCCAGAGGAGTAGCAGTTTAGATTGCAAACTCCCCGGGCTGTAGGTTATCAGTTTAATTAGAGACAACAAGAGTAGATTTGTGTTCATAAAAGGGAAATTACAAGGAAATGTAATTATAGGGTCATTATATTGCCCAAACTCTAATCAATTGGAATTTACACAATCTATATTGCAAAAGATAAACTCATTAGGGTCTGGAAATGCCATTATAGAGAGAGAGTTTAAGCAAATAATGTTCCGATGTTCTGAAAGGGAAAGGGGGAGTCATTTTCGTGTGAACAAGTAAAAAGAAAAAGAATTACTAAAAGTAATAACTATCAGATCTTCTAATGGGAAGACTAGTCCAAAAGAATAATTATTTAAAAATTTAAATAATTTATTTAAGAATTATTTAGGTAAAATATAAAAAAGCTTTCAGAAGAATGTAACAATATTTTTTAAATACTATTTAAAATGCTAGTTTTATAATACTAAAAGATAATACAAACTGAAATCAGAAAAAAAGAAATATGAAGTGCAAAAAAGAAAAGAAAAAAGAAAAAACATGAAAAGAGATAGAGAAAAAAGAATATTTAAAGAAGCAACTCCCAATCTTCCTCGCAACAAGTACAGGCAAATTAATAGTTCCTAACACCCTATAAAATTACACATATGGTTCACTTCTTCCCATAGGCCTCCGCCATCCATTCACAAATTCAAAAATTGTCATTTCTGTCCAAATGTTGGCCAAAAGTACATAATTTTATAAAAATATTTCTTATTCTGGCCCTGAGCAAACAAGTCAACTTTATATTCTTTTCTTTTGCTTCTGACAATCTTTAATTCATCAAGTTGCTGTCATAGGATTGAATCTCTGTTCAGACTTCCTTTCTCCCATCTCAAAGATTTCTTCAAGGTTTTATAAACCCTCTTTTTATAAATCCAAAAATAAGTCCTTGCCCAGTCCTTTTTCATCTCTTGATTTATCATTTGTATTTCCACTCTATCATCTGCCTTATAATCCCCCGGTAATGGCTCATTTCTATATTCACGAAGTCTCAGGTTTCTTTGTTGCTTTGTTTTCAACTTTCAGCCAGTGATCTTTCTCCTGATAGACTAAACAATTGGTGTTCCCACTGAAATGTTGTTTTGTTTTCTCAGTTTTTCAAAAATCTTAGCAAAAGTCCTAATATTCCAAATTTGTCTTGTTCCTTAATCCATTTATAACTTTCTTAGATTAAATTCTTATTTAGCTTTTTGCCATTTGTTTTATATTCTTTAAATTCTTTAAATTGCTAGTTAGCTTTTCTTCTCTTTTGGGATGAAGTTTTACTCACTAGGTAATTTTTCAAACTTGTTTGGAAGACCTCTTTTAAATGTAAAATGATTGTAAATCCAAAGATGATTCGAAAGTGAGTAGTCAAACCCAGTGTCCTTAAAGGCTCTGCCATGGTTGAGACCTTGATGGCTTCCCTTATCTCCTGGTGCTCAGACCCACAGGATGATCACCATCCCGTGGTCTCCTCACAAGCAGCCACTGTCTGGAGCGCAAGTGGGCAATCTCTCATCCTCTCCTTATCCGGAGAGGTTCCACTGGACTGAGCTTACTGCTGGTCTATGGTCATCGCCACGATGGTGTCTCCGCTCTTTCAGAGCCATCTAGTTCACCATTTTTCCTCACCCGGAAGTCCTATAATGTAACAATATTCTTAATAAACTAATTACAGAAAAGGAAATTAAAATGGCTGTTAAGAAGCTGAAACCAGAATCAATTTGATTCACTGGAAGTAAGTGAAACTTATAAAAAGTTGAATCTTACTGTCCTGTTTCAGGCCACATGCCCACAAACACACAGGGAGGTGGTTGCAAGCTTTACTGAGCAGTTTGTGAAGCAAATACAAGGGAAATATGAGTGCAAACGCACACGCGCTAGAGAAAACAACCCCCGAAGACCAGCAAGCTTGCCTTGAGAGAGTCCCAAATCCAGAACAGCAGGCACAAGAGTGGTCAAGTGAGTCCAAGGGCCCAAAGGTGGTAGAAAGCTTGTCAGCTGGCCCAGCTGCAGAGCCAAAGTCACAAGGTTTCATGTCGGGGGTCAAGGCACACGGAGTCTGGGTCAATGAACAGCTGTTGCCAGTGGAGAGGCTTGAGCTCACTGCTCTTCTCAAACAGGAGCCACTCCAGGGTCGCTCACTGGGAGGGGCAAGGTTCCTTCCTTGCGAGGAGCCTTGCGGGCATCTTGGCTCTGCTCTCCTGTCCCATGGTGGGCCCTTGCCCTGGGAGGGGGTGGCAGCTCAGACTCCCCGTCTTCAGAGACCAGCGGCCACTGGGTCTCCTGGCGGCCTCCTTGACCTGTAACTGCTCAGGCAGCGGTTCGGCAACTCTGGAACTGGCTGCTCGTGGTCGGCCTCCTGGTCAGAGTCTGAGCTGGCCCTGATGCTTACCGGAGAGAAGTACCTTGAAAAGGTAATAAACCAGACAAACTGTTAGTTTATCGATTACAGAATGAACAGAATAAAAGAATGATAATGTCTGTCTGGCTCAGAACTAAACATGTCTCTACAACAAAAGACATTACCCAGGAATTCATCAACTATTTTTCAAAATTATACAGCAGACAGCAATCTGATCCAGTAAAAATTGAAGACTATTTGGATGGAACATTACCTAAAACAATTGGTGACCAACAAAAAGAGGATTTTACTTGGCCTACAACAGAAGGCAAAACCAAAGAAACAATTTAAAAGTTAAAAATGAATAAAACTCCAGGACCAGGTGGTATTTCTGCAATATACCATAAAGTATATTGAATTTCAGAAATTCTGATTAAACCTATTTCACTAGGAAACCATTTCTGGACTGCCTTTCTATACATGGAATTGTGCCACATCCCAAATTTGGGTTCTAGAGTTTATATTTTAATCCGACATAAAGTCTACACATTGTAGTATTTACAATGTTCTTTTGATGTATTGTTTATTGTTCATAGCTTTTCTTTTTCCTCTTATTGATTTCAGTAGTGTTAATCAAATATTTTACCACTCAGTAGAGACATTTCTTGACTAGAAATTGGATATGAAATCTCTTCAGTACACTAAGTTGTTAATGGTGTATTAGAATATATTAGTCATATGATACATTTGATCTGCTGGCTATTTGTGATTTGTTGGCTAAACACTCGTATTCATATATTAATTATATTAATGTTTTCCCTTCTTACTATATTCCGTATGTTCTTTTAAATGTGTATTTGTATCAGTATTATTTGTTGTCCTTTTTTCTTGATTTTTTAATAATAATTTAAAAATATTTGCTGGAAACAGGGAAAGTACCTGAAGTAGATTGATTTGCAGGATTATTTAGAAGATGTTGTTTTGATTTATTTCACTACCCTGTTTAATAGTATAAATGGTAAAGAAATTCCAGATTCATGGAAAGAGTCCTAACTGTTTTTTCCCAAACCTAATAAAATTTTAGCTTTCATGAGCTCATACAGAGCATTAATTAACCAAGATGCAAAAATTTTCACAAATATATTAGAGAATAGGATAGCTAACCTTTTACTTAGATATTGTCTATTTATTTATAAAACATGTTTCTGTGCTGGAAACAACTCTCAAAACAAGTTTGGCAGCTTACATAGAAAAAACAATTTAAAACTGATCTGATACACAAAATAAAAAATATACCAGCAATACCACAATACGGAGAAAATAAAGAATAAAAAAGATGTTCATGAAGATCAAGCAGGATTTTTTAAAAGTAGATTAATTGCCCATCCAATATGGAAAATGTTTAACTCGGTATATCTAGCTAACAACCAAGGTAAGCAATTGTCGATGTTTTCACTAGTTGCAACAAAGACATTTGATCACCTCTATTGGCCATTTCTGTTTTTTACCATAGAATGCTTGGATATACTGTATGACAGTGTTGTCCAAACTTGGCCACTTTAAGATGAGTGGACTTCAACTCCCAGAATTGAGAGTTGGCTGGCTGGGGAATTCTGGGAGTTGAAGTCCACTCATCTTAAAGTGGCCAAGTTTGGACAACACTGCTGTATGAGGATTGGAAACTATTATACCTACCCTTTATGAAATAAATTGCTTTGCTGAAGATATGGCACTGATTGTGGTGGATCCCCTTAAGGCATTCTCTATTATGCCCTTAGGCATAATTATGAATATTTGGACAGATTTTGGTAGATTAGCAGGTTTATGCATTCATTTCTCTACCTTAGGGTTTGTGTGTATAAATATCCCAGTGACAATACAAAACATATTAAGCAAATCATCCAGGATTAAGATTGTGAACATTTTTTTATTATCTAGAGGATCTTGCTAAAATGTGAACAAATTATAAGGTGCCTTTCGCATCAGTGCCACCCAAGTCCTGCCCTTTAGCGCATCCTGCAATGGGCGGAGGGGCGGGGCTTCGACTGCGCTGCTGCGACTGCTCTCTTGCTCGTTTCTGCTCCCGCCTGCAGATGGCAAGAAAATCTGGAAAAAGGACCCCCTAAAATAACTACATCCATCACCCCTTTCATCATTCTTTTAATGACAAAAATAAAATCTAACAGTCTGAGGGTTGGGAAATGAAATACCTTATTATTTAAAAGATTTACATGTTGGGAATATTCCTAAAGCATAAGAACAATTACAGATAAATCTGGGGAACAGGAAAGGATTTGACTGTTTTCATAGGGTGGCAGATATATTGGAAAACCACTGTGCGACAAAAGTTGAACAAAAAAAGATAATACAGGGGATTGTTTTTATCCTGTCTGGCTTAAATTAATGAATCGTGGACAACAGAAAATAATTGTTTATGATCCTCTTCCTGGTTCTTAAATGATTTAATTAAATAAGGACATATGTATTCTGGTTTTATATTATCTTCACTGTACTGAAAATAAAATTAAATACAGTTTTAAAAGATACTTTTAAAAGAGTTATGTCCTGGAATCATTGCCTGTAAGGCCTCCAGTTTTTGGGTGGGTTGGGAAAAGCCAGAACATGTGGTGGGAAGCCCATAACCCCGCTTCTGCGGTTTCATAGCTGCCCTCCACGGATTCTCTCACCCCGGGTGGATTGTGCCAAAGAGAAACCAGATGCTCAGCCCGGCCTCAGCAGCCACTCCGATAAACCAGCTCCCTCGGCCCCCGGACAGTCCGAGTGCGAGGAAAGCATTTCCTCCAAGGAGATGCTCTCCGAAGTGAGCCCAGTGGTCAGCCGGGAAGTATCACGAGTCAACCAGCTCTGAGCTGAATGGGATCTCCTTGCTTTTCCCTCATCTCCGTCCTCCAGAAAAGGCATTTCGTTTCTCTTTCTTTAGTTCTTGCTTCTAGAGAGCTGCGCGAACCGTAACAATGATAGGTGCGTAAGTACAGCAACAGATCTAAGAAGTGGCCGGCTCTCCTTTTCCTTTCTTTGTGGGCAGGAGTGTTTTACTACCCATTAAAGGGAAGTTGAGAATTGATTTTTTAAACTGGGGGAGCAAAGTAATGCTACCTGACCAGGTCAGTTCTTGAAAAACACATTATGTGGCTTGGCTGTCATTAGTGAAGGACCATTTAACAGAAAATGGATTCATGCATCTGAGGGTTTCCAATGGCGGATAAATAATGTAGACTTGCTTATTTCTTTTCATTAAGCAGTGCAGTTTTCATGTTGATTCCCATGCAAGGATTTTGCTCTGTTTATATTTTTTATGTGAAGTTATTCATTTTGCATATTTTTAATGTAAACCTCAGTTTTCCAAACGTGATGTGGTTTGCAGTATATAGTATGTTGCATAATATATATACAGCATATACGATATTGTGTGTGTGTGTGTGTGTGTGTGTGTACACATATAGACAAAATGACATATATTAATGAAAAATGTACAGAAATGTGTATATTACAAAAATGCGCACAAAAAGACATCGGGATCGGTTGCTTGCAAGAATGTATATATTAAAGACAATTCATGAGGAAGCACGTATTTCTGTATCTTTGTGGGAGTGTGGAGCAGGGGTGTGAAACATGGACTCTCATCCCCAGAGGAGCGAAGAAGAGATAAGAGGATGAGACTGGCCCCTCCCTGAGGAATGCTAGTGATGTTTGTAGTCTGACCCTGGGAACGGCTCTCAGTCTGAGAAGATTCTGTAATGGTGTGAAGCCAAGTAAACCTTGCTGGATTGAATCTGTATTGTCTCCTGGAGTTTCCTGGGCTAAACCTGACAATCTTTCTGCTCTTGCCCAGATTTTTGCCGCTGAGGTAGGGCTGCCCACTCAAGTACTTGCACAGCTGCAAGGGGTGGCAGACGCCAAAGCGGCTTCCGGGACTGTGGCTTTGCGGCCCTCCTTGTCTTCCTGGCTGCCTGGGAGAGAGGGGACACTTTCCTGATTGGGGAGGGTGTTGCCTGCGACCTCCTCCCCAGATAAACCGCGTATATTACTTTGGTGTTGTAAATGACTGACTTGGTCATTTTGAAGAAGCAGAATATTCTAGCATTGCATTTCCTTGCTGAAGTACTAGCTAATGAAGGTTTAATGAGGCTAATGGGAAATGGCAGCTGGTATCCAGGGGCAGAGTTGTGTTTTTGCTGTCTTCTTTCCACGTATTTGCCAAAGCCCTCCAATGTTGGCAGTTAATGGGAGAGACTGTAAAAAAAAAAAACAACCTGAATGAAGCTACTTTCTGAGGTTACATCATGGTACCAAAATCTAAATAAAGGTCTGTGTTCACATACCACATGATATGCCACAAAAAAAGTAAACCAGAGAGAATTTAGGCATAATCTAAGCAAGCTACAGTCTGAAGGCACCTCTCAAAATTTCAGAATTATTTTCATTTGTTACAGTTCTAATTTCATTTATGAAAGTCTCCATAAATTACGCCCTCCTATATAGCTCACATGACCCTTGTTAAGATATGCCTTGTTTCTGCATGCAGTCACACCTTCTCCCCACCCCAGCAAGGGTTTGTTACAGATTTGCGTGGCATCCTTGCCAAGTTCAGTAGTGACATGGCCTTATTTGCAAGACTTTGCCAGAAAGAGATTTTACGGCTCCCCGTAACTTCAGGCTTCACCATGTCTGAATCTGGCCCTGAAGCAAATCTGGGTGAAAACTAGCCAAGCTTAACATGCTGGGCATAACCAGCCACTAGCTGATTAAGCATGATGTGTGGACCCAGCCAAAGCAGTGGAGGAGAAGGCAGTGGCCATCACTCGGTGTGAGATACTTGGACGGGAAGTCTCTTGTTATCTCGGGTGCAGCCCAGTCTCTCTCAAGGCGCCGTCGCTCAGCAAGGGCTCGGGCAGCCCAGGGGCGTCAGGACTGGCCTTCAGAGTTCGAGAGCACTGGAGACAAATGTGCCCCTTCTGTGAATTGGCTGCCAGCCAGGTCCTCCTCTAGCGTTGCAAGCTTCATTTTGGCTTTCCTAGCCACCTGTGGACTTGCCTCCAGTTGGCTTCACCAGCTGAGCACATTAGAAAGCGTGTAAAATATATGGTAAACAGCCACATGCTGCATTTTTAAAAACCAGTAAGTGAAGATCTAAGTAATTTTCCTTGTCACAGTACTTGGCTTAAATACACTCTGCGAGGAGGAAAGTGCCTGTTCATTTTTCATCTCTTAAAGAGCTGTGGTACATACAGTACGTGGAGAAAAGGGGCGGGAAAGATGAAGAGACCTCAGCATGATGCAAATCCCGTCTTGTCTGCTCATTCTCCATCCTCAGGCAGGGTATGTTTCCTCCTCCTTTTAATCTCTTTGTCTGGAGCCGTGCAAACCTTCTCTGCAGGCATGGCTGCCCAATCCTGACCAGGCTGAATGCGCAGTAGGCAGGAGGTACTATTCTGAAATAATTGCCTGAGTTTTTAAAATATCCTGCAAACCAAAACTTGCACAAAGCATTTGCCACTTTCTGTCTCTCTGGGTTTTGTTTGCTTCTTTCAAGAATTTTTTGACATGGGAAAGGGTTCAGAAATATCACCAACACCCCATTGTCTTCACTCAGGATTCTGTTCTCATCCACTTCTGTTCTTGGGGGAGTCGAGTGTTGATCTCTGTTACCTTTTGATGCTCTGCTTGGATCATTCTTTAAAAGTGAGCAAAACTAATTAAAACAAAGAATAGAACATACTTGGTGCAGGACTTGGCATGGCCTTTGGTCAGATTCTCAGGCTGTCCTTTGTTGGCTGCAGCCCCAGCTTCAGACTGTTTTGATCACTCCCTGTTTTCCTCTCTCTAGGTTTAAACTCCTAAGCCAGGAAGAGGGAGAGTACTTCAATGTTCCTGTCCCCCCCGAAGGTGAAGAAGGCAATGAAGAGTTCAGGCAGAAGTTTGAGGTGAGCTGCATTTCCAAAAGGCCATTCAACTGTTGAGCCCTTGAAGCTTCCTCCTGTAGCCCTACCCAAGCATGTGGCCACATGAGGTTAACTGTGAGTTAGCCCTGCCTTCTGGGAGATGCTCCAGGAGGAGCAGATCAGTATAAATCTGGCCAGTTGAATCATTGCCATTAATAGAGCAAATATGTTAATGGATCTGTTCGAAACCCACTTCTACCCAGAGAGATTTTGTACATAACTTTCCAACAAGAGAAGGTCAGACGCAAGCAAATGTGCTTAGTATTGCAGCAGAAATACTAAGAGTCTAGAGAGTCTATTTTGGCACATCTTGCATATCCCATTGTGGTAGAAAAACATGGTGGATTTTTTCCCCATTCCTAGTCGTGGCTCAAGCAACCTGCATTCCAGGGTTCATCCAGCACTTCTAGCCTCTGTATTTCTTCCTCATGGTTGGCGTTCCTTGGTCATTTGAGGTTCCATCCCTTTATGGGAAACACGGTGTGTAGAAGTGGCCTCATTCAAACGATGCGGGATCCAACATACAAACAAATGAAGGGGCTAATCCATTCACCCTGTTTCGTTCAGCACCATAGATATCAAACCCTTGAGTCTGGCTAAGATTTCCAAATTGTTCAGATGAATGTCCCAACAGTGTCAAAAGACAGAGGATGCCTTGTTGCAAACCTAAAGGCCAGATGGGTTATATTCAGTGATATGGGGAAGAAGAGAATGTGGGTCAAGGGAGCAGACAAGCAAAGAGCCTGCTGGACCACAAGTTGGTGCTCCCTGCTCTACCTAACGTTCCCTTTTTTAAGATTCTTATTTTTTTTTAAATGCGAAACTTGCATGCTGCACCAACATAAGAACACTCTGGCCCCCACTTCATTCTACAGCAGCATTCTTAAAAAATAAAAGGGGAACTGCAGCCAAAGGCTTTATTTGCCTTTTGAGAAGTGGGCATTTTGAAGTTGCCCACATTCAGTGTGGCAACCATTTTGTGAGAGTGCCCATAACATGCTTTCAATATTCCAGTATACCTACTGACCCCAAAGATCTGGGAGGCCAGTCCATCTGTGCCACTGCCTGGGATCAGACCCTTTAGGACGTGTTCTTGGAAGTCTATTCCAGCCCTCCTCAAGTTGATGCCCTATAAATTGTTTGGACTGTCACTCTAGTCGCTGGCATAGCTGGAAGCCCTGGAGTCACAGAAAACTGGCCTCTTCTACTTGCCACTTCCTACTGCCCTGCCAGGATCAAGGCGACCCCAGGCAAGTGTGTTTTGTTCTCTTCCACTCGTGGAGGTATTCTGCCTGCCCCCCAGTTCTGCTCTGCCAGGCACTGTCCCTCTTCTCCTCCCAATCTCCCTTTGCAGTGCAATGTATTTTCTTACTCCTTTTATGTTGAACATAAATTACTTTTGGTACTCTTTATTTAACCAGACAGTCTGGGAGGGAAGGAGGAAGAAGAGGGAATCCATCTTTCAGCTGCTAGGCTCTGGATCAGTTCAGTCCAAACTAAATGGTGCTATGGATCCTATCCTGATTCTTCCAGGAAGGGGAAAATAGCTTCTCCTTGTCCACTTTATCCATGCCATGCATAATTTTGTCTCCTCCTCCTCCTCCTTTTCCCTTTAAATTTGAGCCCCTCCTCCCTCTCAAGGGCTCTCTGACTCCACCCCCTGGTTCCTAGGAAACAGAAAGTCCAGTAGCTAGTCCAAGCCAGAAAAACTCTCAGAAAAACACTCAGAAAGCTCAATAACACAGAGATAAATCTCTCCCAAAATGTCGCACTTAACTCCACCTCTCCTTTTTATGGCCGATTCCCATCCCAGCTTCCCTGTTTAGCACTCTCTGCTTCTCCTCAGCTCTGAGCATCCAAAAGTGAGTAGCTCCAAGAAGGTTGAGGTCCTTCTGGTTACATAGTGGAATGACAAACATTTATTTAAATTATTTTTAGATTTATATCCTGCCTTTTCACCATCTTGCAGTCTAGGGCCAATTATCTCATAGCTGCAAAGGGACTTGCAAAGGCAAGATCCATTCTCTGCCACTTCCCACATTCAGGTATTTAAGCAAGAGGGAGGCCAAGTCTCCATATGAGTAAAATCAAGACCTCACAACCTCAAAGACAAAACAGCCAAGGTAGCAGGAAAGGGGACCTATCACTGTGAAGCAGTAATGGCTGGTACATGTAAAAGAGGGTTAATGGAAGAACAAGGCAAAGGAAGATCAAATGGAAAGTGAAAGGGGTAGAGTAAAAGAAAAATTGGAGTCATGGATGTGTATGTGACTAACCTGAGTCTGAGAAGGGATGATGAAGAAGAAACAAATGTATGTATGTATTTATTTATATTTCAAATTTGTCACCACCCATCTCACTGCCAAGCGACTCTGGGTGGTCTCAAATGCTTTTCCGTTGGTGGTGTCTTCAGAAATAGATGAGTAGACATGGCTCTGCAATTGGGACCTGCAGTACTTATTGCATATTTATGTTCCTACCAGGAAACAACTTGGCATATGCTTGTAGCACTGCTTGAACAATAAGTACAAGGGTGGAGCAGCAAGTGGCAACACTACAGGTAGTCCTCGCTTACCAACTGCAATTGAGACCGGCAGCTCTGTCACTGTCATAAAGAGTGACTGTGCCCAACTTATGTCAGTTCATGAGTTCCAGCTGAGGTCATTAAGTGAATCATCATGGATCGTTAAGCATGACATCATGTGACCAAGACTTGTGACTTCCTGCTGGCTTCCCCATTGACTTTGTTGGAAGCTGGCTGTGGAGGTCATAAATGGCGGCCACACGCCCACAGGACACTGCAACTGTCATAAATGCATGCCAGTTGCAAAACACCCGAATTGTGATCACATGACCCCAGGGGTACTGTGAGGGCCACAACTTTGAGGACTGGTCATAAGTCTTCTTTTTCAGCACCATTGTAACTTCTGTCGCTGAATGAGTGGTCGGTAAGCAAGGACCACCTGTACTGCTTGTAAGAGAAGATGACATTGTATTAGATGAAACCAAGGAGGTGTCACAGTAGCAGATGATAAAGGGGACTTTAATTATTGGGGCTGCGCAACGTATTTGAAAATGTCTGTCCACGCAGAAATAGATAGGAATTCTGTCACTTCTGCCTTGTGCAAGATGCAGCTGTTTGAACTACCTGAAGAGAAGAGCTTTGTTGTGCTCCTGCACATTGTGAAGCACCTCTTTCAAAGCTTTCTCTCCACATCTGCAGAGGGACACATTCCGCTTTCTCCTTTAGGGGGTAGAGGAATGCGCAAGCAAATCAGCTGGCCTCAGTGAGCCCTGGCTACTAGTCCTATCACTAGAGTCAGGAGGCAAAGTACTGGCAGCTGGGAGACGGAGCTGTATAACGCTGGAATTCTTCATATTAAGGGAAACTAAGAATAGCACAAAGGACGTTTTCAAAATAAAAGGAAGAGGAACAATTCAGTATACCGGCAGCTCACTAAAAGGATAGCAGATATGAAGGAAAAGGCCTCTTTTGTGGTTGGGCCTTCTTTGTCCTCTGTTTTTGCTGGGTTTTATGATGGACCGATTTTAGGTTGCTCTGTGGATGTTTTAACTGGTATTGTATTGTCTACCCTGCAAGCTGCTGAAAGTCACTGGGCTGTGTGGCAGGGGACAGGTTTAAATAAATAAAATAAGGAAATGTGCCATCCATTAGGCTAGTTGAATGAGCAGGATAACAGCTTGAGCTGCATCAAACACATTCCAGTTATGGTGCTGTCTCGGCTTGCTTTTTGCTTGCAGACATTTCATGCACCCATCATCAGTGCAGATGTTACCTAGTTGGGCAATGTGCCTAGTTGGGTCTACAAGCAAACAACCAAGCCCAGAGAGCAGTTCAACCCTGAGCTACAGATATTGTCTTCTTTATTCCAGTCCCCAAAAGACTGGGGCCAACGAAGCCATCCAAACATTTTCACCAAGGCCATGGCTATACATTTGGCACTTTTGCAGCTCCTATATCAAGAAGGCCACTAGAAGTGGCAGCAAATGATTTGCTAAGTAGGAAGGAGGTAAATTGAAAACAGCCTTGGAATGTATTCTGTCTCGTAAGCCCTTCAGGGGGAAATGTGGAGGAGTAGTTGAAGTGTTGGACTGGAACCCTTTTTAATCCCCCCTCGGCCACAGAAGTGCCCTGGGATTTTGGGTCAGTCACTTGCTGTCAACCCAACTAACCCATAACCAGGTTGGGGGGCAGTGAAGGAAGGAGTGCTAGATATGCTCCTTGAACTCACAAAGGAAAGCAGAACACCTAATCATCAGGAGCACCCGCTGACGCGGCTGCTTCTCTGGCTGCCTGGCCAGATACGAGTGTCACCGGATTCAGGGGGGCAGATTCCCAGCCTCCTTGCAGAGAACGAAGTGACATTTGCCACACGTGGCAATAACCTCCTGCTTGAAGAGGGCAGTCCAGGACACGCTGTAAGGTGTGCTCAGGTGGGACTTGGTGCTGTCCAGGGAGGCTTGTGCCCAGCTAAAGAGGTCGGAAGAGGGCGGCCTCCTTGACCAGAGCTAGAACAGGCAGAATCAGGCAGCCCTCCCGTTGGCATCGGCAACCTGGGTTCTTCCACCTCCATCTCCCCTACCCTGCTCTTTTGGTCACATCGTCACCAGGAACAAGCCACAAAAACGTTTCCCGTCTCACCAGAGTTGCTCGAAGCTCTTCTGCTCTGCTCCACTCCGGGCAAAGAAGGCACTCCTGAACTCCTCAAGGCAAAGGAAACGGCCAAGCCTGAGCTGCCAGTGGGATGCTGGCCAAGGATGTCATTTTCCCATTTAAACCATGCTCTTAACTGGCGGCAAAATTAGCGTGATTTCGGCAGTAGGCAAATGTCCAGAAGCAAAGCTTTATTTCAGGGAAACAAAGAAAGATGAAAACAAATGGAGTCTGGGAGGAACAGCAGAAGCTGTGCTGGATTCAGCAGTTTAGGGATTAGGATCTGGGGGTGGGGGCGGAGGGCGGGCAGGTTTTTGCTGCAGGATTGCACTTAAAAGTGTGGCAGTACCAGGAAATTGGTGACAGGGATTAACAACGGGAACCACATGCCAAAAGATTAGGTGAGACAGGACAAAAAACTAAATTTGTTTTCATTTAAATGTAATTAAACTTAATTAAGCTATTTAAATGCAAATAATATGATAATTCCCTGCGCATTCAATTAGCTTTCCTTCCTGTCACATCAAAAACCCCACAGGCACCGTAAGGGGCTCCGGGCAGGACCCCGTTTGGCAGCTTTGTTTGGCCCTGAGGCCTTGGGGGACATGGCTGCCTTTGGCATCCCCCTCCTGGTTTCTAGAAGCAGCAGCTGCAATTTTTGAGAAGTTCCCTCAGACAGGTTCTCTTGGGGGATGGGGGTAAGAACTGTCAGGATGGTGGCTGTGGCTGTAATGCGTGTAAAACAGGAGTGGGGCTTCAAGTGGGCGGCCACAGCCACCACCTTGACTTTATGGACACACACACTCGGATGCCTTGCTCTGGGGCTTTCAACTTTCTCCCACCAATTGGGCAAAGGGCCAAAGTCAGTAATCCCCGAAGGCTTGTCAGGACAGAGGCCGTTAGGGAACCCTTCCGGTGGCCCAGAATGAAGAGGAAATGGAGGAAGAGATTGAGGGAGAGGGCGAGAAAGCAGAAGGCTGAGAGAGAGCCCTGGAGGCATCTCAGGTCCGAAGGGCAGATTTCCCTCAATCCCAGCCCTTATTCATGACATCTACTCTTTCAGCTTGGCGTGTTTGTCAGCCCTGCTCCTTTTGTTACAAATCCAATTTGAGCATTATGCAAGAATGGCTTTGTTTAAGCTTCTTTGACACTGAGAGTGAAAGTATAGTTTTTCACCACCATAGGAAAAACAAGAACCCAGGAGCTCCATTAAAGAGAAATTAACACTCTTAATAATGGCTGCACATTTGGAAGAAAATGGCTTGAGCAAGAGGAAATCCACAGGCAAAGAGGCGAACCAGCTTGCTCAGTGCAGACGCTGCTGGCAGGGAGGGCGGGGGCGTGCCTCGTGCTCTTTCCGTCATCCAACCTGTGGATGAAGTCCACTTTGCCAGCGTTTCCCTTGACTTCTTGGTCCCTTCTCCAGGGCTCTGCCAAGCCTCCCAATGGCTTGCAAGCCGAGAGGTTTAGGCTGAAGCTGGCCTAGCTCTCCCAACTTGGGTGGCTTGCTTAGCAAAGGCGGTGGGGATGGGGCTGTGAGGTGCCTGGCAAGTCTGAACATGTGGCCAGAGCCATATTCAACCTGGAAAATAGAAAGCAGAGAGCTTGCGTTGTAGCACAAGACTGGCCATCAGCAAAAGAGGAATGGCCTGAGAGGGATGCTGTCAGCAGAGGCGTTTCACGGTGACCAGGATTAATCAAAGGGCCTTGCTGTCCTGGAGGAGAGAGGGGATTTCTAGAGGAGGAATGCAAGCCCCTCGCCAAGGGTAGCACCAGCAGAGCTTCTGAGCTTCTGCAGTTGTCTCCGACGCTCCTAGTTTGAGCCTGGAGGAGCTTCCCAACTGACTCAGCTTAATGGAATTTCATGCTAGGCTGAGCCCCGGGTAGGCGCCTCCAATGCCACGTGTTTTTCAGAAATTAAAATGAATAAATTATGAGATTGCTATCCGTCTGTGTCTGTGTGTTTAACAAATTGTGTCCCAATAAGTTATGCACCCCACCCCCAGCTCAGTGGGAGAAAAACAGTGCTGCCATCCCTTTAAAAAGCTCTTGAATGCTCAGCAGTTATTGGGAGCTGTGGAAAGAGTGAGGAAGCCCTGTCTGTCCCTTTTGCTACCGTTATTCAGATCACAATTGGATTCCAGTTGGAATAGGCAGTGCCTATTGTATTTTCTTCCAAACTATTTTCAGTGAGAGATGCAGAAACAGCACTTTTTGCTATGATAGAAGAGATTCAAGAATACAGGTAGTCCTTGCTTAACGACCACAATTGGGACCAGAATTTAGGTTGCTAAGTGATGTGGTCATTAAGCGAACCATCACGTGACCAGACCCAATTTTACAACCTTTTTGTGGCGGTCATTAAGTGAATCACCGTGGCCATTAAGTGAATCATGTGGTTGTTAAGTGAACCACATGGTTGTTAAGTGAGTCAGGCAGTTCCCCATTGATTTTGCTTGCTGGAAGCTGGCTGGGAAGGTTGCAAATGGCGATCATGTGACCCTGGGATGCTGCAACAGTCATAAGTGCAAGCTGGTTGCCAAGCACCTGGATCGCGATCATGTGACTGCGGGGTGCTGGAACAGTCATAACTTGGGGCACCACTCGTAAGTCACTTTTTAGCACCATCGTAACTTCAAACGTCGCTAAACATTAAGCGAGGACTACCTGTAAAAGGTTTTCAGGTGCTAAGGATTGATTCAGGAAAATACAGAAAGCTAGCCTTAACTATCATCAAGATGCAGGTGCACTGAAAAGAAGCAATAAATTTCCAGGGCAATTGAAGCCTGTAAGTGTGAAAAGAGACTTCACAAGGGTCCAGGATGGGTGAGGGACACTTTTTCTCAGGCTCCGGGCACCTCTATATTGATCTATCCTCCTGGCAACTCTATTTTGTAAGTTGTGACCAATTTGGCCTGATTCACATTAGCCATGGCCTGCTCGCTTTTCCTTGGGCTTTTTGGCTTCTCTACGCTTATCAGTTCCTGTAGGAAGAACACTTGCAAGAGTGGCGAGGAGACTCCCAAGTGGCACAAGATGGTATGAGGACTCCTGCCCTAGGCAGGGGTTGGACTAGAAGACCTGCAGGGTCCCTTCCAGCCCTGTGATTCTAGGAATAAGTCCCCCATTGGGAGTTGGGAGTTGAAGCAGCAGCAAGAGGCAAAGCCCCCCCGCCACCCCCTGGGGTCCCAAGGATCGCTATTCTGTACCCCCTCCCCCAGGACTCGACATCAGGGCTTAAGAAGTGTGTCCTGTCACTTCCAGCGTGTGGTTCTCTTCCTGTCCAGTGAGTGAGAGATCATCGGATGCAGCTGCGGGGATGGAGGAATCCCTCTTAGGGAGAGCAGGAATTTGGGTAGGTGCTTTGTCTCCTGGTTCCAAGGACACATCAGCCTCCAGATCCATCAGGGAGCCAAAGGGGGTGCAGTTTCTCGGGGCCACAGTCTTGCCCAGGAAGACCCTGGACTGGCATGGCTCCTTTTCCCTGCACCCTGCAATTCCTTGCATCCCTTCCTGGAGTTTAAAAAAGATGTTAGGAGCCTGTAAGCAACTCTTTCGGAGAAGTATGGGGTACAGGTGAGTGGGAAAGAAAGCAAGAGAGAGGGAGACCTGATGTGACAGCAAGAAAAGCAGTAGCACTGGCAGAGTTTCTCCCATTCACCTGCTTTTCTCTTTTCCCAAGGAAACTCAGATGATAAGAAGGGTTTCCACCATGCTGTTGTTTTTTTTTACAGTGAACCAAATAGTAGAATTAGAGAAAGAGTTATTTATTGTGTGTTCATGAAGATTTAGAGATTTAAAAGAAATAATAACCAACCCAGAATCACAAGGTGTTCCTACCATCACTGTTGCACATTGGAATACACTGTATGTCTTACTTTGCTTACTCTCTTCTGCTTTCATTACCTCCCCCCTTTTTTAAACAAAGGCCTTTTCCTTTTCTAGAGAGCCAGGATCGGTCCAGGTTCAAAGGTTGTAGAAGAGAAGACACCAAACACCATCTCCAAATTTGACAACAACGGGAACCGTGATCGCATGAAACTGTCTGACTTCAACTTCCTGATGGTGTTGGGCAAAGGCAGCTTCGGAAAGGTGTGTGCTGTCAGAAGGGGGCCATTCACATTCTCTTTCATTGTTGGCTGGGTTCAAGCATTCTGCTAAGCCATGGTTTGCTTGTATATGGTTTACTGAATACTCACAACATGGGGGAGATCAACACACTAAGCCAAAACAAAGGAAACCATATTGTGGTGTAGTGAATGAACTCAATTGTTTTTGGAAAGGTATTTTTCCAGGTGGGCTAGAGTTTGCCCAGTTGGAAAAGATTGTAAGATTGTGCGCACCAGCGTGGCTCTCAATATAGGAAGAATGTTCTAACTGGACTTCACAGTTTGGGCTCTGTTGGCCAGCTGGGCATCAGCAGGCCTAGGTTTTGAGATTGCCCGTAAAGGGCAGCTTGGGTGGAAACTGGTTTGGTTCAGTATTTGAGAGCTTCCAGTGAGATATATGAACAAAAGCTGAATAGGCCTCAGCAGAAGGCCAAAAAGTATGCAACAGCAGTGGCTGTTCCATCTCAGTGGCCAAATATCTGCAGTCCATCCAGCAGAAATGTTGAAGATGGAAACATTTGGTCTGTGTATGTGAAGGTTTCTCAGCTTATTGAAAAGCAAGCGAAGGACAGCAAAGGCAAGTACCCCTCGCTCATGGTTAGGTATTCAGCCTGCCTTTCTTCCTCAGAGAGGGAGAGGTTGTCAAAAGAATGTAATCATGGTCTTTACTGAGCAGAGCAAAGGTCCTTTGGAAGGCAGTGCCCTGTCCCAATAGTAGCTGATGGTCTGGGGAGACTGGGCAGGGCAGGAGGGAGGCAAAGTCCTGTGCAGCCCTACACAGAGGACAGTTCATGTTGCATAGAGCTTCCTGCTGGCAACCTGGTTTTTCTTTTTTACATACATACATACATTTTATTAGAAATTTTTACAGAAGTAAAAGATGAACATGAAAATATGTAAAGAAAAGTTAAGAAAAAGTTGAAAGATAAAAGATAAAGTGCGAAAAACACTTAGGAAGATAGAAAAAGAAAAAAGATAATTAAAGAAGTGACTTCCTGTCTTCTTTACAGCAGTTACAAACTTATTATCCCTCCTCCTACTTTAAGATTACTCGCTTAACGGCCACAATAGGGACCAGAAAATTGGTTGTTAATTGGGCGGTTGTTAAGCAAGGACTACCTATAGTTCCCTTCTATCCCATATTCAACCCTTTTTAATCAGCAAATCCAGAAATCACTGTTTCATTTTTTTCCATTTTCAGCAAAAAGTCAATAAAAGGTTTCCAGTATTTTATAAAAGTACTTATTGTTTTATCCCTGATCAAACAGTTCAATTTTGCCATTTCTGCAAATTCTGCCACCTTCCCAATCCATTCCTCCTCTGTGGGTATTTCAGTATTTCTCTAGTGTTGTGCACATAATAGTCTTGCTGCAGTTACTATATACAAAACCGACGTTCCATGAGGGTTTTTTTCCTAATTGGTTAAGTCCCAATAAAAAAACAATTCTGGTTCATCTGAATATTAATCTTTAACATTCTTTGTATCATCATATGTATTTGCATCCAGTATTTTTTTGCTTTTTCACAAATCTAGCATGCACGGGAAAACATCCTTTCATGTTTTTCACATTTCCAGCATTGACTAGAGGTACCTTTATACATCCTAAATAATTTATCTGGAATCATATACCAATGGTACATCATTTTATAAAAATTCTCTCTTAAATTATAACACGGTGTGAATTTCAATTTTTTTAACCACATTCTCTCCCATTGATCCAACCAAAATTCTTAGCCTATTTTATAATACACTCTTTAACTTGTTCTTTTTTCGTTAAAAATCTCAACAAAAGTTTATACATTTTATCAATCACGTGCTCATAATTTGTACATAGTTCAGTCTTGAATTCAGTCTCATGTTGTCCAATTCCTATTACCTTTTTATCTATATTAAATCTTTCTCTTAATTGTGCAGATGAAAACCATTGAAAATTAAATCTCTCTGCAGTCAGTTGTTCTCTTGACTTCATCTTAAGTTCTCCATACTCCTGTACTAACACATCTTGGTATCTTAACCATTTCTCTTTGTCCGCTGTTCCTTTTCTATAAAATGCTTCTTGTGCTGAGACCAACTTGTTTTTCCCAGCCTCTTCCCAACTGGCAGCATAAGTGCCATGGCTGTCTGCAAAGAGACGGTGCCAGCACCAGGCTCTGCCATACAATGCATACTTGGGAATGCCAAATTTGCCACAGGTTTTTGCAAGATTAAAAGATGGGTTTGCAGTACTGCCTTTTCCAGCTGATGAGAAGGAGGAGCCTTTTTCTGGGCACTGAGCATTAGAAAACAATGCACCTGCTTGGTGCATTAGCAGGTTTCAAGATCAACAAACAGAAGACGAAGATGTTAACAAAAAATGTAAAAATAGAAGATCACACAGAATTGATTAATAAAACAGGTTTTAAAATTGAGAAGAAGGTAAAATAGATATTTGTGTATCACTATTACAAATATGAATTGTATGTTATTTCAAAATAACTATGTGAAGATATGGAATAAAGTTAAAAAAGATATATTAAGATGGGAGAAATTACAGCTGTAACTGATGGGGAGAATTTCTGTGATAAAAATGAATGTCTTGCCTAGAATAATGTTTTTGTTTCAGGCAATACCTGTTTTGACAACTGATGCACCATTTAAACAGTGGCAAAAGGATATCTCTAAATTCGTGTACCGGAGGGAAAAAACAAGAGTTAAATATAAGGTGTTACAAGATACAAAGGAAAGAGGAGGATTGGGTTCACCTGATTTTAAATTGTATTTTGCAGCTTGCTATTTGGTTTGGATGAAAGAGTGGGTGTTGTGAGAAATAGAAGGCTTTTGGAGTTAGAAGATCATAACCTGAGATTTGGGTGGCGTGGGTATTTGTGGTACGATAAAGTCAAGGTTAATGTGGATTTTAAAAATTATTATGTTAGATGTGCCATATTGAGAATATGGAATAGACGCAAACTCAGGTTGTGCCCGAAAGGTCAGGTTGTACCTTTGTGGATCTCAGCGCAAAAAGCATTTTATAGATGAGAAATAATAGGCAAACACAAATGGCTAATTTATTGCGAGATACTAGAATTTTGTCATGGGGAATGTAAAATAAAATCAAGAGGAGAACTGGTGGCAGAAGGATATAGTTGTCAATGGTTCTCTTATTTACAATTATTAGAAAGATTTAAAGTAGACAAAAGAATTTATGGTTTTAAACATTGTAAGACTGAGTTTGAAATAGAATTGTATACAAATGATGAACATGTAATTGATAAAATGTATAAACTTTTACTGAACTTTGAAACAGCAGAAGAACAAGTGGAAGAATGTATGATAAAGTGGGCTAAAAATGTTGGTTATAATATACAGATGGAACAATGGGAACATACTGTATGTGGCTGAAAGGACTGAAGTTTACATAATCTTAGAGAATTTTTATAAAATGATGTACCGTTGGTATATGTCACCAGAGAAATTGTCTAGAATGTATAAAGGCACTTCAAATTTATGCTGGAAATGTGAACAAGAAGAGGGGACATTTTATCATATTTGGTGGATGTGTAAAAAAGCTAGAAAATTCTGGATTCAAATACAGACACTGATTCAGAGGATTTTAAAGACTAATATACAATTGAGACTAGAGGTTTTTCTTTTGGGATTGATGGACAAACAGTTGGAAAAACGTTATGGAACTTTGTTTTTGTACACCATAATTGCAGTGAGATTATTGCATGCGCAAAGATGGAAAGATTCAGCATTACCCACAATGGAGGAATGGTCGGTGAAGATGATGGAACTTGCTGAGATGGCCAAATTGACTTCTTTGATCAGAGAAAAAACAATATCTACGGTACATTTATTGCTGACTGGAAACCCCTTATAGATTTTTTGCATGGGACAGAAAAAAGTGAACTTATGATTTATGATTTTGACGATTAGACAGGATAGATTATAGAAAGAAGAGAGGTATGTTGTAACCATAGAGTAAGAGGTAAATTTATAATTGTACTTTTAACTGCTGTAAAGAAGATTGGAAGCTACTTTGTATCTTTTTTCCTTTTACTTTTTTCCCCTTTCTTGCACTTTTAGCTTTCTCTCTGATTTCTTTCTTTTTCTTTTCTTTTTCTTATTCTATATTATCTTATATCAGCTTTATCTTCCTTTTTTAAAAAGTCTTTGATAAAAATTATATTAAAAAAAGGAAGAAAATAATGGGCCTGTTTGAACTGGACCGTCCTCTCCTGTTGGATCCAAATGTTTACCTTGGAGTGTCAGTCTTTCTTTGCTCCAGGGGACTCGGGGGCATTCCAGGTTCTTCTTATTCCCGCTCAGACCCAGGGCAGCCTGCATCCCGCCAGTTGTTTTAGGGTTAGACAGCAACGGGGGGAAGGGAGGACAGGGAAGAGGAAGAAGAAGAGAGCCAAGGTATGGGGAACAGACTGCTGGCTGGCTGTTTCCTGAATGCTGCTAATGGCGCATTGTGCTCCAGCCTCAGGGCTGAGGAAGGGGCCGTGCAGGCTCTGCTCCGAAGGAGGGGTAGCGATCAGAGGCTTGGCACAGGCTTGAAGCAACCATCTCTCAGCCCCAATCCTGCCTTCTCAGGATGAGTCATTTCCCTACCGGTGCCAAGCCACGTCTTTTGGTGGGACAAGCTGCTCTTGGTTTGGCTTGCAGCCTGTGTGACCCCACACAATTTTCTGCGCGAGGCTTGCCTATTCAAACATTTACAGTTGTCGCAAGCCCTCCCATGTCTCTCCCCATTTAATTTTGCACGCTGGGAAATTATAGCCTTGTGTTCCGTTGCAGCATTTCCACACTGCAGGTGTCAGTGGATGTCCCTGCCCTGCCGATGTGAGTGGCACTCAGGCAAGCCCTAGAGCCTGTCCCTGGCTTCTCATGTCTCAGGAGATGTGCCCCCCTTGGGGCGAAATAAGCAGCACTGGGGGAGCAACAGAGAATGGTTTAGTTGCTGGTGCCTGATCTCTAGGAGTGGGTTTTTGTTTTTAAAGCATAATCAATTTTAATGTTTGTGTTTTACACTCCAGAGATTGTTTTCTGGTGTATCCAATTTGTTGTGGTACAGCATGTTGTGTGAGCCTAGTCTGTAAGTTTAGGATTTGCTAGGTCACAATTGGATAAGGATTTATATTATTTGCCTCATTTCCAATTGATAACACATCATTGATATATGGAATCGTTTTTCTTTGGTTTGTAATCTTGATGTAGAAGCAGATCCGTGACAATGGTTTTTAAAAGCATTCTTCATCTCTGGTTGAGAATAGGATGATATAAAATCATCATAGGACGATACAAAATTGGGTTTCAGACCCTAACCCTAACCCTCAGAGACAGAAATACAGCTTGAAACAAGTGACAGAAAAGAGTGAAATTTGACAGAGACAAACGTGAAGTTCTTCATTTAGGAAACAAGAATTAAATGCACAGGTATAGGATGCAGGATACCTCACTTAGTCATAGTAATTGATCATGCTTGGCGCAGTTACGGTTAACATTGATAAAATCCCAACAGTTTTCTTATTCTTGAGCACAAGCTTTGTTTGCTTGGACCGGGATCCAAGGGAAATGCAGCCAGCTACTGTAACTGGCACAGCCCTTTCCCACTCAGAGCCAATGTAAGAATTGACAGCCCCAGAGGAAGCTGGTTCTTGCCCAGGTACAGCCAGCACCAGTAGGCTGGCTCAGCCCCCCTGGCATCAGAGCTCCACAAGGGGCATGGCCACAGTTCTCTTCAGGAACAGGGCCATGCATGCCTCTGCCTAAGAGAGGAAGAGTCAGGGATGAGGCTCAGGCACAGGGCTTTTCATTGCAGCTACAAAAGGAGCTCTTAAATGGTGAAGCTCAGCTACCACTGGACCCTAAGAGTCTTAGCCATACTGTAGTTATATGTCAGCTCCAAGCTTTAGGCTCTGCATCTCTGTCTCCCACCTTTACATGGCACAAATTTCTTGCTACCCATTTCTCAGCCCTGGATGTGGAAGGCAGCTGAACGGGGTTTTGAGAATGATCTGGTTTGGTCTGGTCTCTGATTGGATTGCCCGCCTTGCACATGGCGGGAGGGTCAAAGGGCCCCGTGGGAGAGCTGAGAGGGGACCTGATTATATCCTGAGCACCCTCACCCACCCACCCCCAGGGCTTCCATGGTGGTGATTCTCTGCATGCCAGAATAATTCATTTTCAGAGAACCTGTCGATTTTTAATGGAATGAGCTGGGGTGGCCTGGCAGTGTTTACTTCCAAAGCAATTGTCCCAGCAAATTGAAGCAATGTGTCTTAATAAGTGGCAGGGTGATGGTGGCACTTTTTCAAGAGGCTTCCTTTGCCTTGATTTGATTCACAGTGGAAAATGATCCTGGCAGGATGTTCTACGATTCTGGTTTATTATAATAAATCTGTAGGCCATGGCAACTGGTTTAAAATGCCAGAGAAGACCTGGGAGGAGAGCCATCGGCTGGCTTGCCCTGCAGCTGAGTGCCATCCTCTGCTTGCCCAACACATGGCCTGGCCTCTGTCCTGCACCCAGCAGCTGGATTGCACCTTCATTCATCTTGATCCCAGCTGGCCTGCCAGCCAAAGGACAGGTTCATTTATTGGGATGGCCAGTGGCATTTTCTTCCTCGTTGTCCCAGGCAGGTGCAAAGGAGCAGATGTGGATGAAGGGAACATTGCCTGAGCCCTTTCCCCTCCCCTCCAGCCCCAGTTCAAAATGCTGTTATTAGACATGGAGAGAAAAAGTCGTTGCAGTCACTCCAGTTTCCTGAGCACCAGTTTGGGGGACATAGTTCTAGCCTGGGCTGGGTCACTGAAGGCTTTGCAGCCTTTGTGATTATTCACCAGTGTGCGGGATGAGCTTAGTCGAGGCCATGTCCCAAAGTCCCACTCATTTCTAGGGTTTGGCCAGGAGTCCAACATGCCTTCATAGCCAGCTCTTGTCCTCTTCTATGATTGTCTTCACCCCTGAGTCTTGAAGACATTGTTTCCAGCCCAAAAGAAGGAGGAAGGCAGGAGAAGAAAGCCTGCCTGCTTCTCCAGTTCCTCGTCATACTTCTATATGCTGTTAGAAGTGGCTGGCTGGTCTTTGGCCCGTTTGTGAAGGCAGTCCGGAGTTCTGGCCCAGTAGGCTCAGGCAACTGACCAAGGTCAAATATTAGGCACAAGATTAACCCAAGAGGTCATCCAGTCCAGCCCCAAATCCATGACAGTATGTACTCACAACAACCACATCTATCTGTCTCTCTATATCTGAAGCTGTTGGTATCTTCCAGGCAGAGAGGGTTGAAGTCAAGGAATTAGGGCAAAGGGAAAAACAAAATATTAATTTACAAGGCTATGCACACTTCAACAGTAGTTTTGAAGTATTAAGTATTCAAGCACAGAACCTCTCTGCTGTTCATTATTTACTTATTCAATTTATATGGCTGCCAGCTCATGAATGACTCTGAGCATCTAACAAGTTTAGAAATGTCACAGCTTAAAAGCAATAATAAAAGGATAAAATGCACAGCATGTCAGGAACAAAACACCATATGGTTGCGGTCATCGTGCCCAGTACCTAGGGGAAGAATCAACTCTTTAAGGCCTTCTTAAACCCGACAGGGCCAGGGCCAGGGCCAGGGCCAGCTGAATCTTGGGGAGAAGCTTTTCCACCAGGCAGGCACTGTGACAGAGAAGTTGTGCCTTCTGGGTCCCATCAGGTGACCCTGTTTAGTTGATGGGACCCAGAGCTGCAGAGTGGGTCCCATCAACTAAACAGGGTGGGCAGAGACGATTAAAGTAGCCACATGCTTTTTGCAATGAAAGCTGCAAAAAAGACATCACTACTTTAATGTATAACAGAAAGATGCTACGTTTGCCCTCACACGAGTCTTAGAGGACTTCTGAAGCATGCATATTCGTCTCTGCCACAGCCTCAGTGCCAACAGCCACCTTTATATGAGGCTGCATTTTCAAGAAGAAACCCAGGTTGGAATTTCCAGTCATATGTGGTTATTTGCTCCTCAGCTGCTCTCTCTCGCTCTCTCACTGGGCAGCTCTTGCATGTGCTTCATTTAACAGCACAAAAGAGCAGAGACTGACGGCAGGTATATATGCTGTAGGAGGATGGGCAACTGCTTCCTGGTTGGGGGACAGAGTGCTGGACCATAGAGCCCTCCCAATGCCATGGCAACATTGCTGGAAGGGCTGAAAATGTTCGTCCTTTTTTCACTTGTTTGGGAGGAATTAAGAGTGAAAATGGAGGTTTTGCTCATGGAGGCCTCGTGTTTACATTCCCAACTTTTGCTAAATCTCAAAAGCAAGTGAAAATTGTCCTGCCAAAATTGGCCATATTGCCACCTGATTTCAGGGGTACTTCAGGGGCTGCTGAAGGGGTACACGAGGGCCTTGCCTGAGCTGTGGTTGCTCATACCTCATCTGTGAGCACGTCTTGATTTGTTGGTAGGTAAAGGATCTGATCCCTGGCCATTCTCAGCTGCAGGCCTCCTTGGGAAATCTCAGTTTAGCCACCCTTCTGAGAAGGCACTCTCACAGGGTGGTTGTGAGACAAAGGCCTCTGAAGGGCAGAAGATAAACAGGGACCTTTAGACAATCTCTAAGGGGCTTGCAAGACCACACAGATTATTATTGCGCCTGTATGCCACAGCATGAGTTCCACGTGGTTAGCCAGTGTGGGGAAGGGCTCTCCATGCATCACCTCCTCCAGGCCAAAGGAACTAAATCAGGCCAGCTAAGCAGGAGCTCCATTCATATGTCTCAGAAAGCCTGTGCCTACATGAACTAAATGCCTAGAAAGCAGGGCACTGATTCCACAGCAAGGGTCAGTGAAGGGACAGCCACTGCATCTTTGCAAAGGAGAAAAATAGGTGCCTCCTGGTGTTGCTGCAACACCCTGATTCATGGCAGACTCCTTCTTCCCAGTTTGCCCAGTGAAAGATAATTAAGCTGAACCATTTCTACAGTCTGACCAGGTAGAGAGTCCTTAGCTCTCTCCCTCTGGCCCAGCACCAGGAAAATAGGAAGAAAGCCTAGAACTAGGAAATATAGAACTTGATAAATCTCACGCTAGTCCTGGAACACAAAGGATAGCAATGAAAGTTGAAGACTTAATGAGAAATTGCTTTGTTAAACCAATAGTTCCAGTTCTCCAAATCAGGGGTTCTTGAGCTGTGGGTCAGGTCACGGGTGTGTGTGTGTGTGTGTGTGTGTATGTGAGTGGGTGGGGGACTCACAACTTAAAAAAAAAACTGATCAGCTCAGGCAAGGTAGAAGTATAATCAAAACTTGCTCAGGGCTTTGCCTGCATAAGCCCAGAGTGGGCAGTCCCATTACAAAGTTTGACAGTCCTTGTGAAATCAACATTCAGTTATTAAAAGTAACTGCAATAGTTATTTATTACACAACCTTGACACCAGTGAAATCATTTGTTTTATTTGTGGGGAAAGGGTGTCATACAAATTCGTTTATCATTTTGGGGGTCGTGGTATTGCAAACTATTACTCAAGTTACAGAACAGTGAAGAAAAGGGGAACACACAAACACACACACACACACACAAATCGAGAAAAGGCAACTCTCATACAAAATGTCAAAGCAAATCAATACAGCAGCCTACCTAAACGAATTGCTCATTACCTCTTTGAAAAATATCTACAGTCTTCTGGAGTGGATGGCTAATAATAAATTTAATAAATCATCATCATCATCTTGGATCTCAGCACATGTTCAGAGTCCATCACAGAGGATGGTTGGAGAGAGATCATCTGAGTCTCCTGCTTGGATGTCATTAGGCAGGATCCAGGCTTTCTCTGCTTCTTCTACTCAGATTAATTTTCATCAGTTGTGCCACTGTATAAAAAGGATTATATGGGAAAACCTGAATTCCATTGGTGGGGACTTCTCAGCATCAGGCCAGTGTTGTCCACACTCAGGAGATGCTCTTCGGCAAGACACAGGTCAAGTGGTGGGTGTTCCTATCTGTTCATTCAGTTCAGAGGTACGGGGCCTGGGGAAGGGATTGGGTTATTCTCCAAAATGAAATCTGTATCTCTTTGCACTTGTTCTTGCTTGATCATGAGTAATGTACACTCGGATTATGACTGCTTTCAAACCTGCTCAGCTTCCTCCTTGGGGAATGGGTAGGTAGTGGATGCCTGGGGCCTTGAGCTTATGCGTATGGATCAGACAGAATCCCAGAACCATACGCCTCTTTTACACCTCTTTTGTCTTGCTCCAGGTGATGCTTTCAGAAAGGAAAGGAACGGATGAACTTTATGCCATAAAGATTCTGAAGAAGGATGTGGTTATCCAAGATGATGATGTGGAATGCACCATGGTGGAGAAGCGAGTGCTGGCACTGGCTGGAAAGCCCCCCTTCCTCACACAGCTTCATTCTTGCTTCCAAACCATGGTAAGCTCCCCCACAACCTTCCATCCTGAATCCTGCAATAGTTCCTCAACTGAATTGAGGAGAATCTTGTCCCTTGAGTGCATTTCTTCCACAAGAAATTTGACCTGGATGCGCACAGTTGCCTTGCGTTGGGCATAAAGACAAAAGAAGCCATTGGCAGAAAAGGGAGTCATATAAGCCAAGATGCTATGAGCTCTGGAGACTGGACAGCTAAGGGTGTTCAGCAGCTTTAGGATGGACACAGAAGCATCAGCAATCTTAAGCAGGGACAGAAGGACTAACAGGAAAGAGAGAAAAGAAAGAGTAGGAGGTCCTGGAGAACCATTCACAGAGAAACCTTGGTAGAAGAAGCGGCATGTTTCCTGACCAAAAGGAAGGGGATAAGTCCTTGCATAACTGGGCATGGTGGACAGCTTGAGACAACAGCAGGCAGGAGGCCCATCAGCACACATAAGCTTTGTTCACCATACTAGACCAGTCTAAAATGAATAGGGCCTCCCAATCCAGAAAAGGGAACCAGTTGTACACCAGGTGGATTTGTGTAAAGACCCAAGTCTTTGCGTAAAGACCAAGCTGGTCACAGTTACCACCAGCTTCTCCAGCAGGAGCCAAATGTCCAAGAAAGCCCCCAAATTACATACCAGTTCTGTGGAGGGGAGGATGACCCCATCCAGGACTAAAGGTGGAGAGCCCCAGTCAGGGGACCCTAAAGCCCACAGCAACTCCATCTTGTTAGGGTTGAGCTGAAGCCTGCTTTTCCCCATCCAGACTCCCAGAGTTTCCAGACACCGAGAGAATCTTGATGGCATCACTTAGTCAGCCTAGGGTAAAGATGTATAACTGGGTATTATCAGCATATTGATGATGCCTGATCCCATGTCAACAGATGGCATTGCCCAGCACCTTCACATAGGTGTTAAATCAGAGTAGAGAGAGAGTAGAGCTCTAGGACTTTGGGCTAGATCTCTCCTCCCCTACCAAAACTGACTGGCAACACCCATGGAGGAAGGAGGAGAAGCAACATAAACTGCAACTCCCATTCCTAAAGCTCAAAGTCAGCCCAGAAGGATACCATCATCAATGGTATTGAAAGCACTAAGAGATAAAGAAAGGCTAGGATGAATTTATTTCTTTTATTTATTTATTTATTAAATTTCTATAGCCACCCATCTCAATCCAAGTGACTCTGGATGCACTGGACTTGACTCCATCCCAGTCTCAGCAGAGGTCATCTAAAAGTGTGATCAATGCTGTCTCAGTGGTCTGAAGAAAGGTCCAGATAGTCCATTTCATCCAGCACCCCCTGTAGCTGCAAGCCAACCATCTTTTCTTCAGCCCTCCCCAGTAGACTCACCCAGATCTGCAAAGAAGGAATCACGCAGGTGCACTGGGCTCCTCTCAAACTCTAGAGTTAACAGAGGATCTGACCATATCAAGAGATTCTTTGTGATATCACCCAATTCCAGATCACATCCCTACTGTCCCAAGATCAGAACAAAGGCTAATGAAACCTGCTGCATCCTGGAGGGACTTGCAGATGCGAATTCCACCCTCATCTCAATCAGCATCAATTGTTTTCAGTCTTCTTTTTAATTCTATATATATACCCCGCTTGAGTGCTAGTAAGTATCTCATCTGCCAACCTGCCTCAAGGGGCAGATGACCAACAGGTAAATCACTGCGATAGTCTAACACGGAGCAACAGAAATCAGAACATCTCCACTGCAGCAGGTGGACAGTGTTGTTTGTAACCACACTTTTAAAAACAGTTGGTATCCACAGGAGTGGAAGAGACGTGGTGACCTGGCTGGAAGCAGTGAGGCTGGATTTGGGGGGGAGGGGGGGCAGCTTTTCCAATTTGGGAGGGGTTAAGAACTTAAGCCTCTCGAGTGCTGAATGCATTTATTTGGGGGAGTCTTTTCAAACCCAGAGTGGCAAACTGTGCTACTGCAATGCAGTGATTTGACACTGGATTTTGGCAGCATGGACTGGGGGCCTGCAAGGGGCAGGAAAAGGGAGACTTCCCACCTCTGGCTTAGCGTGATGAACCGTTCACTGTGCAGCAAATCTCCAGGAGCAGCTCCTGCAAAGTGATTTCTTGCCGGCTGCTTCCAGCTGGCGGCTGATAAGAGGAAAAGGGCCGGCGCTGACGAGCAGCCCTTCACGGCAGAGGGCTTTTGGACGGGCGACAATGGAGGCTTCGAGGATTATCCTGAAATGTCAGCCCAGCGGTCTGAGTTGCCAGAGCCCACTGGCTGCCTTGAAAAACTCTTTGGTGGCTCTTTCTGCGCATCGGCCGACGAAAGGCCGTCGTGCTGAGATGCTCTTTCGCCTGGCCTCTTTTTGACATCTGAAGTGCGTTGGCAGAGGATTAGAGGGCGCGGACCTGGCTGGGGCTTAGCACTAATCGTACCAGTGGCGTAATCAAAATTTGTAGCAGAGGGTATTAGCGAGCACCCAGGCCAAAGGCAGAGGTTTGAAGAGAGCAGTTGCTGCTGGAGCTGCTCATTTCGTGGATGGAAACCTCCTCTCTCCATGTTGTGTGTCTGTGTGTGTGTGTGGGGGGGGGGGGGGATTAACCAGTTGCTTAAGTATTTCAGGGACCTGAGAGGCTCCCAGCTCATCCCCAGATTTATTTATTTTATATTTATATTTATTTATTTACATATCGAATTTGTCACCGCCCATCTCAGACCCCAGGAGTGTGCCCATCAGATTTTTCAGATAAGGCTCCAGTAGCTCTCCTAAGCCCAGGGCACCCACAGGGGGAGGTCAAGAAAGTGAAGATGGCACCTGCAACTGCATGGTTGAAGTCCCGCTCCTTTTACACATGCATTTAATGTGCAACCCATGTAAAAAAGGGAGCAGAACCACAACATCTTGACTTTTTTGAGCCCGCCCCCGCCCCCCCCCATGGTAGATGCCCCTGCCTAAACCTGCTGCAGACAACCAGGCCTAAGCAGGCTGCCTCTCTTGCTGTTGGGGACAAGTTTTTAAAGGATTGCCCTTGGCAACCTCCAGGGCGATCCCAAACAAAGTAGCTTGGCGTGGCTGATTAAAAGACAACAGAACCAGAAATCCAGGCACAAGTCCACACCTCCCGCTTTGCCTCGTCCCTCTGTGAGCTTCTCTGATCTAGAAATGCCAGCAATCAAACGTCCTCTTTAAGTACACGCATTACTCTTCCCTGGCTCCCATCCTTTCTCCTCTAGCGCCAGCCAGCTGTGCTTTCCTGCAACATGTCTAATCCCACAAAAGGCAGGCAAGGGGATTTTTTCCTTTTTAATATCAGAAAGGCAGCAAAATCCTTCCTTTCATCAGGATTTAAATTTTATATTCCAGTGGCTGCAATGGAATGACAGCATCCTGCGAGGAGCCTGCTCCTCCCCGCTTTCCAAGCCCAGCTTCGCGGAGTGGGGTCCTGGGGGCGCGGGAGCTGCTTCTGCGTGCTGAAGGGGCAGGAGGCAAGGGCGTCTGCAGGAGGGGGTTACAAAGGTCAAGGCGGTGGCCACAGCGCTGTGATCCAGGCTGGGCCGGCTGTTGGCATAAGTGGCGCGTGCTTCGCCTGCGGGCCAGGGCGCCGTCTTCCCTTTGTGGCCCAGGCCCTGCAGACGCCCTGGCAGGCCGAGGAAGAAGAGCCGCCTCCAGCGAGCCAAGCTAAAGAGCTGGCTCGGCAGACCCTTCCCCAGCTGAAAAGGAAATGTTGCTTGTAGAGCTCCCAAGAGGCCGCGTGCGCGCTCAGATTGCTTCTTTTGACGCCGGTTACGCATCCTCTACCTCTTTTCTCCCTCTTTCTCTCAGGATCGCTTGTATTTTGTGATGGAGTACGTGAACGGGGGCGATCTCATGTACCAGATCCAACAGGTTGGGAGGTTCAAGGAGCCCCATGCTGTGTAAGTCACCAACGCGGTGCTCAGGCGGGGGGGTGAGGCTTTTCGTCGTTCCCATCTCCCTGCGAGGGCTGATGCCAAGGGCCTTCTGTGCAGCGGGCCGAAGTTGCAGCTCCTGCCGTCTCCATTGCTTTCCCTTCTTGAATGGCAGGTTTTATGCAGCTGAGATCGCCGTGGGCCTTTTCTTCCTGCACTGCAAAGGGATCATTTATCGGTAGGTGGGTTGCCTTCCTCGCCCCAGATTCCAAACCCTTTCTCTGTTAGTTCCTGTGCTCTGCCCAGGCCCAGGCCCGCCACCAGCCAAAGCCTTCCTCACCTCGACAGCCCCTCCGCAGGTGTCTTGGTTGGAGGAAGGACTTTGAGGCACCCCTTTCCTTGGCATCTTACGCTTCTGTAGGCTGGACGAGTCACAAGCGGCAGCCAGCAGAGGGGAAATTGGCAGGTCAGCACCGGGAGCTGTTCTGGTGGTTCATCTGCTCTGCTTCCCGTAGCATGGCCCCCAGGAAGCATCTGGAGGCCCCACAATGGGGCTTTGTGGGAAAGCAGCAGCAGCAGCAGCAGCAGCAGCAGGAATTCTCAGCAGGGCTAGCAAGCACCATTCGCTCCCAGCAAGAACCACAAGGTTGGCAGCCCAGGCCAAGGCCCCAGAAAACGGTAAGGAGAGGCAGCAGGGGACCTGGTCTCGGAAGCAACCCCAGTGTCCTCCGGGCGAGAAGAGGGCTGCTTTTGCTCTCTGCTCCTCCTCTGCTGCCCACCCTCCACACAGCATACTTTTGCGTGATCTTCGGAGAGAGAGCCAGAATGGCATGGCAATAGCTGCAGGGCGAGAGATGGTAGCTGTTGTACCACAAGGTGTCCTTGAGCAGAGGCCGTGTGCGCTGCGATGATGTGCCACAGACCTCGTGTGAGTGCAGCCCCTCTCTAGCACACACCGAAGCCCTGTCTTGCGGATCCCTTTGAAGCGTGCGACAGCTGGGCAGACACACAAGCCCCCCTTCAGAGACCAGCAATGCCTGCCCCTTCCCAGAATTCAGTTCTGGAGCCCCGGGAAGAAGCTGCGCCCTGAAGGATGGGCTGGAACGGCACAAAGAAGGTTTCCCTGGGGGAGAGCCCTAATCTCCGGGAAAGAGATTATGCCGGAGAGCCAGAGCCTGGCGGCATTCGTCTCTGCACTGGCTGCTCTGACCTTCCGCGTGCTGCTGAGGGCTTCTCCTTTCCAGTGGAAGAGAACCACTTGCTGCGGATCCCACTGAGATGGAGAACTCAGGCTGGATCCCTCAGTGACATGATTTTATTTCCATTTCCAGTCCTTCCCTAAACCTTGATGGGGACCTGTCTAAAGAGGCTTTCAAGGCCTGTTAGGCAAGATCTTCATCTGGGGCAGGGAAGGACGTGCTGCTCTGAAAGAACTTTGGTTGGGACCTCTGCACTGCCGTGCTTCAACAGAAGAAAAAAAATACAGAAATGTATCACTGGATGCCTAGTTCCCTATTTATTCACCTATCTTCCACCATTTGTCTGCCACCCACTTCACCAGACTCCGGCTGGCTCAAACAATACCGTCTCAGTAGAACCTCATAGTAAAATCAGCAAAAGAATGATAAAGTCATATGGTGACCTTATAGCCAAAAGCAAGATTATAACCCCCAGAGACAAGAGCAGCCACCACTACTCCAACTAGCTAGGTTTGATAGATGGGGCCATGTCACACAGTTCGCTAGTGGTGGCTTAGAAGTGCCCCACACCCCCATGGCCTTTTAGAGGATATTTCCTCATCACAAGCCCATTACAGAGGCCGCCTAAATTCATCTGTAGCTGTTCTGGTTTTAGTGTAGTGTTTTCTGTCTTGTCCTGACAGAAGTCTCAGCACGCAAAAGATCTGCAACCCCTCACTCAACTGTCTTGGTGAAGACTTGGTGATGAGCTGCATCTGCTGAGTTCCAGTTGTTTGAGTGAGGCTGTTGTGGCAACACCCCCTCTCCTGCAGTCAGGAGACCTCCATGACCATATTCTCTTAGGCTACAGGAGAAATGGGTCACCTGCTTTCCATGGGGGCATCTTTGTAAAGCTCCATTCAGGCATCACACAGGATTAATATATACTGGTATAGTTGTCTTCTGGAAGGCCATTAGACTGGGGGGGGAGGGGGGGAGGGGGGAGGGAGGGAGGGAGGGAGGGAGGGAGGGAGGAAGGAAGGAAGGAAGGAAGGAAGGAAGGAAGGAAGGAAGGAAGGAAGGAAGGAAGGAAGGAAGAGCTGCTGGTTGATTTAAAGTAGGACAAAGATGTATTGCTAGTTCTGTCCCAAATTAGTGCATTAAAAGCTTTCTGCTTCTGCTGATCAGGAGTTTTGCGTGACCATGCCTTCTCCTCTTTCTATTACTATTACTCTAATGCCATTTGGCATACTCTACCCTAAATGACAGGAAGACTACAGTACTCAGTCAGTCAACCAGGCCAAGAGTCTTCCTGGGTCCAGAATTAGCCCTGCTGGACAGGTTGGGGCAATGGAGGATAGGCCAGGATAAAGCAGATATTTCTCAGTACATCCTATGAACTTACTCCTGCATCACCCTGCACGCCTCCTCTACCTGTCAGCTGGGCTATTTTTAAACCCAGGAAGACTCGTGGTCTGGTTGACTGACTGAGTACCGTCATCTTACTTCTTGTATCAGTTTATATAGCTGCTCATCTCACAACTGTGACTCAGGGGGGCCAACATAGGATTAAAAGTCAACAAAACAATAAAAGCTAGTAATAATAATAACAGCAGCAACAACATGATGCCCAAGATCAATCTGGCCCAGCCCATATAAAGACAGTTTACTAAGAAAAATCACTCAGCCTCCAGACTCCATGTCCAGGGGAACATCCAGATCTTCGGGGACTTATGAAACGCCAGCAGGGTCAGGGGCAAGTGAATTTCAGGGCGCATGTGTTCCAAAGGGCCGGTGTTGTGGCAGGGAATGCATGCTTAATAAATGGGACCTGAAGCATGCCAGATCAGTCAGAGAAAGGTGATCCTGCAACTTTGAAAGATAGCTAAAGCCTCCATCCTGGGCACCTCCTCCCATTCACCCAACCCCCTTCCACCACACTTTAAGGAAAGCAACTGGTCCCAGAAGGAGGTCAAAAAGGTCAAGATGATGGTTGCAACCGCACCCTCAAAGCCCTTCTCTTTGGACGGTGTTTCTCAACCTCAGCAACTTTAAGATGTGTGGACTTTAACTCCCAGCCTGGCTAGGGAATTCTGGGAGTTGAAGTCCACACATCTTAAAGTTGCTGAGGTTGAGAAACACTGGCTTAGGAGATGGCTTTGACCATACAGTCGCAACTGCCATCTTGACTTTTTCACCCCCTTTTGTGGATGCCCCTGATTGAAACCCAACTAAACCTGTTAAAACTAAATCTGTTCACTAAGCAAAAGTGTCAAAGACCCCTTTCCAGATGTTGCTGTTTATTCAGCTTCCAGCAAAATATCACTCAACGGAATACATTTCTGAATACCCTTTGGCTTCCCGTTTCAGCTCTAAGGACTGACCTCAGGGATGTCTTTGCTCTTCCCTTGCCTAACGCCAGTCTCTCAAATGCTACAGGGACCTGAAACTTGACAATGTGATGCTGGACTCTGAGGGCCACATCAAAATTGCTGATTTTGGCATGTGCAAAGAGAATATCTGGGATGGAGTCACCACCAAGACTTTCTGTGGCACGCCCGACTACATTGCTCCTGAGGTAAGCAAAAGGCATCCTGTCTCCTTCTTAAACTTTTGTTTCCACTTCTCGGCAAAGGCCCCGACTCGCAAGAAGTCATCCCAGATCCCAAATCTGAGCCTAGCTGCACAATGCAAAATGTAGATTAGTTTTGGTAGGAAGTTCAAGATTTCACACTTGCAACTGAAAGTCTAGGACACTGCCCAGGAGGGTAAAAACTAGCCTGAGTGCAACTGTCCATGCCAAATGTGTGGTAAGCGAGAGGCAAGGAATGGATGATGGAAGATAGCAAACAGTTGTGCCAAGAAGATTTGCTCAAGCAATCGCCCGGCAGAGAAGCGGAAAGAAGTTAATGAGAATTGGTGAATTCAGTTCAGGTCCTTGCAAGAGCCTCTTGCTGAAGCCCAGAAGAAGAAAGGCAGATTTCTGTGGGTGCCTCAGACCATGATATATTTGCGGCTTATTTACTTAGCAATACTGGAGGTGGATACGGGTGCCCTAAATCCTCGGTCTCTCAGCCTGTTTACATGCTGCAGACACACAGACCCTGCATGCGTGGACCATACCATGATTAATTGGGATTAATTTTTTAGCCAGGGTAAAGATGCTTACATGAGTAAGTAAATATTTGTTGCAACCTTAATTAAAAATCCATTGTCACTGGTGCCTGTCCTCCAAGGAAGAGAAATGGGCTATAAGAAAATCAGTTTTGTGATCTTTATGAAAGCTGTATTAACATCTGAGTAAAGGAAAATAACTCCACTCCTTCTCTGAGTGATGCTAAACCATTTTGTGTGTTCTTCCTTCCCAGGGAGACATTTAATTACTATCCCTAATGTGTATTATTTTCCCTTGTTCTGCCAAGATTAATACGGGAGCCCTGCCAGGGTGATTAATGCTCTTTTGGAATAGAACAAACGGCCATGTGCTTTGCTGGGCAACACAGCATCATCTCTGAAATGCTCATTTTCTTACATTTTGCTTTTAATTAATTGTTTTATTTAAAATATATTAAAGAGGAAGACATGAAACTGCACACCACACATTTAGCAAAATAAAGGTAAGACATGGATATATCACTTGGAGAATGTGGATAAGTTGGGGAATGTGATAAATAAACTCCACATTGTTTCAGGCGTGGCTACAGGCAGAGACACACGCACAGCTGCCTGAGCTCCAAGACCTTTTCTGGCAAATCTCAGGTTTAATGAAGTGGTCGAGAAGCCTTCCCCTACTTCATGCCCTCTTGCTGCGTCAGGGTTACCATCCCAGAAGGCCTGGACCTGTCACCTAAATGACACCCAGGTTGGGGGAGATTGCTGCAAAATAATACTGCCAATCATGCCAGTGCAGAGAGGGCAAGAAATGGGTACTTAAATAACCCCTGGGAATTGCTTGGGGCTGCTTGGAATCGTTTTTCTTCCCTGTGCAAATAATGCTGGCAATTTGGGAATGCCTGGGATTGCATGGCAGGGAGAAACTTTTTTCTGTTTTCCCCAAAAGAAATTTTCTGACCCACACACTCTCACTTAGTTGCATTGGGAAAAAGTTGTTGATTGGCATTAAAAGGTGGGCTCTGGCTGCAGGCATTTCCTGGTGAAGAAAGGCCTTGAGATAAGCAGATTAGTTTGTATTTCCCCGGGCAGGATCTCTCTCAGGGTCTGAGGTACTGCCTTGAGGGTGGCATTTCTCCAGAGGGTCAAAGTGATTGCTGGGTCAGGTGAAAGAAGAGGGGCAATTTCTGTCTGCTGCCCTCCTGTCCAGCCTGGGCATCAATGCTCTGATCTGGGCTGCTAGAATAAAGCTTTTCACACGGGGTTCTTGTGTGGGCTTGTGTGCACGTGCAGGACTTTTAATGTACTGCCAGCCCTTCAAGGTAGGACAGGTCAGGAAACAGGCACGACAGAGATCCCGGGCTTGCTACTTCATTGATGTAGGGTATTGTAACAGAATCTTGAAAGCCTTTCAGAGATACCCTCTGCCCCATCTAATACCAAACAAAATCCAGATGGGGTGATTCTGAGTTTCTTTCCCAGGTTTTCCAATTTCTCGGGACTGAGTAACTCTGCATCTTCACAGCTTGTTCGTTCCTTCCACATAACCAAGGTCAGGTTTACCTTCCTTTACATGCGCTTCCCGCTAGGCAGATATGCAGCTCTTGCCCCACCCTGACCACCTGGCCAGGGAGCTCTGTGGAAGACCAACCAGAAGACCTCTTCAAGCTGAGGGGTGCCAGGTACCCCATGTACCCCATAGCCTCTCCAGTACAGGACTGGCCCCACTACGGCCCTGCTAAAGAACCAGAAAGACAGAATACAAAGAGTGCACCCATACTGGAGGGAGGCCCAAAGAAAAGGAGGAATGGGGGGCCAGCTGTGGAATCCTCTTTCATTCCCTTGGTTGCGGGTCTCCTCCTGGCACAGGATCAGGCAAACAAGCTTTTCTAAGTTGGGTCCTTGATGCCCAGGCTGGACAGGAGAGCAGCAGACAGAAATTGCCCCTCTGCTGAGGAAGCCAGGACATGGGATTAGGTGGAGGCCTCCCACCGCAGGCCCCCTTTCAGCTCTTCAGCAGCCAGCCAGCCAGCCAGCCGTGGGCTGATAAATGTATAATAGTGGCCTTGCCGACTCCATTGCCCGTGCCATGCCGCAAGCTAATTGGCAGGCTAGGTTCTCAACCAGCTTGCAAAATTCCTGAAAATTTAACAATTGGCTGTCGCAAGCTGATATAAGCCGTCTCCAGCACACCACTGCATCCAGCCCACAATGGCTCCCTAGGACGGGGAGCAACTTCTTCTGATCAGGGGAGGTACTTCTAAAAACAATATTTTGGCCCTCAAGGGTCACAGACAAGGTGGGTGGTTTCTTAAGGACTAGCAGACTTTGGGCAGCTGATACTTTCATAAACCACCTGTCAGGAACAAGAACAAGAGGGAAACAATACAACCAAGTTCAGTTCTTTATTGCTTACACCATATAGACAGAATCTTGCCAGACTAAGTCTGTACTACTGCAGCTAGTGGATATACCCTGGGAGATTCTGCGGAGGGGCTGTCCTGAACCTCTTATGCTTCCCACGCTCCTGCTCTGGACTGTGTTGCCTCTTGGCTCCCCCCACTTTCCGCCTGGAATGCACTCCCTCCTTCCTGAGAACCTGGTTCTCTACTGCATTCCATCATACCACCTCCCCCCTTGTAGATACATTCCATCACACACACACACACCCCTTCTACAAAGGTAACACTGTGGGAGGCTCTAATCCCAGTCCAAAGAGGACTCCAAGACTTGGTTTGTGGTGACAGTCAGCAGCTCTTCTGGCCATGTTTCCCTTTTATCTCCAGGTTCCTTTTGCAGTTGCCTACCTGCCCCCCACCCCCATCCTTGGCCTCCACACTCTTCTTCATGGCTGGACTTCCACATGTGTCAGAGGGAGCCCCAAAGAGAAGCCAGCAGGATTGCTCAAAAAGCTGCAGAAAACTGTCCCAGTTAAAACAAAACAGGTGTAGCATGTTCATGAATGCAACCAATGGTTTCAACTGAGCTGGTTCAGTGTGTTGTGTGAGCCTAGCAACGGAATGGCAGTCAGAGGAAGCTTGCCTGCTTTTGCCCACTTATCATCCCTCTGACCTGACCTGACCTGCCTCCAGTGCCTCATCTCTCTGGAGGAAGGCACCCCATAGGACTGGGGAAATGAAAAAGGGGTGGGGGGCTTCTTCATTCTTTTACAATGCTTGGCTGAATTTAACCACTTTGCATATTGGGCTGCCTTTTAGATATGATTCTGCACTTTAGTGCTCGTATGATACAATTAATGCAAAATGATTTAGAAAGGCTAGAAAGCAGATAAGGATGGTGATGAGGAAGGTTTAAAATAGTGGCTAGAGCAGGTGGTTTGGCAAGTGACTTAATGTGGTTGTAAGTAGCCCTGGCCTTCCTTGGAGGTTGTTCCCACCCCAAGCCAGATAATTGCCATTTGAGGGAAGGACTAGATTGACCCATGCTGCCCCATGAAACATTTGTCCCCACTTCAGAACACTGGAAATGGAGAATGTTAGGGAGACTTCTGGACATGCCTCTCCTGGCAATAAACTTGATCGAGTCTGTGTATATCTTACTGCAATTACCATGTGATCCATGTTTGAATATATGAATCTTTTCAGAATATAAATCTGTAATTAAGATGAATAAACTGTGTAATGATCTTGCATTAAGTAACAGACTGCAACCCCCCAAGTCATGCTATCTTGCCTCATAAAACAATTGACGCTATAGTGCTAGATGATGGGCCCCTCAGGTCAGATGACATTCAACAGAAGAGCAGAGATCGTTTGGAGTACTGATGGTGTTTATGACGTGGCTAGATGAAAGCCTTCGGGACGTCTGGTTACAGATGTTGCAAGGCAGGAAAAGAAAATCCGAAGCTGCAAAGGCAGAATTACTCTGGGAACATGGAATGAATGTGAGAAGCATGAACACGGGAGAGCTCAACACGGTGAAGGATGAAATGAATCGACTACACAGTGACACGCATCAGCGAACTGAAACGGACCAGAATCCGACACTTTCGGTTAGAAGAGCGTTCTGGTTGCTACTCAGGACACAAAAGCTAGGAAGGAATAGCCCTGCTTTCGTAGGAAGGATAGAGCAGAGACAAGGCAATCAGTGACCGAATAACATCAGTTGGACTCCTTGGACAACCCGTCAATACGACGGCTATCCAAGTTTATGCTCCAACCACTGAGGCAGAAGAGAAGGAGGTTGATGAGTTTTATGGTCAAGTCCAGTCTAAAATCAACGGAACATACAAGTAAGATGTGCTGCTTTTGATTGGAGACCAAAATGCCACAGTTGGAAATAGAAAAGAGGAAAACGTAGTTGGACTGTGTGGCCCAAGAAACAGGAGTGAAGCAGGGGAATGACTTATCAGTTTCTGCCAAGCCAATAATTTCTTCGTTGCTGATGCATTCTTCAAACAACCAAGACAATGCCTTCGCACGTGGTTATCGCCAGGCTGAGCACACAGAGATCGTACCGACTATATTGGAGGTGGAAAGTTGTGACGGCAAAGACATGGCCAAGGGCTGACCGTGGAACAAGCTGCTCAGGTACAAGCCAAAGCCAAAGCAGCCAACGAAGCCTCCAGTTTCCACGATAGGATCTTGAACCCACCATTTTTAGACCATCAGGAATTGCTTTAAAGTCCTGAACCTTGTAGCTAGAGAACCAGAGGAACTCTGGAATGCGGTGAAAGAAGTTGTCGGGGATGAACGTGAAAAGTGACTGCCAAAGACCAAGAAACAGAAGAAAGCAAACTGGGTGTCAGAACAAAGGGGAGAAATTGCCAGGAAGCGAAGAGAAGCCAAAGCCAAGAAAGGCAAAGATCTCAGGAAGGAACAACAGAATATATATTAAGCAGAATATATATTGAGGGAAGCTGATTTGGAAGAAGAGAAGCATGGTTTTAAAATTGGGGGAAGAAACATCAGTAACTTGTGCTATGCTGATGACATTACTCTGAAAAGCTGAAGATGCAAATGATCCACAAGCCCCAGTAATGAAAGTCAAGGAACACAGTGGAAAAAGGACTTAGAAGACTAAACAAATAACAGTAGGAAGAGCAATCAGCCTTAGAATTGACAAATAAGACTTTGAAATGGCGGATAACTTCTGCTTTTTAGTACTGACTGTCAGCAGTAAAGGAACCAAGAAATACACCATAGTACTTGGTAGGATAGCAATGAAGGCCTTAGAAAACATATTCAGATGCCATGATGTTCTACACCTACAAAGAACAGAATTTTTCAGGCAATAGTTTCCCAGTGACACTACTTGTCACTAACATATAAAGTTGGGCTTTGAAGCAAGACAGAAAGAGTGTTGATGCTTTTAAAATGTTAATATTGAATAACCTTTTCTGCAGTCACTCCATGAATGGTTCACTCATTCCTTACTCTTCCCAAGGCCAGGTCTACATTCCTTAACATTTTAGCCCTAAAGGAGACAATGGTAACTTCGCTCCTGTAGAAGCACTCCCTGGAACCAGAGAATTTTGCCAATTACTACTCAGTCACAATTACTTTGGGGGGCAGGATGGTTGAGAAGGGGGTGTATGTGCAGCTGTAGACACTTTGGGAGGACATCAGTTATTTTGACTCTTTTCATTCTGGATTCAGGCGTGGTTTGGGGACAAAATCTGCCATGGTTGCCATCATAGATTACCTCTTGTGGAACAGAGATGGAAAGTTTCTTTATTAATTCTGCTTGATTTTTTGGGGGGTGTCTTTTGACCCCACAGCCATGGTGTCATGCTGGATAATCTTTAAGAATTGGGGATTGGGGGCAGCAATGCTGTGAATGCCACAGAGCGCTATTTAGCCTTCAGTGTTGTTTAACATCTGTGCAGAGTTGCTGGAGTTTTGCGACTAGGTTGAAAATATAATAATTGTACTTCTGTGTACTATCTGAATCAGAAGAAGCTATATGTGTGTGTTCTAAACTAGTATCGGGATGTAGTTGAGGGCTAGGAAACTGAAACTAGATCTTGACATGATGGCTGGGAGGTTCCTGGGTACAGGAATTGGGAAGTTTGCCTGTTCTCAATGGGGTATTCTTCCTCAGAAAGAATAAAGAAGTAGATTGATGGTGGTCCTAAAGTTATTGCTGTCATTGGAGGACCAAGTGACCTTGTACCAGGAACACTTATTACTAGCTTCAGCTACTACACCAGCTGTGCTATTTCCTGGGCAGAGACAACCTAGCTCCTATTTATATGTACATTGGTAACTTCACACTTAAATCACTGTAAAGGTGTGCAAAATTCAAGCATTCATGAAGAGAATTCACTGCTTCACACCCCACAAAGAGATACCACCAATTTTTATGATTTGTATTTGTTGCTGCTATGTTTTGGTCCAGTTAAGTTTCGATAAAGCCCTATTGTAGTTGTATAGGTTGTCATCATCCATTGCAGCCTGCCCATATAGTGAGATCAGCCTGTCTTTTTCCAAGGAGACCTTTTCAGTGGTGACCTCTGACTCCTCCTGGATGGGGACAGTTGGCCTCCTCTTAAGGCAGGCATGGAGGCTGGCCTAATTATGTTTTCATCATCTAAAATGATATTGAGCTCTAAGGAAGTTAGGCATAGATTTGGTTAAATTTATATAGCTATCTCCTGTTGTTTTTGTGGAATTCTTTTATCTGGATGTGTCATTATATTTCCATGGAAACTCCCTTCTGTGGGTATTTGCTGTAAAAGTCAGATAATAAATATTCTACAAATATGTAGCATAAGAACTGCAAACAGTGGGATAAGGGAGCAGGTGCTGGTGGGTCATGCTCAGTGGAAAGACAACTTGCCATTTGAGAAACTTGTGTTCTCTTCTTTGTTGAGGATCTGCTCCTGTGGCACAAGACTCCTGAGAGCTAAGCAGCCAACCTTCCTTTGCCTTTCTTGTAACTGCAGTCTGCATCTGATGAAGGGAGTGCAGCTCATGAAACTTTCTGCCTTTTAATAAAATGTGTTAATCAGAAAAGGTCCTGCGGATATTTTGCCATCACAAACAAACACGGTTCCCCTCCTACCACATTTCCCATCAGAATACTACTGCCACATGGCTGTGGGACCAAGGGGGATATGGACTTAATCCTGCAATGGTGATGTGGTTTCTGTTGTCTTGCAGATAATTGCCTATCAACCCTATGGGAAATCTGTGGACTGGTGGGCCTTTGGCGTCTTGCTGTATGAGATGTTGGCAGGGCAGGTAATTCAGCATTGTGTGGTGGGATGTGCCTTTGTGGTGAAGCATCCCCAGAGCTCCCTAGAGAAAAGATTGGGTGCCTCTGAAACCCTTTCCTCTTCTGCTCCCCAATTATGCAGGCCCCTTTTGAAGGAGAAGATGAAGATGAGCTCTTCCAGTCAATCATGGAGCACAATGTGGCCTATCCCAAATCCATGAGCAAAGAAGCAGTGGCAATCTGCAAAGGGGTGAGTGATACCTTGGAGCTACCCTGGCTGTGGGTGGGGTTGGGGGGGAGGGTGCACATCTCTCTTCAGATTCACAGTATGAGAGGTGCTGAGTTGTGGACAGGCAGCAAGCAGGTGTGACACAGGAGGTTCCCGGCACTGTATTCCCCACTGAGCACCTCTGTGGGTGGCATTAGATTGGCTCTCTGGCTCCCTCATCTCCCTCCCAGATCAGGAGGATTCTGGCTTGTTGCGACAGCCATGGATCACCTGGAGCTGCTTCGTAGGCCAAGTGCCCTGATACTTTGACTACAGTTTGCCTGCCCTTTTCTTTTGCATCCTGTTCCAAACGAAACCCTCACATGGCAAGAAGGTCTCCCATGCAAGGTTGATGGCCCTCAGAAGTATTTTATGTTGCTTCAGGTTGGATTTATGGCTGGGTCGGAGGCCTCACAGCATTTTTTGGTTGAGCTTGTAGTACAGTATAGAAAACAAAGGTCTTCCCAGCAGTGAGCTGTTATGGTGGAAATTCCGGTACAGAATGAAAAGTATTCTGCTCCCCCCTTAGATTTGACAGAGCAGATCAATTAGGATTTTCCATAAAATGTCTCACTCAGTAGTTACCAGAATGATAAGGAGAAGGGCAGAATAGACGCTGGAAGGGAACTGCTAAAGCCGAAACCAAACTTTTTTTCCCTCTTGCTCTCAGCAAAAGAAATGAGGGATCTTGCTAGGTTTGTGGCTCCAGAGTCCTTTGACCCACTGAGCAACTGACAATGTAAAGGCTAACTAATCCTGAAATAACCTCAGTAACTGAAATCCAAACATTGTGACAGACTTGGGATTTATTTTTAATATAGCCGCGCATCTCCCTTCTGCCCTCCACCTGCACACGCGTCTTTCTCTTTCTGCTCAGAGTTGGAGGGATGAGAGGAAGTCCTAAGACTCAGCTCCCTGACGGTTAGGAATCCTGCCCGGCGCTCCCCCGTCCCCTCAGGAATGGAAACTTTGGGGAGGGTGCATTTTAAAAACAAACGTGTCCTTTGACTTGTGCAAAGCTCTTGATCGTTGCTGAGGTTTGCAGAAGAGGTGCGGCTCACTTGTGGCACTTCCGAAGTGTAATGGCATCCAGGCTGGATCGGGGGGCTGGTGTGGCAGGAAAAAGCCATTCAGCAGTGCCTGGTTTTTTGAGAGGGCTGGGAGGCCGCTTGTGGGTTGCTGGCAGTTGACCTTCTCAGGAAGTCCTCGTGCCGCCTTTTTCTCCCCCTCAGGTGCATTCCTGTCTTCACCCCTTCCACTTCAGCTTCCCTTGCCGCTGCAGCAGTACCATGAGTCTGCTTTGCTCTCACCCTCTTTCCTAAAAGCAAGGCAGGGAATCCCTGAGTGGTTGGCCCTTGCTCCAGGTGCCCCCCTTCTCCTTTTCCTCACTGCCATCACTCATCAGCACTCCAGTCTTGGCCCCTGGGAAACCCACCTGCCAAGCAGAGCCCATAACTCCCTGGACCCGCCTGGCTGCAGTGGCTGGGGCTCCTCTGGGGGCCACACACAGGGGGCCTTGGGGAGCCACTCAGAGATTTCAGCTTATGGCTGTTGCTTCTGCGTAGGGCCCTTTGCTCCTGCTCTGCTCGGACAAAGCCTGCGGAAGGACTAGAATGACGCGTTCTGCCCCTGCAGCCATCCTTCCCTTTGCCAGGGCCTTGGGGGGAGAACTTTGTCCAGTTCGCCATCCAGCAGAAGTCTGGCAGGGCTTTCCTTGAGTTCTACACCTTGAGGTTTCCCATGGGAAGTTTTGTTGCCAAATCACCTCGGACACTGATGCTCCAAGGCCATGCAAAACCAGCAGTGACAGATAGATGAAGATGTGTGTTTTGCTTTTCACGACGGAAAGCAAGTATTCTGTGCCAAAGCTACTTTCAGAAGTCATAGAATCATAGAGTGGCAAGAGATCTCAGAGGTCATCCCCCTTCTCAGGGAAGGATCTGCTAAAGTATTTCAGACAGAGGGCTTTCCAGCTCTGTTGGAAGACCTCTGGCGAGAGTGAACATAGCATTGAATGAGGCCATCTGGTCAATGACCCTTATCGTTAGGAAATTCCTCCAAATAGCTAATCTGCATCTGCTTCCCATTGGTTCTGGTCCTGCCCTCCTCCACAGGACAACCCTTTAGACCTCAGAAGATGGGTAGCCTATCTTCCCCACTTTCTCTCTGTAGGCTGAATGTCCCCCCATCATTTAGCTATCTCACTCGGCCCTCCTCTGAACTCACCCCAGTTTGCTCTGGTGCTTTTTAGACTCTGGCCCTGGAACTTGGGGCCTGGCCAAGGCAGAGTAGAATGGAACAGTGCCCTGCTCTCCAGGCCTCCCAACCCAGCACTTGCCTGTTTAGCGGCGCCTCCCTCGGAGAGAATGTGCCGGGCTTCTAAGAGTGGGACACCCCCTCCCCACCCCCCTGCTCCCCACTGCTTCTCTTGCTTTGGGCAGAAGAGCCCGGCAGGGCTAAGGGCATCATTCGGGTGGGGGGCTGCTCCCTCCCCCAGCACCAGCGGTGCCCACACAGACCCTGAAGTCAGCTGTGAGGCGGCTGGCAGGGCAGGACTGAGGGCTGACCTCTGCAAGGCTGCAGCTGTAACCATTCCCTGGGACTCCTGGGGGAGTGATTGAGAGATAACCGTGATGAACTTCGTGTCAGTTTTATTTCCTTTCCCAAGCGGAAGGCTGCAAATTGGCAAGAGATAAGACTGATTAAAACATCTGCTGGATTTTCAGTAATGGCTTTTCACACTTCTGGCAAATGCCAAGGCTGAATGGAAAGCAACCGAAGCAGGCAAGGGATGGGGGGCAAGCTGTGGACACCCTCCCTTTCCTGTCGCACTGCTGCCTTTATTTTGGGCTGGAGGAAGATATGACACACACTTACATAATGCTACATTCGAGTACGCATCAAAAATCATGCAGTGTGAACTTGAGTATACCACCCACGCCCGCCCCCCAAAACTAGCGGTGCCGTGCCATCTCCTTGCTCCTGGCAGCTCTGGCTGCAATGTTAGGAACAGTGTCCGCTGCAGGTGTACTCCAGCGACAGAAGGGGGAGGGATTCTTCCTATTAACACACCCTTTTGGTGCCAGGCCTGGAGAGCCTCCCCAGCCAGCAGGCAAAAAGGAGGCTGGCCTCTTGGAAAAGCAGCTGGGTTTATTCTGCAGCCGCTTCTTGGAGAGAGATCTGCTTGGCCCAAAAGTATCAAAGTCAGTTTGCAGAGGAGTCACAACTTTGGCTACAAGAGGCCAGGGCATCCTCCCGGACAGCAGCAGCTCCCCAGGAGAAGGAGACGGCTTCCAGCTGCTGAACATGGAGCCAGAGCAGGAGAGGAGAAAGAGAACTTGGGTGCACACCCTGAGGCTCAGCTGGTTCTAGCCCCCACCAGCGGGAGGACTTTTCAAGCTAGAATGCACGGCCACTGCTCACTTGCTTCTGAGCAAGGGAAACAACTGGCCCCGATCAGCCATTGCAGCTTCTGAGATCTTGTAGGGCATGTTGAGCTACCAGGACCAAAGGAATCTCCTCAGGGTGCTGGCAGATGTTAAGAAAATAGGCACTGGAGAACTGAGACAGGGCTAACCCTGATCTGGAACTTCAGGTCTCATTCCTATGGTTCTTGAGCACCTCCTGCACTGCAGATTGAGCAGGACACAATGTTAGGTGACCCATTATTAGGTGACAACCAAGGTCTCTCCCAACTCTAAAACCCCATGAAGCCAGGAGAAATCACCTGAGAGCCGGCAATGAAGGAAGCAGTCCTGTCACCCACCTGTGAGGTTCCTTTTCACAGACGTGGCTGTACTAGTTTGGGTAGCAAGCTTTGTGCAAACAGCTCTCCCCCTCCCCCTTTGGTAGTACATGGAGTTGGCTGTGAAAGAGATGTGCACCGTGTTTTCACTGAGAGAGTGATGCTTTGTAGAACAACAGCTTTCACCATGATCTCTGGAGCCCCTGGCATGTCACCACATAAACAGGAGCACTTGCTTTCACCTCTGTGTGGGGATTTTCAAAGGAGCTTGGGACAACTCTGTTTCCAGGTGAACAGGCTGGCAGCATCCAGAACCTTCCCCCCCTCCACCCGCGCCATGTTAGAGGCAAGGAATTGCTCACGTTCTCAGTGCAGCTGCCAATTTGCTGGTCCTTGGAAAATGAAACAGGTTCCTTTCTCTGGCAGGCTCTGCTGTGGCCAATTGAGCAGCCGTGTATCTGGCTGGCCAGCCCATGTTCCCAAATGAAGCCAACAGCATGGCTTGTTTCTCCATGGGCAGAGTCTCAGCTGGCTGGAAATAGTTCTGCTTAACTGTGGCAAGACCAGCCTAAACCATCTGGGGTGTGCTGAGCCTGGCAAAACCCCTGCCCCTGCAAGTATTTCAGTGTGAGAATTTCCTTTTGCTGGAAACACAGACACAGCTTCATCCTGCTCCACTTGCAGGGCTGGCAGGCAGAAGTCTTGCCTCTTGAACCCGTGTCTCTCTCTCCTGGACGGGGGGAGGAGGAGGAGGAGGAGGAGGAGGCAGCAGAGGCAGCAGAGGCAGCCCTGCACTTGGAAATAAAGAGACGGGAGTGGGAACCACTTGCCATTCCGCCTCCATCACATATGGCACAACTCTAATTCTACCGTGCTAACTTCTGCCAGCAGGCTTCTTCTGCATCGTATATAAAGTGATACCAAGAGTGGGAGCCTCACTGGCGCTGTATGAAATGGCTAATTCTGTGACAAGGGACACAGCAGAAGTGGGGTGGGGGTGGGGAATAGTACAGAATCATTTCTCAGTCCTCCCCAGCATGAAAAAGTCAGCATTTCTGGCCCAGCCCTCTCCTGATGAGGCTAGGAATCCTGCCTTTTTCCTTATCTTCCCTGCAGTCAGATACCACAATCCGCTTGACTGCTTCATTCTGCTTTATGGGAATAATTTAATGAGTAGGGTGTGTAGACTTTCCAGGGCTGTAATTTGCACATCCTAATTTCATCTGAGCCTCATAGCATATATCCTGCTTCTGCCAGGCAGAACCTGGAGTTGTGCAAAGCTCTACTTACTGGTTAGTTTTATTGCCTCTACCTTCACAAGGCTCCTTCCCCTCAGCCACATGAGGCTGCCTTTAAAGAGACAGACAAGGAAAGGATTCTAGGGGTCCTGGACCGGGTGTCAGCAGATGCTTTTGCAACCCCTTAAGATGTGCAGCAGGCTTCCCCTTCACTCTGAGGCCGTTGGCTTCTTCCTCAACCCTCCCGGAGTCAGACTCCAGGGCTGAAGTACAGCCTTTGTGAAAACCTGTCTCTCTGCTGAGAACTGTGTGTTAAGCGGCTTGCAGTGGCAAACAGGCTCCTCGCTTTGCATGCCTTCCTCTGTAAAGTACTAGCTTTTCTGACCATGGCAGAAGCCGGATTCGAACGACTAGCCCTCCCCTCCTCCTGATTAATGTTGCTCCTTGTGACAGACCTAAACAGAAGGCTGGCCATGCTTTCTTAGCACCCTCTTTCATAGTTCCTCCATGGCTTATCTAGCTCCTGAATCCGCCATCTGTCTTCCATCTCAGAAAGGAAGGAAGCCGAATACCGCTGCCAGGATATTAACATTTCTGCTGCCGCCCGAGGTGCGCTGCGTTGTCTCCTGCTTGCCAGAGAAGGTTTGGCGGGAGGAGACTCAGGGAAGATAAGCAGCCATCGTGCACTCTCTGCTTTCCCTGAGAACCGGCTGTTTCATTAAGCCAAAGCCTTCAGGGCCGGATGCTGCCAATTCCTTCATGTTCTTGGTACTAATGAAAAAGAGGTTCCAAAAGCAGATTATTATTCTTTGAATGGTGTGGCAGCATTTGCACTTAATTGCTTTGATGTTGTAGACTTGTAGAGATTTCCTCTGCAGTGACACTCTGCTTCTTATCTGTCACATGGGAAGGCAGACCCTCTACTAAAGATGGGGATCTTCTCAGACAGGGTTCCTTTGAGGATGCAGAGACCCTTCCCCCCACCCCCACCCCTCCTGCCCATCAAAAATACTAAAGCTCAAACCTTGGTAAACAAAATTGCTGTGTTCACTTGACCAGCTTTGCCTAAACAAGTAACCCATTAGTGTGCCTTGGTTCACATCACATGCTAAAATGAGGGCTGTATTACACAGTGAATTACTCAGCCTCACTTTAGCTTTCTCTAGAGTGTTGGACAAACACAGCCTCTGTGCATTCATCTTCTCCTTCAATATAGTGTGCGTGCAATCTCCCTTTCAACAATCCCCTCTTGGAACACCACCAGGGTTTGTGTAGGATCTTCTGAAAGCATGTGTTTTCCATGCATGCAAAGGATAAGTAGTAGAGGGGCAGGGGGGCGGGGGGCAGGGGGCAGCAGCCCTTCCAGTCCTTCCAGTTCCAAGTTTACAACAGTAAAATAGCAGTTATGGGATTTTAAATTTAAGATTATGGGCAGCTGCTTGAAATTTCAGTCAAGGCAGTTTTCGTTGGACATCTCATTTAACTTTGCAGCATCTGGTCTAGCACTGGGCTGTTTGCTAGATGTCTGGCAGTTCCTCCCACGTGCCTGGTTGAGCTCTGGAACTCCAAGATGGTGAGGACAAGATTGTTCTCTGTGTACCAGTCTTGGGGGTTTCCTGATTTACTGAGATGAAGCAGCTGAAGCAACACCTAGAGCACCAGTGGTTTCTGGATGAAGAGTGAACATGACTGAGCCCTATGACCTCATGCTCAGTAGTTGGTGCCATCCTAGCCCCAAGGGCAGGGCAAGGTTGATGTCAGCCCTCCCAGGTAAACCAGACAGGAAACAAGACCAGATGAGCGAATTCTACTTTATTGTAAAGCTACATTAACAGAATCTTGCAAGTCTGAAAGCACAAATCTCCCGCTTTCCCTATTTAACGCCTGAGTAGTTAGGGCAGGTCTTTCCTAAGTTTCTTTCTTTGACCGTTACCCTGTTATAGACTCCTTTCTCTTTTATCTGTTCACTCCCCAGGTGGCTTTTCTTCCCCCCGCCTTCCAAGGCCACCCTCACATTCCATCACAGAATGGTACTTATGCCTGGTCCCCAAAGTTATGCCCATTGCAGTGTCCCTACGGTCACATGATCAATTCGAGTGCTTGGCAGCCCACCTGCACTTATGACTGCAAAGGTGCTTCAACTCCCCCACCCGCCTATCTCCCACCCATCTCTGCCTCTTTGGCCACCCTGCACAGTGGCACTCCTCAGCGGTGATGGCCCCCAGCTGACCTTCACCGTCTTCTTCCTCCTGCTGCTGATGACATGCGCCTCACCTGGTCCTATGCAAGGCAGCTGCAGGCTATGCCGTGCCTTCTTCGCAAGGCCACGTGCACACTTTTTCAAATTGCACATGGCCTTCTCGCAATGCTTCTCGCAATGCTTCTGAGGCCTTCTGAAGGAGGAGTGCCACTGTGCAGGGCAGCCAAAAGGGCAGAGATGGGGGGAAGAGATAGACAGGTGGGGGGAGTTCAAGAGGAGGCAGTCCCTTACCTTACTGAGGTTCAAGGCTGGGAGGGACCAAGCCGGAAATGGCTTGGATCAGGGTGGGTCCTTGCCTAATGATTCGGTTAACAATAACAATGGGGACTGCCAGGATTTCCATTGCTAAGTGATTCGGTCACGTGATGTTGTACTTTACAACCACATCGCTTAGCAACAGAAATTCCGGTCCCAATTACAGTTGTAACCTGAGGATTACCTGTATTAGTAGGTTTCAGTGTACAGTTGAAAGTGCTGATTCTGACTGTCTGATTAACCATCTCTTTTGAACTGAATTTGCCATCCTATGCAGTCTGTCCAAGAGAAGCTGTTTGAGTTCCTTCTGAGAGATGAGAGAGATAGGAGCCTGGGGTCAGGTCTCCTCCATGTATGACTGCTCCATGTATGGAACACACTTCTCTTGAAGTTGGGCTGCCCCACCTTGAAATGCTTCAAGGAGGCCATCAAAACACTAATATTTTGCTGGGTCTTTGGAGCCTAGAACCTTTGGTTGTGCCAGTTTTAAGTTATGGTTAGATAGCATTGTGGAAAATAAATGATTTAGGGCTTGAGGATGATAGTTTCTAACATGGGGCTCTCGTTCTGATAGCTTTGTGTCTAAGAGAAAGGTGAAGCATTTTCTTTTCCTTTTTTCAAGCTCATGACCAAGCATCCAGCTAAACGGTTGGGGTGCGGCCCAGAAGGAGAACGGGATATCAAAGAGCATGCCTTTTTCCGATATATTGACTGGGACAAACTTGAGCGGAAAGAAATTCAGCCTCCTTTCAAGCCCAAAGCTGTAAGTTCCTTTCTTTTCTTTCTCCCCTCTCTTTTTCAGCCCTGGAGCAATATGCCTCTTTCTGAACGCCCGCAATAAGATTTTTTCTTTCTCAGACAAGGGATATGTTGTTCAGTATTAAGAACTAATTTGAGGAATGCAGGGTTTGCTGATAATTTTATTATGCAATTCCCTTGCTTCATTCAAAGAATTACATGACGGTTTGGAAGTTATTGTTTCCATTGTAACTCCTGTGTTTTCTAACCCATCTTCTACAATGCATCCATTAAGAGTTTCACTGTAAAAAACATAATTCTACATATGAAGAACACTTACTGTGAACGTTCTAGCTAGTCTTCTCCCTAGTAAATTTGCTGTATGGTGGAGGATCTTTTGTGGAAGAATTGTTGGAGTGAGCTGTCCCCTCTGGCCAGAAGTGAGCTGACCAGCACCAATTTGTGGAGGTGTTTGAGCATCTATAACTCAAGAAAATGGAATGATTACACAATGGAGCAGGACTCTTTTTTCCCCCTTTTGAAGACAAGGTGTGTGAGCTTCTACACCTACTTGAAAGATTAGTCTGATATATGCCTACTCTGTGGTAAATATGTGCTTAGGATCTCTTTTTCTATGGTAGTTTTGCTTGCACCTTATGTCTTTATGTTAGAGGTATGAACAACAAGTATAATGCTATTTGCTATTGGCCAGTACAATCTGTGGGGGACACTGACTGTTTTCTGTCTGGTGAGGCACAGTTCTTAGAGCAAAAGCCTGGTGAGGCCAGGCCTGAGTTTTGGGATGAAGGCATCCTTAAGGCAGATTAGGTGAGGTCTGGCTTGCTACACTGCATGTTGAGATAGGCCTAGTTGAAGGACACGCCTTTCTTCAGGACTCAGTTCTTTCCTAGGCTGGATTCTTTGTTGACTCCAAGGGCCAACAAAAGGCCCTTTTCATTACACCTAAACTGAATCGTGCCCCCTAGCTCAGCAGTGTCCTCTATATATATATATATGAATCCTTAATGAAATGGCAATTTATTCAGTATGTAAAAGGAGGTAGGCGATTCTTGAATAGAGTTTGTGTGTCTGAACCTGATTTTCCAGCAATTCAGAGGGGTTTCCTTCCAAAGAATGTGGCCCAAAATGTGGCTTGTCTTTTTGAAAGTGTATTTAAACATTTATACACCAACTTCCATTCAGATAATTAAGGGTGGCTTTTTAAAACAAAAACAAATTACTTCTTTAGATAGAATCCAATGGTTTGAAAAAAAAATGTCTGTGCTGTGATGGAACAAGCAAAGTTCAGACAAGCAACTGGCAGTGGGTTTCAGATAATCAGTCACAACATAGAATGTCTCTTACTATCTTGATTTCAGCAAAGTATTTACAAAATACCCCATGACATTCTGATTTCGCACACTGTTAACTTAGAGGGAAAATCCATTAGAGACCTTTGTTGAATGCCAGTTCTCCCAAGGTCAGAAACAGATAGGTGGAAACTGTCCTTCCTGCCTCAAAAAGAGTGACCTCCAGCCCATTTCGTCCCAACAGGCAGGAGAAAAAGGCACAAGAATTTAAGCTTTAACTTCACTATAAATAGGGCTTGCACTTGATAGACAGCTTTGGTGGAATTCTTTCCTGACAGCTTCATTAGGGTTGGGGGAGGGGGGGTTAATATAGAATAAATATATTATCAGAGCCCTTGAATGCCTGGTTGCACTTGCTTCCAGTCTAGTATGATGGAGGTTCCAAGAGTTCCATCACTCAGCGGGAAGCGTTCGTCTCCTTGAGAGTGGGAGAACTTCCCACAGACTGCTCCCAAGCAGGATTTATGGTCTCTTGACTGGAGCAGCTGCAGAATGGGCAATCCCTTTCTTGGAGGCCAAAGCTCTAATGGAGACATTTGTATTAATCTCATGACCAAACTGAGAGCTGCCTTTGATAATTCACCAAACAGGCAGCAGCCAACCATGAGATCTGATGTTTGCAACAATGTAAACGTCAAGTACAGGCAAACTTCCAGCGTTTTGCTGAAGATAAGGGCCGGAATGAACTAGCTGTGACTGACCAGTGTAAAGAGGGCATGTCTGATGAACGAGGCATCCCAAACAATTTGGAATCGTTAATCCAGCTCACTAAGGGAAGGCTCAAAGGGGAAAAGAGGTAGTGCTACTGTCTCTCATTGTCCCACCCTCCTCCTCCTCCGTCTACTTGTCAGAATCTTTGGATGTCAAGCCCATGCAGCTGAGAGCCAGCAGTGCCAGCATACACAGGGTCTTTATTTATAGAGTGGAATTTCTGGCCGTTTTGCAAAGGATTGGTCTGTTAAATTTCCCACTCTGTGAAGTGCTATGCATGTGGATTGGAAGAGTATTTTGCAAGCAAATGCCCAGACACTCCAAGCCTGGCTTGCTGGGAAATGACTCAGCCCTCTCCTCCAGGAGCTTGATAAGGAGGCAGTCTGGCAATTAAGTGGAGCTCAGACATACAGCACTCATCCTGGACCCGTGATCTTGCCTACTACTACTGACACTCAGACTGACTCTGTAATTAACCTTCTAGCTCTGGTAGATTTTGGAGTCAAGGGCAGTTTGATAGAGTAATTGCATGCAAATATTTTTTGCCCATTCAGGCAGTAGACCCACCAATGAGGGTAGAAACTAATAATGGCAGACATTTGTACTCTGGGCTGATTTCTGAATGTGTAGTCCATCTTCACCTCACCATTTCTGACCATCAGGCGTCCTTACAGCCTAACTTTTCTACATATCCCTACAGTATTATGGATTCATTGGCTTCAGATGTATAACCCACATATCCACTAGAACCAAGAAGATATTATATTTGACTCTCAGAAATGTCAAACTCAGCTTGCAGAGTCTGAAACCTTCCCCTGTCCTCATAAATCAGCAGAACATTTCCCCTCTTTTACCTTCTAAATACTTTGATTATGCTGATCTTTGGGGGAAAGACGAAGGCTAAATTCCCCCCCCCCCCCATTCCTGTGATAATGTTATAAATCCCTGCAAAAGACCAATATTCCATGTCCTCAAAAGAACTAGCTTAGCTAAAGGAGTTTCTTGACAATAACTTGCAAAAGGGGTCCTTTTACCACTCTGCATCCCAAACCAGGATTGCCACTTTTTTTTTTTTTTTTTTGTATTTTGCAAATTGCTTGAGGATGTTTCACAATTTTCACCTTTGGAATTTTGTAACCATTAGGAATCACTCCCCCATTTCTCTGATTTCCAAAATTTTAGAAAGGCTACAGAAGGTCTGTGTTTTTACCTGGTTAGATCTCAGGGGGGGCCTACAATATGATTTTCACGAATATTTAACTGCCTTTGACATGTGCTATGGAATACTGGAATGCACAGTCATGCTCTATGGTTTAGTGAATGTTTCCTCAATCTTTATAAGGCTTATGGACCACATTTTTCACATACTGAACTCTTATCTGCTACAGTATTTGGATGACCTGTTAATTTTCTGAAGATCCAGGTACCCAAACTGAGCGTGTCTAAGCTTTGCTGGACTGGCTCTGCCAACACTTCATGTATGCTAAGCTAGAGAACTGTGTCTTTGTCCTGACTTGAATTATCTAGAATTCCATATCTTTTCTGAGGACTCTGTAAAGTGGTCTCTATGCTTCTCTTGGTTGGTCCATGGAAAGTGAAGGAGCAGCATATGGGAAGATTTTTTAAACTTTTATCATCACTTTATCTCTCATTTTGCACCTTGTGCATCAGTTCTAATACAGCTTGCTAAGAAAGGGTCCCTTTTCAATAGGATTTTGATGTACGATAGGTGTTCCTATTATTCAAACAAGCTTTTGCCTCCCAGCTTCTCTTCGGCCATCCAGATCTTGCTGGCCCTTTTGTTCAAATGAATGCTTCTGATTTTACTTTAAGTACAACCATTCCCCAGACTGCTGAGGATTTTGGACACAAACTTTTCCCTTGCACCTTTATTCTAGACAGATACTGCTAGCAGGAAGGAACTATGAAGTTTTAAGTAAGGTACTTTCACAATCAGTAATGCTTTTCAAAACTGGTGCCATCTTTTGGACAAAGCTTCAGCTCTCATCAAAGTTCAGACAGACCACAAGAACCTGGAATATATATTATATCTCAGAAATACAAGCAGCACCAAATAGTTTGAGCACAATTTCCAGTATTATTATTGTTGTTGTTTGCACAATCAGCCAGATGTTTAGACTGGATTTGGCATTTTTATCCACCTATCGAGTCCTTCCCAAGGACCTGGAGTAGGCAGATGTTGTTTGATGGTTTGATAGTGTTAAAGGTATCGTCGCAGTATATAAGCTGTTCCAAGTAAAGCTGCCTTTTGCAATTGACAGGGTTATTTTGTCAATGGTGATGGTGTTCAAGTGGTGGTGGTGGTGGTGGTGGTGATGGTGATGATTGATGATGATTTAAACTTGTATACCGCCCAACTCTCAACAACTCTGGGAGGCTAATGTTCACCTCATCTCTGTCCCTAGTTCACAAAACAAGCAAGCTGATGGGCTGTCATGCAAATCTGAATATTTTGTTCTCTATGACTTCCCACCCACCCTTATCACCAACAGTGTGCTGTGATAACCAGAAAGCACGCTTCACCAAACAATGCAGCAGCAGGATGCTTGCCTGGGGCCTCAGATAGATCGCCTTTAGAGATACTGCCAATTCATCCTCCCCTTTTTCTTGAGGGCAGGAAGAATTGCATCAGAGGGGCCAGTTATACATTCCTCCTTCCCAGGGGAAGGAATTTTTATGGTTGCGTCATCACAACCGCCCAGCTGAACATTATGGTATATTTTAGACTACCCAGCTTCTTCTCCTGACCTATCTGTCTTCCTGGCAAATCTGCTGCCATGCCAAATCTTTAACCACCAAACCAACCGGTCTGTTACGTCCCCTTATCTCCCCACAGGGTCTTGGCACCTGCTTTCCTTGGATTATATTACCGACCTAACACATGTCAAGGGTCTGCATGCTGTACTAGTTCTCGTTGACCTTTCCTCGAAGATGGTTCATGTCCTCTCCTGTAGGGGGCCTCCCTTCCATAGCAGAGGCTGCCCAGGTATCCCGCTCTTATGTTTTCTGACCTGACAGCATGCCAAATAATCTCATTTCCAACAGATATTCAATGCATTACCCGATTTTGGAGGACTCTTTTTCACCTTCTGAATGTTAAATTATTTTTCCTCAGCACATCACCCATAATCCAATGGTAAACCAGAGAAGATAAATGCTACCCTCAAGCATTTTTTTTTTAAACCATTCAGTTGTGTCCAATTCTTGGAGACTGCCTGGACAAGTCCCTGTAGTTTTCTTGGCAAGGTTTTTCAGAAGTGGTGTGCAACTGCCTCCTTCCTAGGGGTGAGAGAAAGTGACTGGTCCAAGGTCACCCAGCTGGTTTTGTGCCTAGGTGGGACTAGAACTCATGGTTTCCCAGTTCTAGTCTGATGCCTTAACCACTACACCAAACTGGCTCTTACCTTTACAAGCAATACCTCTGTGATTACATGGACTGCCGTGGTGTCAGGTGCCCTTCCCCCTGCCCCATACCGTGCCCCTCCACCCCTCGCTGCCTGCAGTCTCCTCCTGTTTCCCTGGGATGGGAAGGAAGGAGGGAGGAAGTGGAAATTCCTTTTCCTTCAGGGTTCCTGGATGGAGAGAGGGAGTGGAGGAGAATTCTTCAGACTTGGGAGAAACAGTGGAAGGAATCAGGGATCCCTCCTGACCCAGCTGCCTAGGAGAAAAGGAATGGAAAAGCACCAGGCTCTCCCAAAAGTGAAGGAGTGGGGAGGGAGGGATGACTTGAAGTAGAAGATGATAGAACCAGTTCTGACAAGGTCAGAAGCAAACATAGTGTAGAAGGAGCCATCCCTCTCATCAAGAGAATGGCTTCAAGCCTGTCGTACTCTGCAGGTGGGAGAAAAAGTGCAAAAATTTAAACTTTGGTTTCACTGTAAGTATGGCTTCCATCTGATATAGAACAGTCACTGAAATTCATTTGTAACAGCTTTGTTAGCTTTTTTTTTTTTTACAATAAATTTACTTACCAGAGATTTGCTTTTGAATGCCTGCTTATACCTGCTTTCAGTACTAGTGTTATGGAGAGAAACCTGAAACCTCCCTCTTGAGATTTCACTTTTTGAACTTGCCTGCCAAAATCCTGTTAGTTCTCCCCTTTCCTTTTTCCAGAGATACGGGTGTTTTTATATTCCTTCTATAGTCTTTGCAGCAACCTCTGCTTACTCAGCAGGAAGCAATCATTCAGTCAAACACAATGGGAAATCAGCCACTATTCAGGACATTACCTTTTTGTTGCACGTAGCTGAGCACATGGTCTCTCAGAATAGAAAGTCCTCTGGTCACTCCCCTCTGTTTCTTCTCTATTCCTCCTATTGAAAACTACTGTCACATGGGCGGGGCAGGGGGAGGCAAGTGGAGGCAAATGTTGTGTTGTGAAGTTGCAACACAAACTGTGTCCCTCTTGTGTCCAGCATCAGGACACAAGTATGAAAGACCAGGGTTTATATCATAACATTGCAATGCAAATTTGTCATTTTTTATCATCAAAGTTTGTACCAGATGATTATGTGCTGCCAGTTACTAACTTGCCTTTAAAAACAGAGCCAGGTAACATTATTATCTGTTACATACTCTGGCTGTTTCCCGATTGTGGAGTTAGATATGGTTGTGTCCTCTGTCGATGGACACACTCCAAGCTTCTCAATTTAAGGTTAACTTGAAGAGAAGGTCCAAATAGTATCATCTCTCCAAGGAGAACAACCTTGTCTAGATCCAGCTGTAGGCTTGAATCGATTGAAGCCTATCATTTTGGATTTAAGTTTTAGTTTGTTCATTCCAAACCATCTTCATATATCAACCTAAAAGTCTTTCAGCTTCCCTAGAAACTAGGTAGAAATTAAGAGTTGAGCAGAGTATTGTCCATGCACTGATGAAATGTCCACCTAAACCACCAGTAAATTCCCCAGTAGTTCACATAAAGTATACAGTAGGCAAGAGAGAACATAAGCCAATGACCATGGGAAGGAAGAGGAATCTCCCATCGGCACATTCTGAGATGGGTCTTCCAGGTAGGAGAGAAACTACATCATGACTCCAGAAAGATGGTCTAGAAGGATACTCTGAGTTAAAAATTCTTCCAAGTAAAACGTAAGCCCACGAAGGACAAGAATTCTAGCCATGTCCATTCCTTGTGGTTCTTTCTACTAAAGGGAATTTGAAAGGCTGCTTTCTACTTCTAAGGTTCTTGTGTACTGTTGCTATGCAGCCTTCGCTATTGCCGACTCCCCACTTCAACTTTTCCTCTTTCACATCTGTCTTCCATGTCTATTTCTACTTTGGACCCCCTACCTCTTTTGCTTTGCCCTTCCTTGTCCCTGAAGCTAACCCTCAACAGTCTCAGTATGCTTAGCCACCAGTAGTTATTACACCAACCAGACCAGGCTACTTTGCAGTTTGGAGGGTAAGGAGAACAGGGTAAAAAGAGGAATCTGCTTTTCTTGTGGCTCGCAGTTCTGTAGATGCAGGGACAGAAAGCTCCAGGGAAGCACTGAGGTACATTCCAGACAGGTTGCTCTTGGCTTGGTGATGTTTCTCAACATCCAGTGAAAATAAATATTGGTGGGGGGAGCATTTTGGTTTTCAGGCTTTTATGCGCATCTTTGGCATCGTATCTCTTTGAAAGCAAATTCTGACCTGGTGAAATGAAAAGGCTATTTTCTGAGCTTGATATCAGCTGTAAATAAAAACAAGTCAATTTTCCCCTAGCTATAAATACTGGAGATGATTCTTTAGTGAGCTGTAAAAAATAAATCTCCTCCTTCTAGGGAGCCATTGTGGAGCTTGGTGTGGACATTAACGTGGCACTGAAAGTGGCAGTTTTGTTTCCTGATGTTTCTGCTAATTGTGATATTTACAGGGGACAGAAATCTTCTCTTCTGCTAGAAAAGGAGATAATTCTGCTCCTTAACGAGAGGTCAGTTTGGAAAGGGAGCAGCCTAGAGTCACTTTGCATCTTCTCTAAATATCACCCTGCTTTTTCTGGTTAAAAAAGCCATTGTTTTGCCATTGCTGTTTATATACTGAAGTTGAATTTTACTGGTAGGAACTTTCTAACCTTTCATTGAAGAAAGCACAGTTGTCACTTCTCACTCACACAACACACAAGCTCTGGGTTACCTTCTGCAAAGATCCAGAAGTGCCATTTTGCTATCAAATCTGTGCTATGGCCTCCTGTGGAGGCCATTCAGGGAATGGTGCAAAGGGAAAGCTGGTAGCCCTCACAACTGTGCATTTCAAAGCCCTAGCAGTCTTCATGGGTAATTCTCTGACAGAATCAGTTCAGCCCCGGTGGATCACTTGGACTGGGGCTCAGATACAAAGGAAGAAGCTACGACTTCAGTGTCCTTCTCATGACCCTCGTGGGAGCCCAGAGTCCTGGACTAGATTTGCTGTGACCCAGCAGAACTTCCCAGATTTCCCATTTTGTGTGTATTATGACAACTACATTTTTCACATGACTGAAGACACAGCAGCCCTTATGTTTTATGGCCTCATTTTATGCTAATTCCTTCAGAAAATGCTTCTTCATCCCACCCCCACCCCCCAAATCTTCTATTATTCTTTGGCTGGAATTTAGAGCAAGATGTAAAATTATAGCCAGTTCATTAACAGAGTTGGGGATAACTCTTGGGCAGAGTGGGGGGTGGGGGAGGACAGAGAGGATGAGGCCAAAGGAGGATGGAGTTAGGTCCAGAGCAATAAATAACCAGACAGCCCAGGATATAAATTAAAATGAAATAAGCAACTATATGAATAACTAAAATAAGTGTTCCATTTCTGCTTAACAAGGTCCAGAGGTAAGGCAGCACGTAGAGATATTTTTGTCTTATTTGTGAAGTATTATCTCTTTTTCCTAAAACTGAAATTAAACACTTTGAAGCAAGAGCTGTGCAAGCCCAAACCCAGAGCAAAATGGGGCAATTGGGCCTTTTTCAAACTACCAGTGGAGAATGTGACATTGACCACCGGGGGCAGGTGCCATGTGACCAGCGTCCTCCGTACTGGGGATCATCAGGCATAGGCAGCCCACCCTTATTCCGTAGCGTTCAAGCCAGATTCACGCGTAGTGGTTCCATGCGGTTCATCAGCTTCAGGAGCTCAGCATCTTGGGTGGAAAAGAAGGTCCTGTGTGCCATGAAGAGCAACGTTAGATGCTCCCCACTTTCAAAATTGCTTTGGCTGGCCAATGCCTCTATCCCTCTGTTTTCTTTTCTGGGGAACAAGACTTTATTTTTCTCCATGTTCTGACTGACAATCATTCCAGTCCATTGGAATGAAACATTATTACTCCTTGTCAATACCCCTTCCCTTTACACCCCTCCCCTCCCACACTATGTTTTCCTGAAATTTGCTGCAGAGATGCCTCCTTCTATCTATCTATCTATCTATCTATCTATCTATCTATCTTTTTTTATTATTATTTATTTATTTATTTATTTATCAAATTTAAATGGACCCCCATCTCATGCAAAATTACTCTGGGCAATGAACAATAAAACCAGAGATTAAAGCATTCAATAAGACCAATGAAAACATACATGGATAGAACAAAATAAATAAAGCAAGATCACAACGGGGGAGATATTATGTAAAATAGCCAGCATGCAGGCTCCCTCTCACCAGGGGATCCCCAGGCTTGCTGAAAAAAACAGATCTTAAGACCTCTCCAGAAGGTCACAAGGGTTGGGGGTAACTTCGCCTCAGGAGGGATGGTGATCCAGAGGGCGGGTGTCACAGCAGAAAAGGCTCATCTCCTAGGTCCCATCAGGTGGAACTCCCTCGCAGACAGGGCCCACAATATGCCCTTCCTGCCCGAGCTGATGGGATGGGTGGATGTAATCAGGAAGAGGTGATCCCTCAGGTAACCCGGCCCCAGGCTTTAATGGTCAAAACCAGCACCTTAAATTGGACCTGGAAGCAAACTGGCAGCAATGCAGCTCATGGAGCAGAGGTGTAACTAGCTGATCTCTGAAAGCTAACCTGGATTGGACTTGGTTAGCCCTTGGATGAGGGACCCCCAGGAATTCTCAGAGTTGTAGACTATACTACAAAGTGAAAAAAAACATAGTGGGAGAAGCAGCAACGAACCACATCTGTGTGGCCACCAAAACAACAGCATATCCATGTTCATGAAATCACCAGGAGTCAAGCTCAACTTGAGGGAGGCTTGACCTTTTTTGCTGGTTGTGGGAACTCTGTTTCCAATTTTTTTCCCCCCATCAAAATAGGCAGGGCCACCAAAAGTAGACAGAGTCAGTAGGAGACAGATCTTCCACTATTCCATCTTTCCGTCATGCCCTTTTCCTCCATCTCCTGGCCTGTTTGATGGAGGTGGGGTTTGGAGTGGCAAATGGGAAGGCTCTTCTGGGGCTGGGGGTGTTCTTTAAAGGACACGGACGTGCACATGCACTACTGCCTTCAACTAGCATCACAGCTTCCTGGTTGCCTTGGAAATCAAAGCAGCAGGTCAGACCGTTGAATCTGTTCCAGGACTGGACCACTGAAGTCCAATCACCCCTCAGACGTTCCATGGCCTGCAAAAAAAGCAAACCTAGTCTCAGGTTTTCTGATTGCCTCCAATCTCTAATGCAAACGAACATGATATAATTATCACTGTGTTTCTCAAAATGTACATCATGAGAGAGGAGAGGTTTAATTCAGCTTCCTGTGCACTTAAAAATAGAATCATTCTAGCTTGTTCCCTGGCTTGGTTGGTTTCTATGGTTGATTTTTAAGGGATGTTGGTGGCTTTCAACACACACCTCCTCCTTTCTTCATAGCTCTGGTTACTGGTGGGACCATCCAGGAGTCCAGAACTTCTGGGTAAACCATGGGGGGGGGGGGGGGGTCAGGTTTTTGTCAACCAAATCTCCAACGGAAAGGCAGGAAGGCAGGCAGTGGGTCCCTTATTGGTCTTGCTGGTCATAATGGGCTTATAAATCACAACTGAGCCAGGCATACATGGACTACAGGCCTGCTAGAGGCAGAGGCGCTGACTCCCAGGTGTCATTCCCTCTGGCTGGGTCAGGAGAGGTTAGTGTTTTCTGGGACTCAAATCTTGTGGAAAGCCATTTTTGAATGTCTTTTATTTAGTAGGGAAGGTGCTTGGAGCAGTTTTTCAAAAGGCTATGCTAAAAGAAGTACAGTTTAAAAATAACAAGAGAAGTAGATATAGATAGCATTTTAATGTAAAGTATTTTACATAGTCAATAATTAAAGAGTTGTTAATGCATTTTTCTTCGGAATACACGTACACCCAATTCAACTAATCCTCCAGCCGGGCTCTGTGCTTTTCGATGCAAAATGTGTGGCAGGTTTGATGCTTGGCTCCCACACCTGGAGAAAGTAAAGCAAGTCCTCTTTCTGCCTTCCCAAACATAGCCCCTTCCCAGCGGCCTTTGGGCCACAGCAGCCCCGAGCACAATGAAGCACCAAAGAATGTGCAGAGGTGTTTCCTTGCATGACTTCAGTAATTCTGACAACCATGCTGTTTTGTCAAGCCCACACCGAAGGAGGAATATAGTGGTTGGGAGAATGCCCTAGTTTGCAGCTTTGCCTCTGTGCCGCCTGGCCTGTATGCCATCTGGCAGAGTATCAAAATATGCCAGGCCTTCCTGTTGCACGCCAGGTGTGTGTGCACACAGGTGTTCTTCTTCCAGACTCTTCTACTAAAAGCAGGCTTAGAGAAAAGCCAAAGCCCAATGCCGGAAGGAAGGCAAGGGAAATTTGATGAGGAAGAGGCTGACATCGCCACCCTCTGTCTTGAAGAAAGAGAAGGGTTAGAGCATCTCTGGAATCCAGCTGCACTCTTCACTTTGTGCACTGAAAATGCTGCATTTGAATTTTGAGAATATGTAACTCCTAGAGGGATACCTTAGATTATCTGCTGCTCTCTGCTGAATATATTCTATTTCTGGAGAGAGAGGAGGGGGAAGGAGGTAAGGAAATGGGCAAGATTATCCGGAAAATATCAGTATAAAGTGATAAGCAATCACCATAATACGGGGAGGGATGCTGTGTTTCTTGGCCCTGATCCCCACCCCCCACCCCGGTTCTTCTCCTTGTTGACTGGAACTGTGGTTGTGCCTCCCCTCAGAAGAAATTCCAGAAGGGAGCTGGACTGGGGCTGGGTTCGGGGGCGGCAAGCAGGCCGACTGGGGAGAAGGCAGTGACCATCTTGTCGTGTGAATGGCCCCTTCTCGGAATCTGGGAGGTGAACTTTTGTGTAGTGGTTGTGGCCCAAAAGCCCAGGGCAATATCAACTTTCTCCAGTCAAGAGTTGTGAGGGGCTGAAGAGGTTGGACAGTTTGCAAGTATTAGTCTTGAACGGGTTCAATTCCTACTGTTAAGTTTATGATGCAGTATAAATGATGCCAGTCCGTTTTTCTTAGCAAATGAAAGCTACGTGCCAGAAAGGGGGCTTGAAAAATGTCAGCGAAGAGCCACCGCCAGGGGTGAATGAGCTTCCCAGCTCTGTACGCAAGTGGGAAACAGGGAAGCTTTGAAGCTCCACTTTTACCTTGGAAGTCCCACACCAAGCAAGGTCAGCTCTGGAGCTGCCTTGGTCAGAACAGCCGCGAACGCCGCTGAAGAAGAACCCTTCATCCGAGGCCAACGGGAGCTGGCGAGGCTTCGTCAGCGCGGCCCTCGGAATGCTCTCTTCCGCTTGCGGCCCCTTTCCTTGGCCTCCAGAGCCTGGTCCGGTTGCTGAAGAGCGCTCCGGCTGGAACGGCGATTTACAGCATCCCAGCTGTGGATCACCAGGTCAAAAGCCTGGAATTCTTCTCCAGCAAATAGAGGATGGGGGTGGCTAACTTTCTGTGCTGCCAGGTGGCATCAAAACTGCTCGAGCCGACCTTCCCGTCACGTTTGGCTGATTGGACTTGAATCCTTCTAGAAGGATCCTTGGTTCAAATCAGGCATCATCGTGTGTGGGGATTTACTGCATCTTATCCTTTTAAGAAGATGCCAGGTGACTCTGCTGTCACAGTTGGTTTGTCTCTTGTCATTTTGCCAGAAGGCTGTAATACAGAGCCCAGGCTGGGAAAGTTCCAGCCAGGGGACCGCGTTCAGACAATCACTCTTGCGGTGTAGCGTCAGGTTTGAATCTTGGACTAGCATGCCGCCCTTTTCTGGTCATAAAAATCTAAAGCCCATGTCAAGAGTAACCGGTAGCATTTTCAGCATTTTGTTGAGCTGGAAAAGTTTCGGCTGCAGTACAGTTCACATTACGGCAGATTATCTGGATCAGGGAATCTTTACATGTGCACAACGTTGCATTTGTTTGCTAAAGAAGTATTTCCTGGCTTGCTGCATCTCGTTCTGCAGACCCAACATACCCGTTTGGTGCATCCGCACCTTTCTCCAGGGTTTTCGTTGCTGCAGGAAGTGATTACGGCCTGTTGTTTCACGCGGGTCTGGTCCAGTGGGATTCCCATTGCTTGCCTTCGGTTGCCGGGCAAAAAGATCCCCCCCCCCCCCCCCGCATTGTTCTCCCGGCTGCTGTTCAACTTCATGAAAGCAAATTTGATTTGAACTGTCTTTCAAAGGAACAGGAAGGTCAGAGAAATTCTTACGGGTTGAGTGGCGATCTTGCTCTTACTAATGGCGAGAGGGACAAGAGGCGGGCACAAGCGGGCTCTCCTTCTCGGGGCGGTCATTTCCTAACAGGCTGTAGCCTCTACAGCTTCCACTAAGCCCCCAAGAAAGACATCAGGATGGAGCTCCCCCCCCCGCCCGGCCCCAGCATCTGTTTCAGTACAGTAGTGATGCTACCTTGCCCTTGAGAAATGGTTGGAGAGTTTTTTGTTCCCCTGGAGAAGTTCAGAAAAATTGTCCAATTTCTTTATGCTTTTTCAATTTTGAAAGGCCCTTGCTGTCCAGCTCCAGGTCACAAAGGAGTGGCCAGCTTGCCCCGCCAGATAAAGGAGGAAAGACAGCCTGGCGCTCAGCGCCCGGAGTCCCGTGTGATCCGCAAGCAGCAGAAGCTGCAGCACGGGCCGAAACTCTCTGGGTGCCCTGTGGATGGGAAGCGAAGGAGAACTGGGTACCGGAGTGTGATAGAAGCGTAACACAGCCTTTCTTTGTGTCCTGGAAAGCAAGAGATGCCGTGCATGTCCAGCGTTGCATGTGTCTGGCAGAGCTATGCAAGTAATTGCGTTGCCATCCCATTCTCCTCCTCCAATTACTTGCTGAGGCCAGCTGAGAGCCTTCCAGCTTCCCGGCAAAGGGCTCTGGGGTTGCCCCCGCTGCCGTAGGAGCCATAAGTATTCCGCATCGATTCTTTTTGTTTCTCTCATTTTGCTCATGTTGAATGACTTGCCTGATGCCCTGAGTGCAGAGCTGGGTTGGGGCTGGTGAGGCTGCAAGGGGGACATAGCAAGCTGCATCCAACTTCTGCATTTTAGGTTTTTTCTTTGCTCCTTTTGCCACCTACCATGAGTTCTTTTTTTCCCCTTTCATAGTGTGGACGCAATGCTGAAAACTTCGACCGGTTTTTCACTCGCCACCCACCTGTCTTAACACCACCTGACCAGGAAGTCATCAGGAACATTGACCAATCAGAATTTGAAGGCTTTTCCTTTCTTAACTCTGAGTTTTTTAAGCCTGAAGTCAAGAGCTAAGTAGACCATCCTCCCCCTCCCCCCACCTCTCGCACACCCATGACCATTTCCATTTGGTCCCAGCTGCTGTTGTGGTGGCATCCCCTGTTGCAACCATTAGCTGTCATGCTTTGGATATTCTTTTTCTTTTGTGGTGATACTGGAATGACCATCCTTCAAAGACCTGAGCTGTAACTGAGTATCGTTGCATCAGTGGCACAGAGGGGAGAAAGAACAACTGAAGTGTTATGGCTGTGAGTCTAAAGATGAGGTCCTCTTGGAGGTCCAGCCACACTGGGCAGGAGGCAAGATTTGGAAAGACCAATTTCCTTTAAAGTTAATCTAGTGAAACACCTCTGGATTTTGAGCGCCTGTTGATGGTACTCTACTCCTCTCCTCCCCTCCCAGTTTCTTCCCAAGGAAGCGGTTTGCAAAAGGAGTGGATGTGTCCTTGCTTTCCAAGATGGAACTTTTCTCAGCTTCTTTATCACTTGTGGAATCTTCTCTCACATGTTTAGAGGAGGCTGCCTCCTTTTCTTCTTGCAACTTTGAGGTGAAACCGATCTGTACAGAGAGACAACTCTCAGTTATTTCCATGGCATCTGCAAAGGTTACCGTGACCTAGAACTGGCTGCCAGAGGGTTTTGTGTACAACCTGCTTTTGGTCCTAAAACCTCAGTCAATCAATGAGGCCTATTGATAGATGTTCATACTCAAGGGTGTTTAACATTCTTATCCCAGGAATCCTAGGGGATTGAGATGGCTGGCTAAGATAGTCTCAAGATCCTTTGAAAGAAGTCATGCCAGTTAAATGTGGTGAGTGAGGCAGAAGGAGGAATCCCCTCGCCCCATGTGGGCTATTTGAAGTTACTCAGCCCCACATATAGGTCCGCCTTAAATTGTGCCATTGCCATTTCTAGTGTTTTTCTTAACTGTTGCATTTATTTGTATTAATAAATTCACATATAAGAGACATCCTGGAATTGGATCCAACCAGGGGTTCATCTGGCTTCCCCAAGGCCAACAGAAAACCATAAGCAAAACATGGAGACAAACACTTTCTGGTCTCACCCAGCAATGCCGATGACATATTTGTAGGTGGCTGGGAAGGTTTCCTGGGTGAAATCTTGGATGGCTCCCAGCATGAAGGGGAGTGGGTCCTAAGGGTCTAGCATGGAAGAAAACAGCCTCCTCTTGAGAAACAAATTTATTCCCTGACCTGTCCAATCCAGGTCAGAGAGAAATAGGCCCCTGAAAGGATGGAGAACCGCTGACCTGACACAGTAGACTCCATGGTTCTGGAGAGTGGAAAAAGTGAAACAAAGGCTTTGTGGGGAAATGGTTGCAGGTTCCAGCCCAGCACTTCTGGGGAGGGTGAGGGAAGGCTCCAGGGAGGTCCTCTGGAGCCAGTCAGTGTCAAGGGCCCTGATTTGGCTTTCAGAGTTAGGAGAAGGAGAAGCACTTCCCACATGAGGGGATTGCCTCTTGGGACAATTGTGTAATTTTGGTTTTTTAGCCCAGGCTACCCTGCCCTGATAGCGGGCACATTTCAGCATAGCTTTACCACATGGTCTCGGGGGGCATCAGCCTGGCCGCCAAAATTCCCTTCGAATATTTTGGAGTCAATGGTCAACCTTTTATCTAACATTCCATGTCACAGTTTTTACATTTAATTATAACAACCCTGTGTGGGTTCCTTTGCAAGTATTTTGGGGGGCAAGGGTTGGGTGCCGTTTGTCCAGCTGCCAAATCAACAAATTCCATATGTCCCACTGTACTTTACCTGTGTCAAAAATTTAGTATTTTACTAAAATTAAGCTGATATTTAAAATCCAAAAAGTACATGTGTAACTTGACTGAAGCTGTAAAGTATTTTTGTCTTGACTAATATTCTTCTGAGAATAAGAAATATTTTCTGCTGGAATTTGAAGTTGTCTGTGTTTTTGGTAAAAGAAAGAAAGAAGAAAGAGAGAGAGAGAGAGAGAGAGAAAGAGAAATGAAAGAAGAAAAAGAAAAGAAAGAAAGAGAGAAAGGAAGAAAGAGAGAAAGAAAGAGAGAAAGAAAGAAAAAAGAAAGAAAGAGAAAGAAAGAAGAAAAAGAAAGAAAGAAAGAAAGAAAGAAAGAAAGAAAGAGAAAGAGAAAAAGAAAGAGAGAAAGAAAGAAAGAAAGAAAGAAAGAAAGAAAGAAAGAAAGAAAGAAAGAAAGAAAGAAAGAAAGAAAGAAAGATGCTTCCTTTAAAGTTTGGGTGTTGCATATCCACCTTTCTCTTTTGTTCTTCCCCACTTCATGCTTGTGGAATGTGCAACTACCAGTTTGCTTTTGAGTTGTTTATGTGTGCCAACTTTTTTTCCCCAGAAACAGTTATAAAATAAAAAGTAAATCTTATTTTGAGGAAACCTCAATTTATTTAAAACAGATCTTCAGTGGGGAGGGAATAAGTTGAAAGCCAAATCTCAGCTCAGATGTTCCAAGTTTGACAGCATTGTTATATTACATTTATTATTTTTTAGAAACCATCAGTGCCAAAACGATTGAACTTGACATGTGAAATCTCATTATGAACTTCAAAATGAACTTTCAGCAAGATTTAAAATAATTCTGTAGAAATATGTGTTAACCTCAATTCTTAAAAAAGAAGAAAGAAAGCCCTCTATAAGAAATTAAAATTTCAGATATGAGTGTTGTTTAGCTTCAAGTTTTGAAACATATTAGGTAATTTGTACCAGAGTTCTAAAAATTCTGAACAGACAATCCCAAAACTTCTCTGTGGTGCTTTACAATTCTTGCATCGAGCAGGGATTGGACTCCATTACCTAAATGATACCCTCTAACTCAAAGTTTAAGAGGCCGTTTAATCCTCTAGCACCCTTGAGATGATCCTCTGGATTCCTCAAGAACTTCAGAGAGAATGCAACTCTTTAGAGCAACTGTCTGGAGCAATGCAAGCCCCTTGTAGCACTTACCTGGAGAAGCTTGGTCTTGGCGATATGAGCCCATTGCTATAACATACCAGCTACTCAGAGGTGGGTAGCCTTTGAAGGGATCCAGGTGATCATGCTCTTCTCCTTTCTCTGCCCCCACATAGAGTGTTGAGTACTCAGAAACGTAAGCAACTGAAATTTGCATCATCAAAGACAGTGACAACAACGGATGGTTATGCTTGGTTGTTGGTTGTCCAAGCAGCGTTTTTCTCTACTGACCTGAACTCCATGTTCCTGCCTTATAAACATATGAAATGAAGCATCCGCCACTGGAGATTGTATGACCTTAACTTCTTCCCAATTATTCAGAAAGTGGCTAAGGAAAGTAGTAGGGCTGCTCTTTTCTCAGTCCAAACGATGAAGATTTCTTCTTTTTTCTCTGGTGCTTGCAAACAACACAGCTTTCTTTTACTGGCTCTTTCAAAGCCCACAGCAATCTTTTCTGTGGGAGGCTTTGGCCAAGGTCCCACCCCTCCCCGAAAGCTTCTCTGTCACATCAGGCAGCATGCGGTCATTCCATGACTCATCACCAGCCCACAGCTTTGCTCTGGAGACAGCTGTCCTTTTTAGCAATTAGCAGGGTTTGTGAAGGAGAGAAAGCAAGAGAGATGCAAATAACAAATTGTGCTCCTCCACATTTCCCATTGAAGGAATACAAGAAAAACATGAGGAAAGTTACCCAGGAAAAGATGTTCTTCATAATCCTTCAGAGGAAACAGATGAAATGTAAAGTTTTCAGGACAGAACACTCTCCTTCCAGTTTCCTCCATGTCCATGCGATTTCATAAATAATCATCTTTACCCTTCAATAATAACCTACAATAACTACGGCCACTGTCATGCTGTTCCTTTCCCTAGAACAGCCTTGCCCAGTCTTGGGCCTTGGATTACAACTCTCATAGCCCTTGGTCATGATGGGAATCTTAGTCCAATGCATCTGATTAGTACCAGATTGTTGAGGGTTATCCTAGGTGGACCAAGGGTGGAGGCAGAAAGCTTGAGCACCTTCCATGGTTGAACTGAAGGGGAACCGATGGGTGCCAAAATGGAGAGAAGGAAAAGTTTTCCCTTTCAAGCAGGCCTGTGCTTCCAAGCAAAATGGGGATTTGTGCTGCTCAGCATGTAGCCTCCATGTCACATATCAAAATAGCAGGACTGTAGTATTTAAGCTGGCTAAATTAATAGCAAACAAAGAGAACTACCCTGATTAGTTCTGCAGCTCATTCCAAATAAAGGAAGTCATTGTTCTAAAATGCATTTGAGACGGACCATCTAAAAAGTGGCACTCCTCCCAGAATTTGAAGAATGACACCCTCGCTCCTAAGGTGGCCTTTCCATTAATACCTCTTTAAAACACAAAACCTTTTTCTTTCCTTTAGAGCCATTATCTTGCAGTTACTCTATTAATCCAACTAGGCTGGTATCCTGTGCACGTTTTCCCGGGAGGACGTTTACTTGGGCTCTGAAACTTGTTACTGATTGGACTGCAATATTTTCTGTCACTTGATGATGCCCTTAAAAAGAAGCATTCACAGCTGCACCCAAAACACAGCAACCACTCACTATAACTGAACAATTAAGAAAGCTGGCTGAACACAGCCATTAAACAGCAACCCATTGATCAGAACTAGGTATTAAAATCTCCCACTTCTAGGTCATGATCTTGCTGCCCGGACAAGAAAAGAAATGCAGAGTTTGACTGGCCTCCAGTATTGGCTAATCATGAGTTTATTTCTTTGCTTGCTTGATTTTTTTGCCCCATCACAACCTCTTGACTCTCAGCAGCTACAATGTCACAATAAAAACAACAGAATTTAAGCAACTCACGAGCCAAATCATGAAAGCAAAACCAAAGTAGAAGGGAAAATAATAAGAACAAGAGGCCCAGGTGACGTTCAGAAATTCTCCATTCTTAATAATTTCTTAAAAGCTCCCTGGGAGGGGCAGCTTGATCTCACTGGGGAGCCCACTCCATAGTAATGCCCTCTAGCCTCAACTCCCTGGGCATGCTGGGAATGTGGGTCAGCGAGAGGCTTCTCCCTCCGTGACCTAACAAGCCAGGCTGAATCTGACTGGAGGTACCAGGGACCAAGCCATGGAGGGCTTTACAGGTTATACTTTAAATTCTACTTGGAACTGAGTCAGTAAGCAATGCAGGAACCACAAGAGAGGTGTAATATGCTCCCAGTGTCAAGAACCAGTTAAGACACGAACCACCACTTTCTGGACTAGTTCTAAAGGCAGCCCCGTGTGAAGTTCATTGCAGTAGTCTATGCGGCTGCTGATGAAAGCACAAATTACAGTCACTAGGTCCTCTTGCATCAGCCAAGGATGAAATAGTTGCCCCAGCTGAAGCTGGGCAAGGCCCACCTAGCCAGATCCTTCACTGCTGTTCAAGCAGGAGCTGGGAGTCAAGAAGGAACTCCAAATCACAAACTTGTTCCTAGAAAGGTAGTGCCTGCCTGTCCATGGATAACACAGGCATCAGAAATGAATCCTAATGTACAAGCAGCAACTCCATCTTGCTTAGGTTCAATCTGAGCCTGTGTTCTCCATCCAAACACTCACCACCTCTGGGCACTGGTATGGAACATCAACAGCATCTCCTCCACAGCCCAGGGTAGCAGTGTATAGTTTGGGATCATCAGCATACTAATTACCCAACGATATCCCCTGTAGCTTCATATGGATGTTAAAAAGAGGGGAGCAAGGACTGGCCCTGTAAGTGAAGGGACACTCATCAAATCTCTCCTCTCCCATTTGCAGAGGAAGAGCAAAACCACTGCACAACGATGCCCCCAGTCCCTAACCTCCATGGGTGGTTAGTAACAAAAGCGTCTGAAAAGTCTAAAAGGACAAGCGGTGTACACAACCCCCATCCAGGTCCTGACACAGGTCATTCAGCTGAGCAACTGCCACTTCAGTCCCATACTTAAGCCTGAATCCAGACAGAAAAAAATCCAGAAAATCCATGTCCTCTAGGGTGTCCTCTAGAGTCCCCTAGAGTATTTGATCACTGCCACCACTCATTTATCCAAAAAGGGAAAGTTGGAGATCAGAAGATAATTATCCAAGACCACAGGATCAAGAGACAACTTCCTCAGCAAATGCCACACTGGTCTCCTTCAAGGCAGCCATGAGCGGTGCCTCTGATAAGGAGCAATTGACAATCGCACAGATCCATATGGGCACTGCTCCACTTACTTCCAACAGCTAGGATGGCCAGGGGTCCAACCTCTGTGAGGCAGAGGATAATCTAGACAGCGCATACCTACTTTGTTGGAGCTCATGGGCCCAAAAATTACCGTACTTATCAGCATATAACACACACTTTTTCCCCTAAAATTTGGGACTGAAATCCTAGCTGCGTATTATAGGCCAATGTGCGTGTTACACGCCAATGTATAAGCCCCTGAATAAGCCCTGCGGCTTCTCACCTCAAGCCGCAGGGCTGGGAGAGTGGAGCCTTCATTTGAGCCAGGTCTGTAACCAGGGCTGCAACCGCACGCTTCCCACCTCCTCCGATTGATGGCACTTATGCCTCCTCTGTTTGCAGTCTTTAGTAACATCACCCGCGCGGTCCAGCACTCAGTGTGTCAGAGCAAAGCGCTGGCGCTTTGCTCTGACTCATTACTACACGCCGGACCGCACGGATGATGTCACTAAAGTACCGCGAGCTTCCCTCCTCTCTTTGCAGCATTCCGGCGTGTAGTAATGAGCCAGAGCAAAGCACCGGACCGCACGGGTGATGTGAAACACTACTTGTTTCAGTTTCTTAAAACTACCAGTATCCCTAACGGAGTCAAGACAAAAGCCTTTAGCATATACAGCTGGTTTCAAGTTAAAGGTTGTGGAATATGCCTAAGTTTATAATATCTAAGTTTTTTCATTCAAAGAGGTGCTTTTTCTTTCATATTACATATTTACCTTATAAGTGGTATAAATATTAATAAACAAAAAGTTCAGAGCTCCCTTTATTTTGCTTCCAAGTCATTTATTTTAAATTTAAGTTTTTTTACTCAAACTTCCTTCTTAAAATTAAGGTGCGTGTTATACGCCGATAAATGTGGTATCCCAGATAACATGGCAAGAGGATGTGCCAGTTATTACTATAAACTCTGCCCATGTAGAGTCAAGTCTACAGTGAATCTGAGTGATTGTTGGCAAAATGTTGTGCAAATTATTTATAGCAGTTGGGTGGGAGATCTTTCTGATGACTCCTCCCTAAAAGGGGGTCCAGAGATGCTGGCAACTGTCCATCAGTGCAATAAGGGAATAGATGAATCTGCCTCATCTTCCGTATCCCCAAGGTGCAGGCCCAGACATGGGCTCACCCTTATGCTCAGTCAAGTTCATATTTTGTCTTTCTCCACCAGTACTCCAGGCATTGCTTCTGGTGCTTCATTTCCCAGGGGGTCTCAGTAAACCAAGGCACCAAAATGAAGCCGCTCAGGGGTCCAGTCACCAATCCACCTACTAATGGCAGGGACCTGAACTACCCGCCAGTGAACTGGCAACTGCAGAAACCAACAGGATCCATCAGGCACCTGGGCAAACCATTGGAATGGATTCCACCATGGCGGTCATAGGTGGTTCTTAATCACTACTGGATCAGGGCATGATCTGACATGAGTTGAGGTTATCACAGAGTCCTTAAAAGCTAAGGCACACCAGATTGCAGTAATTCTGCGTGAATGTTGACATTGCCTAGGACTGCCATCCTGTAAGTCCTCAGCACATCCACTTTTCCCATTCTTCCACCCAGACCTGAGTTCTAGATACCTTATTGATCTTCTTCCACCAAATCAGATAGCTGAGTTCTTATTCTGGATTAGGGTCCTTGGCCATAGCATCACAGCAAGTTTATAAGCAATTATTTCAGTTGAAAGGGAAACGAGAAAAAGGAGATGATGTGAGACAGTTCATCCCTCTTTACCTCAATTGCCAAGTTATGTCCCCACTGAAGCTGCAGTTTCTTCCTTCTGTGAACCACCCAATAGAGGACCTTCTGCTTCTCCAGATACGTAACCAAATAAGATGTTTGAGGCACCTACATCAGCTCTACTCTTCTCATATCTGCATTACAGTTATTGACTCCAGAAATCAAATCAACCTTTGGGAACACAGCAGAAAGGAAGCCAGTGGTAGCATTAAACAGGCCACTCTTTGAGGGCTGAATATCCAAGAGAGTGTTGGAAAGTCAACTTATTAAACTTTTTCTGGGTAAAGGGCTGCTGTTGGCATTTGGATGCAATGCTGGGGACTAGGATAAATAATGAATTGGATTTCATTTTATTTACATTTAAGTTTAATTAACATGATGGTTTAATATTTTTTTCTTCAATTGCATTCAAAACTAACCAACTTTGAGCAGTCTTTCCAAGGCACGTCCGGCCCAGACACTCAGGTGATGGGACTCTAAGGCATCACGTAGGCAGGATCCGTATGTTTATATCCAAAGAACAGGCATTTCACTGACAGTTATATAAGCAGCCATTCCTGGGGTACCAAACTTTTAAACACTGCATTTGGTTCCTGTGATTAGTATATGGTAAGCAACACAATGTTGTTCTTGCTCTCTGAATGTCCTTGAAGGCGTAGCCTTTCCCCCAGTCCTGCTCAGCGCGTGCTTGCCCCCCGTTGTGAAAGGGAGGCTGAGGAGGCCGATTTGGAATGGGAGCAGGCCGCTCCGTCTTCATCGTGGCCCCTGCGGTTCTTTCACCCTGCCACCGAACTTGGGCGGGTCCCAGATCGGCTGCAGGGAGCCGGCCCGAGGGCTCCACTTGCTGAGGGGACCCGCGGGGAGAGCGGTTCAGCAAATGGAGCCCCTCTGCCACTCCGCTGCCGCTGCTTCCACTGGGGCCCCCAGCGGTCCTGGAAGCATTCCCGCTGCTTTCCTCTGGCAGCAGCAGAGCAGCTGTGTAAGTGCTGATGTGCAGACCCGCTCCTAGGCAGGCGATGGCACCGGGGAGCCCCCTGCCCTTTCCTTAGCTCTTGGGCAATGTGGCCCTTTTTGCTGGGGCTCCTTCCTCATCCCTTCCTCCACACTGCTTTTAATTGTTTTGCTTTTTCATCCAACAGAAAGACAAACACGACACTTCCAACTTCGATAAGGAGTTCACAAGGCAGCCCGTGGAACTGACGCCCACAGACAAACTCTTCATCATGAATTTGGACCAGAATGAGTTTGCAGGCTTCTCCTACACTAACCCTGAGTTTGTCATTCACGTTTAGGCAATCTGGCAAAGACTCCTGCTGTTGTGTTTGCAGGGCTGAACTCCAGGATGCTGTGTGTGTGTGTGTCTGTGTCTGTGTGGGAATGCACGCATGAACCCACCCACACTCTCACAGTCTTTAGTCTTCCAGGGTTAATGGTGCATATGACTCCCTATTCACCTGCCCAGATATGAGCAGAGGTGGCTGGTTGTCTTCAGTGTCCCTTCGTCTTTGTATGCACAAATGGATAGAGATACCCTGATCAATAGAGAGACCTCCATTTGTTCTCTGAGTGGTCAACAGTGGCTAGCATTTTCAGAATCTCTAGACAATGTACTACTGTACGATTTCAGGACTGTGGTCTCAAAGTACCAGATTTACTTCTGTCTTTGTAGTTTGCAATTTCTCTGAAACTGAAATGTTGATCATTTGTGTCTTGGAATGCTAAGCATGTTCCATAGCCTCCACACTTATACCCGCAGCTTTTTGAACTGTGACTCCATATAATTGTTTGGTTGTTGTTCAAAGGTGTCCAGGAGCCAAAAAAGTCAGTATGGTGGCCACAACCATGGGATCAAAGCCCCATTCTTTTTTACATTATGCACCATATTGACTTTTTTGACACTGCCCCCCTCCCAACAACCTGTTGTTCATGCTGGAACCAAACCAAATCCTTCTGTTGGCTTGGAGAACTTCGTGTCCTAGAGTCGTTTCTCTTCTGAACTCGAAAATGAATGTCTCCCTCTTTAGTGGCTATGAACACACCTTTAGAACCGCCAGTCAAGAAAGGAAATTTGAAAAGCCAAATTTCCTTCCCACCTCTACTTAATACAGTTAATGGGTTTAAAAGTAGGGCAGCTTAGGGTTTTACTGCTTTGGGGGCAGGAGAAGGAAGCCAAAAGGGATAGATAGTAAGATGGCATTTTAAAATTACTAGGGTAATTTGCAGTCTTTGGTAAAATCTGGATTTTAAAAACAAACTTTTGTTTATTTTATTATTTGTTTATTAAGTCAATTTTGAGGCTGCCCAACTCCACAGTGACTCTGGACAGCTTACAATTTAATTATAAAACAAAAACGAAACGAAACAAAAAATGATGTATGTGTCAAGACCACCAGAAGACAGAATCAAAAGCCCATGGGGCTCAACCACCATCCTAGTCCAAGGCCTAGGAGAGCCACCAGTTCTTTAACAATTTGCAGCAATTCAAAAGGGTGGGAGCAGCACTGATCTCCAGGGGGATGTCATTCCACAGGGCTGGAATGGTGGTTGTTAGACATTCTGGAAGAATTAGCAGAATTCAATCTCCCCACTTCTTCTTTGGTGACCTGAGCATACGGTGGAGAGTGTTCACAGGAGAAGGACAACGTACCTTGGATTATTTTATCTGATATCACCTGGATCTCAGTGCTGACTAATTTCTTCAAGTATCTGAAACTACACTAACTCTTTCCAAGGTTTGCTATTTCCAGAACTGGTCACACAAGACCATATGTGTTCCCTCCAAGTGCTGTCTTTGAAATCTTGCCAGTATTTGTATTACTTGGTACCAACATTCTTACGGCTGAAAAATGCCAATGTGCCCAAAGAGGAAGACGTGCTTCTCTGAAAAAATCTTTATTCATGACAAATCACAGGCTGTTTTTCCTAGAGTCCCTTCTTGTTTTGTTTGTTTGTTTGATTGATTGATTGACTGATTGATATTGATAGATTTCATTCCTGATGCAAAGACTTAATCTTCTATGTATGTCATGGCTGGAAATAGATTCCTTGTGAATATTCTGGGAAGATAGTTCTGCTCTGCCTCCTTCCACCAAAGTTATGGAGAAACTGAGGAGGAGAAGAGAGAGCTTCTGAAGTCAGACCGCCTTGTCCTGCTGAAGTTAACAAGGAAGACTTTTGGGCCATGGGAGGGTGGCACGTTGGCATGAGCAAAGGTCTGAACTGGAGTCTGCAGAAAATTGGACTGGGATGGCAGCTTTGGTCTTGGGACTCTTTTTGCAACTAGATGCCCTATAAGACCACCCCATGAGCCCACCTCCCCAACCCCACCAACCTTTGGCAATAATCCATTGAAGAGAGTATGGCTTAATTACACATAAATACCTGTAAGAGTATCTTAAAATGGGGACGAGTGACACACACAGCCCACGGGAGGCAAATGCCAGTCCTTTGCATACATGGGCCAGTTTCCTGGCTCTTAACAAAAGAGGTGACTTTTCCAGGTTAGGAGGGGAGGAGATTCGGTCTCCTCCCTCCACAGTCTCTTGAGAGATGCTGTCAGGGAGGGAAGGGAAAAAAACAGCCAGTTGACCCAGAAAACTGATGGAATCGGAAGTCTGGGGTTGGCCTGGCTCTGCTGCCACTTCAGCACCAATGTTATTTTTCACAAGTTCCACGTTTTGCCTGAAGCCACCTTGGACTCTTCTCTAGATATTCTTGGTTTGGGGAGCATGTATCTTATTTTCAAATATATTGCTGTGGAGTTAAAAAAAAAATGGTGGACGTGGGTTGCTTCTGTTTTCATTCTTCCTTATATTAAAATGTCAGCACACTGTATTTTGAAACTCAGTCAAGCCATTCAAATGCTAATGTTTCAAATTCAGATGTTTGTATAGCAACCACAAACAGTGTGATCCCGACTTAGCCGCCGGGCTTTCGGTGGGCTTCCCTTCCAAGGCGAAGGGCTCTGGACTGCGACCTTGGCGTGCAAAACCACAGACAAAAAAGGTGGAAGGCTAAAAGCCCAAGGATACGAATCTTCTTTTTCTCCTCGCTCCCTTTACTCAGAATGAGGGCCCCAAATTCCATGCAGGCCCCATCGTACCAGATCTGGGCTGCCTTTCCATGGCTCTCCACATCTCAAGGAGAGGCTTCAATTTCACCAGGGAAAGAGCACTGAGCATGGCTGGCTGGGGAATTCTGGGAGTTGAAGTCCACACACCTTCAAGTGGCCAAGGTTGAGAAACCCTGCTTTAAAGGCTCAGACAACACTGGATCTGTTCGGGGCTTCATCTAGCCCTGCAGGGTTACTGTCTGAATTGATTATCTTGTCTTCCTGTTCGGATGCCACGCTCCTCCTCCTGGGTCCCCTGGGCACTCAACCCCCTTCTTGACTGTGAGAGGGTGCACTTGGGCCCTGAGGACCAGCCCGGGCTGCCAGGAACCACCTGGCAATGGGAAGAAAACTCTTGCCTGGGGACAAACTTCCCAAGAACCGGGGTCTTGGTGGTATTTCTGCATGAAATCCTCAGTGACATTGCGGTGCCCCGTCCTCACTTCCCAAGACAAGCGCCCTTCCCCTGCCCTTCGGGGGGTACAGCTGTTGAATGGGCAGCAGACAGGTGGCTTTCCTGCCCATGAACAACTATGTAATGACACATTCATGCCGCTTTGAATAATATAGCTGGATCCCCATGGCCCTTTACACAGGCAGGCCTTGCCTCTAAGGGGCTGCCAAGCAGAACTTTCCCTTGCCAGTGGAAGGGGGGCCGTAGGTAGGCCAGGGAGGCATGCTCATGCACAAGGACGTAAATTGAGCTTTGGGCTCTCAGAAAGCTTTCTAGAGGGGACGGGTACTGAAGAGAGACAGGCTTGAAGTAAGAGAGGTGGTCTCATACACATAGGAACATAAGCCGTGCCCTGTTGGATGGGACCCCTGGCCCATCTGGTCCAGCCGCCTGTCCTCACAGGGGCCCACCAACTGCCCAAGGAAGCCCACGAGTCTCCCGGCAGACGGCCGTCAGAGGCAGCCCCACCGCCATCGAGGCTGATAGCCACGGATCCCCAGGGCTTCCATGAATTGGTCCAACCCTCTTTTGAAGCCAGCCAAGCTGGTAGCCAGCACCACACCTCGTGGTAGCGAATTCCAAAGTTGAATTACACGTTGTGTAATAAAAATACTTTCTTTTGTCCTGATTCTTCCAGGATTCAATTTCGTTGAGTGACCTCTGGTTCCAGCCTATTGGGAAGGGGAAAATGGCTTCCCCTTGTCCACTTTATCCACACCAGGCATACTTTTGTACACCTCAGTCATTCGCCTCCTTTCTCGACCCAAACGCCCCACGTGACACCACCTCCCCTCGCACAGAAGCTGCTCCAGCCCCTTGGCCCTCTTAGCTGCCCTCCTCTGAACCTTCTCTAGCTCCACTGTCTCCTTTTTGAGGTGCAGCAGCCAAAAACACATGCAATGTTCCAGATGCAGTCACACCAGGGCATTATGATATTGGTATCTCTATTTTCAATACTATTTCTTATTATCCCTAATATGCTTTTTATGGCAGATGCACTTCATTTAACTGTTTACTATTAGTCCAGACCTCTTTCCTCATCAGTCCCTGTTAGCTCTTATCCCATTAGTTCCAGGGCAGCAACAGAAAGGACGCAGGACATTTTGGACCAGGTGAGGATGGTGGAATTGGACAAGCAAAGACTATGATTACAGGTGTCTTGGCATGCAAGCGTGAGAGAGGCTGGAGCTCTTTGTTGTGTGGGGTGGTCCAATTACCCCTTGGGGGGCAATTTTTAGGGGCCAAAGGCTGTCTTTGATCTCGTCTCATCCTCCATGGAATGTGAACACAGTACAACAACCTGCCTCCTGGAAATCTTGAAATGCTGTCTGGCACGACTTGATTGCAATGTGAATGCTTCAACCCACTTGCCAATTGCCTCTTCCTCATAGGATATATTGTGTGTGAAGCAACTTTAATACTGACCTATAAGTATGATGTGATGGAGAGTTCCACAACTGCTTCTCTTCTCCCATCCCTCCCTCCAGGCAGCAGCATTTTGAGAAAGATTAATTGGACTTACCAAAGGGCACATATGCTAAACAAGACCGGGCCCACTTTCAGATCTTTCCACATGTTAAGTGACTCCAATGGGTGCCAGCAAGCTGTATTTTCCCATAAGAAGCTAGCAGTTCAGTCATATCTGAATCAAATCTCCAGTATTGAGTACTGAGTGCACTTTGTAAACACCTAATTTGGTGTCAGCTTGGAATATAGCTGGGGACCTATCAAGCCGGAATAGAATCCCCCAAAACCTAGGATGTCACCCCTGGAATCCTCTAGAAATTGTTACCAAATGGTAATTTTGTAATTGAACCATTAAAGGAGAAAATGATTAAAAGCATGAGCTAGGAATGTGCAAAGCTTACTCTTCTGTAGACAAAATTTTGGGGAACACCAGACTATTCAATTTTTCTCCCGGGCCCACTAATCAAGCCATTCTAGAAGGGTTGGGATTTTGTGGTACACAAAACTAGGATGCACCATTGTTCCCTGGGAACTCCTGTCCATGGAATAGAGAGCTTTGCACCCATATTCACAATGTTTGATTTTAATTAGTTAAAAGTACATGAAGTGTCATTTTTCATAACCCAAAGCACAGGAACCTTTTAGAGGGTAGCAAGGATTAGCCATAAAGTTACAGTCCCCAGAGTTATTTTGGTACCTGGGGATCCCCCAGCTTTTACTGTGCCATTTAAACAGACAAAAAACAATGGGGAGAATTACTTTGGCTTCTATGACACAATAAGAAGAAAAGGAGACACCCAAACGCCCTTTCTGCCCTGGCTTGCTCCATGTCTTCAGGAGGCCCTACGCAGACTGGCTAAATAGGTGCATTCAGAGCTCCATTGCCTGAATTCTGCTAAGCCCCAGTCTGTGGGACTTTCAGTGGACAACCAGAGGCACGGGGGGCCAGGCCGAAGGAGGACTCCCTGACCCTCCAGCGCATGGTCACGTTCAGCAAGCAGCTGAAAATCATCTCCCCAGAGGCATTTAGGAGCTGCCTCTGGGAGCATTGTTTTACTGAAATGTGACAATTATTTTGTCATTGTTGTAATTGCTAGCTGCCTTTACTGTACTTGGAGAGGGAAAAGTAGGACAAAGATGTAAATAAAGCCATAACAAAGAAATGCAGTGATACCCAGGAACCGACAAACAAAGCGTTCCAAGGGACCTGTTCGCCCCGTCTCACAACGCGGCCTTCTCTTTGCCTTGTCTGCACCAAAGCTTTTGAACTTAGCTGGGTGGGAGGTGGAAGAGAGCAGGGTTCAGCTGCTGAAGAGGTAGAGCAGAACATGGCAGTTCAACCTGCAACATTTCTCCCTGGAAGGGGAGCCTCCTTGAAAATGGTGGCCACTTTTCAAGTGCTCTGGCATACCACATTTCGTGGAGTGGACCATAAAAATGGAAACACAAGCCTCCATTTCATCTTCCACCACCACCTTCATCTGTAGGCTCCTGGCACTGAAATGCTCCAGAACTGACCCCAAGAGCAATGGGAGAGAGGGGTGGGTGGAGCAGGTCCATCAGCTACTGAAATGCGAACGGCTTGCTTCCAAAATCCCTCAAGAGAAGAAACGCTGCCACCGTTTTAGTCACAAATGATACATTTGTGACACTCTTTAATTACTGCAGTTGAAAACAAATGAGTCGGCTTTTTCAAAGGTAATGGCTAATGAAGCCTGAAGCTCTTCCCCCAGTGACTCCCTCTGAGCAGAAGACACCTGCTTGGGTAGGACCAAGCAAGGAGGGACAATCTGAGACCAGCCTGGGCTGCCATGAGGTGGAGCGAGAGGGATCTGCTCACCTTTCTGCACAGGTGGCTCCAGTCCTTCAGGTCATCTGCATGGCAATCTGCTTTCTTTGCAGAACATCCACAGGGCTGCTTGAGGCAATGGAAGGAGCTCCCCTTAAAACTGGCGTGCTGCTGGACTGGAACCAAGAAAGACTGGCTTCAGATCCTACTCAGCCATAAAGCTCACTCACTGAGTGCCTTCAGGAATTTACTCTTTTTCAACTAACATTTCTGTTTGGGAATCAAACGAGCGGCCTGTAGGAGAACCCCAGAGGGGGTTCAGTGAGTGATGAAGCACTATGCTCCTGCACAGCCCCTCCAACAGCAGGACTTCCCTCCCCCTAAGAAGGTTCTACCAAACAAACAATCTGCTGGCCCCAGTTCCAGAGACGTAACAGGCATCCAGAGCAGTTTTCCTTAGGAGAGCAGTTCTGAGAAGCATGATGGTGGTGGCAGTCAGACACTACAGCCCATTTCCATGAGAGAAGATCTCACACCAAACAGTTCTGCAGAAATCTATGCAACAGTTACCTGACAGGGAAAAAACAACCAAATATAGTGTCCAGTCTAAAGGTAAATCCAGAATACACAATTCTTGATGCTGTCCAAAGTTTCTCAGTGATTCGCAAGGATTGTTAGGATCATGTTCTCATTTCCTTCCCTCAAAACATGTTTGTCCTAAAGTTGAGTCAGAAAGGAGAATGAAATGTGATGGTCTGCAATTCTCATGATCCCTAGCCAGATCATTCTGTAGGCTAGAAAGGTGGACATTGCCACAGAATCATAGAACTGTAGAGTTGGAAGGGACCACCAGGACCATCTAGCCCACCCTCTGCAGTGTGCAAGGCGACCAATTAAATCATCCTGGAGAAGTGGCCTCCAGAGGTGGAGAACCCACAACCACTAGAAGTAGGACATTCAAAGTTACAGTCCGTTACCTTATCATTATAATCAACTTAACTGGATTGTCATCAGCATAGCTGGAGGGCATCCGATTTGAGTGAGATTAATTTAAATAACTGTAACCAGTTGAGAGTGTCTGATGATATGTAGCTACCACCCCCTTGAATTTCTTGCTCCAGAATGGATGAACAGTGAGTAGTCAAGAGCTCGAATGCTCCGGGGGAACAAAGACATTTTCTATAAGCATGGCTGCATAGTGGCGTCCATCAGGAAGACATAATGATTTTGCAATAACATACACTTTGTATTGGCCATGGTAATACCCAGGTATTTTACTTTTTTCTCAATCTGAAAACCAGTTTTTGCAATCAATTCTTTCTGATCTTCCATCTTCGTATTTTTTGTTAACATCTTTTTTTTATTGTTAATTTTAAATCCAGCTAACGCACCAAATTCCTTTAACTTTTCCATTAATATTTCAATTCCTTCCATAGGATTTTCCAAAATTAGAACCAAATCATCTGCAAATTCCCTTAAATTGTATACTTTTTTTTAACCTTCACTCCAGCAATTCTCTCATCATGTCTTATCTCACCTGAAAGGATCTGGACTGATCCTCCCTCCCAGAACTTCAGGACCTCATGAATGTTATTTCTTTCTCCCTCCACACTTGGCCTTGCATCAGACTAAAAATGTTGAAAACCCTTTGAGGATCAGTTGAGGTACCAGAAGACAGGGAATCTGAACTGCAACCATGTTATCTGTGTGGTGAAAAAGAAGGGATTTAAAAAAGGAAAAAAATCACCTCTTCCTACCGATCTCATTTCATTGTGGAAATGTGTTGACATAGCATACATTCATTCCAGCCATGGAGTATCTCCCACGCCTTGTTGAAGGGGATGATGCATACTTAGTAGCTGGGTTCTCTGGGCTTCAGGAGATCAATAGCAAAGTTGGGCTGCCTCTATTCCTAGAAAGCCACGCAAAGAGAGCATCTGCAGCTTCCCAAACACTCTCAACACCAGCTTTGCCTCTTCCTAGAAGGAAGTCGTGAACAGGCAACTCCGTAAAAAACAAGATCAAAATCCGAAAGGACCTTGACAGCTGGAATGTTGGACCAGAGCCATTTTGGTAAAACTCAGTAATAATAAATGGAGAGCCCTGAAATTAGAGTTACACCTTTCAAAAATAAGCAACAGAAGTATTGCTTGGGAAAAACTCGAATTGGGTGGGACCTTTGCCATTCCCAAACTCTGGATGAGTCAGCAATGTGGTACAGCTGCTGAAGAAGCTGATATATTTCAGTTAGTTACAGTATTTTTATCCCACTTTTCAGATGATTAGTTTCTCTCCAGCTGGCTCGCTTCAGTTAACCGAGAGAGGTGCTGCCCTCAGGGTTACAGGCTAAGAGAAGGTAGAGGATGGAAGGAGCACGAGGGGAACCTGAAGGAAAGGAACCTGGGCAGCTATAAAGTGGAGATGCTTTTCCTCCTCCAGGAAAATAGAAGTCCAGAAGTGCAGAACTTGATAAACCTTGTGCTCATCCTGAAATACAAGGAGTGGCGGCGGAACTGTGTGGTCTTGCACGTGGGAAAGTTTTAAAGAGAAACTCGCTTCTAAAACCATGAAACCAAATCTCTGAACCTTGGAGTTGGAGGGCACCACAGAGCTGCTGCGCAGTGCAGAATCCCCTAGGCCACCTCCGACAGAGGACCCCCAGCCTCTGTTTGAGACCTCTAGCAGAAAACTCCCCACACTCTAGGGCAGCCTGTGCCGCGGGCTGAGAGCCGGTACAGTCAAGACATTTCTCTCTCTTTCTTTGATTTCCTCTCCCCCCCAGAGAGCTTCCTCTAGCTCTTGCCGGTAGCGCTGACTCTCCCATCACCTCTGTATTAAACTAAATCACTGTTAGCTCCACCCAGAGTCACCATTTTGGGAGAGAAGTGCTTTTTCCAGGACCCTGGGCTCTAATCGCTTCCCTCAGGGAGTCATTTCTCCCTCTGGAATTACCTGTTTCCTTTTGGCAAGTGGCTCCCCAAGGTCACTGTGTATATCTCTAGGGTTGTACAACCCTTGTGTATTATGCTAGAAGTGGTGACAAATGGTACTTTTGAATAAAGATGCAATAATGTAATCAATGTAGACAGCTTTATTTTTTATTCCTTTCTTCAGTAGGCCATCTTTTTCCACACTGCTGCAGACAGGATCAGTGTTTCTGTTGAACTTCCACTATCACTCCAAGTTGCTGTTCTTGGTCCACCTCCATCAGCCCGCACTTCCTAAGAGTGCCCCAGTATCTGCCACCTGCTTTATTCAAATTGTAAAGTTCAACTTTTGGGGCTCCCCACAACAGCTGGTTAACAATGTTGTACAGATCAAGCCTCCACAGTAAAAAATCAATAAAAACCTCCACATTAAGAGAAAAGCTTAAAAATGAATATAACCAGAGCGTCTCAGCAGGACATACTTTACTCGTTCTGAATGCCACTTTCCCCACTAGTGGATCCAAGCAGGGGCTGGCGGGCCATCTGCCTGGACGCCCGGACGCCCAGGCTCCTTCCAGGGAAGGGATGGGGGGGCTCGGGGGGGAGGCAGGGAGCAGCTTTTCCAGCTCACAAAGCGGACGCCTTCTCATAACATTTACGAGCCCGAAAAGACGCTGGCGGGCTCCTTCTGGAGGGAAGCAGGGTCTCTTTCTTAATGCACTGAATAAGACACCCTCCCATCCTCTGGTAGAAAGGCCAACTCTAGAGACATGTTTCTGGTTTCTCCCCTTCGTGTTTGGCCAAGTCAGTCATCTCACAACTTTCGCAAGAACTCTTTGGTAGACACCGTCAACACACGTGCCGTTTTTGTGGGGTTTTTCTATTGTTCTCTGTTTTTAAATGTTTTAACAATTGAACACCACCCAGACTCACTGGGAGTCGGGCAGCATGTAAATTTAATGAATTATTTATTATATTATTATTGCTGCTTACTTTCGGTTCGTTAGTAACTTCAGGTTTTGTCACCTCTATTTCCCTCCTTCGTAATCTCTGTATCTGCTTTGAATTCCTCTTTATTTTTCTTAACCAACGTGTGGAATCAAAACGCAGGACACAAATGCAGAATAATCAAGGCCTCACTGCAGTGCTTATTAGACAGCACGTACTGAGGGGGGACCCCACCAAAGGTTAGTGGGAGACACTCCCCTGCAGGCAAAATGGATGCCCTGACATTTATACAGTTCTACGGGAAGCGGAAGGTGGAAGGAACACTTACGCAGACATATTCATACGACGACGCAGGCAGACCACCCAAATGAGCCATTCTTCTCAGGTTACCTTCTGCCCCTCTGTTATCTGCCATCTACGAGGACAACTGCTATCTACTAGGGAGAAGAAAAGAAGAAACTAATTAGTTCAAGGTGCCAACTGCCAGGAAGAAGGCATCCTCCCTTAAGTTGCTGTGGGGATGTTTGTGATAAGGAGTTTACAATCAGCTTAGTTCACACCAGCTTCAAAGGTGCTGCACATTCCTTTATATTTCAGTTTTATTAAGGCGATCCCATTCATCTGAGGCCTCTAAAAACTTGCTTCTTTCACCCAAAAACTTGCTTCTTTCACCAAAGGTATATTTTCCTCATAAATAAACATGAATTTAACCTGTTTTTTTATTATTGTTGTGCTTTTAGGCAATTAAAAGATATTAGTTACATTACTCAAAATCATTTTCACATTCTGTATTGATGCAACTTCTGTTTTTTTCCACATTTGGTTAAGGGTTCCATTTTCAGCAATAAACTTTTTCAGTTCTAAAAGCTTCTGTGCTGTCATCATCCACACCGACGGCCCTCTGCATGTGACGTTTTGCCAGACGTGCGGGAAACATTCTAACTCAGCTACTGTACGTGGGTCCTTGAGTGAGCATTGTGGAGAGCTTTCACCCTCTTGACTTTTGCTGTTGACTTTCTTCTTACCAATCTTCTCATTTTAAAAACAAAAATCCTCTTCTGAAGTTGAACCTAGTATCAAATGTCACCATCAGGACTCAAGGCCTGGAAAATCAGAAGAAAAGGATAGTGAACTGGAAGATCAAGTAGACAAAGAGTGCTATCAATTTAGGGCTCTGCCAAGCTTTCTTTCCTTTCCTTTCCTTCTTTTTCCTCTCCTCTCCTCCCCTCCCCTCCCCTCCCCTCCCCTTCTCTCTCTCTCTCTCCAGAAGATTATTTCAGTAAATTCTACAGTAGGACACATTGAATCTAGATACGGGTGATGATTAAGCAAACAATTAAGATAGTAGTTTCATGATACCTTTTCAACTTTTTCAGTGTTTTGAAAATGGGCATAGCAGTTTCTTCTCAGAATAAGCTTAGGCTGATTCATTGAAGATTTTCTAGTGGGAAGACCTACTCCCTGTCATTCACTTTAGCTGCACATTTTTTCATTGGAAATTTTATAAGACTATGAAAATTACAAGTTCAACAGGAAGCATGAATAAGCCTGTGCCAAAGCAAGTTGGACATCAGGTGAGAATGCTGAGGATGATGCCTTTAAGTAGGGCAGCAGGGGAAGGGCAAGAAAACTAGACATTTAATGCAGAAGAAAAGCACTGCTCTCCTTCCTTGGGGAAGTTCTGAGGAGCAAAAGGATAGTGTTATAGGTGGAAGAAGCCAGTGTCATCACACAGTCCCCTGGACGTTTCATTTCTACTGCCAAGATTCTACTTCAACACAAGAGCAAAGGAGGGTTACCAAGAGACCTTTGACTACACTGACTTAGGCTTTTGAGAGATGTGGTCCAAAGCCCTCTTGAAGGTAGGAAATGGGGGAAACTGAATTGAAAACAGAAACTCAGAAAATGTGAAGAAGGAAAAGTTGCTCCAGAATGCCTTTTCCTGGTAATTTTTTTTTTAAATTTCAACCAATGTCAACATGCACCAGAAAACGTACATTTCAGTGACCAGTCTCAAGGGATGATATGTGAACCTAGGTCATACCTAATGAGGGATCCAGCCTGCCTGGGCTTACTAAAAGGAAAGGAGGCCCTGGCCCTGGCCCTGGCCCTGGCCCTGGCCCTGGCCCTGGCAGACAGCAGAGGCCTGTCTGTGGTGTCCGGGGCCAGTGAGCAGGAGACTGATTTATGCAGCAGGATTTCATGCTTCTTGCACACTGCCTGCAGCTCCTGAGCTCAGAGGCTGGAAAACATGGTGTCCAAATTTAGACTTGGTGGAGCCTCCACCCAGCTCTGGCCTGGCCCTGAAAACCAACTATCAGAAAGCTGCAACTTGGGGCTGGGGAAGAGACTCCCCAGATTGCGCTAAACTCCAACCTCTCCTTTCTGGCAGCCTCTTCTGTGAAGTCAGTCTTTCTACCCCACTATCCTCACTAAAGGAAAAGGCAGACCTTAACCAAAAGGGCCAAACAAGGTAAAGTCTACCAGACACTTAGCAACAATAATTGCATGTTGATATCTGCATGTAATTATCATAATGCTTAGACCATATCCAAGCAAATAATTTGTTTCCATAATGCATACACAGAGAGAGGCTTTAAATAAATCTTCAATTCTAAAGTGATTTTGTCAGAAAAGCATTTCAAAAGGTTAGGTGAGTCATAATCCGAGCCAATCAGCAGTAAAAGGAAGCTGAAGAAATCCTTGGGGAAAACATTCCACGGCTGTGGAAAAGGGCCAGTCAGGATGTTTTTGCCCCTCTAGGGTGTGGATGAGTAAGGGTTTTTTTGTGTTGATCAATACTAATGTTTCCCCAATCTGCCAGTTTCTCACTGGCCCTGTTTGGCTACGATTCTGGCAGTGCTATTTTATTGTTAGAAGAATGATGTGCGTGGTTCATAAGTGTAGATATAAAGTATGAATGGTGGCACTTCCACAGATCCACCCTATCAGATACCAGAAAAACCTAATCTGCCCCCCACTCCCACCCCAGGTGGCTTGAGGCAAGACTTCCCCAATGTCCTCCATCTGCGTTGAACGTCAGCTTCCAATCGTCTCGAGCCCTCTGTAATGGTGGGTGGGAAGGGCCTTGGGAGACAGGGCAAAGAGACCAGCCAAGGGGAGGGTCAGATAAGAGGCAGCTGAGCCCGCAGCAGGAATGTGGGCAGGGCAAGAGGCTCAGAAGGGTCCCTCCCTCGTTTCTTGGGCTGTAAAGGGGATGGGGGAGGGGAGAGAAGTACTTTCACACTTGCAAGACTCAGTTAATGCAGCCTTACAATAAGCAATGAGCATGAAATTGAGCAAACTCAGGGAGGCAGTGAAAGATAGGAAGGCCTGGCGCAATATGGTTCATGGGGTCACAAAGAGTCGGACACGACTTAACGACTGAACAACAACAAAAGCTCATCTGGTGTTTCCTGTCTGCTCTATGTAGTAAGGCTGACATCTTCAAGGCTGAAGCAGAAGTATAGGCATTGTAGTTAATTACATCTGAGTGAGCCAGGTTGGGGCAGGTTGTTTACAACAGCTGTAATCACCACCACCACCCGCCGCCACCATCTCTCATGACTTTTCTTCCCACTGCTATGCACATTCAGACCCTATTCTTGGAGGAAGAAGTCTGCTCTTTCCCAGGCTGTGATGGGTATTAATTTGTAGGATTTATATAGTCCACATTTCTTCAAGGAGATCAAAGTATAGTTTCACTGCAAGCTCAGAGAGACCTCCAAATATCAGAAGATCATTCCCTCCCCGTTAACCCTGAAGGAAGAAACCAAGCCAAACCAATCAGTCCGGTTGGTTAACCAACGTTCTCCTAACCAAGTGTGGCTCTCTTAGACTAACTAGTGTTTCTTCAGGCATTCTGGAGAATTCTGGTGAGTGGTTGTGCTCTGGGGCAGAGTCCTTTTATTTTTACGACCCAGGGAACCACGAGTGTGATGAGGCATTCATTTCCAAACTCTTTCTGCATTGGTTCAGCCTCCACATGGTCGCAGCAAGAAAGGTGGTTGTTACCAGAACCATCAGGAATATTCCCATTTTCTCTCCAGATGAAAGTTGAAACATCTACTTGGCCCACGAAATGGCGCCTTGTCTGGAAAACTCTTCGGGCAAAGGAGGGCCAGGAGCCCAGCCCAGCCCAGCAGTCTCCTTTCCACAGCCCCAGACCCTGCTTCAGATTGTTTTCCACAGCAGAAGGACACAGCACATTCCATCTAAAGCTGAGAAGAACTCTGGGTAACTTTCGATTTTCCATTTTCAAAAATGGTTGCAATTTTCCCTAGATGTCGTCTTAGAACTGTGATTTAATGCAAAAGTTAGGCTTCAACGTCAAGCCAGGTTTTTCCCCCCTATTCTCAATGGCATTTTGCTTACTAAACACCATGATAACGGATTTTAGGGTAACTTGAAAGCTCCCTCACTCTTTTGTGACATTATGTTTGATTGTAATAAATCTGCACACCTTTTGGGGTATTTTTCTCAGGGCCTAACAGGCCTTTTAAGTGCCTCTGAGGAACTCACAAGAGGCACATGAGAGCTGCTGTTTGTTACTGGGATCAGAAAGCTCTGAAGTACACATTTTTTGTGATCCTTTATAAGCTTCTGTGGCTGGTGGCAAATTGAAAATGCTGCTTCCTCCCTTCCTCCCTTCCAGGAATCTGTTAAAGGCGAATCCAGCTTTGAGGCAAGGTCAGTTCCCGGTAACAACACAGACACTCTGTGTACTTTTCTTGGCAGCAATATGACCTGGTTCCTTTCCAGATGTCTTCTCAGCTTCCAAACTTGGCTCCCCATGCAGGGCTTTCTTGGGGACCGTCCACCAAGTTCTCACTAAGCGCGGGCCTGACTGGCTCTTTGAGAGCAGCCATGTGCGCTAAATGCTCTCACCTGCCCGGCTGCCGTTTGTGGAATCTATTTTACTGCCACAGTCTTGGGATATCTCTAGTGCTATGACAGAGGGAGAAAATAAAATCCAAATATCAAAGCTGCTTCCATGGAACCAGTCCCAAGCACACTTTGACCTTTCATGGCAGGAAGACATTAGGACAGGAGTTTACCCTTTGTCCTCCTCTTGCTTGCCAGCCACTGAAAAGCCCTTGGAGGCATCAGTATTTTCAGTGATACCTTTATTAATTGAAACTTCCCCTTTCCTTCCACAAACAGACAAGGCTTTTTGGCTCACAGCTTGAGTGCTTGGTTCACATCAAGCTGATTCCTGCTCATCGGAAAGCCATCTGCCTCGGGAGCTCAGCGGCTCCTGGCTGTTCCCGGCTACAGAAACCTGGGCTCTCGAGAGGCAGACCTGCCCCTGCCCCTGCCCCTGCCCCTCGCTCGGCTGGGGACTGGCTTGCTCCGCGGCTGGCCGAGGCAGAAGGCGGCTGGGCTGGCTGCACAACCTCCAGCAGACTGGTGCTGCTGCCAACCGTGTGCCGATCCTTGCTTCCCTGTGGCGTATCAACCGCCAGGCAACTCCTGGCCCAGTGAAAAGAGGGGCTGGCCGAGGACACAATGGCTCTGGAGCCACGCCCTGGACTGGGTTTTCCGCCACTTGATGGATTTTCCTACGGCCACAGGTGGGACAAGGAACCGCCGGAGCAGCTCCTCCGATCGATCCGCCCAGGCTCGGTTTTGGGACTTCTCCTGCCGGCCGTAGCAGCCCTGGCTGAATCCCCTTTGGCTGAGCCCGCCCTCTGCTTTTCGGTCCGGGGCGTCTCTGCCCGAGGCTCCACCGGACCTTCACCTGTTGGCTAAGTCCTGCTGGAGCCCGGGACTCGCCCCTCCCGACCCACGGAAGCCGCGCGGGGGGTTCGGGCTCGGGCAGATGGCCGCGGGCAGCACCAGTTTGGATGGCCGGCAGCCTTCCTGGGGATCCACCCTTCGGCCTGGGGAAGGGGACGCGCGGGCCGGGCTCCTTGGCGAGGATGTGACCGTCCCCCGTCCCGTGGGATCAGCAGCGTCCTCCGATCCCCGCTGCGCCGCCGCGTCTTCCCCGCTCAGCGGCTGGCTGCGGCACCCCGGCTCCCTTCCAGCGCAGGCGAGGAAGCGGGCGGCGGACTGGGACGGGCCGGCCGGCCGGCCGGCCGGCGCCCGCCCCCCGCAAGGGCAACCCACCGCTCGCAGCCCGGGCCGGCGGAGGGGAGGGGAGGGGAGGGCGGCGCCTCCAGTCGCGGCCCGGGCGGGAGCGGCGCTGTCCGCTTCAGCACCGCCGCCGGCTCGGAGCGCTCCGCGCCTGCCGCCTGCGCAGGGCTCCCGGGGGCCGCCGGGCTGCGGGCGCGGGAGGGGCTGCCGTGACGGGCTTCCTGCCTCCCTCCTCCCGCCGGCCGCGCTGCCGCCGCCGCCGCCGCCGCCGCCGCCGCCGCCACCGCCTCCCCTCGCCGCCTGCTGCTCTGGCGGGCTGGCGCTGGCGCTGGCTCCGGCACACGCACGCAGCGCGCCGCGCTCGCCGGAGCCCTCGCCTTCCCTCCCGCCGCGGAGCGCGCCCGGGGATGGGGCTCCGGCGCCGGGCTGCCACTCAGCCGCGCGCCCCGTCCCAGCGGGGCCGGCCGGGCAGGGAGTCCGCAGCGGGGCCGCTCCTCGCCGGCGCGGCGCCTCCTCGGGGCTGAGCGCAGCCTGGCTCGGCCGGCCGGCTGGCCGCTGCCCGCCCGCCCGCCCGCGGGGCCATGCGCGGCGATGAGGATGTGTGAGCGCGGCGTCCAGATGCTGATCACCACCCTGGGAGCCTTCGCCGCCTTCAGCCTCATGACCATCGCGGTGGGCACCGACTACTGGCTCTACTCCCGCGGCGTCTGCAGGACCAAGTCCAGCGGCGACAACGACACCAGCCGGAAGAACGAGGAAGTCCTGACGCACTCGGGCTTGTGGCGGACCTGCTGCCTGGAAGGTAGGCGGGCGGCTCCGGCCCGGGGGGCGCCGGGCGGGCGGCACAGGCCGCCTCCCGGCCTGCCTTCGGGCGCCGGGCGAGGCGGCCCCGGGCGCCGGCCCCGCGCGGCTGGGGAGCGGCCGGGGGCTCTTTGGCCGGCTTCACCTGTTGCCCCTGCGCGCCGCGTCCGGCCGAAAGGAGCCCGAAGCCACGCGAGGGAGCCCGCCTGTCGGGGCTGCAGACAAGCCTCTCTGGGGCGGGGGCTTGGAGCCTCTGCGGCCGCGGGAAGGGCGAGCAGCGGATGCTACGGGGCAACCTGGCCCCTCTCTTGGCTCTGGGCATCCCCCACCTCATGCCAGTCCTGCTGAGGGAGGGAGTTGCAGAGGTGGAGCAGCAGCGAGCCAGAAGTCCGTCCATCCGTCCGTCCTTCCCCTCATCCCCACCATAGGCGTCTCCTATCTGCAGGAAAGACATGGGTTCCTTCATCTGCATGGCATCTCCTTGAAATCTCACGCCCCCCCCCCCCCCCCGCATACACACAGACAACAGGCAGAGCGTGTGAAGAGGTGGAGCAGCAGGTCTGCAGTTCCGAAACAAGCCCTCTTGGCAGGTCTGGTGCTTCTCTTTCAAGCCACAGGCAAAGCGCGTCGCAGTCTTTTGTCTCAGGGTTTGCCGGAAAGGAAGGCTGCTCTGATCCGAACAGCCTCAACTTCCCAAAAGCTGCACCGTGAAGCATGTTCCTCCATGTGTGTGTATGTGTGTGCATAGCTGCTTGTGTACATCTCCCTCTGTAGACCCAGAGAGTCATGGGGAAGCGCTCCTGCCCCTGACCGCTGGTCTCTCGCATCCGCCAGACTGTGTGTGGGTGAGAGGCATCTGGAGCCCACACCCGGGATCTGCAGCATGAATCAAGGTGGGAGAAGGGGCTCTCCCGCTCACAGCGCTTACGGAGGCAGCCCCCTCCCCATGCACCTCCAGCCCAGAGGCCACTGTGCTGCATTTTCCAGTCTCCCCCCCAGGAAGCTTCAGATCACCTTGCACAAGCGGCTCTTGCTCCAAGAGAAGAACGTTTGCGCTGGAGGGGGCCCTCAGCCCACAGGTAGCTAAGGAAGCAAGGCAGAAGGTTAGCTGGGGAAGTTGACAGTCCCTCACGCCTGGCCGGAGCATGAAAGTATATGGCCAGCTTTATAGAACCAGCTGATTATCAAACATGTTTTGGAGATGTATCGGACAGAGAGTGAATGAAGAAGATGACAGCAGCTCACAGGTTATTTAGAAGGCAATTCCACTTGTCGCTTTCTTCCTTAAAAGAGACCCTAATATAACCTTTCTACCTCACTTGGGCCACACTTTGTGCTCAGCTGCTTCTCCCCCCGCCCCATCCCACCCACTCCTTTTTCTTCTCTTTTTGGTAGTTCAGTCATTCAATTGCTTCCAAGTCTTTGTGACCCAATGAACATCATTTCCCCAGGACTGTCCGTCCATAACTGCTTCTTAGCATTCTTGTAAGTTCCTGCCATCGGTGACAATTTCCAGCCACCTTGTCTTCAGTTGGCCTCTTCCATTCTTCCAGGCATCAGAGTCTTTTGTGATTCACATGATATGTCCAAAATATTCCAGCATTAGCATCATTATTCATGCTTTCAGTGAGCAGTGTGATTTAACTTCATCATCTGGTATTGAACTATTTGTTCTTCTGGTGAGCCAACATATTCCCAACTATTTTCTTCAGAACTACAATACAAAGCATCAATTTTTCTTTGTTCAGCTTTTCTGATGGTCCAGCTACACAGCCATATGTTACAGCTGGGGAAACTACAGCCCTGGCAATATATTGACAGTGTGATGTCTCTGCAGTTCCACATTTTATCTAGATCTATCATAGTTTTTCTCCCGAGTAGCAGATGTCTCTATATCATTGCTACAGTCACCATCACAGTAAATTTTTGTGTCTGGAAAGATAAAGTTTGTTATCATTCCACCTTTTTGCATCAACATAATCCTTTTTTTTTCCCCACTTAAAATATTGAGCAGCAGACTGGCTTTTGCACTCTCTTCATTTGGCATCCACAAGAAGTTCCTTTTCCTCTCCACTAGCCATCAACATATCTGAGATTGTTGTTGTTTCTCCCAACAAAATTTAATTTCAATTACTTCCAGTCCAGCATTCCTCATGCTTTATTTAGCATATGTTAAATAAATAAGGTGACTGTGTACAACCTTGGCACACTCTTTCCCCAACTAGTTACTCCGTATGCCATTCTAACTGTTGCTTCCTGGTCAACTCCCATGCCGTTTCCACTATCCAACAGCTGTTAGCAAAGGGATCTCAGGTGCCCCTGTCCCTTCTGAACAAGGCTTGAACATCTGGCAATTTTCATTTCGTATATTGTTGAAGTTTGGATTGCAAAATCTTGAGCATTGCCTTACTAGAATGTGAGGTAAGTGCAATTTTTTGGTTGTTCCTGCCCTTTTTTGCTTTGGGATATAAATGGACCTTTTCTGATCTCTTGGGCACTGCTGTTTTTCATACCCACTTACAAACCATGTAGCGCTTTATTATGACAAGCCCTCCCCACACCTCACGGCAATCTTTTGTAAGAGCTTTCCACCTAGAGGTCTTCTTCTACCTAAACGGCTTTGCGTTGCACCTGCTGCGCCAGCCATAATACAGTCCTGGGTCTCATTCTTCTGACGCAGAAAAGGAGAGGGAGCAAAGGCCTCCATGCTCAGGACAGGGTGAAACAGGCTAGGTGGTTGGACGGGAAGTTTTGTCTGCTTCCAGTAGCTATTTCTGGGGGCCCCAAGCACAGTCTGCCTCTGTCTTGGTTGTGAGCGGCTTCTGGCTGCTTCATGAGTCTCCTTGTTATGCACTTTGCGATGGGGAATAATCCAATTCCAAGGAAAGGCCTGTCTGCTTGGAATTTGGGGGGTGGGGGCTGGAAACAGCCGCCAAAACTGAGCCGTGAATGGGGATGCTTGTGAGAACGTGGCCTAGTTTGTGCGTGTGGCTAGAATGACCTTATGGACAGCACTGCAGATACGCTCAGACGGTGTCATTTGCTGATCAGCAAAGGCAGGTGCTTGCTTACGGCCTAAAACAAATCTCCTTTCGCGTTTAGCCTGCTAGAGCACAGGGCTGGTGCTTAATATGGATTATTAGAAGACTGGAAGGGGTGACTTTGTGGAGCAAATCGAGGACCTTCCTTGAGAAATGGGTGGGAGCAGGACCTTGGGGGGATGGGATTCTGTGCGGCAAAGTGGGGGCTGTAAACTTCTACTGTATAAGGCTCCTCCAGATCCCCACCCAGGAACTAAACAAAACCCAAAGCAGGAGCCACATTTTAGGCCCCCCAACGCTGGGGGGGGCTTTAGCAGTGATGGAGGAGCTGCTGCTGACGTCTCTCGCTTATTACTTCCTGAAAGAAGGTCCAGAAGAGCCCTCCGCACTGGGAATTCTCTTCCCAAACTATGAATGGTGATTTGTAGCATTATTTATAGGCTGTTTCCTGAGAGCCCGGCCCTGACAAGGCAACGTGCCGAGAGAGGAGTTCCGAGGGTCAGAGCTACTCAGGGGAGTGTGAGTAACGGTGGAATAAGGGCTACCCGACCTGGGGGACAAACATCTGAGCAACTACCAGATGCCCACAAGGAGAGACAGGAAAACCCACGCTCTGCTGCTGTCTGGTGGCCTTCTGCAGTTCTGCAGCCCTCGCGAGAGGCATCTGCGCAATCAGGTCCCCCAGGGGAGGCTGCAGCAGGAAGAGGTCTCCAGTGCGGGTCACAGCAGCGCCTTAGCACGGGGCACCCCGGCCTTTGGCTGTCTCCCCCCACCCACCCAACAGTTGGGTGAAAACTGAAAAGCACTGATTTGTGCATTCTCTGTATTAAAATTGAATATAATGAAGTGGGACTTACCTCTTCTGCTCCCGCGTTTTCCTCATCTGTTCAGCCTACAGTTTTGGATGTGCCCAAGAGCATCCCCCGACACTTTCAGGAGCTGGCACAGCCCTTCTGTCCCGGGTTTGGCAGCTCTCCCCAAAAGGAGCCCCTGGCTGGACCTTCGCTCCAGCCTCCGCGGCCTGAAGGTCTGAAGGAAGCGGGAAAGGGCAGGCAGGCACCACCAACCCTATCCCAGGATTCCACTGCCGCGCCCGCCCCGCGGGGGGTCTCCCTCAGGGACCAGGCGGTTGCCCCAAGGAAGGGCACAGCAGCCTCCTCCAGAGAGCTGGCGTCCAGGCCAGGGGTCAGGAGCTTGTCCTGCAAACAAGGGCTTTGGCCCCACATTGGGCTAGCTAAGTGGTGGTTTTTCTACTATAGGCTGTAACACAGTTGCCAACGTTTGAAGTAGCCTCCGCAGCTGTGTTTTGAGCAAGGATTTTTGCCAACCAGACAGCTGTAAAGAGCAGATGAGGACAGGCGGTGGAGTGCAAAGGCCAGTTGCCAACAATGCAGGGGGTGGAAGTGAGGGGCTGCCACAAGAAGCCGTGGCACCCCCTCCCACTTGCTCTTTGCCTCAGAAACCAGCTTGTTCTGTGGTCTGCTCACTGAACCAATCCTTGGAAAGTCACGTTTGCCTCCAGCAAAACGAACAAAACAGGGCAGCAGTGCTGGTGAAAGGAGGGCAGAGAGAGGCAGCCGGGATCTGGCCAGGATTTTGCACAGCTCACCTGCACTTTCATAAACAAGCTGGGCTGGGGCTGGGACCCAGAGCCGCCCCGGCAGCCCCACGGGCGGAGGGGGCAGCTCCCTGCAGCCGGCGTTCGCGCCTCCTAAATCCTAAGACAGGCCGGGTGAAGGGGGCTTTCCGCACAGGTTTTTCCCCATAGGGTTACGTCAAGTATAAATGCCACTGCTGTTCTGCAGAGGTCTGTGAACGATTATTGGCTGTCAGAGCTAGACGTAGCCTCCACAAGCAGAAATAGTATACCTGTGAATATTATAGGTTGGGGTCAACCGCATGCCAGACGCGCACATTTTCTCCCTGCAAATGATATCCCGAGAGTGGCAGGGCCTGATTTCCGTGGCATAAAGGTTGGTGTTCACGAGATCGACTCCTGCGGTTCCAGGAGCCGTTGGAGGGCTGGGGGTCCTTGCGGTGGGGGAGGAAAGGCAACCTGTCTGTTCTTGAGACCATGACTTTGGGAAATACGAACGCAAAAGAACTCCTCCTTTCTTCGTCTCTCCCCTGGCCAAATGAACCCCATTTGCACAGTCTGCCCCCAAAGGAGGCCCCTCGGGAGAAGCGGGGGAGGCTGTGGAGCAGGAGAGCTGCCCCATGGCTGAGAACAGGTGGGGCTGGAGGCATCCGAGGCCGGTTCAGGCCACGTGCTTCGCCAGCTGCATTCACACGAGAATGCAGGACCCAGTTTCAGTTCTTTTCTTTTGGAGATTGCAAATCCAGCCTGCTTGGTTAGGTTATGATTCAAGATACTATGCAGACCCAGGAAGCGAATTGATTCAGCCAACAAGTGAAGCTTGTTGTGTAAACTCAGTCCTGTTGCTAGCATGAGTAGTGTGAGGCAATGGAGCTTCACTGCAGATCGACCGGCTCAGAAAAGAGTTAGGATGCTCTGGAGGAGAAAGACCGTGGGACGCAGTGGGGGCTACTCTGTAGTAGGCAGACACGGGATTCTGCCAAAATCAGAGTTCAGAAAACGTCACTTGGCTGAATTGGGACTGCTTCTTGGTTCTGTGCCCTCACGTGGCATTGTTTTGGGGGCCTTGCGAAATAGGTGCACTTTGTAACTAACCACAATAATATTTGCTGGTTTTGCACTTTTCTATGAATTGGTTCTACTATTCTTCCAATCAGTTTCATAGCATATTGAACTGAAAGAGTATCAGCATCTATTGCAATTTAACAGAAACACAAGAGAACATTAAAAAAAAAAAAAAAAAAAGATAGAAAACTTGACCATAAAGAGGTAGGCTTTTTTCATAAAGTTTACTGGGCAACTGATAGCAGATTTATATTTTATAAATTAGCTTGTGCAGAAAAATAGACTCTAAAGCTTGACTAAAACAGGTCATCTGTTTTCTCTGTATAGGGAAATAAAATTACTGCTTGAACTTTTATTTTTTTTCAAATTAAATCTCAACATATGGTCACAGTTTATTTTGAGTTGTGTATTTTATATTACTGTTGTTGGTCTTGGAATAGTTGTATATAAATTCAAAGCCTCATAGACTGAAGTGAAGTTTGGGATGTTTTCCTTCAAATACTGCGAAAAAATACAAAAAGTAAAAAGAAAGGCTGGCTGTATATATGTACGTGAACATACCTATACGAGTATACAGACTATCCAATACAGTAATTCAAAGTAATATCGATAGCTTCATTTTTAAAATTTCCTTCTGGTGTAGATTTTAAGGCATGAAGATATGTAGAAAGCAAGCCAAGAAATGCACAATGGAAAGGGGTGGGATTGCGCAAGACGTCCAGGAGTTTGGGGAAATTCTGTAAGTGATGCCCATTTTGAGTCCTCGGTGAAAACGCTTTCACTGTGCTGCGTTGGAGATCCAGTCAGACTTGCTTGAGTGAAGAGCCTGGGAAGAGAGGATGAGGACGCGGGACGCTGTTGGACTGGGAAGGTGGGCTTTTGCTGGCAGCGGTGGGCCAGCTTCGCTCAGCATCCTGAGCGTCCTTTCGAAGCGCGGGCACTTGGCTGTCAGCGCCCCCAGTTTTTCCGACAGGAATGTTGTAATCACCGCTAGCTTAAGCTGTAGAGACCAAATGAGAAAGTAACTACCTTGCATTCAGAAATCTAGCATATGAGGAAGAAGGGTATGCTAGAACTGATAACTGTGTGCAGGAAGCTGTTTTGTTTCTGTTGGCTTGGTTTTAATGTGAAGGATACTGGAGACTTTTCTTAACTGTGGCCCAATTCAGTCATATATAACCCTCCCCTCCAGTCAAGCAGATCTTCCACATCAGTTACAGATTATATCGACCTCTTAGAAGATTGTGCTCCATCGCTGGAGGTTTTCAAGGAAAGATTGCACAACCATTTATCCGAGATGGTCTGAGGACTCCTGCCTTGGGCAGGGGGTTGGACTAGAAGACCTCCAGGGTCCCTTCCAACCCGAGGATTCTATGATTCTGAGATCATCTTCCTTGCCCAACGTTTCGGATTGTGCCTTCCTCTTCTCTGGGAAGGCAGGTTGTGGGGAGGGGGGGTTGTCAACATGGGCTTTTCACTGCCAGGATCACAGCCAGCTGAAAGAAACTACATCAGTGGCATCCCATCCTTGGCAGCAGTGGGGAGGAACTGCCCTAGGTCCAACCCCAGATTTGGTGCAATGTTGGCGAGAAAAGACTGTGGTGCCAGCAGGACAATCCTCATCCAACACTGGTGGTGCAGAGCATGGACACAAAGCTGCAGCAAGAGCACCAGCAGCCATGCCCAGTTATTTAAGACACTGTTGGGGCTGCAACAGCCCACAAAGAGAAGGCGGTTGGTAGCAACCTCAAGCCAACATTTAGAAGCAGGTCTGGTATCTTGACTGGTAGCCATTATGCTTCAGGAAATACATCAAAAGTTCCTGAATAAACTACGTTGTCTTGGGCCTCTACAGCACTTTTGGTTGTAGCCTGTTGATGAAAGGGCTCCACTGTTGAACGTCAGGACTCTGGAAGGGCATAGAGTGGTTGCAGAAGGAGAAGGACATTGTACAAAGTCCCTGTAGTTGAGCCTTCTCTTTCTTCATTGTAGTTCTGGGTTACCTCTCCTGGGGACTAAAGATTCAGATGGTTTAACTACCATTCTTGACCTGAATATTAGTTTGAATTTTAAATTTATAAAATACACAGGAAATCCTTATATCCATATCTGTATCTATCTTAAAGTAGAGTAAGGCCTCATCTACGCTCTGGCTCTGACTACCCTAGAAAAGCCCTGCCAAAGCCCTGCTATTTGGCATTGCTTGGGCTCTAATGAGCCACAACCTGATACAAATCTTGGCTTTCAGGAGGTGGGGGGGAGAGATGCAAGGGGCCAGCAGGAAGCCAGACTCAGCCTTTTGATTAAGCAGCCATCTTGCTGGGCTAAATGTAGAGTCCCGCCTGGTAACTGGGGACTTTCTTATTCCTTTGTTCATATATATTGGCAGAACTCAGCAACGGGTCAATAATCAGCTGTCAGTGTGGTGTCTGCAAGAAAACGTAACATCTAAGCTTTCACTACAACATCTGAAATTCAGACATAATGGTGAACCACAAACAGGGCAATGAATTGCCCTTCCTTGAAGGGCTCCCAAGTTCAGTTCCTTGAACCAATTGTGTTCTTGGGAACCAGGACCAAGGAACTCACCAAGATTGATATTTAAATAAGATGTACAAATTTGCACATTTCATTAACTGTCACCACTATCATCGTTGCTCCCACTAATTGCAAGCTCAGAAAGTTAAGTGTTAATCATTTTGTATGTGAGACAGGCTCATTTAAAATCAAGGTGACCTTGCAAGGCTTCAGAGTCAGGCTGGCCTTAAGGGCTGGGAAGAATACCCTGCAACACTTTGTTCAAAATCCTGTAGGAGATCCTATAATCTTCAGAATTTTCAGGATTTTCCACATCATTTCATGAAAAACATTGTATCAGGAATAAAGGTAGGATGGGTTCAAATGCTCACATTGAAGTAAATGGAGAACGCTGTACAAATGCCAGTCCTCGATGCTACCACATCTACAGATGAAATGGAGGTTAAGACTTGACACCATGCTGGTGCCAGAAGAAACGGCTGGCAGAAGTGAAGAGCATGGCGCAGAGCTACCTCCATCTTCCTCACATCTGCAGAGCCGAGAGCACAGAAGCGAGATGGAGATGGAGAAGCAGCTCTTTGTCCACAAAGCCAGTGACCTGCACCAGGGAACCCTCTCCTTCAGACCAGGGAAGAATGAAAGAGCAGAGAAATCACATTTATGTTTTCAAATCCTTCACAGGCATACTTTCAGGACTCCAGATGTAAAGACCGTCCTGACTCTCAACTCATGCTGTCACCCTGTTCAGAGACAAGACTCCCGACATTGGTAAACTGGAAGAAAGACGCAAAGAAACAAAGCTTTTGCGTATCCTCTTTAAGCCCCAGCACCTTGCACGTGATCCCAGAATGTGTCCTTCCCTACACCATGAGCATACAATTATTTTGGCTTATCATTTCCCTGTTACTCAATAGGTATTTTATACTCTAGGCGCTAAAGCAGGGGGGAGGCTGTTGGCCATCAAGCAGGCCAGCCCCTTTCTGCAGAAGCGATGACCTCTTCCTTTCATATTGTCAGAGCTTAGGACCTGTTTTCTATCAGCAGCAGAAAGGAGCAAATGGAGCGAAACAAGTAGTAAATAGCAAGTAGAGTAGAAGCAAAGTTCCAGTGTAGGCCATTATAATGCCTACAACGTCTCTTGGTGAAGGAATGCCCACCTAGCATCCCTGGGCAGACTACCAGCGGGAGAGCAGGGAGCTAAGCAGTGCAACATGCAAAGGCACCAGCGAAGGAAAGCATTGTTCCGCTGCCGCTCATTCACGAGAACCTCTCACTGGAACTGTCTGTTGCAGCTGCTGCTACGCGGTCATGACGCTTCTCTCCTCGAGGAACAGGCAACCATTCCACACGCAGAGAGGAAGTACTCTTCCTCTCCAGTGTCATGGGTCATGAGGAGAGGCTGCAACAGGCACATTCGTTAAGGGGAAGCTCTTCTTTCACTCCTTCATGAGTCCTATTCCTAACCAAAAGGATTCCCAGATGTGTCCTTCAGCTGCCAGGGTTCCCCAGCCAACACGGCCAAGGGGGAACATTTGGGGAGTTGGTCCATATAACTGGGTAATATAACATATTACCCAAGTCAGGAAAGTCCATAGTAGGCCATTGATACTCTCGTATGCAGTCAAATCATGCTACTAAGTGGATGCTAATAAAAGCAGGGGCTATTTTGTCTCTACCTTTGTTCTTGTAACTGATAGCCAGTACCTTTAGCTACCCACACTTCTTACTCAGAAAACAAAAGGGGGGAATAGAGGTTCTACCGGTACAGTACAGCTGAATATCGTCGTTTCAGCCAGGACCTTACCCTGACAGGCAGATTCCAATACCTGAATTTCATTTGCTGATGCTGATATGATAAATCAACCAGCACTACCATAATATTACCGTGATTGTTGTAATGATCACCTTGACTGATGCACGGGATACATTAGCATGAAAATGGTGGAGCAAAGCAGGATGGAATGCAGAGGACCATGCAAAGAGGGATTCTAGGGCAGAGACGTCTCTGGCATGGGACATTGTCTTGCCAGATTGGACTGGGGTGCTGCTGTGACACTTGACTGCAATCCAGATACAGCGAAAGATGCTTGCATATATCTGCAGATCTCACTCCTCTTTATTCCATAAGGAGAAGCCACATCAACTGTACGCTGGAGAATAAAGACTACAAATATTGAAGAGTTGCTGGTTCCTGGACTTCCGGGGAAGAAATGGCGAACTGAAGACAGCTCTGCTAAGAGTGGTGCTGATGACCGCGGTGGAATGAAGGACTGGCGAGTAGACCAGCTCTACGTAATTCCTCTCCAGACAAGGAAAGGGCTGGGACTGCCCACAAGTGCTTCAGACAGCTGCTCCTTGCAAGGAGACAGCAAAATAGCAGTCTCCTGTGGGGTTGGAGCTCTGGGAGATGAGGGAATAGCCATCTTTGTCCTGACTGCGGTTCGGCACCTTTAAAAAGGACACTGGACTCATATGCCACCTTTCTTAATCACCTTTGGAAATTGCCTGTCAACTGCTTTTTGGATATTAGGAACCTTCATTTTTCCACATGTGGTGGATATGTAAAAAAACTCAAAAGTATTAGAAAGACATACATAGTACATCCAGACAATTTTAGTAATTAAATTTGAAATTAAATCACATTTTTTAACTAGGTATAATCTCAGAATACATTAACAAGAGACACCAAAATGTACTGTACGTGCTCACAGCTGCGAGGATAAATTTTGCCCCACGTTAAATAATCATCTACTTTTTTGAAGCAACTCCTTTTCCTTTCTTTTTCTTTTTTAACATTTATAAATAACAGCACAGCATAGTGGAGACTTTAGTATGAAGCATTAAAATCAAAGACCAAAACCTTCCTCATATTATAAGCGATTCCAGGCTCCCTGCGAGAGGGACCCCCAAGGCCAGCTGTCCTCTGGCTCTTCCCAAAGGGTGGGAAATGGTGCCGTTGGACTTGCGCTGCAGAGTTACGTTCGGGGCCTGCTGCTGGCAAAGGGTGTCCGGGGGGGAAAGCTTAGACATTAGCCTTGGGCTTTGTGATTTGGGATTTGGGATTGGTTAGGGGTGGGGAAGGGGAAAGGGAAAGGGAAAGGCGACCGCCATCCATCTGATGCGCACCTGGCCACCTAGCTTTGCCATGCTCCCACCCCGACCTGCACCTGCTTTGGCCGGTTTAGCTTGACCGAGTGCTGGTGTGGGCTTCCTGGAGCTCTTCGAGCAAGATGGACAGCAGAGGAGCTCCTCGCCCAGTGAAGTTTAACAGCTGAGAAAGTTTTTTCAGTGGCCGCTGACTGTCCCTCCCCAGCCATTCCGTAAAAGAGACTGGCCTTGCGCCGAGTGAACGGGGCCAGTTTGGGGACAGGGATGATAAGTTCTTATCCCATGACCAGGGATGTCCGCAGGACATGGTTAAAGAGATCGAGGCGGCAGCCCTGAGAGTGGGATCGAAGCTCCGCCCGCGGCCCTCTCCTCCTGCCTGGGTGCTGCTTCTCCCCCCTTCCCCCTCCTAAGCGCACCTGTTTGCAGAGAAGTGGGGATCCTGAGATTGTGAAAGCATCCCTGGGCAGGTTGTCCTTGGAGTTTGGAAAGGGCCAGCCAGGCAGTTACCGCTGGTCCAGTGTGGCTTTCCCTGCTGCTGGGCACAGCTTTGCTGTAGCCTGATTGGCCCTACTCCTTCTCCCCTTCGCTGAGAAGGCCAAGGGATCGGAGGGCAAGGAATAGCTGCGTTGCTCCGACTTTGAAACAACCACAACCACAACCCTCCGCCTCCGTTCTGCTGCTGCGCTTAGCAGTCCAGGCCACCCGTGGCCCCAGTCCAAGGTGGGGCACCTCTTCTGGCTGGGAAGCTGCCGGTGAGGACGCTGCTTCCAAGCAAGCTGAGGGGGGCACAAGGGCTCAGAGGGAGCCGGCGGTGCGTGCCAGGCGGGCAGCAGCAATATCTGCAGCTGCAGAAGAGCAGGCCTGTGCTCGAGCAGGTCCCCACGTGCCTCACATACATCAAGGCTCTTTAGAAGGGAATGAGGCAAGAGCTGGCCTTGAACTGACTCTGAAGATGGATGGATAATTTAATCTGATCTTCACTTGTCCGTCTGACCGGCTGGAGGAGGGAGGGGGGGAAGATACCAGAAAATGCCAAATCAGACAATTCCACATTCTTTCCCAGCCCCAGCCATCTTGGCAGGGCTGCCCAAAGCTCTTCAGTGAGAGTTTGGCTGCTGCCATCAGGCCACAGCAGAAGGACCAAAGGAGCGAGGACCAGCGTGGCGGCACGCCTCCCCCACCCGCACCAGGACAAGGAGGACCGCAACGCGGGCTCTCGGCTGACCCACCCTGGCACCTCCAGCAGGCCAAGCTGGCAGCAGTGAGGCAGCGAGGGGCAGAGGCTCAGCAGAGCCAGCGGGGGGGGGGGAGCCCAGCAGTGGGGCTTCGTTTCCCATCCGCCAGCTGGGTAGGAGCTCTGATATTGCCTCTCCTTGGCTTGACAGGGCACAGCTGAGAGGAAGGGAGAGGGATGGGACGGGCTCTGTCCGCTCTTTGGGATCCCCCAGGCCGCAGCGCTTGCCCCACCACCCTGCGTGCTGTGACCCAGCCTCACCCCCTGGCCTTCAAGGAGACTGCCATTTTGGAGTAATTACTGTGGTCCCAATGCAGCTCAGAAGCTGTGTGGAGTGGGAAGCTAGCCCCTTCCCCCTCGAGGCTGTTCTGTCCAGATTTGCAGCAAAGCCCTTCAATTGCCTCTCGTCGAATGCAGCAGAAGGCTGACTGGAGGGCTGTGGAAGTAACCTGGAAAAAAAATAGCCCCCACGATCCTTTGCTGACCTGCACAGAGCCACATCCTTCACCTCTGTCTTCTAGGATTTCCAGAACAAAATTAAACATCTCTGTATCTTCTTCAATTTAACATTTTCCGTGTAGAGTTGGAAGAAGTGCTTGAGACCACAGCTCCTGTGGATGATGGGTTCCACCATCAAGCTGCTCTTACTGATCAGAAAGTTTTCCCAACATTCAGCTTTCCTGTAGCTTAAGTCCATTATTTCACATCCTGCAGTCTGGAACCATGGAAGGGCAGGTCTTGATCTTCTTTTGTGGGACATCTTTGCTCTCATAACTCTTCTCTTCTCTTCTCTTCTCTTCCCTTCCCTTCCCTTCCCTTCCCTTCCCTTCCCTTCCCTTCTCTTCTCTTCTCTTCTCTTCTCTTCTCTTCTCTTCTCTTCCCTTCCCTTCCCTTCCCTTCCCTTCCCTTCCCTTCCCTTCCCTTCCCTTCCCTTCCCTTCCCTTCCCTTCCTCTTCTCTTCTCTTCTCTTCTCTTCTCTTCTCTTCTCTTCTCTTCTCTTCTCTTCTCTTCCCTTCCCTTCCCTTCCCTTCCCTTCCCTTCCCTTCCCTTCCCTTCCCTTCCCTTCCCTTCCCTTCCCTTCCCTTCTCTTCTCTTCTCTTCTCTTCTCTTCTCTTCTCTTCCCTTCCCTTCCCTTCTCTTCTCTTCTCTTCTCTTCTCTTCCCTTCCCTTCCCTTCCCTTCTCTTCTCTTCTCTTCTCTTCTCTTCTCTTCTCTTCTCTTCTCTTCTCTTCCTCTTCTCTTCTCTTCTCTTCTCTTCTCTTCTCTTCTCTTCTCTTCTCTTCTCTTCTCTTCTCTTCCCTTCCCTTCCCTTCTCTTCTCTTCTCTTCTCTTCTCTTCTCTTCTCTTCTCTTCTCTTCTCTTCCTCTTCTCTTCTCTTCTCTGATCATCCTCACTGCTCATCCCTGTCTGATTTGTTTGAAGCTTTCTTAAGTGCGTGAGCAGAATTCAACAATATTCAGTTCAATCTGACCAATGCAAAATAAAGTGGAACTATAATTATAATAATTTCATGCAACCTAAAACTGCAGTTGGCTTTTTTGCAACCATAAGACATTGTTGGCTCATATTCAGTTTGCAATCAACCACTATTCCAAGTTCTTTATTCAAGTATTCTTGCTAACAAAGGAATCTCCCATTTTACCTATACAGTTTATGGATATACTTGGCATTTGTCTCTGTTCAATTTCGTTCCATATTTTTTTCACTTTTTACCTAATCTGCCAAGATCATTTTGAAAGTGATTTCTGTTTTCTAGGGCAATGGCTATCCATTAAGAGAGAGGATTTACAGGGGGGAGAGAGTGATGAGAATCTCAAGCAAGGCGGGGAGGGGGGCAGAGAACTAACTCTGATTTCCTCCACCATGATCCAGATTGACTCTCCTCCCCGGACTTGGTGTTTGGTGATGGAAGGAGAGCTATTGCTTGCCCCAAGACCAACTTTAAGACATCTGTGGGTTTTTAATGGGTCCACCACACACTCTCTGCACACATATGAGCTCATCCAGATTTTGCTTCCCTGACACTCTTCCTAAAACAGACATACCTCAAATGTGCACATAAAACATAGCATGGAATTTAGACCTCAGGTATAGCTTCACCTGGTGCCAAGATTGATCTCTCCCAGCATCATTTAATTTGCTCAAGACAAACAGCATTTCACTGCATTATCTCTTTATCTCTGTTTTGTTTTAGCATTTCTAATTAGTTATTTTATTTTGAGATGAATAGTCTGTGAGCCATCTTTACAAAGATCAGTCCATTTCAAGGTTGGTTTCACAATATTCACACATATCTCTTTCCCCAATTTCTGAATCAATCTGCATTTTTTAAAAAAGAAAGACATCCCAAAACAATGATTATTTTCAATATATTTGGGGCAAAATTATGTTTTTGTATGCATTTTGCCTTAAAGCACACTCTTATAAGTATTGTTATATTTTGGGATTTAAAAACTGCATCTGAAAATTGGGGGAAGTGCAAATATGGAAAAATAGCTTGCACGCCCTCTGGGAAATCTGTATCAGCTCCATTTGCTTCCAAGGGAGAGCACGCCTGTTTGTTTCCTTCTGCTTTCTGGTGGGCAAAGGCTTTGAATAGCAACAAAGACAAGTGCGGTCCAGTGCATGCCTTCAGGCCCACTTGCTCTCCGCTCCCCAGAACCCCCCTCAATCCTGGGCGCAGCTCTGCCTGCTTTCCACTGAGACTCCCCCGATCTTGAAGCATGATTTCTCTTCACGTGCAAAAGCTTCCGTTATAAAATGCGAAGGAGGCTTGCCGTGCTGCTGGAAGAATGGGAGGATGCTGTCAGATCTTTGACGTTCAGATCTTAACTTGGGGTCCCATGGAGAAAAGAGGACAAGGGGGATGGGCAGCTCAGCTTTGACTCTGGAGGCCTCTCTGTCCCTGGGGATTCTAAGCGTCCTTCAGAAACGTTCATCAAAGTCCCTTCTGCTTCCTCAAAACCTCCCGCTATTTTGCCTGAGGGTCCACCTTCCATTTCCGGGGACACTTTCTAACTAGCTCTGGCAGTGTAGGAATTTGGGGGACAACTGTATGAATAGCTAAAAACTGGTAGTCGCATCCTATGTGAGGCTGAGCCATGTTGGCCCTTTCCACCCTCCCCACGGGAGGGCCAGAAGCCTTCCCCCCTCCCCTTGATACCAAATTCTATTCTAGTGCACTGAATAAGAGTATCACAAGCTGCTAGGAAACATAGATGTATTCAAAGAAAAATGCCGTAGCACAAAACAGAGCTACAGATAAGAGTGTTTTCATGAAACAGAACACCAATATTTGGTTTCCTTACTGATTTTTCAACATCATACCTAGGCATGGCAGCCATGAAGGAAAGTCTGACATTTATTTCTGATAAATTTTGGTTAAATTGTAGTAATAATTGCTTTACAAAGAAGTGAAACAGTGAAATATGTTTGCCTTCAAAATACAACTGACTAAAAAAGTTCCTCCATCTCTCTGGATAGCGCACAGGCTGTGGTAGCCTCATGTTCCTCCATGGATTTGACATTCTTCCTTACGGGACCATCTGTGATGCTGGAAGGGAGACCTCACAAAGGGGAAATCCCAAATCCAACCCCAGGAATCCTATGAAGTGGCCCTGGTGCTCTTTCACAAATTGAAAAAATGTTATTTCTAAAGTATTTGAAGAATTAACAAATGACAACTTTTTTTAATGAAAATTTATGTTTACAGATATTTTAGGGAGCAGGCAGTAGTTCAGTAAAAATGTTGGAAAGAAATTAATAGCAGTATACAAGTAGGAAGATCTATGGTTTGAATATTATATATGTTGTATCTCATTCTCAGTATGCTAATTATTAATGTTTTTATTATTTTTATTGAATTTCTCTCCCATTGTATTATGGGATACAGTAAGGCAGTTAATCAGAATATTGTATGATTACATGCCATCAAGCTAGTGTCAGCTCTTAGCAACCACACAGATAGATTTTCTCCAGGATGATCTGTCCCAAATCTGGTCCTTTAGACCTTCCAACAGTGCACCCATCACCACGGAGTAACTGAGACCATCCATCTTCCTGCTGGTTGTCCTCTTTTTCTACTTCCTTCCACTTTCCCAGCATTATAGACTTCTTAAAAGAGCTAGGTCTTAACATTGTGTGTCCAAAATATGATAATTTGAGCCTGGTCATTTGTGCCTCGAGTGAGAACTCTAGGCTGATTTGTTCAATCATCCACTTCTTTGGTTGTTTTGACTATCTACGGCCTTCTCAGGTGTCTTCTCCAACTGCAAAGTTTAAAAGCATCAACACTCTTTCTATCCTGGTTCTTCAGAGTCCAATTTTTTCCTTCCATAGAGTGTCACAGGGAAAATAATTGCCTGTGCAATTCTGATCTTTATATACACATCATAGCATCCAAATACAGATAGTCCCCAGCTTAAGAACGAGTTCCATTCCCAAGGTCTGTCCTTAAGTCGAATTTGTTGTAAGCCAGCACAGTATGATTGTATAATACTGTATTAATTCAGTATTGGGTAATGAACTCAAATCATTATGTATTTAACTCAAATTTTGCTACAATAGGCTCCGTTCTTAACTACGGGTTGTCCTTAATTCAGGAGCTCCCTGTATCTTTTCCAAGGTTTATTTACTATCCTACTAAGTGGTGCTTTGCAGCTTATTTCTTGGCTGCTGGTTCTTTGACTGTTGTTAGTCAATCCTAAAAGGCAGAAGCTCTCCACCATTTCAATATCATCACTGCCAATTCCAACACTGGATGCTGTTCCTACCGTCATTAAGTTAGGTCTTTTTTATATTTAATACTAGTACTCCTTGACTTTCATTACAAGAGCTTGCAGATCATTGGCATTTTCAGCTATCAGAGTAGTGTCATCAACATTGTCCTGGTCATTGATGTTTCTGCCTTCAGATTTAAAACATGTTCATAATCTCAGCTTCCTTCAATATATATATACTGCATATAGGTTGAATAAATAAGGAGAGAGTACACAGATTTGTCTCATTCCTTTGCCAACTTGGAGTCAACTTGTTTTGCCATGTGTATAGTTGGCTGGTGGGGCCCAGGAGGAGACCCTTCTCCGCCGTTGCCCCCACCCTTTGGAATATTCTCCCACCAGAGGTGTGGCAGGCCCCTACCCTCTGGCTTTCCGGAAAGGATTAAAGACCTGAGTCTGCATGGGGTAGATATGGGGGTGGTTAGCGCCCTGATGACGCTCCCTTGAATTATTCGTGAACTCTCCATCCTCCTTGGAAGCTATTTATTATTAGGACTGTTTTTATACTGCATTTTAATGAATTTTATTTCTGCTGTAAACTACCCAGAGTTGTTTCAATGAGATGAGTGGTGACAAATTTGATAAACAAATAAAATAAAATAAATAAGAGATGTTCTGGATTCCCATATTCCATATTGCATAGGGAATCAACATATCCAAGGCATTTCTATAATCAGTAAAGCACATGCTGATTTCATCTGGGTATTCTTTGGCTTTCTCAATGGCTCAGCATGCATCAGCAATAATATTTCCTGTTCCTTGGCCTTTTCTAAACCCAGCTTGAACATCTGGCATCTTCCTTTCTGTGTAGGACTCTAATCTTCATTGGATGATCTTATGTATATCTTGCCAGCATGTGAAATTAAGGATATTGTACAATAGTTTGTTAAGCCTCCTTTCTTTGATATTGGTATGTAGACTTACCTTTTCCAACCTGTTGGCCACTGTGTCATTCTCCAGATTTGCTGGCATAATTTGATTAGAGCCTTTACTTATTCTTATGCTGTGTGCCATATTTCTATAGATATTTCATCAATTCCTATAGCCCTCCAACTTGGTAATGACCGGAGTGCTGATATAATTTCATTTTCTAATACTAGAGGTTGTTGTAAATACAGGTAGTCCTCACTTAATGACTATTTGTTTAACCATGGTTCGAAGTTACGATGGCTTCGGAAAGGGTGCTTTACAGCCCAGAAAGCACTTCTAGCTGTCATAAAATGTTGTGCCGCACAAACACCCCATGGTCACATGGCCACATTTCAGGTACTTGGGAACCTGCTCGCATTTACAACCGGTTGCCAAGCACCCCATGATCATGTGATTGCCATTTGCAATCTTCTCTGCCGGCTTCCCCAGAAAGTCAGTGCAGGGAAGGTAGCAAGTGGAGGGGATTTTTTGGTGGTGTGCAGGAACAGAGTTCAAATCTTCAAAATTTGAGCTTCATTCCTGCACACCGCTGAGAGGTTTCCCCTCCCCTCTTTCAGCGGTGAGCAGGGACAGAGCTCAAATCCTGAAGACCTGAGCTTTGTTTCTCCAGCCCCACAAAGGATTTCCCCTCCGTCCATGAAGGAGAGGACAAACCCTTTGGCAGGCTTTAGGAACATTTGAGAGCCAAAGGGCTGCCTCCCAGGAGGATTTCAGCTCCATGCGGAGCTAAAACCATCCAGCAGGCGACCCTTTTTCTCTCAAAGAGTTGCCTGCTGGCAGGATTTCAGCTCCACACGGAATGAAGCAGTCACATGGGTGTCTCACTTAATGACCACTTCACTCAACAATCAAGATTCCAGTTCCAATTGTGCTTGTTAGGCGAGGACTACCTGTAAGGAATATTTTATAAGGTATCTTGGTTTTGACCCCTCAGCTGTACAGAATTTCAGTATACTCCTTCCGTCTTGCTTGATCTTCTTTGAATCAGTTATTACCTATCCATTACCATCCTTTAGCATGTCAATTCAAGACTGGAACCTCCTTCTAAGTTTGGAGATCTTTTTGAAGATTTGTTGTTCCATATCTGTTTCCATCTTTGATGCCTTTGCAGATGTTGCAATACTGCTTCTCTGAAATTCTCTTGCATTATAACTCTCTGAAATTCTTTTTTAAGTTCCTTCCTGAGATCTTTGCCTTTCTTGGCTTTGGCTTCTCTTCACTTCCTGGCAATTTCTCCCCTTTGTTCTGACACCCAGTTCGCTTTCTTCTGTTTCTTGGTCTTTGGCAGTCGCTTTTCACGTTCATCCTCGACAACTTCTTTCACCGCATTCCAGAGTTCCTCTGGTTCTCTAGCTACAAGGTTCAGGACTTTAAAGCAATTCCTGATGGTCTAAAAATGGTGGGTTCAAGATCCTATCGTGGAAACTGGAGGCTTCGTTGGCTGCTTTGGCTTTGGCTTGTACCTGAGCAGCTTGTTCCACGGTCAGCCCTTGGCCATGTCTTTGCCGTCACAACTTTCCACCTCCAATATAGTCGGTACGATCTCTGTGTGCTCAGCCTGGCGATAACCACGTGCGAAGGCATTGTCTTGGTTGTTTGAAGAATGCATCAGCAACGAAGAAATTATTGGCTTGGCAGAAACTGATAAGTCATTCCCCTGCTTCACTCCTGTTTCTTGGGCCACACAGTCCAACTACGTTTTCCTCTTTTCTATTTCCAACTGTGGCATTTTGGTCTCCAATCAAAAGCAGCACATCTTACTTGTATGTTCCGTTGATTTTAGACTGGACTTGACCATAAAACTCATCAACCTCCTTCTCTTCTGCCTCAGTGGTTGGAGCATAAACTTGGATAGCCGTCGTATTGACGGGTTGTCCAAGGAGTCCAACTGATGTTATTCGGTCACTGATTGCCTTGTCTCTGCTCTATCCTTCCTACAAAAGCAGGGCTATTCCTTCCTAGCTTTTGTGTCCTGAGTAGCAACCAGAACACTCTTCTAACCGAAAGTGTCGGATTCTGGTCCGTTTCAGTTCGCTGATGCGTGTCACTGTGTAGTCGATTCATTTCATCCTTCACTGTGTTGAGCTCTCCCGTGTTCATGCTTCTCACATTAATTCCATGTTCCCAGAGTAATTCTGCCTTTGCAGCTTTGGATTTTCTTTTCCTGCCTTGCAACATCTGTAACCAGACGTCCCGAAGGCTTTCATCTAGCCACATCATAAACACCATCAGTACTCCAAACGATCCTCATCTTCCCGAGTAGCGTGTTGAATGCCACCTGACTTGAGGGGCCCATCCTCTAGCACTACATAGTTAATCACTTTGTCTGTTCTATCTGTGGTTTTCTTGGTAAAAACACAGGAGTGTTTTACCATTGCCTTCTCCCGCGCAGTACGAATTGGTGCCTTTGCTGTTGCCACTAAAGTGATCTTCTGCCTCCAGCATCTTCCTACATCACTGCTGCCCAATGCAGGTGCCAGCTTTAGCAGCTTTAGCGGCTGGGATGACCTTCACTCCTCGGGTGATCCTGCTGGGGGTATATACCTTGGCTACTCCTTGCATTCTTTGCTCATCACTCAGGAACACCTCCATGCCACAGTGAGGCAGCATAGCTGGACTCGAGGGGGGAGAATATTGTATACAGCAAATTTAATTAAAAGTAAATATGATGTGGTCTTGATAGCTTCAAGGGGAACATATGTATGCATACACTCTTCCAGTGTGAAAGACTGAACCAACAGAATTCAGTTCTATATAGGAAACAAATCATGGACATAATTTATCAATAGAACTTCATAGTGTGCTTCTCAGTAATTGAAGTGGCTGATCAGAAAATGTTTATTGAATTACAGTTACTTCCTAATGTAAAAGAATATTGCCCCTTCCTTCCTGGCAGGGCTCTTGCAATTGTTTTCAAGATTTAGGGTGTTATTAGTCTAATCAAAATTATTTATGTAATGGCGAGAAGTAAATATGTGAGAAAGAACTCCATGAAGTGCTCAGATTCAGGATGTTATTCAGTCTTTGTTATTGATTTGAACTACATCAAAGGAAAATACATTTCTTTTTTGCATATATAACCTTACGTATTTTAGTATGTTTTCAAAAGAAACCGTAGGGCTACTACCAAGAAATGGCAAAACTATTCAATTCCTATTTGCTTTGGTTTTCCCCCAAGGATCTCTATAATCATTCAGTATAAGAGCAGGAAATGCCTTGCTGACAGATAGGAGCGCAGGTCTGTAGAGGAATGGTATTTTGGGGTATTCAAGGAATTTTCTGACATATTCTGCAATTTTTCTTTAATCTTGGGGATCCTGGAAGACAGGTGGGCTCCCACAGGACCTCCACTCTCAGAATCAGAGAGACCTGGAGGCCACTGAGTCCAACTCCATGCTGTGTGTAGGAATCCTAATGACAACAGCCCAGGATAAACTTATCCAGGGAAGGGGAGTCCATTGTCTCTTGGGCTCAGGAGGTCCATTCTTCAACTCCTCTTGCTGTAATGAGCATTTTTGGTCTACATTCAGTCAAAATATAACATAACATAATTCCATATCATATACCATGGAACAAGAGATTATAAGTTATATCTTGGGTGGTATCCCTTCAAAGTTCTTCTCCACCCCCCACCCACAGTCCTTTTGTTCAAGATCCCCTCCCCCCCCCCCCCTTCCCCTCAAGAGAGAAAGATCTTCTCTCTTGTAGAATTTTATACATCTAGCCTCACAATCATCTGGAATCCTGAAGTAGCCAACTGCTCCTGAAGACTCAGTGCAGCTTCTTCAAGGGTCTTTCCAGGTTATTCCTCTGTGTGTGTGTGTGTGTGTGCATGTGTGCACGTGCCCAAACACTACCACTGGAACTTTTGATAAAGAGGAGTAGATGTATCTGCACACAGAGAAGATCTGAGAATGCCCTCAGAGTAGCAGCAGCAGGACTCCCAGAGGACGCAGCTGCCTCATACTTCAAGGAAGGGTTCTTTGGTGGCACCAACACAAGTTGCAAAATGCCCCTTCAAACACAACTGCATCATTATTGTTAATGTACAATATCGGCATATATCTAGAAATGATACTTCTGCTGGTCTAAAAATTGAGATCCTATTTTGCAGCCAGATCACATTACTGATGCTCATTGTATGATAAACTATTTCAATATTTTTTCACAAGTACTATTGCCATGCCAATACCCCATTTTACACCTTACATTTGATTCTTCTTCCTAAGTGAATAACTTTGCACTTATCTGTATTAACTTTCACTCTATTACTCTGAGCCCATCTACCGTAATTATATTGTTTTGAATTCGTGTTTTTAAGGTATTAGCTATCCCACCTAATTTTGTGTCATCTGCAATGCTGATACCCATTCCTTGTGCCCCTCCTTTCAAACCTTTCATAGAAACACTGAGGGTCGAAGGCCTAGGAGTGATCCTTGTGGCAGCCCTATTGATTAGTGATTGCCATTGGGTGAGAAATCTTGAATGAGCACCCTCTGATTATGATGTTCAAGCCATCTATGGATCCACTTCACTGTTGTGCCCTGATAAATTGCTTGCTAAGCAGAATGCCATAGGCTACTTTTTCAAATGTTTGACTAAAATCAAGCTATATTACATCTGCAACATTTCCATATTATAAGAACATCAACAAAGGGTTAAAAACTAGCCGTCATTAGGTGATTCAGGAAGTGTAAAGTGGCCAGTTTGGTCTTGACCCCGGGAGGGCAGTAGAATGATTACAGAAAGCACAGCACATTAACTAGTGGAGATATTTCCGCAAGGTTCATTTTACTGCTTATTTAGTTATTCCATTTTGAAGCTGCCCAAATCTGCAATGATTCTGGGCAGCTTACAGGTAAAATAATTAAAAGCAAACAACATATATCAATGAAAAGGAGACAAAATGGTACGAATCTCCTGGGGGATATTGTTTCACAAGGCAGGCGTTATCACCAAGGAGGCATGCTTCCTAGGTCCTGCATAACTAATGGGACCTGGAGTGTGCCCACTCTAGCTGAGCTCACCAGACAGGCAGAAACAGAGACAGGTGGTCCCTCAAGTAACCAGGCCTTATGCCATGCAGGGCTTTATAGGTGTAAAACAGCACCTTGAGTTCCACCTAGAAGCCAGCTGACAACCAGTACGGCTCATGAAGCATTGAGGACGTGTACATGTACCGTGACATGCCTATCATTGCTCAAGCCACTGCATTCTGGACCACCTGTAGCTTCCAAGTGATCTTCAAGGGCAGCCCCATGTAGAGTACATTACAGAAATCCAATCGAAAGGTGATCAAGGCATGAATGATGAGGAGCTGTGAGTCCAAGAGGACCCCCAAATTATTATTATTATTAGTAGTTGTTGTAGTAGTAGTAGTATTAATAGGACATGGGAATGCAATGTACATAATTTATCTTGATTTCAGCAAGGACTTGATGTTTTTCTTGAGCTGGATTTGTACTTGTTTTGAAATTCCATGTAAGGCCTGGATTTGCATAAATGCTAGGCTAGGCTATAATGGGGTTGGGTTATTTGTGGCTTAGTGTCTTATTGGAACCCACCATTGACTTAGATACGTTAATCAGGCCATTGCATTTGTTTCTAACAGGTTTCTTTATCTGAGCATAGCATGTCACAGGAACGCAGCAATTGTTTGTTATGCATATTTTGGGTTTCGTCTTTTATATCAGCCCAGACAAAGTGATTCTTAATCATCCCTCACCAGGAAGAGGTTTCAAGTGGCCTGGGACCCTTGCTGTCATCCATGCCTGGGGGAAGAAAAGGGGAACTACTGTCCAGGCAGCTTACAACCAGTGAATCGATATATACAATCATAAACAAACAAAACACGCACTTCTCCGATGCAACCCACATGCTCATCTCACTCTGACCTCGCCTATCCCGCCTACCCTGGAGATGGCAGGTCTTAAGTGTTCTCCAGAAGGATAAATGGGTAGGGGCCTGTCGGATCTCCAGGGGGAGGGTGTTCCATAGGGCAGGGGCTCATTTTCAGGTAGCAACACCTCCAGCTGTGCCTCCCCGAAATCTTCCCTCCAGAACTATGCAGAAGAGAGGCCAGAAGCAGCCGGGGAATTCGGTGGGCTTAGATAAAATCTCACCTCTGCCCTTGGCTCAGCCATTCTTCTTTCAGCTGAACGATAAGATGTCGCCCAAGGAGAGCTGGCGGGGGATTCTTATCAGGCATAAGAAGTGCTTGTGCACTACCTGGTGGAGGTCAGACTTCAGGCTTTTACAGGATCTAATTTATTTTTATTTTATGAAGCCTCCTGTAGAATTATAAAATTTGTTTTGATCGAATGAACACCGGTTGGGAGTCAAAAATCCTCAGGCAACGTTATCCAAAGATTTATTAATAGGTTGTGACCCAACTGCCTTTTCCAGAAACAGCTTTTCCTTTCCTTGGCTCAGATAAACGTCCAGAAGTTGGGGTAGAGGTTGAGATGAAGAGAGCCGTAAACTTGCAAGACCTTTCTTTTGGGCAAACGGTATAAAAATAGGGAAAACGAAAAAGGAGACTAAGAATTTAAAAAAGGTTGGAAGCCGGAAGCCGTGAGCCTCCATTCTGCAGAGGCAGCAGGCGCCGGATATCGGCAGGGGAGGTGCTACAGGACATCCCGTGAGAGCCCCTCCTGGGGAGGACAGGAAGGAGCACCCTCCCCGCCCCACGGCCGGGTTTCGATTCACCAGCCCCACTGCTGCTGCTGCTGCTGAACTGAAAGTGCCGCTCTTGCAAATGCTGGAAATTACGCATCCTTTTCTGCCTCTTGTTTGGTGCCTTCTTATTCCAGATTGTTTTTAACTTTCTAAACGACCCTGAGTAGGTTGTAATTATCCCACAGATTCCAGGATGGGAACATGATTCATTGCTGCAGCGAAGACTCCCACGTGCCGGGTGGGAAGAGTGCCTCCTGATAGGACTCACCCTGAACTCCAGAGAGCCCCTGCTCTTTGTAACCCCGCCCCCCCAAGCCCTTCCCGGAGGCATCTGCCCGGCCGGCCGGCTGGCCTGCCCCCGCCCCGGCCACACGCTCTTTCCAAGCAAGAGAACCTCCCTTCTCTGGCCTGCTCTCTTCCCGCTTAGCAGCGGCAAATCTCTTGCCTGGCCAAGAAAGGAGCGAGCGCCTTCTCAGCCAGCCTTTGCCAGGCCGGCAACCTGGAGCCCCTTTCCTCCTCCAGACCAGTCAAATGCGATTGAAAGCAGCAGCCCTGCTTTGCTTGGCCCCCAAAGTCACTGTTTAGAGACAGACCGCCCTTTTCGGTGGCTTGCTGGCAGGACACACTTGTTGACACTTGACCAACACCGGAAGAGGAGCTGCTGTCCCACAAAAGCCTTGAGGAATTACCTGGTTTGTCATACATAATGGAACTAAAAAAATAGCCATGGAAACTGATCACTGGAAAAGTATGCAGAGTCGTGTGTATATTCAAAACGCACATTTGCATAATTAGGAAAATGCCTACAAAAAGGTGAGCATATCTCAGTGCAAGGGTTTTGGGTAGAATATGTAAACTGATACCAAGCTGAGCTTCGGATCAGCAAAATTAGAAAGACAGTAAACATGGAAAGACAGAATTGCCCAAGCTGTGGAAGTCCTTGTGGAACATGGGGGCATAAAAACATAGAAAATCAATCAATCGATTGATCAATCAATCCAGGGAAGTTTACTGGATTATTTCAGAGAATGTCTTAATCTCTCTTGCCGTGCCATCTTTAGCTGCCTGAACAACTTCACAGTTCAAAGGTTCTCCAAGTTACCACTCTGGTATTCTCTGCTTGGCGCAGCCCTCCTCTTCTCCAGATGGTTCCTTTCAGTGGCCAGAAGGACCCACCTTGCATCTGTCGGTGAATGGCAGTTATGCCCATTCTCCTCATGCTCTCCGGGGCCCCGCAGCTGCCACATTGCCATGCCTTCACAGTTGGCAGAAACCCACCACAGCAAATCCTTTGCAGTTAACTCGCCAACAAAGGACTCTTGACTTCATTTATTGCAGTTACAGATCATGGCCACAAAACCACACCTCCCTCCTCTCTCACACACACACACAATCATACACAGACGCAACACATCTTCTTTCTCCTCTGCCGAGCCTGTCAACTTCACAAGTGCTGAGAACCAGACTGGGAGCAAATGGCCCTCCGGTCTCTGTAGCTGGGAGAGCGCCATCCCGTTCTCTTTGTCCCGGGAGGAACAAACCCCAACACGGTTTAAGCAAAGGGCTGCAATCTGCCTCAGAGGGAGGGACCCTCCCCGCTCTGCAGCCTGTTCCCCTTCCCTCTGCCCCAGGGGCCCAGGCATGTGGCATTCCAACAAGCGTCCCAGGGCTCGTACCCGCTGCAGGAGCAACACGGCGCATGAATGCTTCAAGATGTTTTTCCTCAGATATTCTTGCTTTCGACTCTCCTGCCATTGCCTGGAATTCATGGGTGTCAACGCTGCTGAAAACCAGACAAGCGCTTGCTCAGAAGGGAAGAACCAGAGATCGAAACCCGCGGCAACATCCCCTGCGCGGGCCACAGCAGCGGCTTCAGAAGCCAGCTGAGGCAGCGTGGCCCTCACGCACAGGCAGGCAGCTTCAGAGCAAAGATCCCGGGCCTGAAACCCTTCGGCAACCCCTCCAGTCAGTAGACAACCCTGCCACCGACATGTCCACAGAAATCTCACGTGGTGCTCGTGAGCTCCCTGGCCTGCCTGACTTTGCAGAAATGTGTTTAACCATCACATACGAGGATCCACGAAGACTTAAAGGAATCAGCCACTGAATTTATTCTCTGCAGTACCTGTGGGGCTATAAATGTGTCCCTTGGTGCCCACCATAACTGCAGCCCCACTTGACATTTTATTTTTTAAAGAGACTTTAAATCACTCAGGAAGCAGACAGCAGAGTGCCAGCCTCTACAATCATCTTTAATTTTAAGTTTCCTCTGGGATTCATAACCATTCTTAGAAAATAAAAATGGTAGATGACTTCAACTCAGCTTGGTCAGAAGATGTTCCCACTTGCCCCCAAAACTGGAGGAAGCAGAGAGCATTAAAGGGGGTGGGGAGAGGTATAATCCAGGTGACCAGGAACAGGCTGCCAAGTTGCCTCTGAGTACTATAAATGGTTGTTTTGCGACTATGAGGGCAGCCATTTTGTGAGAACATCCATCACCCATTTTCAAAATTTCGAACGTGGCCACCGGCCCACCACACACACACTCCATATCAAACTAGATGGATCTGCGGTTGAACATGACGGAAAGCGCCTTGCTTGGTCTTGTCAGAACCCTCCGTGACCCAGGCAGCCAAAGTTAACTGTATTGATTCAGGTGCCAGGATTGAACGTGGGCACAGGAAGGCCAGGGGAGGGGGCCTGTTCCCCCAAATCTCCCCACTCTGCTCCTGAAGTCATAAGCCAGTGTAGTGTAGAAACAAGGGGGTCTGACTTGGAGTGGGAAGGCCCACTGACCGCTCGGGTTCCTGCAGTGATTTGATGCCAGACCCTCACCCTGAGCTCAACAAGTGGTGTCACCCAGAAAGAATAGGGGAAACCATCAAGTAAGTAGGTGACCCCAGCTCTGAAATCTCCCGAGGCGTCCGAGAGAGACCTTTGGTGGGTTTTGCACAAGTGAAGTGTGTGGTGGTGAGGATTTTGAGCCCCACAAGTAGGACTGCTTGTGCAGTGGACTGCTGTGCGATGTTTCCTAGAAAGGGTAAACATTTTAGGCTACTCTTATTCTGAACGTATTGCTTTAATTTGTACATTAAGCAATCAGACCTTCCCGGAAGGCTTAATGTGAACATTCCTTTTTTCCCAGAAAATGTGGCTCTTGTGGCTATTTGACAAAAGGGTGTTTTTAAATTTTCACACGATTTGATGTTCCACAAAGATAACTGAATTGGATATTTAGCGTTTGTCCTTAACTGTTATGGTAGAAGCTCACTTTGTAGGACTTTGTAATCTTAGCCTTTTGAAAGAAATTAAAGAATCCGAAGGAGCTAAGTCCAATCTTGGAAGCAGTTTTGAACCCCAGATCCTTCTCTGAAATTGCCTTCAGTTGTTTATTTAGTAGGAGCTGTGTGTGTCATTTATAGCGGCTTAGTGCAGCAATCAATTTTTTAAATTTATCTTTTAAAAGGATCTCTCTCAGGGGTATCTCCAGGGTGTGGTCAAAAAAGTCAAGGTGGCGGCCGTGTGATCAAAGTTCTGCTTGTCACGACACAATTAAAACCAGGCAGAGCTTCGGCCACACTGTCACGGCCGCCATCTTGACTTCTGTGACCAACTCTGATCCCTGCAGAGTTGACATTGGGATAAACCACTGTTTCTAATGAACAGTGGGGTATTTTAACTGGGCACCAATTTCTTCCATGAGTATCCTGTCCACAATATCATAGGTTTTGCTTAGTTTCTCCATTTTAGGGTTACTCATGTTCCTTCTTAGGGCTTTGTGCAGCATGGAGCCTCCTAAGAAGGTTGTATAATACTTCATCCTGTCCCACCCTCTCCCTCAGCTGTTGGCTGCTATTCCCTGTGGACAGACAGAAGATGGAGACTCTCAGTTCAGGACCTGCGTCGGAATACGTGGTGGTTCCCTCTCGTTTTGATTGTCCTGAAGGGAACGCCCCTTATGCCCACAAAACTAACATTTGATTGCAGACCTCCAAAGGTCTCCTGTCCTCCACAGCCACTTCAGAAACCCAGCAGTCATCCCCCTACCTTGGCAGCTCAACAACGTTAGGAGGGGCCAGTTGTGCCTCGCCTGCCGTTCTGCTTCTTAAGGAGAGAGCGAGAGAGAGCGTGAGAGTACCACTAAATGCTTGGCATTTGCATTGGGAGGGGGCATTTATTTGTCTTAGCAAGTTTTAGAGGAAGAAATACCAAAAAACAAAACAGAAACAAAAAGAGAAGATATGAGAAGAAAGAAGGGGAAAAGCAACCAACTTAACAAAAAAATAAAAAATAAAAACCAATAAAAAGGGGGAAACTAAATATATACATAGTCGTTAAATGTTAAAGCAGTTTCTAATCTACATCTAAAAAGATGTCTCTCTAACACTACAAAGTGTCATAAAATCTATGCCAAAGAAGAACATGTTGAGCCATCTTTTTGTTTAGTAGATAAAACTGCCTCTTCAAAAAACAGATAAGTTATACATCTTTTAAATCCAGCATACTACAACTTTTCCAATTTCTCAAAATAATCCTCTTAGCAACATCCCAGGTCTGATATAACCATAACACCCAAAAATTGTCAGATTCCAAAGTCTTGGAATGTAACTTAGTATAACATCTTTAACATTAAAAAATGTCCTCCCGAGTCTACTTACGCACATTGAAATATTATTCCAAAAAAGATGTCAGTAATTCACCAGATCAAATCCTAGCAAGGGGTCCTGCCCCAAGGGGTTTGAGGCTTAACGCAGGAGGAAAAAGACGACGAAGGGGTGGCGGAACCAAATCAGGAACGGCTGTGGGGCTGCTTCAGGTGCATGTGCCCAGGCTGCAGTCCTGGCACAGTGGCAGAGGAAGCGAGGAGTTGCATCAAAGGGTTGGGGAAGGAGAGAAGCTGGACCCCACATGCCCTCTGGGCTCGGGAGGGAGGGAGGGAGGGAGGGAGGGAGGGAGGCCACAAGTCAAATTCTGGAAAAAGCAGGTGTTTGCATAGTTGAAGGCACGGAGCTGCTGAAGGCAAGGAAGCCTCAGATATATCAGGGAAAAAGAGCACAAAGGCAAGCAAGGAGAGGCCAGGGAGGACTCTGTGTGTGAGGAGGAGGAGGCTCTGAGGAAGGCTGGAACAGGCAGGACGCCAGCATGAGGAGGGACACCGTGCAGTCGATGACCATTGAGGAGAATCGTATTGTCAGACGGACACCAGACAGCCTAATCCAACTGAGCTGAGCTGCATCGGCGCATTCCCAGCCAATGTGCCACCTTCTGGGCTTCCTCCTGCTTTGGGTCTCAGCCTTCATTTTCTACCCCCTGGTCTTTCCTGCTTCCATAAGGAGGGAGCAGACCACCTTCTGTGCTTCCCCAGGGCCTGCTTTCCTCTTATTCCAATCATCTCTAGTTAAATTATCACAATAGCCTATTTTCTGGCAGGCGAATCTGGGGAGTTGGTTGGAGCATCCCTTAGGAGGACTGACAACCTTTGAATGTCAAGGCTCCACCTGCTCCTGGTGAAGTGGTCAGGGTGCTGGATTGGCCAGCAACTGGGTGGGACGCTTCTTTCTCCCCCCCCCCCCCCCATTCTAGTGTTCATCTGTTGATCCACTCGTTCTCCGCGAGCCCTGCATTTCCATCCATCGCTCCATCCATCCATACACACACACATCATTCATCTGCCCAGTTCCATATTTTTCCTTCATTTATGCATACAAATGGACACACCCAACCTGCCGGGTTTCATCCCCTTCTTTTTCACTCCCCCCTCCCCGCCAATCCATGTGCTCTCCTCACTCTCCCCTCGGCCCCCATTTGTTACTCTCAAGGCCAAGTGGGAAGCAGCACCAGCCCAAGCTCAAAGGGTCATCGCAAAAGGGGCTGGAATGCCCATTTGGGCATTTGCCAGCCTAGATCTTTCTTGCTCTACTGTCCTTGCAGAGGCACAACAAGATGTACCGTGTGTGTTTTCTTGCACAGAATATTTAGAAGCCCACAAAGGATGTCACCAACCCTCAGAACCAGATTTGACCCAAGAACATCATCCAGCTTGTTACATAGCGCCTGGAATCGATGTCAGTAAATATAGAAATGTGTAAAGCCATTTGCAAGTCATTCAGCTTCCAAACAAAACACTTAGATAAGGTTTTCAGTAAATATAAATGCGTATAAAACGATTCTGTTTCATTTCCCATTCTGAGCGATGGTCAGTTTGCTGCTCTTAAAACTGAGATACTCCAGCCACCCAGCCAGTCTGTCCATGATGGCCTCTTCCCGCTGGTCCAAGCCGGGCCAGGCCACTGTCATCACATCTTAGGGCCAAGGATAGTGCTGTGACCTCAGCTTTTCCTTTGCCTTCCTCCCCGCCAATTTCTTCTTCTTCTCAATGGCTCTAGGAGTACAGAAAGCAAGAACCATCCATCTGAGCAGAAGCCACACGTTACGAAGGTGAGAAGGTGCATAGAAAGAAGGGTAGTAGACAGTTGTGAGGTAGTAGACAGTTGTGAGAAGACATCTGTCTTGCAGAAAGGTGATGGCAAAACAGTGAAGGTTATTTTGTTCTACCCCCAACACTTAATAGGTCACGAGGTGCCGAAGAATCAGAGCCATCAAATTCACATCAGGGAGGCTTTCCTGTGCAAGCAAGGCACAGGCGGACCACAAGTCTCACAATTATCTTCCCATTTTGGAAAATCTGGAAATGAAGGACCGCTGGGAGAGCAGAGAAGAGGTTGGAGCTGAGGGCTTCCATGTTGGTACTGCAGAAAGAGAGAAGGACTTAGGCCAAGAGGGGCCTTCCCAGAAATGAGACACCAGCACTTCCTCTTCTTTGGGTGAACTGGAGAGGTGTGACTTTGCTTTGCCAATTAGCTGGCAGACGAGAAAGTAGTGGGGAGCCCACCAGATGGTCCTCCTCCAGCCCAGCTGCACAAACCCCCAGTTCAGGAGATCTAATTGCCACTGGATCTATTTAGCTCTAAACTCTCAGGGAAAAATTACAAATAGAGAAGGAAAGCAGAAGTTGCGGTAGGGAGAGGAGGAGAATACAGGTCTAGCTGAAGAGCATGATTTTCAGACATCCACAAATCAGACAGGCTGCAACAATAAATAGGAAATAAGGAGTGATCCTCACACTGATGTACAATAAACCACAGAATCCAGTACTCCAGAGCCTAGAACTGGAGTGGTTGAGGGGCATAATTTTGAGGTCAGGCAGCCCAGGGGTCGATGGGAGGCAAAAATATGACATAATGCGAAGTGCTTTGTCAATCCCACTATACCAGGAAGAGGAAGAAGGGAGAAAAAGAGGGGTGGGCTACCCAAGAAAGAGCCCTGCATCAGTCCTGGACCAGCGAGACTATTCTGACTGAAACAAGGTCAACGGGTTTGGGGAGCTAAACCCTTTCCTTCGTGCTCGCTGTGGTTTATCCTTCCCCACTCCTTCACTCCAGCCACCCCGCAGCAACATTCAGCCCCGGCTATGTGACTGGGGAAAGGCTCTGGTGGCAAAAACGCCGTCCTGATGTCTTTTCACGGTCTGTCCCACCCCGCAAAAAGCTTTTAAATAGTGCACTGGCAGCGCGCAAGCACTCAGATTTTCTTTTTGAAACAAGACCAATAAATTTAACAAGTCAATGGGAGGAAGGAAGGATTAATTTCACTTCCATATTGGGTGGGATGGGGGGGGGAGTGATGCGTGGAGTGGGCACGAGGGGAGTTTTGTTGCTCCAGAGCTACAGGCAGGAGGCCATGGAATTAGGTTCTTGGCACACCTATTGGTCAGCCGAAGGGAGCGGGGACTGGCGCTCTCTGTTCAAGCAGGAGGAAAGGCGGCTGCAGGTAGCTCCAAACTGGTTTGCGCTGAACTGGGAATGAAGGGATGTCCCCTGGCAGAGAGGCGAAGGGAAAGCGGTTGCTGATATGGCTGGCCATGTGCAATAAATTAAAAATCAACTCCTGAGAGAATCTCAGCTGCTACCTACAATCCCATAAATATCATCAAACTGTGTCACGCCAACCTATCATTAGGGCTGCGGCTTTGTTGAAGCACTCCAGTGACTGGAGCTGCTCCCGCCCTGACCTCCGGTCTCACTACATCTTGCTCAAGATTCCTCCAAGTTCTGGAGTTTTTCTAGCCCCGTGGCCTCGGGAGGCGCAGCCTGAGGGAAATCTGTGCTTCAGGAAAGCAGAAGTAGAAACCAGGAGGAGAAAAGCATTAACCTATATGTAAAAGAAGATGCAATCAACCCAAAGAGCTGAATGGCAAAACCACAGGAGATGCAAATTCCTCCTCGTGCAAATGGCCGATAAGAGAGACTTTTGATCTGTGGTTGTGGGAAGAAAGACACCGGGAGGGGTTTGGAGCAACGCCATTGCAGGATAACGTTGTGTAAATGGAAAGCAGTTTCACGTCATTTAATTTAACTGATCGAAAGAGTGATTTATGAAAACAGACTATGATGCCTGGTGGCGACAAAAACAATGCTCTACAGTCACTAGTGAAGACCAGATGGTGCCACAACAGCCCCACTTTCTAACAACTCCCGATTAAGGGCCTGACTATCTGAGGACGCTTCTCCTGCTGTGACCTGCTCAGTCATTAGATCAACAGGTGAGGCCCCGTAATGCATGCACGGGATACGGGGCTCCCACATGAGGACGCTTCACAGTCCTACTGAGTCCTCCCTACAACTCCCAGGAAGAGCAGCCACCGGCCGCTTTATTCCAGAGAAGCCCCGGTTTACTCAGGAGGAGACAAGCAACAATCTCCCGCCATCAATAACTTAACCAGAGGGGGAAAATGTGGCTACAGGCTTTTCCCAGAATGAGCGTCACTGATTCATTGAGTATTCAAGTCCTTATTACATAAATCAAGATTAAAGAACTAGAAGTGAATCAAAAGGCACTAAAGGAGACAGGAAACAATTGTGTCAAAGGAGGCTGATCTCAACTCTTTTTTCAGCTGCAGGATCTCTCTCTCTCTCACACACACACACACACACACACACACACACACACAGACACGTTACAGCACTATCGCTGTCCTCAAAATCCAGCAAAAAACATTCAGTCCCACATCCAGCTTCACTGATGCTCCCACGAAGAAAAAGGACAAAGGCCAGAAAATGGAGATTCGCCTCCCCTCGATTTGATTTCCACCCCCTGGATGGGCAGCACAGCGGCCTTCCCTGAATGCTTTCTGCGTCTGAACCCCTGCAATGGGATCTCCCCCCTTGCCCCGCCAGCCTTGCAAAGAGGCCCCGAGCCGCCGTTCTTTGCCCGGGATGCGGAGAAGACGTTCAGCCCCAGGGGTGGGGAAGGGCAAACGGCCTTCTCTCCCCCCAGACCCTTCACTCCCCACTGCCCTTCCTCAGTGGTCACGCTGCAGCCTCCTGCTTCTATTCCGGCGTCCGCTGCCTCGCGGGATCATCACCGACGCCCCGAGCGCCCCTAAGGGCAGGGCGTCGCCCCGCTCCTGGGCGAGGTCAGCTGCCTGGTGGCGGGGGGGGCTCTGGGGCAGGAGCCGCCCCCCAGCCCGGCAGCCGGTTTTCCTGCGGGACCGCGGAGGGAGGGGAGCTGCGGCGAGGCGGCGGCCCGAGAGGAGCCCGCCTCGCCGCCGACCCCCGCGCGCTCCGCCGCCCGCTCGCCCCAGCGCAGGAGGGCAGGGAGGAGGGCTGCTGGGAAGGGCCCCGGCCCGGTCCCCTTGCTCCGCGCCGCCGGCCGGGGTCCTCCCCCGATGCCCCGCCGGGCTTCGCTTGCTCTTCCCCAGTGCCTCTGCCCCGTGGGGGTGGTTGCAGCCTCTGGGGGGCACCCCCGCCCCCCAGGCGCTGCCTCCAGGGGCCATTTCCCGCGGGGGATTCGGCAGAGCAACGCCGCCTTCCTGCCTCGTCCTCGGTTCGTAGCAGGCTCAGGAGGGGAGACGCGCCCCCCCCGGTCTGTTTCCGTGTAACTGAGCGACCCCCGCCAGAGACGAGCCGCTGAGAAGCCGCCGCCGCCCCTCCCCTCCCCTCCCCTCCCCTCCCCAGGGCGAGCTGGTCCTGCCCTTCGTGGCAGGGGCCGCTTGCCGCGCTGCCCGTTTCTCACGCTCGCCTGAGCTGGGCCTGCAGACGGCCTGCCTGATCCGGGGCTGCCGGCCCCCGCCCTGCGCCCCCGCGCCCCCCGCCCTCGGTCACCGGCAAGCCGGCGCCTCAGCCCCCTCTCTCCCCGGGCTTGCCTCTTCCATTAGCGCTTTGTTTCCGGAATTCTTTCATATTTGTTGTCTCCTCGCCCCCACCCTACGCCTATTTTTACAGCAGCCTCCCTCCGGGCTTCCGACGGGGGGGGGGGAGGCGAACCCCGCTCCCCTGTTCCAACCGGCGCAGAGAGGCCCGGTGTTCGCTGTGCGGTGCTTGGAACTGATCGCCCTTGCAACCCTGGGGGAAAGGAGTGGGCGTTTTTGCACTGCTCTCCTTTAACGGGATCTAAATGTGTCTTTCCTTTAGCTGCATCGGTGCCTTTTTTCCTTCTTGCCACATTCAGAAAAGAATGAGGAAGCTGCGCCAGGCCTTTGCAGCTTCGTTGCCCGGCTCCCCGTACTGGTCAGTTTCAACCACTTCCCCACCCCCTCCCTGAAGCAAGAGAGGTGGCTGCCAAGCACCGCGGCTGGACATTTCGGTTCTCCCGCTTGAGGGGAGCCAGGAAGCGGCCTCCTCCGGTAGGGTCAGCCTCCCCCGGGGCTATTCCTGCCCTGGAGTCTCCTCTTCTGTCTTTCTTCAGCGTCTCACTCTTCCAACGTTAACTCCTTTAACTCAGAAGCAGATGGCCATTTCCCCCATTCCCAACCTTGATTGCTTTCCGTAATGGATCAGGACCGGTGATTTTGTACTTCCAGAAAAGCGGTGGCTGAAATGGCCCGGTGGGGGGAGAATCCAGGCTGCTGCGTGGGCTCTCCAGCAACTCTGACGCAGTGGGGCCCACCAGGCCCTTCGTCCATCTGCTGCCAGGCGGAGCGTTTCCCCTCCCCCCTTGGCGACAGGCAGCTGGGGCAGGGAGTTCCTGCCACCCATCCTCCCCGGGAGCCTCAGCAGCCAGGTCAGGTCCCCTGGCTGGGGTGGCCTTCTGAGGGACCCGGGATGGCCCCCGGCGGGATGGCCCTCCAGCTCCCTCCCCTCCGGGCAACGGAGAGCCCCGGAACAGGGCGGGCCAGGAGAAAGGCACCCTCAGGTCTCCCTTGCTGGCTTTCTCTCCCTCTCTCCCTCTCTCTCTCTCTCTCTCTCTGCTGAATTTCCAAAACAGATAGTGGGGTACCAAAAAAACACACTAAAGGTATCAGGAATATAGACATTATACGAAAATAATAACCTTTAAGACCGTCTAACCATCCCGTGGGTTCCTATATTGATCCCAGGCCTTCACTAGCCCTTCTGTTCAGCTCTGGCTTTAAGGGCTCTTTCACTGTGTGGCGGGAGGCAGAAGCTGCGGAGGGAAAACGGGGCGTTCTTCCTTCCCTCCAGGCCTCCCCCCCCATGAGATCCAGGGGAAAGCAGGAGCCCCTGCTCAATGGCCTCCTCCCACCGGGGCTCCACTTCATTTATTGGGACATTCATTCATTCTTTGAACCATCTTGGATGTTAGAAAAACAGCCTTAACCCGAACCCTAATATTTAAAAAGCAGGAAACTGCACCGATCACTTGTCCTAAGGTGCATTCTCCCTTTCCTTGAAGGTATTTTCTAGCAGTTCTTACACCAAACCAAAAATCATTTTCTGCCCAAATACACATGCACACACATTGAATTTGAGATATTTTTTTTTAAGGCTGTAAAAGATGATTCTGAAACTGTGGGGAAAGGGTCAGGGTCAGGGTCGGGGTCAGGGTTAGGGTTAGCTTTCTTGTGGCACCTGAAAAAAGTATGATGAATTGCCACAGATTGGCCTGGTCCCCTCAGATCGCGGGCTGTGCACTTCTGAATGTAAAACTGATAATCGTGGCTTATTTACTGTTATTTTGTCTCATTCTGCTTAAGGATAATTCTGGCTGGGTTCACACAACATGGGATATCCATAGGCAAGTAGTTAGCCACATCCATTTTTATATCCTTTGCACCATCGTGGCCTCCGCTTTGACTTTTTGACCAGATCCTGCGGACCCCCTGATGCTAGACCAGGCTAAAGTAGGCTGGCTACAGTCATTCAGTGCATCATTGTGGCATGCTGGAAGTATGTGAGCCATCACATGGCTTCCGGTATGCCATGTTATAGAAATGCAGCAATCATGTTTTGTTCACCTGGTTCAGGGTTGGCATGTGGTGTGAACCCAGCCAGCAGTGACCAGCTGTGGTCTCTGGTGCCCAGGCTGGGGGAAGACCTCTCCAATGTGGGCTGCAAAAACCCCAGGTGAGCAAGAGGATAGGCCTAAATCTCACGGCTGTGTGGATCTTTGCGCCCCAGATCCGCAGTCCGGCGCAGAGGGCCTCCTTGCCGAGTCGGGAAACAATCTTCTCTTTGCTTAAGTGTCATCCTACAGTGTTTCCTACAAAGTCTGAGAATATTTCTGGATGCTACATGACTAAGCCGTTGCTATGGGAACCATTGTACGGTTTTAATGAATAGGGGGGAGTGGCACTTCCTTAACAGTCCAAGATAAGTGTCAGGGATAAAACGGATTGCTGCCAGCAGGAGACCCTGTGATGGGCAGCCATGGAGTCCCCCACAGGGGCTTCTCTTGTGGTCTCTCCCTACCAGCCACAGTCCCGCCCCTCCATCCCAGCCTGGTGCCCTCGGGCGGTGGTGCAGAGGAGGGCTCCTCCGCTCAGCCCAGTCCGAGAGCATTGTCTTGGAGGGCCATTTATAGCACAGGGATATGAAAATGTCATAGAATCATAGGGTTGGCAGGCACCCCGGACGTCATCTTCTGTGCTCAGACCATCCCAGACCAGTGGCTGCCCAATCTTTGCTTGAAGACTCTGCAGGAATGGAGCCCCCGTGACTCCTGGAGGCAGGCAGCTGTTCTGCTGCTTTGTAGCTTTCGGGGTCAGGAAATTCCTCCTTATTTCCAGTTTGGCTTCCCCTCAGAATGAGGAAGAATTTCCTGACCAAAGAGCGATCGTCGTTTTTAACCATGAGAGCAATTGGCCAAGTGCCCAAGGGCAAGAATGGTGCCTCTGTATGGATTCTGGAGGAGAAAGCTCCCACATCTGGACTGCAACACCCCAGATGACCATTAGATGACCAAGGGAGTTTTTGGTAGACCTTTGCTACCTTCCTTCGTGTCTACTACACCATAACTGGAGGCCAGCAGACTGGGAGAGACTGCCTGAGAGCACATCTGCTGAGACTGGCAGCAGTTTCAGAAAGGTCATCAAGGTCCCTCTCAACCCATGGCCCAGATTCTTGGAAAACAAGCAAGAGATGCCAAAACTGGAGGTTGAGGCCTTCCAGATGCAAAGCGCATGCTCTGCCCTTCTGAACAGTGTTCCCTCCCCATCTGGAGGATGAACCACTGGCGGTGTGATGTTGTTTGACTCTGAGATGGACCCAGGGCTGCACCAAGAGCAGAACAAGCCAAGCCAATGTGTGAGGAGCATGCAAAGTTTGTGTCAGCCCTGGCTTGACAGAGTCAGGATTGTGACTGTAAAGAACCGTGGGATCTGAACTAAAGCCATTTCTTTCCAGCACACCTGCAGTTTGGAAGCCAAACTGATCTGGTTTTCCAATAAACGCTCTGGAGCTCTGATGAGCGGCGGAAGAAGAACTGCGTTCCCACTCTTGCCTCGTCCTGCGTCCCAGCACCTGATTCTCCTGCGTGGTGCAGAAATTCTGATGCTGCCTCTATTGCTTTAAAAGCAGGCCAGAGGAATGATGCTCTCGGGGCTTGGTGCCACCCTAGCTGCAAATAATCGGGTGTTTTACAAAGCCAGACGGGCTGGGTGCCATTTTTGGTGCCCTCCTATTGGTTAGCTGGAGGGCGAACTGACTGTTTCAAGTGACACTCATTGTGCTTTGAGGTCGGTGGCTGTGATGGTAGCCAGATGTTAGCTTGGGACTATATCTGAGGACTTGGGGAGCAAAACCGAGCAGTGCAGGATGTCCCTGAGGAGGACCTGGGTGCTGGTGAGCTGTCTGACAAGCTTCAGGTAGCAGTTTTCCCACTTCCTGCCTCCTGCCCATCCCATCCCCCAGTGATTCACTGGTTCCCACCCACCCCTCTTGGAAAATCAGGGATCTGCAGCAGGTTAGAGAGGAGCAGGTGCATCATGGCTTTTTCCTCCCTCCCAACTACTCTGACAAAGTTCATTGAGAGGGTGGTAGACAGTAGAGGAAATGTGTGGGAAGGGAGGATGTATGCATAAAGGTGCCTCCATCCCCCCCCCCCAAAACAACCCGCCTTGCAAACAACACGGTCCTCAGGACTGACAGTATTGCCCGCTGTGAGCTCAGATGGTCTGGCAGAAGAGAAGCCAGTTCAGGAGTTGAACTGTAGACCTTCCCTGGTTAGCCTGAATTGTGCAGGGCTTGGGCGAGGCACTGCGTGGGCTGTGCCAGCAATTTGTAGTCTTTGGAAAGCCAGACGATGTGCAGTTGAAAAGGTGCCATTAAAAATTATACACGAGTTTCGTTCTGCAGCATGTCCCTTCCCTGGCACTTTCTCACCGGGTTCCTAAGCAACTCACATTGTGGAGGGGAGGCTTCTTCAAGAGCTCCTGTGTGGGTGGGCATGACTTGATGGATCCCACTTGCTTCTCTCCTCGGTGTAGGAGGCCATGCAATTAGGAGGGCATGCAATTAGGCTCCCAAACTCCTCAAATTCTTCATGCCATCCCATTGGCACGGCCAGTTACAAGGTTGATGGATGCAAGAGCTGAAGGGGGTCACACCTATGAGCTGCAGAAGGAGATTGGGAGCCCATCATTCCAAGCGAAGGAAGGAAGGAGGCTGCCTGAGATGTTTGCTCTATAGTTTCCAGCTTAGACATTCCCTCTTTGGCCCAAAATTAAATGTATAAAACTAGCCACGTGCACAGAGATGCCTTGGTTTGGGGTTTCCCTCCACGCCCAGTGCCTCCCATAATCCTGTGCTCTAGCCCAGCTTGTCCTGATCCTCGGCTACTGCTGTAGAGTAGCTTCTTGCTTGGCTCACTCAGCCACCATCAGCAGTTGCATTCTGAGGCTGACAGTTTCCTCTCACGATGTGAGCATGCCATCCCAAAGAAGCTTGGTTGGCAGCAACCAGGGAAGTCCACAGGAGGGTTGCATGTGTATCAAGAGCATCAAAACAGTGGGCACAACTGGGAGAGCAAAGCCCCATTCCTTTTCAGCATGCACTGAAAAAGCCAAGTGCACAGTTTGGGTGCTGTTGATCTCTCCTACAGACGCCTCTGAGTGCCACATCATCGGTACCAATCCAAGCTGGGTTCAGGGTCATGGCTGAGAATGGCTGTCCTGCTCTTCATCTGCTCTCAAGAGAGCCCTGGTTCCAGATGGAGCCTTTGCTTCAGCTGATCTTCCCTTCTGCGACTGGGACCAGAGCTGAATGAGAAGGCCTTAACTCTTCTCTTCGCCTCTCAGTCTTCTTCACGTGACCTTTCAATGCTCTCATGAAAAGCAAAATATCCTAAGAACCCAGAACTGATGGTGTTACTGTGACAGGTCAAAGTCTGGGAGAATCTCTACAAATCTGGTGATTATGCCAAGCATAAGAGAGGTGCACTTGAAGGAGACATCCACTGGCTCTGGGCATTTAGGAGCAGAAGGGTACTCTAAGTCTCCAAGCACTTCTATAGCTCCCCCCTCCCCCAAAGTGTCACTAGACCTTGCCTAAGGTTGGTTAAATATTACGACTGATTTGTACCAAGCATGGCATGGATGCCCTACTCATCAAGCGGGTCATTAGAAAAGGAGTGGTGTAGCTTAGTTCTTTTATGGGAGACTTTAAAATGGAACAAACAATGCAAATATTTTAAATAAGAAATAATAAGCTGAGCGTCCGTGACTGTAAAATGCAAAGGCTCACTTCTTTGGGGCCCTTATTCCCAGCATCCCTTTATGTCCTGCTCTTCTGTCCCACCTGGGAATTTGTGTGGATCCTGTTTCTGCTGCCTTCATCCCATTCCTCTCCCTGGCGTGGCTTTTGGCCTGCTCAGCTCACTGGGATTTCAGCCCTGAGCTGTTGGGATTCCATAAGCGGCATGAGATTCTCAAAGCAGAAATGCGGAGCATGAGTGTGAAAAACGGAAAGCGAAGCACTCTTACACGGGGAGATGCAGGACGAGATAGCACTGCATTGAACCAGGAGCTCTGCATTTGCCTCCCTGCCCACTCTTTGTAGTGGCCACCATTTCTGGATACAGTAAAAGTGCCATGTCTAGCTGTGTGGCTAACACAATGTCTCTGGGAAGCTTCTCCCTAGTTCATGGTTCGGGGATCCTTGGCATAAGCTGCTCCATTGCCCTAAAGCGGGTGAGGTGAGGTGAGGTGAGATGTCTGGGCTGTTCTGGGTCTAATTGCTAGAAGCCCACCTGAGATACCTCAGAGGGGCCCAAGTTTGAGTGTTGGTAAGCTTTGATGCCAGCAAGCCAGCCCATTCCATATCTGCACCCATAGCAGTAGTCTAGTGGTGCCACCAACATGCTCAGCAGGTGTGGTTGATGTAGTCTGCCTGCACTCACAGGAATGAGGGCTGCTTTTGAGCAAAACCTTTGCTTGAGTGTGGCTTTGACCACACAACCTCCCTGGGATGTTGTGCTTGCCTTCTTCTCTTGCTTTTGGAGCCACTCTTGACAGTCATCTCCAAAGCAGGACAAGCAGTTGGTTTGTGATTCTAATAGGCTCCTCAGCCTGACTCTCCCTAGCATTCCCACCCTGCCGCTGCCCAAAAAGAACGCCAGGAGTTTGGAGCCCCCCAAGAGACCCTCTTTGCACCCAGCAGTCCAAGGATAGCTCCTCATAGTCTGTGGGACATACTCGTGCTTCCCTTGCCAGGGCTGCTTATGAGTAAGGAGGAACTATCCTGGGTAGGACAATGCCTCAGAGGGGGGCTTGGCTCTGGGAGGCTGGTTCACATGTAGTCTTGCCATGGACCTGGGTGGGACAGTTCGGTTCTTTGGAAGCCCTGTGGAAATGTTGCCTAGTGCATCAAGATCAACCCCCAGTTGTACAATTCTTGGAGGGTGCTTGGATGTTCCAGAATTACATTTTGATTTAGAACACCCCCGAGGAAGAAGATGGCCCCCGACGTCCTAAGGGCCAAGTGACCACCGATCTGAGGCATTATAAGAATAGGCATGGAGTGAATCCACATCTGGAGACACGGGGACCCTTCTGTTCTTGGAAATACCGTAACCGCCTGCTCACTGACACGGCCCAGAAGCTGTTACATGGGATCCTTTGGGTGTGATGCAATACCTTGGAAGGGTTCTGCCACAACTGATAACGGTCCCACCCTTTATGTTAACTGCTTAAAGAAGGTGCCGTTCCACAACGGGGACTCACAAAAGATGAAGTTGTCAAGTATGTGAAACCTAACCAAAACCTCAGTGCTGGCATTCTAAAATGTCAATGGATGCAAAGACTGTGGTGTAGGCAGAAGGAGGGTGATAGAACTGTTATTTCTGTTAAGATAAAAAAAGACACACTGAGAAAACTTGATGCATAGCCCAGCATCACTAAATGCAGAGAACTGAAGACTATCTCTCTGGGGGCCATGACCAAGTCAAAACTTTTTTAAGAATGTAGCAGGCTGGGAGTTTTGCCTTAAGAATCAAAAACCACACCAATTCTGCATAGAGTTTGGAAGAGAACTGGAGCTAATCTTGGTGGACCTGAACATTAGAAGTGGATTTGGAGGTCGCTTTGTGGTCAGACTTTTTTTCTAGGTAGCCCGAACTGTAACCATGGCCAATCCACTGCCATTACAGGTAATCCTCAGTTAACAACGGCAACTGGGATTGCCAGGATTGCCATCACTAAGTGATGCGGTCGTAAAACGTGATGTCATGTGACCTCATTGCTTAGTGACGGCAATCCCGGCAACCCCAGTTGCCATTGTTAAATGAGGATCGTGGGTCATTAAGCAAGTCTCAGCTGGGTTGCAAGTAGGCTGGCAGGCAGGTAAGTGGCTGCTGTCGGGCAGGGAAGGGTGCACAGGTGTCCCTGAGGTGCAGCGCAGGTGCAGCAGGGCCGCAGGCGGCTGCTGCTGGGAGGGGGAGAGTGCAAGCAACTTATCAGAGTGACTTACAACCTTCCCTGCTAGCTTTGCTTGTGGGAAGCCGGCAGGGAAAGTTGCAAATGACCACGGAGCACTGCAACCATCATAAGTGCAAGCTTGTTGCCAAGCACCCAAATCATGATCACGTGACTGTGGGGACGCTGTAATGGCTACAACTTCAAGGACTGGTCGTAAGTACCACTCGTTCAGTGTCGTCGCAACTTTGAATGGTCACTGAATGAGTGGTCATTAAACCTTGTAATTGCTTAAAAACCATTATGGCAAGATAGTAATGTCATTAGGAAGTCCTAACAGATATTACCACACAATTTACAGGGAAAAAAAGTTTGAAATGCTTATAAGGCAGTATTACTCATATTACAAATCAGCCTTCATTATGCACAAGCCAGCTGGGTAGCAGGAAAAAGTTCAAACTGATAGGTGAATTCAAGCATGGATAAGATCTTTTTATTTGTTCTTTGCTTTATTAAATTATAGAGCAATTCCCGTGCATGCCTCTAAGTCCGACTGATGCAGCTGCAGGCTGACTGCTACAATCTCTAGTTCCAACCTTGGGAGCAAACCTGCACGTTCACTGGCCTGATTTCAGGGACGTTTGCACATGGGAGGCAAATGTGCCCGTACACTCCATTTTTATAGCCCTCATGGAACACCTGCTGAGCAAAATTGTCTCCTGCATCCCAGGTGCAAGTTAAATTAGATGGCCAGAAAGGATGGTCAGAGCTAAAGCCATCGAGGAACTGTGCCCTACACGGCCAAGACCAAAGAGGCACACTTAGGAGGAGCAGAAGACAAGCTCCTCAACAGTCTGAAGTTGTTCAAGATTTGGGGAAGTTAATCCCACCAAAGACGTGTAAGCAGGTGACCGAGGAGACCCTGTGCAGGTGGGAGCTGCAACAGCAAGGATCATCCCCAGGTGCTCCTCAAGGTCACGGAGAGGTCACTTCAGACTTAGGAAACTGAGAATATTCATGCTTGTCTGCTCTGTGCTTGTCTTTGTTTTTGTGGATTATGACTCCGAGTAGACAGATGTAAGCCAATTCCTTCTACAGCAAGGGGGGTTATAGAAGGGGAAAAGGTAGTTGGGGAGGGAGGCAAGCTGAGGTTTGCAAGCAGCTTATGAATTTGGGTTCGTAAAAATAATGTAAGTGTCAGTTGCTTACTGGAAAGTCTCTGGCCATGTTACAGAAACCAAACCTGGCTGTCTTTACTAAGCGGGGGGTCAGTCCAACTGCACTGGGGCAGCTCTGGGGAAGCGGGGGCGAGCCAAGCCTTGCTCGGCTTTCGGCTACCTTAACTGAATTTCCATTGAATTTTAGAGCGACTGCCAAACTTTGCTGTCTCCTCAAGGGATTAATCCTGTTACAAAAACAATATCAATTTAAATAAAGAAATCAATAGTAAACAGAGGAGCAAAGAGAAAGATATGGTGGGGATGGTGATCCAGAATAAGGCCAGCCAGAAGCGGGAGCACTGAGACGGTGCTCTAAAGGCGGTGGGAGCGGTATGTTAAACTGCCCTCCCCAGGCAGCCCTGGAACGCCAACCCCGCACGGCCATCGGCTGGGAATTGAGTGAGTTCAGTGGCCGGGTGACTGGGAATTATGGGCACTGTGCTCCAATACATCTGCAGGACTTTGGCACTCCTGGGTGATTTACAGCTCCGGGACCGTCTTGGGGAACCTGCTGTCCTCAACCAAGGGCCACGACAAGCCTTGGGAACCTGCGCGGGCCCGTCCAGGGGCTTCCTGCCTTCCCAGCTGCTGGGCTGAAAGTGGTCAAGAATCATAGAATCATAGAATCATAGAATTTCGGAGTTGGAAGGGACCACATGGATCATCTAGTCCAACCCCCTGCAATATGCAGGAAACCAATTAAACCATCCCCGAGAGGTGACTGTCCAGCCTCTTCTTAAAAACCTCCAGAGATGGAGAACCCACAATCTCCGTAGGTAGATTGTTCCACTGTTGTACAGATCTAACCGACAGGAAGTTTTTCCTTATATTTAAGTGAAATCTAGGTAGCTGCAGTTTGTACCCATTATTTCTGGTCCTAGTTTCTGTGGCCATGGAAAAGAGTTCCTGACCATCTTCCCTATGGCACCCCTTTATGTACCTGAACACTGCTATCATGTCTCCCCTCAGTCTTCTTTTCTCCAGACTGAACAGCCCCAGTTCCTTCAGCCTGTCCTCATAGGACATGTCCTGAAGTCCCTGTATCATCTTTGTTGCCCTCCTCTGAACCTGTTCTAGCCTGTCAATATCCTTCTGGAAATGTGGTGCCCAGAATTGTACACAGTACTCCAGGTGTGGTCTCACTAGTGCAGAGTAGAGGGGAATAATGACTTCCCGCGTCTTTGATATAATGCTTTTCCTAATGCAGCCCAAAACTGCATTAGCCCTCCTAGCAGCCGTCTCACACTGCTGGCTCATGTTCAGCTTGTTGTCTATGACCACACCCAAGTCTTTCTCCGATGTAGAGCTTCCAAGCCATGAGTCCCCCATCCTGTATGTGTGCCCTACATTTTTCCTCCCCAAATGTACTACCTTACATTTCTCCCTGTTGAAGGACATCTTGTTCCTTTCAGCCCAGTCTTCCAACCTGTCCAGGTTAGATGGCAATGTCATTCTTTCATCCTGGGTGTTTGCCAGACCTCCCAATTTTGTGTCATCTGCAAATTTGATGAGTAGCCCATCAACCCCATTATCCAGATCATTAATAAAAATGTTGAATAATACCGGCCCCAAGACCGATCCCTGTGGGACGCCACTGGTTACTGCTCTCCAACTCGATGTTGACCCGTCAATGCTGACTCTCTGTGTGCGGTTAGATAGCCAATTGTGGACCCACCTTACTGTAGGGCCATCCAAACCAATCTTTAACAGCTTGTCAATGAGAATGCCATGTGGAACCTTGTTGAAAGCTTTGCTGAAATCAAGGTAGATTATATCCACCGCATTCCCCTTGTCCACTAAAGTCGTTACCTTGTCAAAGAAGGAGACGAGATTTGTTTGGCCTGACCTGTTTTTGACAAAGCCGTGCTGGCTCTTAGCCATCACAGCATTGTCTTCCAGATGCTTACAAACGGTCCGCTTTATTATCTGCTCTAACATCTTTCCAGGTATTGATGTTAGGCTCACTGGTCGATAATAACTGGGGTCCTCTTTTTTCCCCTTCTTGAAGAGGGGGACCACATTTGCTCTTCTCCAGTCCCCTGGTACCTCCCCCGTAGAGGCAGCCAAGAAGCCAGACCAGCATCTCGGGAAGGAGTGAGCCGTGCGCCAGACGTTAGGAGAACTGCTCAGCCCACCCTCGGGAACCCCAGCTGCAGAGAGAGTGAACAACGTGACACACAAGCCCCCCACACACATACACACGCATGCACAAACAATGGGCCCACATTTGTTCCTTTGCACACTTCTCTCATCCCTTGTGCCAATAAATCTGGGCCTTGCAAGGGAGCAGCCCAGTCTGAAACGTGATTCTGGGCAGAGCTCCACCAGGCTCCCGGGGAAATACCTTGGGCACAGGGCCCCACACATCTCCCCCAAGGCCCCTTCTTCTAGACCCGGGCACCAAGCCCAGGTCCGGTTAAGCAGAAGAGGCCTCAGACCAAGGCTAGCAACAAACAAGGTCTGTTCAAGATCAGTCATACAGACTGTTCCCCACCCCACGCTCTATGTCCATGTAAGTTTGGTTTTAAGATGGGCAGCCATATAAATATTTGAAATAAGTGAATAAGTTACGGGATATAAAAACCTAACACGCTGCCTGTTTGTGACCGTGCCAGCTGTCCTGGCACCCTGGAGCCAGAAGGGAGAGTCGGCCGCAGAACAGCCCTGCCATCCGGGTCCAGACGACTTGGCAGCCTTGACTGAGATGCAAAAGGAAACGGAAATTATGGTGCTGTTTTCACCAACGCTTGACCTATGATCCAAGTCTAGGTGCCATGCTGGACCCGCTTAGTATGTCTTGAAACATACTGGGGGGAGCAAAGTTTGCCCCCAGTCAGCAGGTGGGGGCTGCAAGGTGCTCTGACTGCAAACAAGCCTGAGCCCATCATGGCTGCCCCCCCGCCCCGCCCCACCCCGCCCCCAGGGATCCTCCGGGGCTGACAGCCTCTGAATCATCGGCTTGGCCTACTTCGTGCTCCAGTCCCTCTGTAGAAATGGCCAAAAATGTGCCTTTTCAGCTGGGTTTGGCACTGCCGTTGGAGCAGCATGTCTTGTTATTGGCACTGCCGTTGGAGCAGCATGTCTTGTTATTGGCTGATTATTATTATTTATTTTTTATAGCAGAGTGTTTGTGCTGGTGATGGAAGTGTGGGCGACAGTCCTTGTAGAAGATGACGTCAAGGATGATGGAAATCAGGGGTGTCTGCAGAAGATGGCAGCCACAATGGTGCAATCAGCGCTCCATCTGTGGTTTGTGTATGTGTTGCCCCGTCGTGGCTGCCATCTTGACTTTTTTGACCAGCCCTGCAGACACCCCTGATGGTGATGGCATGCTAAAGCAGTTCAAGCTCATTAGGAGGGCAACTTATAAGTAGCATAAATAAATGAAGGACCTTTTCGCTCCCCTCCACCGCCTTCTCTCAAAACCGTTGGAGGGGTGGTGACTATCCCAAAGCAGCACATAGTGGGGCTTTCTGTTTAATTTTGTCGAACTCTTTTAAAATAACTATTATTGATGCTTCAGGAGAAGAGTTGAGAAATCAGAATGGGGAATCAACATCTGAATGAATTCTGGACAAGGGTTCTTGAGGATTGCCCACAGTCAGGGGTGGACGCGGGCCCATTTTCTGTTTCTGGAGTTGCTGGTGGTGTGAATTGTGAATCTCCACAACTCCCAGGGGCTGCCAATGAGGCAAGATAACGTCAAGATGGTGCTCCTTGTACAAAGAGCTCACCGTGAAGGTGCTGGGCTGGCTGTGGCCAAGAGCTCCACCATCTTGGTTAAAAAGCAGGAATGACTGAGAACATGACTTCAGCTTTAAGCAGAGGTGGTAGAACGGCTAGAAGGAAGGAAGGTGGCTTCGCATTCTCCTTCTGTGGAAGCCACGCCGAAGGGCTGTGTGGTCCTGGGATGCGCATCCCTTCACAGGCCTGGGGTGGATGGCCATGGATGGCCTGGGCCAGCAACCTGGTGCTTCTGAGAGTCTCACGTTTCCTCCCCTTTTTCCCCAGGGACCTTCCGAGGAATCTGTAAGCAAATCAACCATTTTCCAGAAGATGCTGACTATGAACAGGATGCTGCTGAATATCTCTTGCGTAAGTCCGGGGCTTCCGGGAAGCTGCAGAAGCTCCCCACTGAGGGAAGGCTGTCTCACCCACACGTGGGGCAACCACACAGAGGGCCCCATCTAAGGAGAAAAGATAGCCACTTTGGGGTGTGCCCAAATCCTGTTTTGAAATGGGGGCCCTATATTTTCTGGGCACTATATTCATTTTAAGGCAATGAAATAACTATTTAAGTTTGCCTTAGTTCCTACATTTCTGACAGAGCAGATGATCCAAACAGAGGGTCTTCTACACCCTTTTTTCTGGATCTAGCGCATGGGACGTGCTGAGCCTCAAGCCTTTCAGGTGTCTAGCTTGGCCTGCTGAAAGAGGTAGCAAACAGACTGACCTCGCCCTGCAGGGGTACCTGCAGGGGGAATGGCCGAAACAGTCAAGACAGTAGCCACGATCGAAGCCTCCATGTGCACGTGACACATGCAGAACGAGTAAGGGCTTTGATTGCACAGTCACGGCTGCCATCTTGGCTTTTTGCCCCCCCCCCCCCCGCAGATGCTCCTGCCACCATGGGGCAGTTTTTGGCCTGCAGAGGTCCCGATCCCCCAGCCAGCAGCAGCCCCCCTCTCCCAAGCCCTACCCGGCTCCTTGTCTCCTGCTCCTCCTCCAGGTGCTGTGAGGGCCTCCAGCATCTTTCCCCTCCTGAGCGTCGGTCTCCTGTTCTTTGGAGGACTCTGTGTGGCTGCCAGTGAGTTCTACAAGAGCAAACTCAATGTCATCCTGAGCGCCGGCATCTTCTTTGTTTCCGCAGGTGAGTTCCCCCTCTCAGCAGTTCGCCATGTTTGACATCAACCTGGAGCCGGGCCGTTAAATAAACTGGCAGCATTAAAGTACTATGAATTAACGTTGGAACATTTTCCATATAAATGTCACTGAAGTGGATTGTAGCAGGTTACAAAAAATACAAAGATAAGATACAAAAGGAGGGAGAAAACAAGGATCACACATAAGCTATGGTTTGTTTTAACAAGTCACAATGACTGTTTCATGCTTTAGAGTAGGTCACAGTTTGTTCCAGCCATGGCTATTGTCTAAGCCATAGTTAGCTGTTCTTAGCACTAAGCCCTAAAAACAGCCTGCAGTCACAATGACGGGGTTTATCTAATAAGCTAAAGAAATCACATTTTGACATTGCCCTGTGCAGAGCTAGACAATCTATAGGTGGAAGGGAAGCCCTATCAAGCTGTAGGGGAGGCCAGTTTTCTGGGCTCTATGATTAAGGAACTGCAAAAGTAAGAATAAACCCACGTCTTGAATTGCAAGACTAATAAAAGGGTAATTTCCCAGAGCCAAATATGGATCTGCGCAGATGCTATGGAAAGAGCCAGAAAAAGAATGACATCATTTTCATGCAGGCCTTCTATGCATGTCCCATTTTTAATTATGCCCTTCCACAGCCCATGCCCCCAAGAACTCAAGAACGCATCCATGGAACACCTCTTTATCTCCGTAACTAGAATCCATCTTGCTGCTTTCTTCCTGTTGCTCCTCCCATTCCAAGTATGAGTCTTTGCTGCCCTTTTAAAGGAAAGGTCAGATACAATCTTTTAAAAATCAGATCCAGTAGACGCTGGCCCATCCTGGCCTGGAGCAGAGTTTCTCAACCTTTGCTTGTTCTTGTTCCTCTTGATGTCAGGTACTGCTGTCACTTGAATCCTGACACAGGTCATTGCTAATGCCACACTGAAAGCAAAAGAATAAAGATATTCACTTGCTCCATTGGTTCCATGGAAATTCATCATCGCTCATGATGGATGGACTTCCTTCATGAGGGATACGTTGCCGTCCTTAAGAGGTTTGCACAAGACAGATCAAGCCCACATCTATCATATGTTGACTCCCCTCCCACCTTGCTACCCAGTCTTTCCTGTCCCAATTTGATAGTCTCAAAAATGGCCAGGAAATACAGTTCTCATGGGTTCTGGCATCAGAACAGAGGCCCTGTGTGTGATCTCCTCCATTGCTGAGAAAATCTGGACAAAGGAAGATGATCCTAAATAGATCCAGGCATTGCCTTGGGACACCCAGTGTCCAGAAATACCATGCACGCTGGTTTCAAGCCTGAACACATTGCTAGTTATGATTGCATGCAGCCACTCAGGTCCAGGTGGTGAAGCAGATTACTTTCATAATGTAAATTTGTAAATTCACAGGAAACCCTGCACACCTAGTTATTGAGACTAGAAATGTGTCTGTGGTTTATCTATAGTGTCAGAAACACTGTGGCCAAAGGTACAACACATGATGAGCCTGGGTGCATCATTTTTCACCTTCTAGAGACCCATATTTCATGCCTGACTCAAAGCATAGTTATTTTGTCCCTGCTCTCTGCTTCTTCTTTTTAGGGCTAAGCAACATCATCGGGATCATAGTTTACATCTCGGCAAACGCAGGGGACCCTGGGCAGAGCGATTCCAAGAAGAGTTATTCCTACGGGTGGTCTTTCTACTTCGGAGCCCTATCCTTCATCATTGCCGAGATGGTTGGGGTCATTGCTGTCCATATGTACATTGAGAAGCACCGCCAAATCCGAGCCAAGTCTCACTCCGTGGCCCTCCTGAAGAAGTCCACCTTTGCCCGCCTGCCTACCTATCGGTACCGGTTTCGAAGGCGATCTAGTTCCCGCTCCACAGAACCCCGGTCAAGGGATCTGTCTCCCATTGGCAAAGGCTTTAATACCATCCCTTCCACCGATATCTCCATGTTCACCCTTTCCAGGGATCCTTCAAAGGTGACTATTGGGACTTTGCTGAACTCAGAGAGAGATCATGGTTTTTTACAGATTCACAACTCCCTCCCCAAAGAGTTCAAAGAATCTTTGCATAACAATCCAGCCAACAGACGAACCACTCCCGTCTGAGCCGAACCCGTCCCTGGTTGGCCTTGGGATCAGGCCGTTGGGGCTGCCATGTACAGAGGTATTTCATTGAGACTGCATGAAGCGACCCACCCTCCCCTTTGATGGTGTAACCAGCGAAACGTTGTTTTTAAAAAGTAACCCTAGCTGTGCTCCCTGTCCACAGGCAGCCTTGATCTGGAATAGGATTTTGTTTTGGTTTCAAATCCTAAACTGCCAGTTGTTCGGCCTGGGTTTGAATGCATTTGGGCCCTGAAGAACCGCATTTTTCATTCTCTTGCCAAGACTGAACGTTGGGCTCGGCCTTGTGCCTGGTGAAAAGAGGACCCAGGGGACTATTGTGTCAGTGACTGCTTGGAGGCCCCATCAAGAAGGTGGAAAGTGGTGCTGGGCCCCCACGGCTCTTCCTCCCTCCCTCCCTCCCTCCCTCCCCTCCGCCACCATGAAAACCCCCTTTGACTGTGGTCTTAATCCAGAAATAGCATCTGGGAAAACATCCAAGCATGGAAACGTGAAGCCGAGTGCTTCCGAAAGACTTGGGCAATCCTCCCTCCTTCCTTTGTGGATGTCCTGACAGAGGCAGGGCTCTGGGGGTGGGGCTGTCTGTTATTGTGTGCATGCATTAAACAGCCTGGAATCCAATCCCCTCCCACATCGTTGGAAGAGACCTGGCTCTTTGCCACGCTGAGGGGCTTTGGAAGGGCTCTGTATTTTCTTGCATATTCAACACTCTTCGTCAAGGTGTCAGGGGCAGAACGCCCTCTCCTCTGTCCCTACCAAAGTTCTGGTATTAACCGCCACTGGCGGGTAAGCGTTTAATGTTACCATTGGTTCAAGAATCTGAAAAGATGATTCTGTATCTAGGTAGATGTTTCACCACACATCTGCTTTTTCAGATTTAGCATTAGTGTACAGCCTAAGCCATGGGATGATCTGAAGCCCTTGAGATGTTAAAGGGAAACCAGTATACCAATAAAACACCATTGAATCAGCCATTGTGTTTGAGTGGCTCTTTGTGAGGAAAGAAGGCCTTGATGGGGCAGGGGGAATGCATGTGAAGTCAGGGAAGAGGAGTGGAAGACCATTTCAAGAGGTCCCAGATCACAAACGCGAGTTCCATTGCAGTCTATCGGGGAGGTGGAATTGGCAGGCAATGTTTTTTTCCCCAGCCTTGGCTGTATCTAACCCCATGGCGAGAGTGGCCAAGAACAGCAGTGGGGCTTTCGTGCAGAGGAGCGACTGAGGAGCGCCTATTGTCCTCGATATTCCACAGCATGCTGGGTAACAGCCTTCTGAGGGTGAGGATGAAGGAATGGTGGGTTCCAAAAGGGTGTTTGAATTAGTTCTGTATTTTTCCATCTGGATCCTTCTTTTGATCCTAGACAACCCTTGAAACCTCCTAACTTGCACTAAAAAGTGGGTTGTCATTTCACTCTCTGAGTCTTCTCAGAAGCAGGAAAGGATAGAAGGGAAAATAGTTCAATCTGAATTTTAATAGAATTGCCCAGTTCACACCTTTAAATTTTTAGAAGGGAAATCAAATGCACCTGTGCACTGAAATCCATACTTTCCTGAAGTGAGAAGACAAAAAGTACATTTTGTACTAATATGTGTGCAAAAATGCAAATTTGTTGAAGTACGCAAAGGCACACTGAATTGGGGAAAGAGACAAAAAAAAAGGCATATATTTTTCTTCATATTTGCTGTGTGTTTAGTGGCCTGCAATGATTTGGAAGCTGCAAGTGAAGCAAAGTGAAGCAAGGCTTATCCCTCGCCGCCTTGTAGGAGATCAGCCAGTCCATCACTGGAAATGGAGTCTCATCTCTAGCTAGAACCGCTTTCCTTAGTATGGGTGACATTCTAAATGTTTCCCTCTGATTCTTGTGAATGCAGAAATCCTGGGCATCAATGACTGATCTTCTCTGAGGGAAACCGTGATGGAGGCAACATGGCATCTTTGAAGAGCTAATTTTCGGTGGGGGGAGGCCCATCACACCGTTCTTGCGATCCTTTTTTAGCCAACACAAAGGACAGCTCAAATCTGACAAGACATGGACACCTCACAGCATCATGGTCTCCTTTTTCTAACCTAAGCGACCCTTTCTGTAGCCAAGGCAGAGAGCTTCCCCACTCGGTGCGTCCTCTTCATCTGCCCCCTCCCCCCGACCAGGAAGACAACGGAGTGGCTGCCTGGGTGAAGAAGCCAAAGACGCCTGGAGCTGAGTTTTGGGTGGTTGGTTTGTTGATTCGCCCCAAACAGATGTTTTAGGCTGGAAGCAAATGAGTAAATCCTGTTAGGCTTTTCTGAGGAAATACACTCCTTTCTACTACACACTACAAGCAAATTATGAATAAGGAGTGTGTGTATCCTGAGCTGAATCCCACATGGAATTTTATCCAGCATTTTACGAGAAGCTCAGTCTTCCTTTGATAGGCATCAGTCAGGAGGAGTCAGGAGTAAGAAAGTGAATGAAAAGGCAGAAGCTTTTGTGAGCGGTCTGCTTTTTAATAAAACGTATTAGTCTGAAAAGGAGCTACCTGACTCCTCCTGGGTTTTGGCTACCAGACAGTAACACAACTCTCCTCCTACAATGTCCACCTGATAGGCATGTATTCATTCTATAAGTTAATATTTTATTTTTTTTTAAATGTAAAATGCACCTTCCTCCAGCAAACGATATCAGAATGATGTAGTAAATGTGCTGGAAGCAAAAGCACCCCACAAACTGCACACCTGCACCATCGAGAGGTGCCCAACCCAGCCCAACCCAACCCAGAGGAAGCCTCACACCATCTTCCTAGGAATTACCTGCCCTCCCCAGTTCTCCCTTGCCAGGATGCACCTTCTGCTCGCTGGCACTCATCCAGCCCCAACTGAGCCCAGGCGTCTTCACATGAATCGTGACAGAACAACAGCGCTGTGTGTCATCAGCTGCCACCTCCTCCAGATTGTCTAGTTTCCTCGACCACCAGCTTCATCCAGATTGTTCAGAGCGTGTGGAATCAGATGTCCTGGGGGCAACTGAGGGTTTCTGTGCGCGAACCCAGACTGGAATGGGATTCCTCCAACAGTTCCCGGAGCAGCATCACCACCACTTTTCTGCATGTGAGGGCCGAGGTGGGGGGAGGGGAGGGGAGGGGAGGGGAGGGGCAGGAATCCATGCTCCGTCCTTGCCACCCTTCACGCCCAGAGGTAGAAAGCAGGAAATGTCTTCTCTCTCTTCCCCACAAGCGTTCAAAGGAGGGGTGAACTTCAGGGGCCCAGCGGGCCTTGGATCTGAACTGGGATCCCCCCACTATGTCACGCTTCTCTGGGCTTGGGGGCAGTTGCTGCTAAGTAAGATCTCAACAGCTGGAGTGGCAGGGACACGGCAGGTGCCATGCGTGGACTGTCAGCGGTTGACACAGCTCCTCCCCACTCCCGGGAGCAGCATACCGGTGCCATGGGTTTGTCTTTAGCAGCTGAAAGAAGTCAGGGGAGCCCCTTGAGACACTGCATCATTTCGTACCAAGAGTTTTTTGGATCAAGAGCCTTAGCACTTTTTAAGGCCCACATCACCAGGAAGGCATAAGCCACCGCTCAGCAGAAAGGCCTCCTCAGGCCACGCTGGGAAAGAAACTCGAATCAGAGCCCCCCCGCCCCCCCAGGCCTTGCCAAACTCAGCAGCAGCTCAGAGGAAAGGGGTGGGAATCGGCTGGAGGAGCAGGGGCGGTTGCAAACATCCCTTTGGGTTTGAGACCTCGCAGAGATGCTCCTGCCCCCTCCCTCTGACCAAGGAGCAGCCCCAGCCTGAATCCTGCCCTGGTCAATCTTCCCCTCCCCCGTGAACCATTGATGCTGGAGCTGGGCTCTGCCCCTCCCTGCCCGCTTTAGGAAATGCGCCCAGATCACCTTGAGCAAGAGCAGAAAGCTGGCGTCAAGCCGCTGCAATTGCACTTGCATTCAGATCAGCAGCCCAAAAGGGACCGGGAAATCGACCTCAGGCTTTTTCTCTTTTGCATCAGCACAAACTGCCCTGGCCACCTCTTCTTCCCACCAGGTCTCTGCCGCGTTGCCATCTTCCCGATGCCAGACAAGGAGCAAGCTGTCCATAGCTGGGCTGCTCTTCAGGTAGCCCTTTCCCTCTTCTTCTGACCCTGCCCAAGGGCAGCTTGGGGGTGCCACGGCTTTTCAGAGTCGGGGGCTGCAGTGGAGCCAGGACTGCGGGTGCCTGGAAGAGGGGAGGCAGGGAGACGGCAGGGGCAGCCCCTTTCATGCCAGCCTCCCAGTTTCCTGCCAAGTCAACCGGGGGAGGGGGCAGAGAGAGCACCACCCCAGAGACTTCCCACCCACGCCCTTACCCAGTCAGCCACTAACCTGGCCAAATCAACCCTTTGGGGTGAAGAGCCCCCTGCCCGCTTTCTCCAGGGAGCCCTTGCCCCAGGATAGGATGGGCAAAGCTGCCAGACATCATTGGTCCTTTTCCTTCAGACGGCACCCATCGTAGAGCCTTGTACGTCCTTGAGAAATACTTAACATGCAAAGCCTATTAATATTAAAGGCCATATTTTTGCCAGCCACAAGTTCAGGTCGCTGACGGTGAAGCATCCAATAAGGAAGAGCTGCCCTCCTGTGCAGGCCTGTGAGAAGGGCCTTGGGTGGGGGAGAGGTGGCCTCTGCTGTGGAGGCCAAATAGAAGGGCCTCCTAAGTGACCTCAGTGGCCAGCAGAGAGTGAAACACAAGTCCTCAGCGCCATCTTACTGAACCCACGGAGCCATTATCATTACGCCCCGAGGGTGCTCTGCTTTAGAGTAAGGGGCTCCCTGGCTTTCCTTGGCCCCTTTGGAAGCTGCAGCTGAAAACTGGGGCTGCCAGCAAAAGGACGGTGGGTTCTGTGGGGCTCTGTTCCCGGCTCTGAAATCTCTCAATTAGAAGCAAGAGCACAGGAGCGGGTGCTGGCTGGCCACCCGAGCGAGGAGGATGCTGGCATTCACTCCCAAGAGAGAACCAGATGCTTTGTGGAAAAACTGGGGCTCTGGGGCACAAGAGGGGGTGGGTGTCAGCCTGAAGCAGAACACTTTGGAGCTGTTTCTCTCCTGGTGTCACACAGGGAGCTTCCCGGCACTGGCAACTCTGAGCAGGAGATGGACAGCTCAATTGAGAACCACAGCATGGAGGCAGCAGGAAGATGGCACTCAGATCACACGGAGGAGGCAAACAAGTTGGCTAGAGAACTTCACTTTGCTTGCCAATGTTCAGCTCCATATTTTACTTTTAACTAAGAAAACGACCATTTCCTGATACCTGTCTAAACTGAACCAGAGGGTCTGGTAAGGGAACGTCTCCTGGTGACATCGAGAGATGGCTCTAGGCCGCTACACCTCCAGGTACGCATCTAGGTTCAAGTGGGTGCAGGAGGCATACTCTGTACCCAGCCTTTCTGGCCGTGTCTGCATTTCTGCCCTATCCCCCAGGAAGAAAAAGCTGACTGCAAATGTGTGATGTTGGTGCAAAGCAGCAGTGGTGTCGGGGGAGCTGAGGGCAACGCTTCCCAGCTATGGTCTTTGCTTCCTTCCTGCTTGCTTGGATAAGCATCTGGAGCTGAACAAGGAAGGTGTCAGACCTACGATGTTCAAATCCCAATGAAGAAAAATCTCTTGAAACTCGAATCAAGTTCAAAAAGAAATTCATTTATTGAGATGTACATGCAGCTTCAAAGCATTGCTGAAACTAAAAAGCCCACACATTCCTAGTCTACTTTTACCCACACTTCTCACCCCCCTTTCCTCGGCCAGTTCTCATGTTGGTACGAAAGTTTCACTTTCCTTGTTTCCCCCTCCTCCTAATGAAAAATGGCAGAAACAAAGCAAGCAACTAATGAGCCGATTAGATTGATTGCTGGAGGTCCTGACAGAAGGGAGCCCACATGGGGACACAGTCATGGCCTGGAGTGATCTGAATCCAATTCTTTCTCCAAAGGAACATGAGGTGGGAGGATCTCCCCATAGGACGAGGGCTGGGTGGGTTCCCCAGCCTCAATAGGAAGATTCAGGCTGGCAGTATGAGCAAATTTTCCTTAGCTTGAGAAAGCAACAGGGCCAGAAGAAGATAGTTCTCTGAAACTGGTTGGGCTTTGTGGCCCTCTTGGTGCTTTTCTTGTTGGGAATCTTGGTGGGACTACTGTAGTCTCTTTGGAAAGAAGCAGCGGATTCACCATCCACGGTCTCTGGAAGGAAGGAAGGGACTGGCAGGGCTGGACAAAGGCACAGTTGGGGAATGATCCGAGTTTGAAGCTCTCCTGCTTTCAATGTGTAGTTAGCAGCCCTGCGGCGTTTGGGAAGCCTTTTGCTCAGGGCGGTGCTGGCAGCACCAGTAGGTCAGTTGGAAGGGCCATCCAGTCCAATCCCCAACTCAATGCACAGGCGGCTCCTTGGCTTGGACACCTGCACCAAAGGGGAGAGCTCCCTGCTCTGGATCATTGGTTCCTCTCTTCAGGTGGGAGGAAATCTTCTTAACCAGCCAGAAGAGTCTGCCACCCCATAACTTAAAGCCATTATTCCGTGTCCTGCTCTTCGGAACAGTGGCATCCCTTCAGGCATTTGGAAAGTGACATTCCCCCCCCGCCCCCCGTCTTCTCCAAGATACCCATTCCCATTTCCATTCATCTCTCTGCACAGGATTTATTTCTAGGCCCCTGATCATTCTGTTTTCCCTGAAGTAAAGGTTGTGCGCTGTGTTTCAACAAGATGGTAAGCCTGGTTAGGTAAGCTTGAGTTGCCGTTTCAGGTGAACCCAGCTCATCTGCTTAGCTTATGGTTCAGTGTTATGCAGACCCAGAAAATGGGTTAGTTCAGAAAGTGGGTTCTGTGCTGTGTGAGTACAGTCTCCGTGTCAAAAAAGTAGTTTGATAAAAATAACTAAAGAAGACAGAACTTTATCAGGAGAACAAATTTAGATGCATGTAGTGTACTGTGGAAATGTCATGATATAGAAGTTCATTGATTGCTTTCAGTTGCTAATTCATATGACCAATGCAGTTCATATGCAAATCCTGAATAAAAATAAAACCACCCCCATACCTTGTATCTCTGTTCATCTGGATATTCGGTCCTTCAAATTAAAGCAGCAATGCAGCGTATGTCATTTATAATACACTGGAAGGAATGTTAACATATATGTGTGTGTGTGTGTGTCTGTGTCTGTGTGTCTGTGTCTGTGTCTGTGTCTGTGTGGAATTGCTAACACCTCAAAAGTCAGGTGTAAGGTTCAAAAGGATCTTGATAGACTTAAACATTGGGTCTTTTCTAGCAAAATCCAGTTCAATGGCAAAAAAGAGAGGTACTGCTGTACAGTAGGAAAAGTCAGATGTACAAGATAAGTGATACCTGGCCTAGTAGTAGTATTTGTGAGAAGGATCTGAGTGTCGTAGCAAACCACAGATTAAATATAAGCCAGCCGTGTGCTGCAGCTGCCAAAAGAGCCAGTGCAATCTTTGGCTCCATCAACAGCGTTGAGATTGTGGGAAGTGACAGCTTTGCTCTATGCCACCCTGGTCAGACTGCACCTGGCATACTGGGTCCAGTTTTGGTTGTCACCATACCAGAAGGACACTGAGGAGCTGAAAGAGTGCAGAGAAGAACAACAAAGATGATGAGGGGCTTGGAGGTGAATTCCTATGAAGAAGAGTTAAAGGAACTGGAATTGGATATGTTTAGCCACAAAGGGAGACTGTTATGATAGCAGTCTTCCAATACTCGAAGGGCTGTCACAGGAAAGGGCGTGGATTTATTCTCCATATTGCCCAAGGTTGGACAAGAATCGGTGGATCAAAGATTTACAAGAGAGATCCAAACTCAAAATAGGAAGGGTTTTCCTGTCCATACGGCTATGAAGCAGCAGAACAACCTGCCTCCTGGAGTTATTGGGGCTCCTTCACTGGAGATTTTTCAAGCAAACATTAGACCACTATTTGTCTGGGGTGGTCTGAGGATTCCCGCCTTAGGGGCAGGGGGCTGGACTCAGTCCCTTCCAACCCTGAGATTCTGTGATGTGAACTTCCTCTTTTATATGGGCCTCAGCACAAGAGGGGCAGCCTAGAATATGAGATTCCCTGGAAGGAGAGAAGGGACGTGCCATGCTCCTGGGTGGAGGCAACTGAACATCATGTAAACATACCTTAGTCATCTGACTTCAGGGACACCAAATACACTAATTCAGAAGGGAAGGAGCTTAGATTGTAAATCCTTGAGAAAACAGAAAAGTCCCCAATATTTTCACACTGCAGTGGGTTCTTAGCCATTTCTGTGTGCAGTAAAGATTTCAGTCTAGCCAAGCACCATCTGTGAATCTTCTGCTGAGCTGTTGGGATTCTGAGCAAAGGGTGAAGAGTCAAGCCAGTGATTTTCTGCTTAGCCCAAGTGGGAAGCTTCAAAATGTGCACCGGATTCTTCCCAGGCATCAGTCGCAGAATTATTACACAACAAGCTGCAGTTTGCCTGAGGTTCCTTTTCTCCCTTCTTGCCAATTGAGACCTTTGCTCTCCTTCAGCGCTCTGGGATGTCTCCTAGGCCAGTGTTCTTAGTCTAGTTGCTTAGTCCTTCCTGCCTTTTTCCAAAACAACATTTATCTACATCAACATTGCTTTGCATTTTCTCTACCTCTTTTAAATCAACTTTGATCACTTTGACTATGTCTTTTGCAACTATCTTGGTCTCTATACATTTCACAATATCTTTCTTTCCTCATTTTTACTGCAATCATTGTCTGATATGCAGGTTTTTCTTATCGCAGTCCCTTTCACTTCATAATTCCACTAAGCATCTTTTTTCATATTTCCCACAGTTTGCTATAGGTGTTCCAAGGCTACAGTATATGGAAACTCATACAAATTTCACACAGATCCACAACAACTGAGTTGACACCAATTTATACTTTCTGATATATGTTTTAGCCATTTCAGTCGTAATTATACATTATGACTGAAATGGCTAAAACATTTCATAGCATATGTTGTATTATATATAACATAATATACATATATGTACTGTATAAAATATATTACATGCTACTATATACATATTCATCAACTTTGTCAGAGTTTAGGCCTTGCCAAGGCTGCAAATGCCCACTGCCAAATCAGAGACTTTAGACTGGAGTTGAAATCAAATTTCAACTCCCGTCTAATCAATTTTTCTTTATCAAAACGCAATTGTTTGATCTCATCACACAAAGATACATATAAATACAAACAAATCCTACAATTAAACTGGCCAGGCCAAATATTTGGTGAAGTTTTTGTCCTCTCCAAAGGAATGAATTTTAATCTTCAGATGTCCAGAGGTGAGATGTCTTGAATCCTTCCTATCTTCGTGTTAGGATGAAAGTGATGTAGCCATAGATGCCCTGAAATGACAATTCAATGGAGACATGACATGATTTATTATAAGCAAGCTGAACTATAGGTAAAAGACCAGGCCAGTTGTCTTGCTGGTGGTTTCATAACAACAAGGTATTGCTGCAAGGGACATCAGACTGTGGATGGTAGACAAGGGATAAGTGGAACTTTGTATCCAATAGAAGAAATAGAGCTTTCCAAAAAGATATCATTAATTGCAGGCCTCTATTAGAAATCAGATTTTGGGGCAAATCATGCTTCCAAAAAATTGTGGAATTAATAGATGACCTATTTCAGGGTGGTGGGGAGGGAACAATGGAGCTGTGCGAGATGAACTGTGCATATGTTTGATAATGGTCTACATAACGCAACATGGGTAATAATGCTAATGCTACTAAGGATGAACACAGCTATTTTGAATATAACCTGTGACAGCCCTGTAAAATAGGCCCATTGCTATTATCATAATATGAAGTGTAGCATTGGCAAAATCCACATGTTGGGTCCAGGAAATCCTGCTGACACAAGAAATTGCCTAAATTGGTTTCCTCAGATATATCTACATATGGTTATTTTGTAGGACTTCTTGCCCTAAGAACAATCCCATAAAGAAGAAAGCAGTTGCCTTGGAATGAGATGAGGCACAGTCTCCCAGATGCAGCCTCTGGGGTTCAGAAGGTGGCAAGGGAAGATGTGGGGGACATTCATGGCCTCCACTGTGGCAAATTAGGAGGTGCTGCTTCTGCTGGATCGCTACCTATGCTGGCCAGAGCTTTCTTATGGAGCCGAGGGCACCGCACCTGACAGGAAAAGTAAGTTTCAGGCCAATGTGAGCAGCGCTAGGCAAGTGGCACAGGGGAAACCCAAGCAAATGGGCAGAGCCAGGGATTTAGAAACCCATGCCCTGACCCCACAGCAGTTCGGCCATGGGAGATTGGTTCACAGAAAGGCAAGTTCTACCCGCCAGTGGTAGCACACTCCCAATGTGTTTCTGTGGTGACCTTTCCACTTTGGTCAAGCATTGTCTCATATGTCTGAGCAAGAGAAATTGTAATGGTATATTTGATAGCCAGGGTGTTTGTTTGAAGCAAAACAAATCTTTAAACTTTTTAAGCTTGCGAAAAAGGAAAAAGAAAAATTGGCCACTGTGGCTGAGGCAACGCAAGGATCCAAGTGCCTTGCCCGCTGCTGCATTCTGGAAATACCAGGTCTGGTTGCCAACATCCTATGGGGACTCTCCCTGGCGGTCATGTTACTATGCATTCCTCTGTTCCTTGATTTGGTAGAAAAGTATTCTGGCATAATTCGCATTGCCCTGATGGCCAAATTCTAATCTGACCCAATAAGAAGGCTTTCAAGTGGTCCTGCCCTGACAAGCTTACTTACCTCACCCCTCACTTTGCTTCCTCTCCACCAAGCATCACCTACCAGTGGGAAAAACTACCACCCATCTCTCTCCTTAACATGTAGACGTAGGTGAAGTGAGCAGGTGTCTTCTGGGACAAATGAGAGATAACTCATGCAGAGGTGCCCCATTCAGGTGACCTGTCACTCCAATGAATCTGAAACATGGGCCTGCTGCTGTTCTGCAACACTGGTGAGCCCATGTCCCAAAAGAGCTTGGTTAGGTCCCTGAGGTGGAAATAAGATGACAAGGGAAGCAGGAGAGAGCTCGCCCAGCTCACTGAGTGTCAGGTGGTTTGGCAGCTCACTCTAATAAAAGTAAACTAAAAGTAACTCTTTCCCATCAAGAGTCTTACAAAGTCTTCTTTAACAAGATTTATTGAGATGAAAGAGATAGGGTTACAAGCATTTCAGCAACTGGACTATTTTGTATTTACAGCTAATTTGCCCCCTGACACACTTGGGTGGAAACTTTCTTAGTTTCTTTTTATAAGCTTTGGCAGCAACTGGCAAGAGGGAAATTCTTTTACCAATAATGGAGGAGCTGGTAGTTGGCTGCTTACAAAACTGTCTCCTGAATCCTTATCAGTCTGTGAACCCACCACAATACCAAGAGAGCTCCCCCTCGCTTTATCCCAGTCCTGTCCTTGCCCTACCAACTGTCAGCCAGGCTACAGAGGTTTACTATCTTCCTATCACCTGAACTGGCCAAACCACAGTCATTCACCCCAGTTCCCAAATATCCTCCAGAAATGAACGCCACAGGGGCTAACACTGGCTGACACTGCAGCCCGTAGCATCCAGAAGTATCCAATGGACCAAGAAAATGACATTTGAATAAGCAAAATCACTCACACACACACACACTACAGAAAAAGGAACACAAACAGTAGGAAGCACAGCAACAGGAAAACGTTATTGGCCTAAGCAGCAGAAAACATGTAATTCACTCATTTGAGACGAAACCAATGAGATACAGCTGGCCAGACCTAGTTTGCTTTCCTGGTTGAATCAGCTGTCCATGAAGACGGTTCTTCAAACAATCCCTGCTTGAAAAGACCACTGAACACATAACGCTTGAACGGCCCTTTGAAAAGCATCCGTCCAGCCTGACCCAGGCGGAGGCATCTGCAGAAGCTGGGCGCCTGACCTCTCCTGCAGACCAGGCTGAAATGGCCTGGGAGGAGAGTTTCCAGCACGCCTGCAACAGCCAGAGGTGGCCAACGGGAGCCAAGCAGAATCAGCCGCTACTCATGCAGAACATTCGTATTGCAAATAGTGATGGGCAAAGAGGACAAAAAGACAAAACAGCACTTTAAAGCCACATCTGTGAAAGACACACGTAAGCTGCCCCCCTGGTGGGCTGGGAATGGACAAAGGCTGCTGTGACATCTGCAGGGAGGTCAAAAGAGTCAGGATGAGAGCTGCAACTATGCAGCCAAAGACCTGTCCCTTTTTTGCACATGTCACATATGCAATGCATGTAAAAAAGGGGGCAGGGCTGTGATCATGTTGCCATGTCTGCCATCTTGACTTTTTTGACCCCCTCTGCAGCCCCCTCTGGAAGGCTGCATCACGTCCTACCAAAATGTTGAGTGGCCTCTTTGTGCAGTGGGGAAGGATGCAAGGCCGAAGCAGACACTCCCGAAGAGATTGAGCGTCCGTGTGGCATCTCGGCCTTGCCAGCGCCTTGCCCAGCCCTCGCCCACGGAGCCCTCCTCCCCCATTTTGGAGCATTTGAGCCCAACCTTTTTATCCCGACAGGAAGACAGTCCCAGATGCCAATAACAGCTTCCTTCCTTCTGTCTCATCTTTCCATCCAACCTTTCCAAGAAGCTTTCAAAGATGCTCACAGCTCGGTTTGAAGCTTCTTTTCTTCCAAAGCACAAAATATGTGTGTGGCTTTTTTAAAAGCAAACAAAACCCAGCTAGATCTATTGGAAAACTGCAGAGGGAAACTCTAAGAGGAGTGAGTTGGTAAGTTTATTTTGATGAAATACAATAATTATCAGCCTTAGCAGCTGTTGCTATTTAAAACAAGAAAAAAGCAAGCCTTGCACTGAAAACTGTTTTGTAAACCAGTTGCACCGACAATCTGTTCCAGGCAAACCAGCCATTATGAAATCCGTATAATAGCAGGAGCTCATTACAGAAAAGTTAAATTGCAAATCATATTCCCCACCCCCCCACCCCTTCTGTCACTCACTTTCAAAAGCAAAGAGATGAATGCACAATTTTGCCTCAAAGAGAGTTTCTTAATTTTGATCTGGCTGCCAAAAGACACCTCACTTCAAGCTGCAGCTGCTCGGGAAGAATGATTGTCCATTCCAACAACAGGAAGTTTTCTCTTTCAAAGTGAGGATTGAGAAGCAAAAATAAAACAGACATTTGGAAAATTAGTCTTTCTTTCAAAGACAACCTGCTTTGAGCACTCAAGATCTTGTCAAGAGCAAATTGCCGTGTGTTGTTCTCATCTACAATGTTTAGTGTTACTTCACCCATTAAATCTAATAGATACGCTACAGACCCAGGTTGGCCTGTTTCACACAAGGCACAAAACAAACCGATTGTTTCCTTAACCCATTTCATTGAGATTAAGTGACAGATTGCCAGGTTTACAGCTAAATCATAAATCACAGTTTATAAAAATGGCTGAGTTCATACAACAAACTACGGTAATCCCAACTCTAAGATGCAAGGAAGTAAATTGCATGTGGCATGAACATGGTGGTCTCCTTGCAGTGCTTCTTCATAGACAGGTGGTCCCAAGTGGAAGAACGAGGTCCGTTCCCAAGGTCTGTCCTTAAATTGAATTTGTACGTAAGCCGAAACAGTATTATTGTATAATACTATCTAAGTGGTATTGTGTAATGAACTCAAATCATTGTGTATTTAACTCGAATTTTGCTACAATAGGCTCTGTTCTTAACTATGGGTCGTCCTTAAACCAGTGTTCTTGACCTGGGGGCTCCCTGTATCTACGAAGAGCTTTATTTTTAAAAAGAGATGACTGGATACATTTTGAAGGTGGACTCATGCACCTGAAGAGCCGGTTGCCAGTTAACTGCTGTGCTAAGCTTTGGGCTCAATGTGTGATGCCAATGCAGACAAGGGGTTCATTCGGGCACCCAGTTAAGCCCGTTGGGATATTGGGGGTCGGGGGCGGAGCGTTGCGGTGCATTCTGCTCTTGTGTGCCGGACCTCTCAGGGGCTGAGGGTGAGCCAGCCGGGAGGAGCAAGGAAAAAGAAAGAGGCCGGTTCACTCTCGGTGTCCCTTGTGCTAAAGCAGACGGAAGGCGTGCCACGGAAATAATCAATTCCACCAACGGTGTGACGGTTTGCGGAGCATCACATATTAGCAACGACAGTGGGCTGGGTTATTTTTCAAGGAACCCTCCAGAGAAGCCACCAGTTGCATATCCTGTTTGGATTTGGAGAGCTGTCTATTGGCAATTAACAATCAGGAGATTTCAGAAGCAAGAAAAAGTCACACTATTCCTTCCCTGTCTGGGAACAGAAAGATAATGTCTATTTCCCACTTTGCCTCTTGTGGGTAATAAATAGAAGACTGCGCTGGAAGCTTTAAAGAATATTTTTTGTGCCAAAAGTGATTGTGGTAGCTAATCATTGTAAATTTTGCCAACAGGAACAGAACAGCGGAGAATCTATTCTCTAATATTTTATTGCTTTGAGGGATGTGATGGCCCTATGTCATTGTGCAGTCGGGGCAGATGAAATGATTCAAGAGCAGCAGGCTGAGAAAACGGGTCTGCCTCATATTTGGGAAGTGGGGGCTGGAGACAGACCTCCCTTTGCGAGAGGCAGGATCGGCTGCAAGCTGAGCAGGAGGCAGGAAAGACGGGAGGAAGCTCAGGCTGATGCTTCTACACGGGCATCTTATGGAGGAACTGGAAGGAGGAGAAGAAATTATTGGTCAAACAAAGTCCAGAAAAGGGAAGGGCTTGTTTTCGCAGTGGCTCCTTTCAGAACCCGGCATATTAAAAGGGTGCCCTACTGGGATGGCCCAATGCAAACAATATTAAAAAGGCAGACAGTTTGCTGAAGCATGTCGTAGTGATGAGTTTAACCACCAGGCACAGGTAGCTATAGTTCCGGTTGTGATTATTTTGAAGTGGGCAATACTGGTGTTATTCCCCATGCAGAGAAAATTATGTTCAGTATCATTGTTTTATAGCACTGCAGATATCAAAAGAGGCAGAGTTGCTGTTGGACCAACGCTTTCTCTATTGCCAGAGTCAGTTTGTGTGCAAAATCTGAGGAAGGCATTGCTTACAGAATACAGGCAACGGTGAGCGTGTTGTTTGAAGAGTAACCTTCTACTGAAGGGAGGCTTACCTGTAAAAATACCTTCGTGCTATCACTGTTCTTGGGAGAGAGAGGTTTGCTGCATTCAGCTTAGGGAAGTAGATGGATAGGTATTTCCCCCTCGGTTAAAAACCCAGTTGCAACAGGAAGGGGAGAATCACCCAGGAACGCCGTCCCTAAAGTTAAAATGGAGCAGAATGTGTCAATGAAAGTCGAAGAGAAGAGAGGAGAGGAGAGGAGAGGAGAGGAGAGGAGAGGAGAGGAGAGGAGAGGAGAGGAGAGGAGAGGAGAGGAGAGGAGAGGAGAGGAGAGGAGAGAAACTGAAGGGGCTGTGACTAAAGAGGGAGCGTCATCAGAATGGGTGTCACATATAGCGAGGATGAGGGAGCAAATTGTGGGGATTCTTCTTTGTGTGGACTTGAGGAAGCCAAATAAATATCCACTTTCTCATTTAGACCTTTTGAAGCTTTGATTTGCTAAGTGCAAACAATCAGGTTATGACTGAAAACAACAGAGGTCTTACCACATGCATTACACATGATGGATTTAAACTTGTCTCCTATGAGCTTGTATCAGCACTGACTGTGTGTGTATATATATATATATATTTTGGGAACAACACCAGAGGCTCAAAACACCAGTTGCTCATAGATAGAGCAGTTGCCCAAGAGTCAACAGCCTGGATTGACTACAGGAAAGCCTACGACTCAATGCCACACACACATGGATCTGTGAATGCCTGGTGCTATACAAAGCAACAGGACACTAAGGACTTTCCTCAAGAACTCAATGGGACTGTGGAAGACAACAATGGAAGTCAGCTCAAGACAGCTCACACAAGTGGCCATCAAGTGCAGCATATACCAAGGTGATGCACTGTCCCCGCTGCTGTTCTGTATAGGCTTAAACCCCCTCAGCCAGATAATCACAAGGACTGGATACGGATAAGTTCAAGAGTGGAACTACCATCAGCCACCTCCTCTATATGGATGACATCAAGCTGTACGCTAAGAGTGAACAAGACATTGACTCACTGATCCACCTGACACGGATCTACAGTGAGGACATTCGAATGTTATTCGAACTGAAGAAGTGTGGCCAGATGGTGGTAAAAAGAGGGAAGGTAGTTAAGACTTGATGGGGTGGAATTACCAGGGGCCACATAGCAGGCATACAAATCAGCTACAAGTACCTTGGTATCTCACAGTCACATGGGAACCATGAGGAGGAGGCAAGGAAGACAGCAACATCCAAGTACCACCAAAGGATAAGACAGGTCCTGAAGAGCCAGCTCAATGGGAAGAACAAGATCCACGTCATCAACACATACACCCTGCCCATCAGATACCCTGCCAGTATAGTGAGCTGGCCAAAGGAGGACATGGAGGCTTCCGATGTGAAAACCCAGAAGCTCCTCACAATGTATGGAGGTTTCCACCCAAGTCCAACACCCAGAGACAGTGCACCAGCCGCAAACAGGGTGGGCAGGGTCTGGTGAGTGTCAAAGCCACCATCCTGGACAAAACCCAGAGCATCCAGGAGTACATCAGTAAGACGGCACCCAAAGATGAGCTGCTGAAAGAAAGCCTGAGGCAGCAGCAGACGTGGGAGGAAGTTCAAGCAGAGGAAGTGCCATGGCAAGACAAGCCCCTGCATGGGATGTACCATCGACAGATAGCTGAGGTGGCTGACATTGGGAAATCCTATCAGTGGCTGGAAAGGGCTGGACTAAAAGACAGCACTGAAGCACTGATCATAGCAGCACAAGAACAGGCACTAAGCACCAGATCCACAGAAGCAGGGGTCTACCATACTAGACAGGACCCAAGGTGCAGAGAGGCCTCAGAGACAGTCCAACACATTATGGCAGGGTGTAAGAGCAGGCAGGAACAGCATACAATGAACAGCACAACCAATAGCTGGCATTGTGTACAGGAACATCTGCACAGTGTATGGGCTAGACCCTCCCAAGTCCAGATAGGAGATTCCACAGAAGGTTGTGGAGAAGAACAGGGCTAAGATCCTGTGGGACTTCCAGATCCAGACAGAAAGGCAAGTACTGGCCAATCAACCAGACACTGGGGTAGTAGACAAGGACCAGAAGACAGCAGTAGTGATAGATGTAGCAGTGCCAAGTGACAGCAACATCAGGAAGAAGGAGTATGAGAAGCTGGAGAAGTATTTATTTATTTATTTATTTATTTGATTGATTGATTAATTAATTAATTAATTTGTATGCCGCCCGTCTCCCCCAGCAGGTGACTCTGGGCAGCTCACAATTAAAACAAAACCCAGAAACAATTAAAAATAAATACCATATAATTAATTAAAATTAATTAATCAATTAAAAAGTCAAGCTATAAAGCAAACCCTATACATAAAAACTAAAAACATTCAAGATGACGGGGGGGGGGCAAAATCAATTACCCCACAAGCCACTTCCACTGATGCGAGCCCCCATCCATCCCCCAGGCCATCTGGCACAGCCAGCATTTCCCGCCTTTCCTGAAGGCCATGAGAGCGGGGGCACACCGGACCTCGGGAGGCAGATTGTTCCACAGAGCGGGGGCCACGGCAGAAAAGGCCCTCTTCCTAGATCCCACCCATCGAAATTCCTTGACTGGTGGGGTCTGCAACATGCCCCTTCTGCCAGACCGGGTGGGGCGGGCTGATATAACAGGGGCGAGACGGCTCCTCAGATAACCTGGTCCTGTGCCATGAAGGGCTTTAAAGGTGATGACCAACACCTTGAATTGGACCTGGAAGCAAACTGGCAACCAATGCAGCTCGCGTAACAAAGGCGTTATATGGGCCCCCCAGGGGCATTCAGAACTGTCTCCGCCGCTGCATTCTGCACCAGCTGTAGCTTCCAGATACTCTTCAAGGGTAGCCCCATGTAGAGCGCATTGCAGTAGTCCAACCGGGAGGTGACCAGGGCGTGAGTGACTGTGTGGAGGGCCTCCCGTACCAGGACCTGAAGGAGGAACTTGAGAGGATGTGGAAAGCCAAGGCCAAAGGGGTCCCAGTGGTGGTAGGAGCCCTCGTGGCTGCTGGCCGAGGGGCTCCCACAGAACCCAGGAACAGCACTGGTAGAGGGCCCAAGATTGAGGAAGACACATACCAACCATATGGGTGAGAGGGGATCTTTTTTAAATATATAGGAGATCTATCTATCTATCTATCTATCTATCTATCTATCTATCTGTCTGTCTGTCTGTCTGTCTGTCTGTCTGTCTGTCTGTCTATCTATCTATCTATCTATCTATCTATCTATCTATCTATCTATCTATCTATCTTGCCCCAGTGCAGGATGGCATATACCACAAAGTATACATAAGAATAAAAATATAAAACAAATCAACCCACGCCAGATGAACAGCAACATTAATTAGGGCCAGAAGTTCAGTAGAATAAGCTAGTGTGTGTGTGCATGTGTGTGTGTATTCATGTACACGCTCTACAAAACGCTAGGAGGGAGGCGGCAAAACGCATCTCCCGAGCAGGCAAATTTCAAGGCACAGGGGCCATCAGAAACAAAGCCGCCTGTCTACTTTTCACCTATGTGGACCTCAGAAGGCCCTCTGGAGGTGTTCAGACCAGGCAGGCAGATTCAGTCTCGGCAAGATGCGGTTTGATACAGCCCAGGCTATGCCACAAAGAGCTTGGTGGGAAAGGCAGCGCTTTCAGCTGAGCCTGGAAAGCGAGTGCTTTTCAGGGTATGATGTCTATTATTCTGAACATCAGAAGGAGGCGCACTGCTATTTAGATTCTGCAAGATGTTTGGGAAAACAGTAGAAGAACATGAACATAATTTGAGGTCAGCCTTGGATTGTATTAAGACAGCAGGCTCAAGGCTTAATTTGGAAAAATGTAGGTGGAAGCAAACAGAACTTTCCTTTTTGGGACAAACAATTTCAAAACAGGGATTGAAACCTAACCTGAACACATGCTAGCAATTTTAAAGGCGCCTCCTCCAAGGGTGTACAGACACAACATTTTGCAGGGTAAGGCGGGGTGTCTTTCCTCTGGTATGAGAAATGGATTCCAAACTATGCGCTTATGGTGGGGTCCCTCCACGAGCTATTATGGGAATTAGAATCTGGAGTGGACGGTGGCCGCAGAGGCACGTTTTGAGAACGGGAGGGCCGGCTTGTTAAGGACATTGTTTGGGTTGCCTGCATTGGTAACCCAGATACTTCTGATTACGGATTAGGAGATGTGCTTACACAATTACATGAGGGGAATGTAGAGAAAATGGCGGCATTCACATCTAGAGCACTTACGGATGCTGTAGAAAATGCTCGGCTGTTGAGAAAGAAGCACTGGGGCTATTGAAACAGTGGAGACCTATTTACGAGTTCTCACGTTTAAATGATGGACCCATCATAAACATTTGACAGCATTATTGGCTAGCAAAGGAATAGGACTACTCATGCTGCTAGATGGTGAGCAGAACTGCATTCCTTTACATGTGACACAGAGCCTAGGCCAGGCACATAAAATGTAGCTGCTGATTGTTTATCCCAATTGCCATCCACGGAGGCGTTGGCAGATGAGGACATTGAGAAGGTAGCAGTGTTTCTTTCTAGAGCACCTGTGGCTGTGTCTGAAGACCGATTGTGTGCTGCAATGTGACAGGTCCAATCCAGTGAAGTTGCAGGAAGATGTGCAGGAAATGGCCGAAGAGTAAGAGGAGAGTTGAGCCCATGTAACTGCCTTATTAGAGGACTCAGGAGGAACTTTCATTACAAGGAGAATATGTGCTGCAGTTGCTCGTGCCAGAAGAATTACAACAAGCCTTTGTACAGTCGGCGCATGATACTCATCAAGGGATGCGAGAACAAAGTAAAGATGGTGCAGTCTTTGAACAGCAATAGACGCCCAAGCAGATGTGGCCATAAAATCACGAGCCAGCGGTCAGTGAGTTACACCATTACACAGTGTGCCTCTTCCAGTAGCTGTTGATATTGTAAGTTCTTTTGACAATGGGTGGTCTGTCATTACACCATACAGTTGGTGGTCAAAAATGGTTTCACATCACAATACTCTTTGACCACAGCTATTATATTTCTTTCTCTTGTTTTTAATAGGAAGGTAATCCTTAAGTTAGCCTCTGATCATGGGGCTTGGTTTACTTGATTGGAATGTGAATGTTTTCTAGCGAAAGGTAATGTTATACATGGGAAGACATTAGGGTATTCTCCACAAGCAAGTGAAGAGTTTGAGAGGTTCAGTAGGACTCTAAGAGATCATTTGCAGACAGCAGAGAAGCAAAATGGTTGAAGACATTTATTACTGAGCCTCTGCAGGTTTATAGAGCTACACATCGTGCAATGACAGAGACATCACCAGCAGAAGTGCGGCATGGAAGTAAAATATATTGGAGTTGGGTGGCTAATAAATTCAAATAAATGCATAAATAAACAAATAAATAAATAAAAATTAAATGTGGCTGGAGTAGTACGGTGAACACTAGACATGAAGACAACACAGAAAAAAAAAAAGAGGAATTTCAAAATTTCAAAATTGTCCAGACCTGCAGATGACGCTAAAGGACTGGAGTAAAAGAGGGATGTTACAGTTCCTCACAAATTTCTTGGAAGGGACATTATAATCATAAATGGTTGCATCGGTGGGTGTGGCATACTCCCCCCTTGCTGCGATATTGGTGGAGGAAGATACTGCACAGCCAGTATTTGATGACATTGGGTTGGCCTTGGGACTACAAGGCTCAAGGGGCTTATGTGAGAATAACCTTGAAGAACAGGAGGAAGAGCCACAGCCAAGGCAGCCGCCAGGTAAGAGAAACCGGAGTCCAAAGCAGGAACGGAACGTGAGAAAACTTCTCAGGCTTGACCCTCCCTCGTTCTCTTTAGGGTGAAGGCAGGGATGGAGGGAGGAGGCCCATTCAGACTTGCAAGATTCTGTTGCTGTAACCCTGTTATAATAGTAGCTCTAGTATTCACGACTTTGATGTCCAAGTCTGGTCTGCCTTGAAGGGCTGACCAGTGAGGAGTGGAACCAGTTAGGAGCTGAAGCTGAAATGGGATCACTTCTCCAGTTTGGACTGAAGTTCATGTTATGTAAACGTGGGATTTGATACGAATTGTTCTGTGGGGAAGAAATGTGGCATACGATTGTTGTCATTGTATAATGTAATTTTAAGGGGCTTGGAAGGACAAGCAGATGGGAAGGAATGAGTAGATAAAAACGGGGTAGGTGGCAGTTATGGAAGTGGTTTTAAATAAACATGTATGTGAACCTTATTGGCATGTGGAGGATCCAACGGGAGCTACAAAAATGGCTCTACAACTTTACTCTCAAAATCGTTTCTTTGGGAGCGACTCCGCGTGCGCCCTCGGCACAAGCAGGTCCAGGCGATGCCTCTTCTGCCACTGTCGGGCCCTCGGACGCCGGCCGTTCCTGGTCTCAGGCGCTTCCCCCGGCTGCCTCCTGGCTTGGGGATCCCCTCTTAGCCTCCTCCTCCTCTCTGCACCCCTGGGGAGGGCTCCCTTTCTTTGGCCCAAGGGTGGGAAGACCTGGAGCCCCCGGAGCGCCAGAAACCCATCTGAGCTGCCGCTGAACAAAGCGTCCGACTTGCTGGGTCGCAAGTCCTGCCAAGTCCCACCACCGCTGCATCCTGTTCAGCCTAGAAATACTCCTCTTTAGGACGCAGCGCCCAGCGTGTAAACATGAAAGCCCTTATTATCTTTTAATCACCAGCTTTGTCCTCGCCACTTTTAGCAGTCGCTGTTATGTTCCCATCAGGATGAAAATTAATTTGTCATTTCAGCAGTATTTTTAGGAAGGTTTGCATCTCCTTGGCTTTCTCTCCCACTTCAGAAGAAGACGGTGCTGGGCGGCCCTCTTTGTGCTTCCACAGCACTTCCGCCTGCTGGGCCTGGGGAAGGCCCCTCAGCAGGAGGGTGCCCGGCCGAGGAGGTTCGGATCAAGCTCGTCCGGGTTCGGAAGAATGAGACGAAAACAGAATGGTCCTGGTCAAGCCTGCCAGGCTGTTCCTGGAGGGCTTCAAGGGCCGCTCTGCAATCAGCCTTTGAAACAGTCCACCCGTGCTTCCTTGCGCCTTTCCTTCTTTCTTTAAATAATTTATACAGCCACCCATCTAAACCAAATAATTCTGGACAGCTAACAGAGCATAAGCACAAAATAACACACTATAACAGCACCGGGCAACACATCATGAAGGGAGCCAGTCTGGCCTCGCGGAGAAGGCTCCGGGCCAGAAAGCGGGAGGCGGCGAGTTCTAGTCCCGCCCGAGGCACCAAAGCCGGCCGGGTGACTTTGGGCCGGTCCCTCTCCCTCAGCCCAACCCACCCCGCAGGGTTGTTGTTGTGCGGAAAAGAGGAGGAGGGGGAGGATTAGGGACGTTCGCCGCCTTGAGTTATTCACAAGCATATTAATAAAGGCGGGGATGATAAAATCTAAAAAATAAATAAATAAAATATAAATAAATCAATAAATAATGGAAATATCCTCAGGAACAAAATATCTCATGGCACAAAAGGAAACACACATCCCAGGCCCTGCTGGCATCCTGGCCCCAGCGCCTGAGAGAAAAAACAGCTCTAATCGTCAAAGGCCGAAAGGGTTGGGGCCCTCCAGGCGGCTCCCAAGGTCGGGCCCCGCAAAATCGCAGAGGCAAGGAAAGGACAGCCCAGCAGCCCCCACCCGCCCCCACTGCCCAGGGACCCGGGGCACAGAGTAATCTGCTCCAACTTCATTGTCAAGAACGAAGAAAGGGGCTTTTGCTTTTCCACTCGCATTGCTGGGGCACCAGGCCTGGCAGGAGACTGTTCACTGCGAGCACTTTTGAAGGGGGAAGTTTTTCTTCCGCTGATCACCAGGTGGTCTACCGTGCCAGGAGGTTTGACGCAGCTTTTTGGCAAGCTTGGTGCCCCTCACTGGTCATTTCACAGGGGTGACTTGGGCTTTTCTAGGCAAGGATTATTGGTAGTACTGTATGTTAGTAAAGGCGGCAGAAGCAAGCTGGCACAGTGAGAAAGGCATGCCCCAGAGAGAGTGGCACTGTTAGCCACCGCGCCCCACTTTTCTTCAAAAGCAGCAATCATTTAGGCGGGTGGTTGTATTTGCTCAATGTCTTCCCCAGCCACACAGAATCTAAAAGCAAGCCCTGCCCCGGGGCGTGAACTGGCCGGGTCGTCCCCAAGCCTCTGCTGAGCACACCAAAAGCTGAGCTGGACACGGTTGTGGGTTGGTGGGACCAGCCCAGAAGTGGAGTAGCCAAGCTGAGCCTGACGCTTGGTCGCATGAGAGCTGAAGGTGAGGGAGGGAGCCCAGAAAATGAATGATAGCAAAGGGGCTCTGGCAGGAACAGACTTTAAAACTGCTCATGTCAGTGTCAGGCAGCCCACAGGCCACTCAGCTCCCTCCCGCCTCACCCCCACCTCCTCCTCCCTATATGGAAGTGAAGTTTTAACAGGGTATATTATCTGCAAGCCACCCCAGCAGCAGTTGCTGCCGCAGCAAAGGTGTGGACTCTAGAAGCCCTCTGCAGCCCCTGTCTCTTTGCTGCAAAGAAATGGGCCCTGACTTTGATCTGCAGTCCAGCCAAGGTGGGTGACTCAATCGTCTTCAATACTTTGCACAGCCCCACTGCAAATCACCAGTACTAGAACAAAAGGATAGGAACAATAATGAATTAACCAAATCTGGGGACACCCTTGCTTGGGATCTAAACACATTCCTATGAATTTCCCCTGATTGTAGTAGCAAGTTTTCAAAATAAGAGAGAGATTAAATTCTCCCTGGATACAAAGGATTTTGCTAATCACACCTAGCCACAGATATCCCTTCATTTGCAAAGTGCTTGAAAGGGGGTTGTCTGCAGTTGACATTCTTGGAGGACACAGATTCTCTTGACCCTTTTCAGCTGGGTTCAGGCCTGCTTTCAGTACAGAATGAGATGCGTCACCCTGATAGATGACCTCCTGTGGGAAAGACACAGGGAGTGTGGCTCTGCTGATCTTGCTTGAGCCCTCTGTGACAATTGATACTATTGACAATGGTATTCTCCCCTGGGGGCTACAGTGATTCAGGGACTCAGTTTCAAATATCTGCACCTTTACTTCCTGGTATCTCTGCTATTCTGCCTCCAGTGGCACTTAACGTCTAAATTAAATTGGTAATCCTAAAGGGTTTAGGAGCTGAAAGTCACTAATATGCAGATGACCTTCAGCTCTCTTTCTCCATAGCATCTGAATCAAAGGGTGATTCAGGACCTGCGCATCATGAACCAGTGTCTGGATGAACAGATGGAGTGGATAAGAATCAATAAACTAACACAATCTTAACCAGATTAGGTCCTAAGCAACTTTGAACCAAATTGTCTATCAGATCACCTTTCTCATTATAGACCTGGTTGTCACTGAGATTATCACAGAAGATCTGAACTCTTGAATCAAGAGCTTCAGTAAGGTGGACATGAACTTTCCTCTTTGAAATTATCAGCCAACTACAAACAGCTTTCAGAGATTGGAATTATAGATTGTTGGGAGATAGGATGGGCTGAGGATGATGCCTTACAAAAACAAACCCCAGGATTTTATGAAAGATTTTGCTTCATGGTTTGCTGAAGTCAAGGTATACTATGTCCACTGCATTCCCATAGTCAACTAATCAGGTCACTGTTAGAAAAAAGAGATCAGGTTTGATTTGTTATAAGAACTAGCTGAGGTGCCAAATAACTGGAGGAGGATAGATATTCCTCCTATATTCAAAAGGCAGAAAAAAAGGATTTAGCAAGTTACAGTGTAGTCAGGCAGAAGGACACCTGGGAAGATTCTAGATTAGATTATACAGATTTTTATCTTCCCTTGGCATGGTTGTTATTTTACTATTTTAATATTGCTTTGTCATTTTATATTTTTAATTCTCTTTGTAAGTGTCTTTGTAAATGTCTGTGAGTACTTTGAAAACAATGTGATAGTTATCAGGCCATCATGGATTTGTAATGAACATCTTCTCAGGCTTCTATTATGTTATTGCTCTATGGGCTAACTTCCTTAATATATTGTGAGAATGCTGTAGAGATATAGCTTGATTCAGCAAAGCATTTAACAATGAAGCACATGACCACCACAATTTCTAATTAGCGAACTATTTGTGTGGGCTGGATGACATGACAATTAAATGAACACACAGCTGGCTCAAAAACTGTATGCAAAAAATAGCTGAACAGTGGCTCCTTATTCAGCTGAAGACACATACTGACTGCAGTGACATGAAGTTCAGTCTTAGATCTTCCACGCTTCCACCTGGATGAAGAGGTAGGGTGAATGCTTATGAAATTTGCAGATGACTCATAATTTGGTGGGAGAGCAGAAGTAAAATTCAAAAGGATCTTGACAGTTTGGAGAACTGGGGTGAAGGTAAGACAATGAAATATAACAGAGACGATGGGGGATTCCTGGCTTGGAAATGGTACTTATGTAAAAGATCTTGGAATAGGAGTTGGTTGCAAACTGAATATGAGCCAAAATGTGATGTGGCTTCAAAACAAAGAAACTTTAGGTTGCCTCTACAGTATTTTCCAAATCACAGGAAGGAATCATTCCACTGTATTTATTTAGGAACTCAAAGACACTTACAAACAGAATTAAAAATATAAAATGACAAAGCAATATTAAAATAGTAAAATAACAACCATGCCAAGGAAGAAAAAAAATCACAGCAGGTTCACAGATCACCCAGCAGAGTGCCTGCAAGAACAGCCACTTTTTAAAGGTCTTCCCTAAGACAGCAGGGTTGGGGCCACAGGGACCTTGAGGGGAATGCTGTTCCAAAGGGCAGGCATGGGTCCTGTGAGATGACATTGACTTGAAGGGACCTGGAGCATGCCAACCCTGTCAAATCTTATAGGACAGCCAGAAATAATTGGAAATAGGTGATCCTCCAAATATCCAGGCCCTCAAAGGCTTTATAGATGACAACCAGCAGCTTGAATTCATTTGGAAGCCAAATGGCAATCAGTACAACTCACAAAGTAGAGGTGTCACATAGGGTCAGAACACCACAAAGTTAGTGCCTTGGGCTAGATCTCTCCCCACTATCACCAACACCTACTGGAACTGTCCCCAGAAAAAAGGACAACCCTTGCAACCCTGCACTCCCCTCCCCATTCCCAATCCCCAAAGTCAGTCCAGAAGGATACCATAATCAATGGCAATAAACGCTACCAGGAGATTAAGAAGGGCCAGGATAGTTGTACCATCCCCATCCCAATCCTGCCAGAGGTCAAGCAGAAATGCAGTCAATGCCATTTCAGTACTATGCCCAGACTGAAACCCAACAGAAATGGGTCTAGCTAATCAGCTTCCTCATGGGCCCTCTGAAGCTGCTGACCAACCACCTTCTCCATAATTTTCCTCAAAAACAGAAGGTTGGAGACTGCCTGGACATTGGATACTGTTTGATCCACCAATGGCTTCTTAGGAAGGAATACTGCTAATTCCTTCAAGGAAGGCAAACCAACTCCTCACCCAAGGATGAATTCACCATTGCTTGGACCCCCACCACATGTTGTCTCCTCAGTAGTTCTGATCTGCCATGAGGATCATGGATATAACACAGGTGGCCACCCTGATAGATCCAACCCTGTCCACTTTCTCCATATCTGCAAGCTCAAACTCCTCCCAGATAACAGGACAAGAGCCTATTTCAGCCAACACAGAAGGATCTTCCAAGCAACTCAGAGAAGATTTGAGTGATTTTATGCATCAGATACCTAAAATAATGCTTTCAGTGGCTCTTCAGATGTTCCTCTGACCCTTCCATTCCTAGCAGGAACCAGGTTACCTTAAGCAGGGCCACCAACCAGCAATCTGAGGATGCAATAAAAATGGAAAATAATTATGTTTTGTCACACTTATCACCACAATTTAGACCCTATCGTAGGCTCCTACACGTTTCCTCAAATATACTCCTTAACTTTCTCCATTGGTGCTCTAGCTATCTCTTCTGTTATTTTATTTCCCAGAAATCTTTCAAAAATCAGGCAGGTCCCCAAGATCCACATATGAGAAAGGGCTCTGTGTCAGCCCTTTGAGGACAAGAAGACCAACTATGAGTACTAACACTACCTTTATTGTAAGGTTACAATAACAGAATCTTGCAAGTCTGTAAGTACCTTTCCCTTCCCTTACTTTTACTCTCCCAAAAACTAGGGAGGGTCCCTTCTGAGACGCCTTCTCCGCCCACACCCCTCCTTCAGGCTCAGATTTCATTTATCAGACCATTGTCTAGGCTGTGGCTCTTTCTCCTGTCTCCAAGGTCATTCCCATGTACCATTACAATCCAGTCCAAAGCCATCATCACACTCTTGTTCCAAGTGATGACTAGGGCCAAGTAGTGACTTGTAGCAATTCTGCCCATTGGAGCCTCAGAATACTCCCCAAGCTCCCTCGGAAACCCAGTTGGGTCCATCAGGTGTCAGGAAACTGATCAATAGGTCCAATTTCCCAGTGGTGGGGAACAGCACCAGAAATCCTAAAAGCAATCAGTGGTGCTCTGCTGTAGTCTGTGGCTTGACCATGAAAAGGGACGTGAGTTAAGATCCCTCAAGACAAAACCCACATCCAACACGTGACCGCATATGTGCATTAAGCCCTTGATGATCAGGTCATGTTCATGATGGTCACAAAATCCCAAGCCACTTCAGACTCTGCATCAAGGAAGGTAGGTGGATGTCCCCCGGCCCCATAAGTCTAGGAAACCCCAACACCAACCCAGCAGTGGAATCAAGAGCCCTGCACAGCAGGAGACCCACCCAGCAGCAGCAATCCCAAATGTTCCCCAGAGCCCAGCTTCACAGAGTCTCCCATCCAGGTCACTGTGGAGCTGTGCTGCTCCCAGAGCCTTGCAAATGACAACAGACACTCCACACCCCCTGCTTTAGGATCATGACTGGGGCCAAACTCAAAACCCAGACGGCACAGCTCTGAGAGGGCAACGCCCCCTCAGAGCCGATCCTAGTCTCGTTTACACATGCTGGGTCACCCCTCTCATCCACATGAGGTCACGGATGAGGGAGCCCTGATGCAGGCTGACCTGGTATTCAGCAGCAGCAGAGAGGGCCAAAGCTACTGTGGCTCTGACGACCAGGCATTAGGACCGGCAGATGGAACCAGCACCCAACACGAGAACATCTTCCCTGAGAACAGCTCACCCCCATCTACTGCCATATCTCCCTCTGGCAATCAGTATCAAGACATTTCCCCGCTGACAGTCCAACCCCTGCCCCCACCCCTGACACCCCCCTCCAGGCCCTGAAGCCCGACATATCCCCAGCAGAGCCAGCTGCTCTGATCCACTGAGTAATAAGGCAACCTTCTGCACTGCAGTCACCATCAATCCCACCTCAGACACCACCACCGATGTGGTGCCCACTTTCACTGGTACCAGTAGCACAGAAATAAATTCAGTCCCAATCCCAAACCACAAACCAGGAGAACCTGGGAGAACTGCCGCCACCACCTTTCTGCCTCTCGCCCAGAGGGAGGCCAGCCGCCTTCCCCCTCGGTCCAGATCGGAATCCCTCGACAGCCTCTTATGTCCACGACCTTGGACTCCTCTCTCCTCCGGTCCTAACCCTGCTCCCTCTGCTGATAGTCCTCACCCCCAGGCTGCTGTCAATGTCATCCAGAGGCCAGATGAACCTCGTCTGCCCCTGTGCTCAGCTGATTGATCCATCTGGCTGGTCACATCTACCAGCATCACAAGATGCCTACCAGACCTCTTCAGCAACGTCACCGACAATCCACCCCCAAGGACCTGGCTCCCCATCATCAAGGACCACCACTTCCAGACTGGCCCCTGGCTCCCAGTGTTTCCCTGCGTTATCACCCCACTGCCCTTGCAACATGATCCTTGGCACCACTCCAGAGATCGCTCACCATCTGTGATAATTGCACCATCCCACCTTCACCGACCGGCTGAAGCATCCACAGCCCCTGGTCCTCTGTGATCTCTTACAGCCACTCAGCTTTCTCCAACCCCATTCCCCCATAGTTGCACTGAGCGCAATCCTGTGCGCGATCCTGGGGATCAGTCTGAGAAGTATTTAGTATTTCTCCTCAAGTCTTTGGGAAGAGGCTTTCAGGGAAGGATATTTTTAAAAAGGAAAACTGCCGACCTCTCTTGAACACTCGGAGGCTGCCTGCGAGAGCAGGAAAAACATAACAATCTACGCTCAGCCATGAAGCTCCCTGGCCAGATTCAGGCTTTGGGCTGAGCCAATAATCGGGTCGCTTGGCCTTGGCTCAGTGGAAGGGTGCAGAACCCAGCCAGCGAGATTTGCGAAGCTTCCTGAGGTGTGAGAAGGGAACTGGCTCGGGGGGAGGCGGGCTTAGGAAGGAATAAACGGGCGCTATTGATCAAAGGGAAGGTCTTAGAACAGGGGGAAGCTGGCTAGGAAAAAATGCAACCCGGCTACACTTCTAGATGTCACGGCTTCTTCTGAACAGCCGCTGAGCCAAAGAATTGGGCACCTTCTGGCCCTAGTCTTCTCAAAAACCCGGTGGCTCAGACAGCCAGCAGGTCAGCAGACAAGGCCGCCGTAATAAAACCCTTATTCTTGGCGAATTTCCTTTGAAAACCAGTCTTTGACAGGTCCACTCCCAAACTGTCCAGCTGGGTATAGATCTCTGATTTCCTGCTATTTGTACCCCTGATAAACCTGCCATCTCTGGTGCTTTGGGACTGATGCTCTTTTTTGCAGGGGGGAGTAATATTAAAGCCAGACTATACCATGGGACACTCTTTTGATGCGTTGCTCTTTTTATATAGAGTACTTTTGAATGGAGAATATTCTTTGGGTCCATAAGTGAACTTGGTTGATTGCGGCACAAATCCTGCAGCTATAGGCATTAATATCCATGGCCTCAGACTCAGGTACTCAGGAGCTAATGGGGAAAAAACACTAAAGACCACGCTGGAGAATTGGAAAGAAAGACAGATGTGATGTGGAGACTTGGGCGCTAAAAAAGTTTCTCCTTAAGTGAAGAATCGTAGCCTGAAAATATTGGAAAATAATCCTTGGGAATGTTGTTTAAGGATTTAGTTAGTTTAGATTTAAAAGGAAATTCCCTGCAAAGCTATCTCAGCGCTTAGTAATTGTCCTTATAAACATTTGGCCCTGAATATTCTGTGCTCCAGGGGGAAATAACGACTGCAGCCTGTAGTGAAAGAAGACCAGGTTGTTGACCCAGTGTGATTTGTAAGGTGTGTTTACACAACAAGCTTACCTGGGTCAGTTAAACAAAGAACAGCTGCATTTGGCTTAAATTTGGTTATGATGTGTTTATCTGCAGGTGCGTGGCTTCATTTTTCTGCATTTGTTTCTTTGCTTTATGATTCCTTGGATGGCATAAACCCCCAGCCCTGCCCTACCCCAGGGCCACATCCACACAGCCCCTAGCTTTGGTGCAAAGACGCCCCACTGACCATTTCTAGAAGATGCCCCCAACTGATACAGCCCCCCAACAGCTTGAGGGGCTGCCACGGACACCGAGACTCTGTGCCCAGCACTCTGGACTGACCGAGGACAGACGCTTCTTCTGCACGGTATCCTTCCAGATCCCACCAAGCCTTCTTTTCTCAAAGCTAGGCATTCCGACCTTTCCTAGGCCTTTGTTCCTGGCCCCCTGCCCCTCTCGCCGCCTGCCCCCAAACCACTTCCAGTTTCTCTGAACTGGGCCTGCTGGGGCCAGGAGAGGACCAGAGGGGGGCTCTGGGCCACCCCTGTTCTTGCAGAGGCTCAACCATTGCCTGGATCACCCTCTGTGGGAGCCAGTGGACGTGACTCTCTGGGGACCTCATAGCAGTTTTGAAACCGGTTATCTGATGGTTTCTACAGTACACAAGATTTTTATGTCTACCTTTAAGACATGTTTTTAAATAACAAAGCCTTAAATTGGACACTCACTCCTATATGGCCCATAGTGAATAAAGCTGTCTACAGGGGTGACCGCAGGAAGGCTCATTTGATGATGATGATGATGATGATGATGATGATGATGATGATGATGATGATGATGATGATGATGATGATGTTGTTGTTGTTGTTGTTGTTGTTATTTAAACTTGTATGCCACCCAACTCTCATGCAGCTGTGATGGTCAAAGCCTCGCACCCATTTTGACCTGCCTGGTTGTCCATGCTTAGCCCACTTTTAAAGAAAGACAAAAGGTTAATATGCTTTATTTTTAATGCTGCACTAAATTACCTGTTGCTGTTTCTTTGTTCTTTATGTTGCAGTTTTGAGATACTCTGAAAATCCACTTAAAATGTTTTTCAATAAATAAAAAAGGAATGAAGTAGATAAATCCAAATGGTTCAGAATCAATATATACGTATCCTGAGGAAAGTTGCACAAAACTGCAAGCAATGTCAGAGAAAAATAGATTGATTTTCTTCAGATAGTTCTGAGAATGCTTCACTTCACGGTAAAATGATGCAGCGCTTTGCTTAACTGCCTGATTAATCGATTAAAGGGACCATCTCAAGCCATTTGAAGGGGGAAATGGCCCAGTTGCTCCTCCCTTGACTTGAGGCAGTGTTTCTCGACCTTGGCGACTTGAAGATGTGTGGACTTCAACTCCCAGAATTCCCTAGCCAGCCATGCCATTCTGGGAGTTGAAGTCCACACGTCTTCAAGTCGCCAAGGTCGAGAAACACTGACTTGAGGTACGGGAGCCAACCTCTCTCAGCTGCCTTTCCCACTGTTTCCTTAGCTGAGCCTTGGCTGGCGGGAAAGAACACGCCAGCCTTACAAATGAAGCCAGGAGAAGACACCTGCAGCCTCCGGACCCAGCAAGTGCTGGGCTCTCCTGTCCCGAATCCCCATCCATGACCTCACTGGCTGAATTCTGGGGGGTGGAAGTCCCATATCTGGGGGTTGGAGAACATCGCCCTTCTGCCCTGTTTTGAACCTTGGTAGGATGTGATTTTTTTTCTCCAGAGATGCTAAAATGACATGAAAAAAATAACCTCCAATTTCAGGACTACATGGTTTAAGAGGATCACCAGAAATATTTAACCTCAAATTTCAGTTTCCTGAGTTAATTGTACTTTTCTATTTATAAAGACCCAGAGACAGGTATATGGGTACTCGGACAGATCTACTAGAAGGTAATAAATGAAATGGAAACAGGAAGTAATTTTTTTCCTCAGGAACCTTTTCAACTTTTGGACTGGAAACCTACTTGTCTCCTTTCATTTAAGTCACTCTAAAGGATTCTTTAAAAACTTTTGGAATTAATCCAGAAAATAGATCTATTTAGTAATCAGGTTACGCCTGTTGTTTTTGACACAAAGTGTTTGAGAATACATTTTATTCCTCCTGTGGAAATTGCTTGATTTTTAAGGTTTTCTTCTTTTCACCTCTTTGTTGCAGCAGGTTAATTAGAGATGGATAAACAGCTGCCTCAAAAGCTGTATTTGCACGTTCACACAACAGGTCAGTTAAAGACCTTGCAGTTGTATATGATTAGCGTGCAGATCTTGGTTATTTAAACTGTGGGATTCTTTCTTGGGGGTCATTATCAAAACTGGAATGAGATATTGATTACATGCCACATGCTTTAGTCCTGGCCCTCAGACTCTTCAATATATTTATTAATGGCCTGTATGAAGAGATGGCGGGTACGTTTATCAATACAGATGTTTCGGAATTGTGTGAATTAGTGGATGCTCTTGAAGACAGAAACAAAGAAAAGTCGTCCTGGTAAAAAGTAGGCTGAAAATGACTTAGGAATTAAATGTAGTCAAGAGCAATGGAAAGTTCTTTATGAGAACCAGATTCCTAGGAACGGCATGGATTTCGGCAGCCCAAATGTGGTAGCCCTTCACCTGTGCCAGCAGCCTCTTTCCCCAGGGGCCAAATCCTTCCAGAGCCAGGACAAGCCTGATTCCTCGAGGGGAGGGAACTTTGTGTAACAGGCAGTGAGTGAAAGTGATTGAAAGTGCTTACTGTGGGTGAAAGTCAGCTGAGCTGGAGAAGTGAGTGTAGTAAAAAGTAATGAGAGGCTGCGCATGAAGGCAGAGTGTGGTCAGAAGATGTGGAAGCACAGGAAAGACAGAGCCAAACATCAGCTTGTTCAGTAAAAGAACAGCTGGCTAGAAATGGTGGTGAAGCTTGGAACTGGGTGGCCAGTGGATCACGTATGGCAAGCACGCCTGGTGGGGGTGTGGCCTTGAGTTTCGGGAGACTGGTTTTCAGAGGAGAGGGGATGAGCAGATTTGGGTGGCATCAGGGTGCAGTAGAAGACAAGGAGCAGCAGAGTAAGGTCAGGTATTTGAGTTGGCTTGTTGCCCCCTCCCCGAGCCCTGTAGGCGTATCTGCCTCAGCCACCAGGTCTGCCTGTGCTTCCCTCCTGAGGAAGAATCATCAAAATGGCTGCCTTTGGCATCAGTGCATGAGTCTACCTAGGTGTGGAGGAAGACCTGGCCTCATGACTGGTTGAGGGTTTGGGAGACTTTGGGAAGGTGGAGCACGATAAGAAGAAGGGTCTGATTGAGGAAGGAAAGGAGGAGTTGGAAGGAAAGGAGAAGAAAAGGAATGCTGGAGGGACGGCTCTCTTGGTGAGAGCCAGAGAGGGCTGCTGGAACTGGGCTCTTGGGGTGACAGGCCAGGAGCAATCCTGCCCACCAATCCGGGATGATAGGGTGGCTCTTTGGGAAGGAAAGGAGGGGACTGGGGGAAGGTGATTGAGGTGACCACTGAAATCAATTACCAGAAGGAGCATTGAGTGACTTTGGCAAGTACACCCCAGAAATAATTGTATAGAAGTGATAGGTTGTAAGAGTTGTGGGAATATGATTACAATGAAAAATGGATGATATCCCCTACAGATATGGCCAGGGGTTGGGGAAGCTGGACTCTGTGGACAGGATGAAGACTGGGATAGTGACAAGCAGAGGAAACATGGTAGGAGGCAGGGTGGGGATTGACCATTTGAGACTATTTCCCTCTTCTGGCTCCCTGCCCTCTCTAACTGGTGTTTATGGCTGGTCTGGCTGCAATACATCTCCCCTCTTCCATTATTTCATCCTGGATGAGTGAGCAGGCCCAAGACCTGGATAGGAAAGGAGAGTGGTGTTCCTCTCTCAGTTAGGTGTCCACACAGGGTTCAGGTCTGGCACCAGCCAAAAACCAAGATGGAGAGGAGGAACAGATAAGGATAAAATCAGTTGGATTTGTTCAGAGTTGGTCATCCGCTGGGCAGATCGAGTATTGCTAATGGAGGCCTTTTGTGCTGTCGTCTAGGAGGAGTCTGAACCTGTTAGTCCTGAGGAAGTGGAGAGAATCCTTTGTGGCATCAGCTCTGTCCCCTGTGGCTCAGGTCTCTGCCCCTCCAGTTGGTGAAAGCCTCAAGGGAGGTGGCGAGGAATTGGGTCAGAATGGTGGTAAATGAATCTTTTGGGGGAGTGACAGTATGTCATCCCTGAAAGAGGCAGTGGGGTGCCCCTTTCTCAAGAAGCCAATGCTTGAAACAAGTGTTTTGGGGAATTAGCAGCCTGTCTCCAACCTCCCCTTTTTCAGGAAGGTTGCTGAGAAAGTGGATGTCATTTTGGAGGGGCCTGGAGGAGAAGGGTTATCTGGACCCGTTTCAGTCCAGAATCAGGCCAGGAAATGGTACCAGGACCATACTGACTGCTGTTGTGGGTGACCTGTGACAGGACCCAGATAGGGGAGTGTGGCCCTTTTGGTCATACTTGGTTTCTCAGCCACCTTCAATAATGGTTTCCTCTGGGACTGACTTCTTGAGCTGGGAGTATGGGGTGGGTTGGTACTATGTTGCAGTGCTTCTCCGTCCTCCAAGGGGCAGTTCCAGGTGGAAGGAGAGGTTGAATCCTAAAGCTCTTGGGTGTGGGGTGCTGCCTCACCCCTCCTACTTAACATCTACATGATGCCCCTCCTGGCACTGGGTCAGGTATCAGTGCTCTACTGTTACGTGTCTCCCAGCCTAACTGGAGATGTGTCCAAGGTGCTGTCTCAGTGCCTGGAATCTTTGAAGGTCTGGATGGAGAAGAGGAGATTCAAGCTCTGTCCCCTCAACAGGGAGTGGATGTGGATTTGAAAGAGGAGACTAGTAATGTTCCATCCTTGGTTCCAAATAGGGTCACACTCCCCTGGGCTGAACTGGGTCATCATCTGGGTATCTTTCTGACTCCCAGCTCCTGTCCTAACTAGGAGTGTCTTTGTGCTGTTCCATCAGTTACAACCATTCCTGGATCAGGAGGCTTTGCTCACAGCAACCTATGCCTTAGTCATCTCCCAGCTGGATTTATAAACTTGCTGCACGTGGTGAAAGCTACAGCTGGTCCAGAACGCAACAGCCTCACTAGTTAAGGGTGCCTCTCAGTATGCCTGAGTAACACCATGACTGCATGAGCTAGCTGCCTAGGTTACCAGATGTTTCCCAGGAGAAATTCAAAGTGCTGATGGTCACCTTTCAAGTCCTTCAAGGCTCAGGACCTGGATATCTCTGATTACCGTATTTTTCCGTTAATAAGACGCCACCATGTATAAGACGACCCCCACTTTTCGAACCCAAAATTAAGAAATCAATATTTTAAAGATAAAGTAGAACACATTTTTATTTAGTAATTAGGTAACATTTACATGATACACTCAGCGGGAGGAGGTCCAAACTGTCTCTCTGCAACTCTATGTCCATGCTCTTTTGCATAACTGATTACATTCAGTTTGAATTTTGCAGAGTAAGACATTCGCTTATTTATTTTTTATTTTCTGATATCTTTATGGGCTCAGAATGCTCTGACATTACCGTCCCTGTCGCATCTACGCACTGCCTACACGCTCTCCACCTCCAACGGGATATGTTCCAACTGGTTTGTTCAGCATCAGCTGACGTCAGTTACATAAGGCTTGTGACTGGAGGAAGCCTGTTTGCAGAGACAAAGTATGGGCAGTTTTGCAACCGCGCGGTTCTCTCCTCGGCTTACTTCCTTGTAAAAGACAACCTTCAATTTTTAGTGTAACGATTTTAGAAAAAAGTATTGTCTTATACACGGAAAAATACGGTATATTCTCCCCATCATTTCAACACGACCTAGGAGGGAGGGCACCCTTTGGGCCCATTCTTGAAGGAACATAACTGTCAGAGACCAGGAGGGCGTGCCTTTTCCACTGCTGCCCTCCTCTGGAACAGGGCTCCACCCAAGGTCCAGTCAACGCCAACATGTTGGCGTTTGCAAACTCTGCTGAGACCTGGCCTTTTCAGACAGCCTTTGGGGTTCAACAGAATGGGGGTGGGTGATGGCTTTTTGTGAGTTATACATGATAGGTTACGTGACAGCTATACATGATAGGGAGCCAGCTTGGTGTCGTGGTGAAGGCACCAGGCTAGAAACCAGAGACGGTGAATTCTAGTCTCACACACACACACACACACACACACACACACACACAGATAGGTACAACACATAAAAAATGGATGCAGCTTCAATTGACCATCATGGCTGCCATCTTGAATTTTTTACCATACTCGGCAGACCACCTTGTTGTAGTAAGTTTGAATTCCTCCTCCTGACTAAATCCATCTATTGTGACTGTTCAAGGAAAATGGTTTGTTGATAAAACTTATATCAAAGGCCAGAGAAATACTAAAGTCCTCAGACAGGACAGACCCACGAAATTACTCCTGTAGCAGCAGCCAAGGTCTTAGTGGCGGGGAGTGGGGGGGTGAGGAAAGCAGGCCAACCTCTGTTGCCTTCTTTCTGCTTTGACAATTATTTTTAATGAGTTCTGGTCCCTGCAGCTGACGCAGCAGCACCTATATTAAATGTACAAATAATGAAAATGGTTTCTTTCCATCCTATCAACATTCTTTTCAGAAAATTCTTGCATCATCTGTGAAGTTCCAGCAGGGATGATTGTGGGACGTTTTGCTTTGCAGAAATGAATCTGTCAGTAATTTTTAAACATCCTACTTGAAACATGAATTGATGAGGAGAGTTAAAAGCAAACCTTTGCTGTTCTACTTTGGGGGTAGGGGGTTGGGGAGTGAAGTATCTTCCCTTATGCAGAAAATAGCCATGACCAATCCCATCTGAATGCTCAAGTATCAGGTGGAAGTAAAGGGAAAGTGCATGTTCAGAATGGTTATTCTTCATTTGCTTTCCCACGTCGCAGGTGGTTTCCAGCTCCCATCTCCATTTTGGAATTCACAGAGTTACAGAACCATGAGTTACAAGACTCTTGGAGGTCTTCCAGCCCAGCCCCCTGCCTGGCTTCTGGAATCCCGACTCTGAGAACCCCCCACCCAGATTATCATAACACCTCAGAAGACACGGGCTCTCGTGAAGATCACCCAGAAAATCAGGCTAATTATGGGAGGAAGGCTTTTGACTGAGACCAGAAGCTCTGCATAGATGGCTGCTGTCCTTCTTCACCAATTCATTCTCAAGCCCAGTCTGATTCTTTCTTTAAATCTGCAAGAGTGCTTCTCCCCATCGCACTGTGTTAGCTGCAAGAGCAGCCCTGGGGGTGACCAAGGATCCATAAGCTTTGGGTTGGAGGCAGCCAAGGGCTGCAGAGGAAAAGGTAAAATGACATAGTGGGAGTTGGACCACGATGGACTTTATTTTGTTTTTAAGTGGCTTTGTGGATGCCTGGCAGACTTCTTTGATGGATGACTAACAAACATAAGCACATACATACTTATCTTTAACTGGGCTCAGATATATTGATTTTGTTAATTCTGTTGTGCCATCAGAAGATTGAGTGGTTAGGTCCTTGCCCAAGATCCCTACAAGTACAAGTAATGGACAAAGAGGGGAAGGAGAAGAAGTGGAGGCTGGGGAAGGGGGGATTTGCATTTATAGCAGTCTGGGGTCCCTGGGATCTAGTGGTTTTAAGCTCTAAAGCTTATGCAGCAGTGAGATGCCTGGCCCAGAACAAAGGCTGTTGGCTTTGTGTTGAGGGGTAGCCAATACAGAGGTCACCCCCTGGCCAGGCTTCCAAATCACAGGACAAGCTACTGCTGCCCCTTTCCCACTTCGCTTGCCTTCTACATGGAGCCCCTACAAAGAACTGTCTGGGGCCTGCAATACACTGATGGGGACCTACTTTTGTTATTGAAGAAAGACCTTCTGGTGGGCATGGAGGAAACAGATTTGGATAAGGATGCCATGAGGCATTTCCCTCTTGGAAAACCAGGATCCTATTTTTGGGTTGCTCCTGAGTTTGGCTGGCCATGTGGAGATAAGTGCCTTTGCCACCCTGGGCTGGTATAACTGATGTGCCTTTCCTAAGGAAGATGTGGCCATAGCCTAGGCCAGATTATTGCACCACGCTCCTATTGTAGCCATTTTCAAGGGTCCTTCAAAATGTCCCTTGGTTTGAGATGTAGCAGTAAGAGGCTCAGACCTCTTTGTGGAACATATTTGCATTCTTCTATGCCACAACAGGCTGGGCCTGGGAGAAAACCACTCCCAATTCCTGTCCATTGATTGGATGAACTGTGCTTCAGGAATGTTGGATGGCTAATTTTTACCTTGCTTTTCCTCCAAAAGTTCAAGGTGGCAGACCTACAGTAGTACTCCCTCCTCCCACAAGCCTATAGGGCAGATTGGGTTGAGAGCGCATGACTGGCCAAAAGTCACTCAGGAGGCTTCCATGGCTGAGGGGGGTCTCACTAAGTAGGGTCCACATGGTTTTACTTGTGCGTTCTTGATCTTGACCCACCACTTAGGACTGTGTCTCAGCCACTTGCCCTGCTTGAAGAATCTGCCTGCATGAGTTCCCAAGCCCACCCCATCCTTATGCGCCTCGGTATCTCCAAGAGAGGCAGGACGGAAAGAAGAGCTTGGTGCTACCCGTCACTGAGCCAGGCCCAGGCTGCCCCAACTTAGGGAGGGAGGAACTCAGTATCAGGGTTATAGTCCTAATAAGGCCAACAAGCTATTCTTATCATACAGTCAAAGTTGAGAACCCAAAATCAAGCACGCTGCAACGCAGATACCTGAAGGAGTAAACAAGCTGGTCCAAAAGCAAGGAATTTCTTGCAGCTATGAGTCCAACAAACAGGGAATCACAGAGGCCTTTGTGGACCAACAGGCTAAACTGTTCCTTAAATAACAGAAGTTGACCTCGGGAAGCACAGTGGGCCCTAGTCAAACCTGGCCTTCTTTGGCAGCTTATTCCTGAGTAGCCTTGCCTGGTTCAGCTGTTCCTTGGATAGGTGAGCCCTCCTACACCTCTGTGTCTTCTGACTTTCAAGCCACAAATGGTGGCCTTCTCAAGGGTGGAGGCAGCTCCTAGAGTAGGTCAAACTGTTGAGTGCAAGACAGTGTGGGGGTCTGACCTTGCATGGTTGCTAGAGACACTGTTTATGGGACCCGCTCCTGCTCTCCCTGCTTGTCTGAGAAGATGGGACCCAGCAAAGGTTGTTCTGCGCCTGCGACAAGACTACGGCCTTTTGTATTACCTTCCAGTGCCCTCTGCTGGCCACCTGTGGACCTGCAACGTAGCATCGCCGTACCAACTGGAGTGATTTCACACAGCAAATGAAAGCAAGAAAGAAAAGAAGTAAAATACAGATGAATAAACAAGGGATTTACAAATGTCGTAGAGGCTCTAATTTTCCAGGATATCATAAACTGTTTGTGGGTAACTGAATATATTTTATTGTTTTAAAAACCTGAAAGTCGCTATTAAACTCTGAACAAAGCATCTATCCATATTGTTAAAAGTATGTTCTAATTCAGAAACACCCTAACATTGAAATGGAGACTTGATGCATAAATCCAAATTTTGGATGTGGTACGAATCCATAATAAAGTTATAGTCCGTCCAGAAATGGTTTCCAATTTGAATTCAGTCCTGTATCAGATTTCCTTTTAAGATACAAAGTTATTCTGGACAGGAACAGCTGTAGGCAAAATCCTGCTAACTACCCAATTAGTTCTAATTAGTAATTAGTAGGCTTTATCCCAGGACTACCAAGTTGGGGGACCCTGGCTTGGGGGTGGAATTCTGAATTAGTGTTTTATTTTTCACGAAGTACCCCACTTCTATGTTCTTGTATCTTCCACTCCCAAATGGCAATGGGCAGTGCTGTCCTCTTCCAGCAGCCACAGCCAGCAAAGCCTCCAAGGCTGCAAAACAGCAAAACAAAAACAGGTGGGGAGGGGAGGGGAGGGGGCAATGCAGGGTGCCTGCCCTGCTTGTTCGGTTTGCCCCTAACCGTGGCCCAGGCAGGCCCTGCAGCGTCTTTTCTGGCTGCCCCTCCCCTAGGCATGAGGGAGGCTGCAGCCATTCTCAGCTCTATGGGTTTCCAAGCAGCATTCCCCCCCCCCAATTCCCCCCCCCTCCAAGGACTACCTGGAGGGGTTCAACTCTGCTAGCCTTTTTTGCCCGTTGCCCTGAGGGGAAGTCAGGGGCTGCAGGGTGTGTGAAGGCCTGGCAGCTCAGCTGGGGATTGTAGAAAACCAGCTGTAGGCGAATCCCCACGGGCTTGGGAGGACAGGCGGGAAACAGCTGTCTTTCATCGTAGCCCCAACAGTCAACAGGGAAAGCAGAAACACCTCAGAACTGACCCCTTTGCGAGTTGCGTTAAGGGCTACGAGGACAAGAGGCAGAACGGAGCTCCTGGAAGGCAGGGGTCCTCTCTTCCGTCAGTTGCGAGCCTCCCACGCTGGAAGAGGGTGGGGATGGGGAGAGGGTGGGCTGAATGTCCCCAGGCCCCCCTCCCACTCTAAAAGGGGTCCAAGATGTGCGCTCTGGCTGCTCGCAGCCCCAAGAGCAACAGCCATCTCTGAAATAGCCGGCTTCTAATTTTGGACCGTAAGAGAGAGGAAGCCGGGAGGAGCCGTGGGGCGAGGCCGTAGAGCCGCCGCCGAAATTCGCCTGCTCCGAAGTGAGCCACCAACAGCTTCAAGCGGCTGAAACTAAGCAGTGCATTAAGCGTGCTGCACATGCAGACTCTGAGATTCAGAGCCACATTTCAACCACAAATCCCTCAGCGGCAACCAGCAGGGTGTTTCAGCCTAAGCAACTTTTCTTGCAAATTCAAATGAATTTTACCGACAAAAGCAGATGGTCAGATAAATACGGTATAATTAAGTCGTTAAGCAGACTCCTACTATGTTCGGCTCTACCTATAGACTTAAGAACAGCAGAACAGCTTCCCGGCCCCACTTTCCAGAAAATAATTCGGCTGTCAGCCAATTACAGTACAGTATATCTAGCATGTTACTTAGGATGAGATCCTCACTAAATAAATTTCAAATAGCTTCAGTACGGGTTTTGTGGATTCTTGACTGCTGTAACAAGAAAGAGCTGGCAGTGAGTGTAATAACATGGAGCAGGGCATGTCTCATTTTGAAGATAAACTTAATTAGCCAAGAGAGATAACAGAAGGAGTATGGTAACTGAAGATATACAGAAGGGGCCTCTACAGCCAAGTAAGACACTGAGAAATCATTTTATTGGATAGCACTTCTGATCAGATGGGGAAGGGAGGCGCAGCAGCCAGTCTACAAAGCTTGAATGGCATTATTAAACCCCCGCCTCAACCAAGGAGCTTGGAAAACTATTAAAAGGCTGTTATGTTTCTGGAGTGCTAAAATGGCCCAAGACTGTAGAACTCCTGTGGCCGTCCCTGCACCCTCAGAGTGGACAATAACTCTGATAATTCCTCGGAATGAATGGCATTACGGGCACAGGACACTGAGGAATTGTGGAATGGTGATTTAAGGGCTAATTTGAAGAAGGCAGCACAAACATGGATGATCCAGAACTGACCTTCACAGACCTTCACTAGCTGATAGGAACAGAGCAGCTAATTAAGTTGCAAACCCATCCAAATGCTTTTCTCTTTGAATACAGCATTGCTTATCAGTTAGAGCTGAGAAGGGCCAGTACAGTGACACCTCCCCGCAGGAAGAACCAGCTGCACTCACTCTGCTAACAGGCAGAGAGGTAGGAAACCACCTAGCTCGTACTTCCCTTAGCAACAACAGAGCGCCCACCTTTGGGCAGTAGTGCCCACCTTTTGGGAGTGTTTTGCCCACCCAAGGGTGTGAATAATTACTGTCTGCCAATGGTCATGTAGTTCTTTGTTTCAAGAATGTATAAAAGTTGTGTCAGTTGACAGATAGGTGTGCCTGCTCTGGAAATTATTCCTGGGCACCTTACTCTGCGCAGAATAAATACTTTATTATCTCCATCCTGGTGTGTTTATTGGGCAAAATTGCATGCCAGGCTAGAACCCTCCAGAGTTCCTGGGACAGCAGAATCATCAAGGGGAGGCAAAATGGAGACCCAGAGGAGGCAAAACCGCACAAATAGTGAAGGTCAGTTCTGGATCCGTCCTCCAAAGAGCGTGTTGGCCTGAAGGGGCCTTCTTCTGCATACTCCAGGACATCAGGTTTTTCAAATGTTGATTGGCAGGCTAATTACAAGACACCTACACAAGAGTGTGATGCAGAAGATTAATCTTGCTTAACTCAGCCACCATTTGGTAGAGACTCAAGGTTAAGCTTGAGTCTATTCCTCTCCATCCAGGCCCCCACAGTCTACAGACACTGGGCCAAGACCTTGACAGTATCACTTTGTTGGCCTGGGGGCAAAATATACAAATGGGTATTATCAGCATAATGATGGTATCTTGATCCCAAACTGATGGAAGTCCTCCCCTCAGGTAGATGTTAAACAGGAGGGGGCATCTAAACATCAACAAGTGTGACCAATGGCTAAAAAGGAAAGGTTGGAAACTGGATGAAAATTGTTCAGAACTGTTGGGTCCAGTAATGCCACCTTGAGGAAGGGTACCACTGCCTCTTTCACTGCAGACAGAACCACCCCTCCCTCAGTGAAGCAGATTCTACTGCATGAGCTCAACTGCACTTCATCTCCTGGGCAGCTTTCACCAATTAGGAAGGGTATGGGTCTCACAGACAGATGGCCTGACTAGCAAACCTGAGGATCCTGTCCACCTCCTCAGGAGTTACAGGCTCAGACTCATCCCAGCTAACCACACGAGACCTTGCTTCCAACACCTTGGCAGGAATTTCCCAGAGTCCAACTCCAAGTGGATCCACTTTATCTGCCAGATGCCTATAATATTTGCTCACAGTGGCCTTGCAGGTCATCCTGTGACTCATCTCTCCCTAGGAAGGAACAAGTCACTCTTAAAAAAGGTCACTGGTTATTTATATCTGCGTAAGAGAGGGAAAATAGGTATGTGTTGCCACCCCTATCACCACAATGTAATTCGTAATATCGGCCTTTACTTGTGCTTCATCCTTCATCTTCTTTGTCAGCCCTTTCAGCTGGGCCAGTTCAGGAGACAGACATTACAAGGATTACATGAATGCTACTTTATTATTTTAGGGTATAAAAATAGAATCTTGAAAATCTGTCAGAGTTTTCCTCTGCCACCTCATACCAAACAGAATCGTCTTTTTCACACCTATCCCTTTCTCAGGACTGAGTTGTCATTTATTTTCCCTTAAGGGCTCCTGCATTCCCTTGTCAAGGTTACCTCCATATTCCCTGTGGAACCCTGCAGGGTCCATCAGTGGCACAATCATTTAATAGGCCATATCTCCCTGCAGAGGGGGGTCATCTGTGAGACTAGGCTGCAGCTGCCATAACCTAAAGATGAAGCAGGCACGTAAGCAGAGAGGACAAAAGCCAGGAAACTTATCTATGGGATCCCTTCGGGGAGGTAGATAAGAAGGAAGCAAGTCGTTAAGGGGGAAACAAAGGACCTGAACCAGAAAGAGGAAGTTGGGCCTGAGCACATGGAAGCCCTCACCCCAATCCCATCAACTTGTAAATCAACCCAGCAAGGACTTTTGGGGATAAAAGGGGTCCCGAAGCCCACCCACTCTGAGTCGTCTGAGCTGTCTGAGCTGAGTCACCTGAGTCACCTTTGGATCAAGACTTGGCGGCTTCCGTCCCTCTAGCTAGTGCCTGGCAGCCTAGTCGGGAAGGACGTGGGTAAGTGTGGAAGAGCGTGTGTGTGTGTGTGTGTGTGTGTGTGTGTGTGTGTGTGAGAAAGAGCAAATGTACCTTGCAACCAGTAAAGTTTTGCTGCTACTTTAAATTCACTGGGTCTCCATGTATGACAAAGAACCTCTTGTGCCTCAGTGTTTGGTTGGAAGTGATTTGTGCGTGTCCCCAATTATTTCCCCGCTGTTGCCCAGGGCTGTGTGTCTGTCTGCTCCAGCCACACCTCTCTGGAAAGCCCAGGTAGGAAGCAAGGGGGGCTGACAAGATCCGCGTGCCTCAGCAGGCTGTGAATGTGCGAGTGAGTGGCCATAAGCCGAACCTGGGAGCAGCGTGTGTAACACATCAGCAAGACAAAAAACAATCATGTGATCTGTCCATGGAACTGTCCTCCACTTTCAGGTCATATCTCAACTGCCCCATGACAAAAGTCAGCTCTATGGTGTGACCATTGTGTGTTGGGCTCTCAATCACCTGGGCCAGGTCTATGGTTACCATGGCGGCCACAAACCCTTGAGCTTCTCCAGACTCAACACTACATGGGGCAAGATTGAAGCCACCAGGGACTATGACTTTTGAGGACTCCATTGCCAGTCTGACAGCTCAGGCAGCAATGTCCCTACGCAGCAGCAAGGCTGGTACAGTATCTGGAGCCCAACTGCAAAAGGCCCCACATCTAGTTATCTGAGAGCAGAGCTCCTGAAAGCCATCCAGACTTCCTGGATAACAGCAGCCATCACACCCCTCCTGCCCTTAATTCACAGCTGGTGCCAGCCTAGAAACCTAGGCAGGCATACGTCCAAGAGGGGAACTCTCCCCCTTTAGACCCACTCAGGTTTTGGCTGCCTCATCTACATTGGATCATGGATGAGGATGGTCTGGGGGTTCAGAACCTGGAGCTCAGAACTTGATGTTTAGAAGCAGCACTCAGAATCCAGAGCCACCAAGGATCTGTGACCTGGCCTTGGGAGTAAATGTTGAAAGGAGGACAGGTCTCAGCCACAGTCCTGTCATTCTCATGAGCGGCCTGCCCTTAGCTTCCTGCCATATCTTCCTCTGCGTGTCACAGTCTTAATGGAGCTGCCTGTGGCTCCTCCCCACCCCTCTCACCCTTCTCCCAGGCCTTGGAGCACACGCAATCGCTTCTCATCCTCACCTCAGCATCAACCACAGCCACCTTGCCTGACCACTCCTGCGCTTCAGCACTTAGCAGCCTGGGGCTTTGAGGTTAAAAGCCTGGCTCAAATCCTATCTGGAAGCCAGGTTAGGCTTCACACCAAGAAAATGCCCTCAAGCCGATACAGATTAGATTCTTGAGGTTCAAGCTTAGATTCTTGTACAAGTTCGTACTTGCTGTGCTTCAGTATTCAGGCTGGAGACAAGGATGCCCAACTAGATGTAATTGCATGGAGGCAATTCTCAACATCCTGGCTGAAGATGGAATTCTTCCCCACAGAATTCACACCTTCATTTCTGGCAGATAGTTATTTTTCACGATGGATACAGTAGTGGAACAGAAATGAAGGTTACCCAGGCTTCCTGCAGAGCCTCTTCTACCCTCTGATTATCTTCAGGCTAAAAAGACAGGCTCCAAAGGCTACATGACATTGAATGCCAAAATTCAGTTAGCCTTTCTTCTCAGAGTAGCAGAACTTTGATAGTAAAGAGCATCTGGGAACCCTCCAGTTATCAACATGCCATAACTTAGTGAAGTTAAAAAATGGGACTAAAACTAAAAATAAAGACCAAACTAATGACAACAGGTAGAATTGGCAATGAAGATATCAAAGTGGTGTATAGCTTCTGCTTTTAGGACCAACCATCAACAGTAAAGGAACCAGCCGTCAAGAAATACGCTGCAGACCAGCTCTTGGTAGAGCAGCCATGAAGTCTTTGGAAAAGATATTCTAATGCCGTGATGTTTCTATACCTACAAAGATCAGAATTGTGCAAACCATGGTAGTCCCTGTGACGCTCTATGGAACTGTAAGTTGGACTTTGAAGAAGCAAGTTAGGAAGAGTATTGAGGCCTTTGAACTTTGGTGTTGGAGAAGACTCGTGAGAGTACCACGGGCAGCCAAGAAAACAAAGTGATTGGATCACTGAACAAATCAACCCAGAGTTGTCACTCGAGGCACAAATGATGAGGGTCAAACTATCCTACTTCAGACACTTTGTGTGAAGACCTAGCTCTCTGGAGAAGGTCCTAATGCTGGGAAAGGTGGAAAGAAAGAGAAGAGGATGACCAGCAGCAAGGTGGAAGGACTCAGTTAAAGCAGTGATGAGTGCGCCGTTGGAAGATCAGGTTAGGGATAGACTGTCATGGAGAAAAATCTATTGATGTGGTCGCTAGCAGTCAAAAACAACTAGATGGCACATAATTCATCAATCTCCTTCCAGATTCCAACCATATCATCACTGTACTATAGCCAAATATTGTGTGGCTGTGGTGAAAATGAGGCAACAACTTTGAATCTATTTATTTATTTTATTTCATATATATTATCATCTGGAGTATAGCTGATCTTTCATCGTAAGAAAGGCTTGCACTGGGGCTAGGATAGGAGATGGAAGTGGGCAAAGAGAATCAAGAAAGTTGGAAGAAGGATATTCGGACACCTGGCCTGCAAAGCTCCACAGGGCCACTAGGCGGCAGCAAAGACTTACAGGTCTTCTTATTTATTTCCTGTTTTTGGTACCACTTTGCTGCCCTCCAGTGGTCATGTGCAGCTTTGCAGCCCAGACCCAGGAGTGCATGTTGGAGTCTGCAGTCTCTTCCTCAGAATTTTGCTTAAGTGTTTTCCTCCAGTCCTTGAGGTGGTAGAAATATCCTGGCACACTTGGCACTGCCCTAATTGCTCAGCTTTCTCCTGCCTGAGTTATCAGGCAGGGCAGCCTTTCTCAACGTTTTGACCCCAGAGGAACCCTTGAAATATTTTTCAGGTCTCGGGGAATCCCTGCACACTCAAATATAGGCTGGAAGTTACAAATTTCTTATATTTGTTTCATGTGTAGGCCTGTGTATGTGCATTAACAATGTTCCTAAATTAAAAATAAAGAATGAAACTTACTCTTTAACGTGAAGCCTGTGCTTGCGCTTGCTGCACAAATACTCGATTCAGGGCCAAACTTGAGATAAGCACACACAGATTTCATCTTCAACTGAAGTAAGACAATTTCTGTCTGCTTTTGATGCTTGTTAGATAAGAAAAAGCTTGCTCACACATGTAAGAAGTTGAAAACTGCAGCAGAATGTTCAGTGCCTTCCTATGAATGGCAGGAGACTCTTTTTTCACAGAAATCCAGAATTTGTCCATGGGCAGATCAGTGAGTCTCATCTTGAGTGTATACTACAGCTCACAAAGTTCTTCCTCTTCCTTCAAAGTGAAGGTCTCAGGCTGAGCAGAAGATGCAGAGAAAGGATCCCTCACCCAGTCATACATTTGTGTCGAAAGGGAGGGAAAGTACTGATCAATTTTGTCCTGCGGTACTTCCAGGTGGTTTTCAATTAGACTTGAGACTTTCTGGTATCCTTCCTCACTCTCAAGCCCAAGCAGCAGTGGAAACATTTCAATATTTCCTTTTGCAACCTGATGTTTCCAAACATTCCGTTTTATTTTAAATCCAAGAATCTTGTCACTTGAAGTCAAAACATTTTCTCCAGTGCCTTGCAGAGACTCATTCAGCTGGTTCATGTGATGAACGATGTCCACTAAGTATGCTGGTTTCTGCAACCATTCTCCGTCTTCAAAGCACTCAGCAAAATGTGGAATACTATTTTCTCAAAGATACTCTTGCAATTCTGCCGTCAGCTCAAACACCGTGTTGAGAACTCTTCCTCTGCTGAGCCACCATAATTCTGTGTGTAACAGGAGACTTATGTGCTCTTTGTTTTCACACAGCTTTTTAAACATCCTTGAATGAACTGGTCTTTATTTAATAAAGTTAACCATTTTTGTAGCATCATTCAGAACTTTTTTCATTTCATCTCCAAGAGTTTTTAACACCAACACCTCTCTGTGAACAAAGCAGTGTGTTGTGACAACATCAGGATTTTCTTTTCTTACATGAGAAATGAAACCTTTCATGGAGCCAACTATTGACGGAGCACCATCAGTATAGATGCCAACACAGTTCCTCCAAGACAGACTTTTTGTTTCCAGATATACAGACAAAACATTAAATACTTCTTGGTCTTTGCACATTTCTTGTAGTTCTTTGCAGCAGAAAACATCTTCTTGAATTTCACCATCATTTACAAATCTTACAAATGCCATAACATGACATTTATTGGTAAAATCTGTTGATTCATCAACTTGGAAAGAAAAGCTGCTGTTCTTCAGTTTATCACACAAAACCTCTTCAGCATTATGTGACATGTCATCAATATGCCAACTTATTTTACTATTTGACAGTGGAACCTTTTCAATTTCTTGTACTGCATCTGGTCCTAATATTTTCCCCACTATTATTTTACATGCTGCCATGTGAGCTCCTGTTTCCTCCCCAGCTCCTGTCAACCCAACAGGTCGAAAACTGACGTGAATAGATAAATGGGTACTCTCACTCCGGTGGGAGGAAAAATGCTGGCAGCGCCTTGCACAGAGAGACAGGACCAGTTGCCGGTAAGCGCGAAACCGCGCTCACCCGAAAAGGGCGCAAAGCAACGGAAACCCCGCCTCCTGCGCTCGCCAGCTGGGCTCTGCTCTAGGAAGGAGGCTCTGGCAAACCACTTCCGAAAAACAATTGCCTTGAAAACTGCAAGGATTCGTCCAGGCAGTCACTGCAGGGTCAGTAATGACTGAGCGCAGACAAAAAAAAAAATTACTTTCTCACCCAAAGGATGACTTTTCTTTGGCTGTGTAATAAGTTTCTGCTACTAAATAACTTGCTTCTTGGGCTTTTTTATTGATTGTCATTTTGTTCTGTGATTCCAATAACCATTTAAAATAATCAGAACTTCTACTTGTGATACTGTGATTTGTACTGTGATTTGTCTGAATCCATTCTTTATTTTTGACATGAGAAAGGGGAGACCGTTGATGACAGGTGAATGCTACATTGCAGGAAGGAAGAAATATATTACAGGAAAGGAGGAATATATTGAAGGAAGGGGAGGGAGAAGTGCATTTTTCAAGAAATTAATGGACTTGTCCAACTTAGTCTATAAGTGTCTTTTTAATTTTGCTGGAGTCATTGCTGCATTTGTAAGTTGTTTGCCACAAATGAGACACATTTGGTGATGTGGACAACTTGGATCACTAGTCCATGTAAGACTCATTGATAAATAGCTTTCATTGTAAAGACTGACCTTTTTTTTTGAGTCCATTGATGTACCAGTGCAGAGAAATGCCTGAGAAGATTTAAATTCTTCATTATCGGTATCATCATTAAACTTACCAGTATTGTTCATTCTAGAATCCTCCTCTTCTCTCTCACATTTCCTCTTCAAAAATCACCACAATGGACCCTCAGACTTGAGGGTTGAATAAACATGAATGAAATGTATTTAAAATAATGGGATAAAATAACTACAGAAAAACCACAGGGAAAATATGCAGGAGGGACAGACTGACGTCACAGACTTCAATATATTCCTCCCTTCCTGCAATATAGCATTAACCTGTTATCAACGGTCTCCCCATCTCACGTCAAAAATAAAGAATGGATTCAACCAAATAAACACAGTTCTACAGCTCAGAAAGAGTTGTAACTAGATTTTTGTTTGATCTCTGCTCATCACTGCAAGAGCGCATTGCCCAAGTTTGAAATAATTTTTTAAATAAATCATGATCTCCCAGGAACCCCTACTGACCTCTTGCGGAAACCTAAGGTTCCACGGAACCCTGGTTGAGAAACCCTGGGCCAGAGAGTGGGCTGTCCTTCCGTTTTAATGCAGGACAACTCAAGGAACATGATTGGAAGATGATCCCAGCTTTGTTGGCCCTCCCCAGCCAGCAGGAAAAACATGGAGTGGGCTGCTGGTGGGGAGGAGGTAAGTGTGGAGAGATGGCTGGAGAAACATGTTTCACCAACTCACAATCCTGGCTCTGATTTTGCACAGGGGAGCCTGACCATCCCCTGAACGCAGCCATGCAAAACGCCCTAACCTTGTCCTTTTCATTTCACTGACGTTTTGTTTAAGCTCGGTTTCTACCCACAGAAGGATTAAGAGTAGTGCCCTTTGCTCCATGCAGGTGAGTCACTTTCTAAAATGATGGCAAGCAGAGGATCACAGCCACTCTCTGCCTCCTTGGAACATTACTTTAAATTAAGTCCTAACGATTTCAATCGCCCAGATTGCTGAGAAGGACAGACGTCTTCTAAAAAGCACCTTGCCCCTGAAACAGACCCCTTGCTCACTCCCAATGGGCATGGACGTAATTATGGGGGAAAGGGAGGGAGGGAGAGACAACATAAGTAGTTACAGCCAATCATAACCAACCCATTTGGCTCTACCAGTGCCACAGAGTGCTTAACTTTTTGCCATCCAGAGAAGTGCCTACTTGAGAGTAAGCCCCTTCAAACTCTGTGGCAGAAAGAGGATTGCAATGTTGCCATGTAAACCATGTAATCCTATGCATGCCTTGTCTGGAGTAAACCAAGCCAACAGGACTTCCTCATCCATTTATAGAGGAGCCCTTTCAAGGAGGCTTCTCTCCTCAACAAAAACCAAACCGGCACAGAGGGCATTCCCACGTGACACGCCCGCAGCAGCTTCAAGCAGCCAGCAGACCCCAGCCCTGGCCAGCCGCATGGAAGAGGCCTGGGAGGTGGTTAGCACAGCAAGACTAGCATTGGGAGGAGAAGGAACACACTAACAGAGGTGAATATGTGTAGCTCAGGGTTGAACTGTGGAGTCCGTGGGGGTCCCTGAGCTTGGTTCTTTCCTCGCAAACGTTTCATTACCCGGCTAGGTGAATCTTCAGTGCTAGAATGGAGTGGGGTTTCCTCCCTATTTATGTGCTGTGGCCTGCCTTGCCAGGGCTGGTGGGGGGGGGGTTGTTTTGCTCCTCCGGTAGTTCTTTGATTGGCATCTGTTTGCTGCTGGATTGTGTGCCTGGTGGTGACCTTGCTTATCTGGGTGATGATTGCTGGAGACTGATTGATTGCTGGTGAGGCATCTCCTGGTCTTCTGTCTCTTTTGCATAGTATGTAGATGCTGTTTATCTCTGTGTGTCTGTTAATTGCTGCCTTGTCTGAATACCAGGCTTCCAAGAATTCTCTTGCATATTTGGATTTAGCTTGGTCTAAAATGATGACAGTTTCCCTGTTAAAACTATGGTTGAGTCTGTCCGTGTGTTGTGAGATTAAGGACATTTCATCATGTCTTCTGACTGCTAGTTGGTGCTCGTGGATGCGCTCTGCTAGTCTTCTGCCTGTCTGTCCTACGTAGTGTTTGTTACACTCCTTACGCTGTATGTTGTAGATGACTCCTGTTTTTTCTTCTTGGCCTACTGGGTCTTTTGGTTTACTTAGGGTATTTTAGGGTACATCTTAACATTGTTTTATTGATATATAGATCCCAAAGGAAGTAAATTAGATTTTTCCCAATTAATCTTAAAGCCTGAATATTTTCCAAATTGTTGAACCACTCAAATCAAGTTAGGTGATGATGTAGAACAGTTATCCAGAATTGCCAGGATATCAACAGCATATAAAAATAATGTATACTCTGAATCCACCAATGTAATACCAGTGTTAAGTAATACCAGATTGCTAACAATGATTTAAATGAATTAAATCAAACAGCAACAGAGAAAGTGGACAACTGCAACAAGGGCACACTGTAACTCAATTGATCTAGAAATCAAATGATTTGTTATTACCTACTGGTTGCAACTAATAAATTACAATCCATTTAATAAAAGAAAATAGGAAGCCATTCTTAGAAATAACTTCCTTTAGAAAATTAATACAAACCATGTCAAAGGCTTTTTCAACATCCAAAGGTGTCAACAAGGCTGAATCCAGTCTATCTTGAGTTATATCTAAAATATTTATTATTTAACATAAATAGTCTGACGCCAGTCTATTTTTAATAAAGAAGATTCTGGTGGGCACTTTGGACCTGCAGGGCATGAAGTTCCTTCAAGGAAATGGGCACCAGTGTCTCTGACTGCTAATCTGTCTCTCTTTATCTGTTCAGTTGCATCCAATTTTCAAAGACTTTCTGAATTATTTTTCTCCATTCTTTCCAATGTTTGACCACTTAATTTAACATTTCTAGGTTGAAGCTAGAATTTTGCTTGACAGTATCTTTGCCAGCCTTATTTTCTAGTATCTCCAGTCCTTCCTAGCATAACTGATTTTTCTAAGGAATTTGTACGACACAACCAGATTAGACAGCCTTAGCTCGGTAATTTTAGCTTCTGGTGATATTTCTGCTTGATGCAGTCTAAACTCTCCTTGTCTGTTATTTTTGCTGTCCAAGGTGTGCGTGCAGCCATCTCCAGAGCCATAATTCAAGAGTCTACTTGCCTTCCTTCAGCCATTCATTGGTGTCCCATATTTTTTAATATAACTTTTTAATGGCTGCCATTGGTGCAGATTTACGCAATTCTGATGGCATGCCCTGGGTTCCAGGGACTTTTCTGTTTGGCAGCTGTTCCAGTGTCTGCTACCTCATCTTGCAATATATCTTCTTCTGCTTCGGATTTCTGTTGTGACATGGTTGAAGAATATTGCCAGTTGTACACAATTCCTCAGTGTATTCCTTCCATCTATTTTTGGTCTGCTTCTGATCATTCAGTTCGTTCCAGTTTCTCCCCCTTACCGTTCCTTTGCGTGCGGTCCAAGTTTTCTCTTATTATGGCAAAAAGATCTATGCTGTATCCTTTTTGCTTCTTATCTCCATTTCTTTGTTCATTCCACATTTTTTTAGCTTTACACTGAAATTCCACATTTACTGCCTTGCTTTGTCTCTGTTACCTGTGGCTTTTAGCTTTCCTCCTCTGTTCAGCTATTTGGATGGTTTCCACTGACAATCATCTACTTGTCTTCATTGCTTTTTGTATGGGACATGTTTCTTGGTTGTTTCATCAATCATGGGTTCTTGTTTTTTCTTTTTCATTTCTTTCCATGGTTCATCTGGTTGTTTTTCCATGGAGTAAGTCAAATCTGTTCTTTACTTTGACTGCATATAGAGATGAAATTCTGTCAATATAATTCCTGGGTTCTGTCTTCCTTTTGGTGTTGCAGAATTTGAATTTGAAATGGACTTTGGCTACAAGTTGTTGATGATCCGAGCTGCAATCTGCCCCCGGTGAATTTTTATCAGAAATAACTGATAAACTGATTCATTGCTGGTTGCATAACACGTAATCCAAATGGCTGCAGTACAGTGTACAAGTGATGTTTTGGCTGAATAAACCATGTATTGGTGATCCTCAGCCAATGTTCTTGAAAGACCTTCATCAAGCAGTCACCTGCTTCATTCCTGTCTCCTCGTCCAAACTGCCAATACTTTCTGCTTCTTCTTTGCCTCCAGTTTTGGCACTGAAATCTCCCATGATCTATATTATGTCTCTTTTGTACATTTGTTGTAGCATTTCTTGAATGTCAGCATAGAACAGCTACATTTCTTCTTCAGATACCTCTGTTGGTAGTGCATACATTTGGAAAACTGGGATATTCAGAGGTTTATGTAGATTCAAATAGCCATTATTCTGTCATTTACTGCTCAGAAGCTTTCAACTAATTTGGTGATTTCCTTGTTTGTTCTTGATACTCCTACATTCCTTCTGATGTAGTTATTTCTGGAATAGTACCCTGTAAACTCATCTGGTTGAAAGTAGTCATTTCCAGTCCAGTTGATCTTACAAATGCCAGGAATGCCAATTTTGGCCTTTGCCCTGTCCCCCCGCCCCGCCCCCAATGATAATGCAGCTTCCCCTGGTTCATGCTTCTAATGCTCCACGTCTCCACATCTCATTCTTGTTCATCTTCCTCCAACACAAGCCTTTTCATCACAGGCTTCATCAATGTTCAGGCTCCCCAAGGGAGTTTCTCCTTCTCATCATTATTCCCTAGATTCCTTGTGGCACATCATTGCTCTTCCCATATTTGATAGCTTCTAGCCTGGGGGAACCCACTTTCTAGTACCATCTTGGAACTTTTCTTCATGAACTTTCCATACAGCCTTTGGTGTTAACACTGGAGTAGGTCACCAGGTCTTTTTCCACCCCTCCCCATTTATACAGGCTTGGGACCAGTGACAAGACAAAAATGTTTATTGTGGTCAGTGACCAGTCCATAGAACACAATATTAATTAGCCAGTTAGGTAAATAAATTAATCAGATTGATGCACATCTTACATATTACACAACAACATTTGGCCACAATTAAGGAAATAAAATCATTTGAATCCAAAAGTAAAAGTTTTTAATGAAACTGACCAAAGTAACCAGGATATTTAATTAGGTGTGGGATTAACAGCTCACAATGAGTGTTGGTGTAAAATGAACAGTATAATAGAACAGGTTTGATGGTTTGAATGGCTCCTTCACCACATGGGTAAAGTCTGGAACTGAATGGGATGTGCTGGTATCTCCCCTCTAAGACCACTGACAGATGCACATTAAACTGTACCAAGGTTAAGGCCATTCTTTGGGGACAGTAATTTGGTTTAGATACCTGGTAGATCTAAAAGGGGTGCGAGGGCTACTTAGAAATATGTATTATGTACTTAGAAATATATATACATATTGATTCAGCAAATCCGTCTATTTGAATATCAATGTCCGTAAGGCATTGCTTAATTGCCTCTTAATTGCCTCCACCGTATGTTCTTGCCCTAGTATGTGCACCTGAGTACAGGAGAAACCCCAAAGTTCCAGTTTTTTATGTATCGCCTTTGCCCAAGAGAAGACAAAATTATCAGGAAGGACCCAAGGAGTTGGACCTACCAGGGAGAAGAGCAGTTTGGTCCAATATGTGAGAATACCTATACAGGTGCTGGATTCAGTCTTTCTAACCCCAGCCCTGCAACGTAAGATTGCATTTGAAACACAACACGGGACTTAAAAATGGGACCGGTGTATACATGCATTACCGTATTTTACCGATTGCAGATAGATTCTTGTTAAAAGCATCACCGCTCCTTTTGGTCCAGAGTAAAAGGCATAGGGAGGCATGTTTTCTCCCAGATCTGTTTCCTACCTGTAAAAAGGTACAGGTCAGATGGATCCATTTCAACAACCAAGGGCATGTGGCATGCGTGAAGCAGGAAGGGCTGTGAAGCAAAAAACAGCTGTTAACTTCAGAATCCACTCGAAGGGGACTCTCTGAGTAAGATGAGATCAGATCAAATCCAAAATGTTGTGGCCAAAAGCCAGTGAAAGAAAAACAATAACAAATAGACAAATACAAAAAGAGATACCAGTAATTAGGGACGCGGTGGTGCAGCGGCTTAATGACACTGAAAGTTGCCGGCAAGAAATGGCTGACGCTTCGGCGGTTCGAGTCCAGCCTTCGCGTTAACAGGGTGAGCTCCTGTTTCCTCCCCAGCTCCTGTCAACCCAACAGGTCGAAAACTCACGTGAGTAGATAAATGGGGACTCTCACTCCGGTGGGAGGAAAAATGCTGGCAGCGCCTTGCACAGAGAGACGGGACCAGTTGCCGGTAAGCGCGAAACCGCGCTCGCCCGAAAAGGGCGCGAAGCAATGGAAACCCTGCCTCCTGCGCTCGCCAGCTGGGCTCTGCTCTAGGAAGGAGGCTCTGGCAAACCACTTCCGAAAAACAATTGCCTTGAAAACTGCAAGGATTCGTCCAGGCAGTCACTGCAGGGTCAGTAATGACTGAGCACAGACAAAAAAAACAACAACCAGTAATTAATATAGATGGAACTTAGTCTTTAGGATGCTCTGAGTAAGGTAAGAGACTTGGCACATACTAAAAAACCAGAGAGAAATTGACAGTAGAAATTGGCAAAACCCCCTCAAACAATAATAGTTCTTGAGAGTCCTTGGGGTGCCATGACAGAATGGATTCCATTTCATCAGAATTCATCTGATTGCCTTTTGTAGAAATATGGTAGCCCACATAATTCAAGGCACATCAAAGAAACATTTATCCAGCTTAACATATAAATTGTGCTGATGATGCTATTGTAATGTAATTGAAACCTGCTTAGTGTGGGTAGTTGGATCTTCACAATAAATCAGTAAATCATCCAAATTAACTGTCCAATGAGAAAATATGATTCATAAATCTCATGAAGTTCGATGGAGCATAAATAATTACGGAGTATTCAAAGGTTCCATAATAAGGGTCTGTACTGCTCTTTTACACAAATTAAGTTCTGGTGGGCTCCTCTGAAATCTCATTTAGTGAAGATGTGTGCTTTCTGTAAGGCCAATTCAGACACAGATAGTAATTTGCGCCCCAGAAATAAGATTTATAGTACAGCCACAGAATAGATGGAGAAGCAGAAGGTCCATGCTTTCTCCTACCCAGAAAGATCAGCATAAGCAGAGTATTTAGTAAGGTGGGAAAATGTCCTGATAGTGGGAGGGGATTTTAAGCCTTGCACGTGATGAGTTTCTCGTGTCTAAGAGTCAAATGTAATGGTTACTGATCTCAGTGAATATATGAACTGCAAATTTGAACCCAATTCCATTCTAAGTACCAATAGAGGCGAATATGTGTAGCTCAGGGTTGAACTGTGGAGTCCGTGGGGTTCCCTGAGCCTGGTTCTTTCCTCGCAAACGTTTCATTACCCGGCTAGGTGAATCTTCAGTGCTAGAATGGAGTGGGGTTTCCTCCCTATTTATGTGCTGTGGCCTGCCTTGCCAGGGCTGGTGGGGGGAGGGGTTGTTTTGCTCCTCCGGTAGTTCTTTGATTGGCATCTGTTTGCTGCTGGATTGTGTGCCTGGTGGTGACCTTGCTTATCTGGGTGATGATTGCTGGACATTGATTGATTGCTGGTGAAGCGACCTCCTGGTCTTTTGTCTCTTTTGAATAGTATGTAGATGCTGTTTATCTCTGTGTGTCTGTTAATTGCTGCCTTGTCTGAATACCAGGCTTCCAAGAATTCTCTTGCATATTTGGATTTAGCTTGGTCTAAAATGATGACAGTTTCCCTGGTAAAACTATGGTTGAGTCTGTCCATGTGTTATGAGATTAAGGATTAAGCGGGACTAGAACTCACCATCTCCAGGTTGCTGGCCTGGTGCCTTTACTACTAGGCCAGACTGCCTCTCTCAAAGGGACATCAAGTAATGTTGCAAATTCTTGATCATTGTAGATGGTGACTGAAAGACATCCATGCATTCATAAATTGGCCCCCATCACAGGAATCTGCCATCTAAAGTTTCTATCCTCCCAGGACAGAATGGATGGGTGGACAAAGCAGATGTAATTACAGGGTCTATGAAGTTGCTCTAAGTGCCAAAGGCTGTTGTTCTATTGCTGGGCCACACTGAGTCTGAAGCATAAGATGTGAATTGACTATCTGGGTTCCAGTTACTTTCTGGATGTCACCACCTCTGAGCCCTCTTAGGAAGCCCTCCTCATTTTCCAAAAAGCCATTTTAAGCATATGTTTGCAGAGTGCCCCCCACCCCCACTGCACAAGTATGATATTTAGTCACTGCTCCTTAGCAAGGCATTCTTGTGCAGAATGGCCAGATCTAGCACAAGGAAGGTATAGACTGCACATTCGTAGAGTCAGTGCTTTTTTCTACCTGAAAATAAACCCCTATTACCGTATTTTTCCGACAATAAGACACCCCCATGTACAAGACCCCCATTTTTCCAACCCCAAATTAAGAAATCAATATTTTAAAGATAGTGCAGAACACATTTTTATTTAGTAATTAGTTAACATTTACCTGATACACTCAGTGGGAGGAGGTCCAAACCGTCTCTCTGCAGCTCTATTTCCAGGCTCTTTTGCATAACTGATTACATTCAAGCACGAGTGAAACTGCCGATAGCTTGTCTCTGCAGACAGACTTCCTCTAATTGGTTTGTTCAGCATCAGCTGACATCAGTTACATAAGGCTCGTGATTGGAGGACGTCTGTTTGGGAGACAAGCTATTTCACTCGTGATTGGAGGCTAGCAATAGGAGGAAGCTGCCTGCAGAGACAAAGTATGGGCAGTTTTGCCTCGGCTGACTTCCTTAAATAAGACGCCCTTCAATTTTTAGGGTAAGGATTTTAGAAAAAAGTATCGTCTTATAGTCGGAAAAATACGGTAGTTTCCAATGCATGGGTTTAGCATTTGAACCCTCCAATGGGGGTGGTGGTGGGGGAATGAAAGAGAGTAGTGGCATTGCTCCCTTCCATCCATGCACTGCTCTGCTTCTTCAAGTCTTTCACTTATGCCCAGGGAGAATTGGATTAATGCTTTCAATGACTCCGGGTGCTCAATCATTATTTATTAGATTTAAGATTCATGTCATTCAAATGAGATTATCCCGTATTTCGGCAGATAGACCTTCTTTGAACTGGTTGACTAAGACTAATTCACTCCCGCCCACATCCTGAGCTAACAACTGAAAATCAGCCATGTATGCTCACACTTAACATTTACCTTGTCATATGTGCCAGAGTTGGCTGTCACCCATTTTGTGGATTAAATGCTTTCATATAATTGTCAGTATCCAGGATGTTCTGTTACAGAAAAGGAATCAATCATTTTGCAGCTCCTCCAGTTAACAGGCCATTTAGAAATCCTACATGGGAGCAATCAATGGACAATTCTATCCACCTTAAAGAATAGTATAATTCACACTGAATAAAGTCATACATGTTCTGGGATCTCCATCGTAATTGTCAGGCAAAGAGACCACACACTGCTGTTGGAGTGCGGCGGCTGTTGCTATACTTGCCCTTGCCGTAGGACCCAGAGAGGAAAGCCAGGGAGCATCAGGCAGGGGGGAATGCCAGCCCATCTGCAGAGCTGGGCTCAACTGCTCCGTCTGGCCTCTACCTGGTTCTAAGGTAGTGGCCCGCACTGACAATTTGATCCAAGGTCAACAGAGTTGCAAGAAGGCTGGCAGTCCCGGCCCGGGTCTTGGAAAACTCAAAGTCTCCGCCCATTGTGTGGGAGCTGGAGTTGCTGGTCCCCCCTTTGTCCAGACTGAAACTGGAATTAAAAGGCTCACAGGCAGAGAGTTCAGGACACCGCTCTGGATGATATTCCTTTATTTTTATATTTATTTATTTATTATCAAATTTGTCACCACCCATATCGTTGAAATGACTCTGGGCAGTTTACAGCAGAGATAAAATCTATTAAAATACAATATAAAAAATCTTAATAATAAATAAATTCCACGAATGCTGGAGAACTGGCAGATAACTCAGGGGAGCCCCTATGCCCCCTGCAAGCGGGCAGCGCCAGGTGTTTGCAAAAAAGCCTTTCTTGGGACCGGCAACTGCAAACTAGCCGTGCGTGCGCGTGCGGGACCCGGGGTTCAAGGGTTCCTCGCTCTCCCCTTTTCCGGCTGGAGGAGCAGCTGAAGTCGGGGCGTGCTGCGGCGACGGGCCGCTGGTTCTGGCCTCACCCCATCTGGCCCTCCCGCTCTCTTCCCCGGCCACCGGGGCCGAGGACTCCGCCTCCCGATCAGCCGCCGCCCGGCTCCTCTTCGGGCCCGGGTCCTGCCGCACCCTCGGCCGCGGAGGCGCGGGGGGCATCTCCGCCAGGCCCTCGCTCGGGCGCCGGCCGCGGGAAGAGCGGGGAGGGAGCCCCGCGGCTCTGGCGGAAAGGCGCGATGTACACCGAACACGCTCCGTTCGCCGCGGGCAGGATGCGCGGGGCGGCTCCCGCTCGCCCACTGCGCCAGGCATCGGCCTGCCTCAGCCGGTAACGGGCGTCAGAGGACGCTCGCGGCCTTCGGGCTGGCTGCGGAGGAAGGGAAGCCGCCCCCCCCCGGCCCATTCAACGGACGCCGGGCCGGACAGATGCCCCCAGCGCCGCCTCCCGCCCCGCCCGCCGGCCGGCCGGCCCGGGGGCACCGGCGGCCTCAGGAGGACGTCCCCCGAGCGCGGCGGGGGGGCGGGACGGCGCTCGCGGAAAGGAGCGAAGGCGCCGCGGCCGCAGGGAGGCCGCTTCCCGGGCACGGCAGGGGCGCCCCTCGCTCGCCCCGCCTCGCCCGCGGAGGCTCCCCGGCCCGGCCCGGCGCGCCGCGTCCAGAGCCCGCCCGAGGCCTCGAGGGGCTCGGCCGGCGCCTCCGCGGAAGGACCGGGCGAAGAGTGGCGCGCCTGGGAGAGGCGCCTCCGCCGCGGCCCCTTTAAGGGGGCCGAACGGCGACCGGTCACGTGGCCCCCTCTCGGGGCGGGTGAGGGGAAAAGAGCGGAAGAGCGGCTTTTCTTCCTTTGTCATAATGCGCTGGGTCACGTGAGACCGCAGGAGGCGCGCTGTGACGCCTGCGCAGTCCGGCGCCTGGCTCGCCCTTCGGCGTGCGTTGTGCGGCCAGGGAGGCGGCTGTTCCCCTCACGTCCTGCCTCCCTCTGCGGCCCTGCAGCTGCCGGCCGGGAGACCCCGGAGCGGAGGAGGAGCCGCCGCCGCCGCCGGAGCAGCAGCGAAGGAGCGTCGCCGCCGCCGCCGCCGTGAGGAGGCCGCCGAGGCCGCGATCCGGGAGGGAGGAGGGGGAGGAGGAGGAGGGGAGGGCGGCAGCGAGGCGAGGCGAGCCGCCGCCGCCGCCGCCGCCGCCGCCGCCGGGAGGAAAGCGAGGCCCGCCGAGAGCGAAGGAGGAAGGACCCGCCGCCGCCGCCATGTTGGAGGCCTAGCCGGCCCAGCGCCGCGCCTGACAGGACCCGCCGCGAGGGCCATGGCCGGGCGAGGCGGCCTCTGAGAGGAGAGGAGCCGAGCCCGCCCGCCCGCCAGCCAGCCAGCCAGCCAGCCAGCCAGCCAGCCATGTCCTGCGTGCACTACAAGTTCTCGTCGAAGCTCAACTATGACACGGTCACCTTCGACGGGCTGCACATCTCGCTCTGCGACCTCAAGCGCCAGATCATGGGCCGCGAGAAGCTCAAGGCGGCCGACTGCGACCTCCAGATCACCAACGCCCAGACCAAAGAAGGTAGGCCGGGCGGGCGGCGGGGGCGGCGGGCACGTGGCGCGGCCCGGCCCGGCCCGGCCCGGCCCAGGGACCGCGGGCGCCTCCCCAACGGCGGGCGGGCGGGCAGGCGCCGGGCCGGAGCCTTTGTCCCGCCAGTTCGGCGGAGGCCCCGTCGGGGACGGTGGGAGGACCTGGCTCGGCGCTGCTCGGGATCCTCGCCTGCTCTTCCCCGCGATCCGTGTCCGTCGTTCCCGCTGATGACACACCAGGACTTTTTTTTAGATTTTATCATCCCCGTCTTTATTAATATGCTTGTGAATAACTCAAGGCGGCGAACGTCCCTAATCCTCCCCCTCCTCCTCTTTTCCGCACAACAACAACCCTGCGGGGTGGGTTGGGCTGAGGGAGAGGGACCGGCCCAAAGTCACCCAGCCGGCTTTGCTGCCTCAGGCGGGACTGGAGCTCGCTGCCTCCCGCTTTCTGGCCTGGAGCCTTCACCGCGAGACCAGCCTTTGTTTCAACGGATGGAAATTGACATGCTCGCTTTATTATTTAGTTGTATGGCCGCCCATCTCAAATACAGTACGATTCCAGGCAGCTAACGATATTGAAAGTGATTTTTAAAAAAAAACGTGAAATCCATAGCAGCTGGGAAAAGAATTATAAAAGCCAGGAACCTCACACCAGACTTTCTGTAGAGCATTTGAAGTTTGGCAGGAATAGTTCACTCCAATAGCTTTCTTGAGTTGAATTTTTCAGATATATAAGGATTCAGAATGGTGTCATCATTTTTAGACAGACTCATTTTGCTCAGCTGCATGGGGCAAATACATTGCCAGATATATCCTGTTTATATTCCTATCAGATATTGTCGAGATTTTTTTTTTTTTTTTGGTGAGACAAAGATTAACAGTATTTACAGTGGATTGAAAAAAAATCAGATTTGATTTTAAATAAGGATTTCCATTAATAACAAGTTTTAATATTCTCCCTCTTGAAGAGTAAACTGACTAATATTAAATCTGAGTATAAACATGTTAGCCAAGCTGTCAGTTTGTAAGCTAAAGCTACCAGAAATGTGAATTGAAGAATTTGCTATATAGAAAAACCAATTAAATCATTTCTCAAATTTCACTATTTACACTTTGCCTATGCAGTGTATGCTTTTCAGTTTCCCATTATCTAAACAAGCTATTTAGTTCATGCAGTAAAAATAGGAATAACATTTAAAAAGAAAAGTCTGTCCATTAAACAGTTTCTGATATTCCCCTATCTATCTTCACCAATTATCCTGGCTTCTAAGACTAGAATTCTAATAAAGGAGTTCTCTGTATTGATTAAAAAAACTAGCATATGCAAATAGTTATTTATTTATTAAATTTATATGCCGCCCATCTCCCCCAGATGGGGAGATATTATTGCCACAAATATTGCCACAAAGAGATGTAACTGGGGGTTGAGTCATGGCAACTGGACTTTTCTTTTGGTTTTTGGACCTTTCGCTACTTGCCCAAGCAACTTCTTCAGTCTAAAAAAGTTGGTTAGGGGGACCCCATAAAAGTCTTCCAGGGTGGCTGTTTCTTACTAGCATGATAGGCTCCTTGAAGGGACAATAGGAGATGTGATTAGTAGAGTCTTTGAGATGTAGATGTCTTACTCCTAGTCCCTCACTGATCCCCAGGGGGATGTTAAGGGTTGCCTTCCTGGTGAACTTTTGAACTGTTCTTAATCTTCCTGGGGACTGTTGAAAGGGCAGCCTGGAAAATGGGAGGCAAGTTGTCTCAGACACAAATGAGTGAGGGACTAGGAGTAAGACATCTACATCTCAAAGACTCTACTAATCACATCTCCTATTGTCCCTTCAGGGAGCCTATCATGCTAGTAAGAAACAGCCACCCTGGAAGACTTTTATGGGGTCCCCCAACCAACTTTTTTAGACAGAAGAAGCTGCTTAGACAAGTAGCGAAAGGTCCAAAAACCAAAAGAAAAGTCCAGTTGCCATGACTCAACTCCAGACAATTCCATCTGGATGACTTGAGAATCTTCATAAACATAGAATCATTAACTGTAAATTAACATGGATTAGTGGTGAGACTTAAACCACTGTTTAAGAAATTTATTTCAGCTTCCTGATTTCATAATTTAGAGTATAGAGATTAGTATTAAGCACCTATCCTGAGCATATCATTTTATGACAAAGGTTAATTTGTCATAATTTAAATCAATGCAGTTTGAATTGCTTCTCATGAAAATTGAATTATTTAAATCACTTGTCAGAAAATATATTTTTTAATTATTTTCTAAAAGTATTGTTTAAAATAATTGTAATGCATATGATCAGAACTTGGAAATAGATTTAAGTCTTAGTAACAAAAGGTTACCTCAATTGTATATTCTGTTTTTCAGAATCATTAAGTGAATTGGTTTCTGTTTAGTAAGTTATGAATTTACTATATAGTAAGGGGTTCTTTGCCATGCTGTGCTAGTTTTTTTTTTAATTTATTGCTTTTTAATTGTGCTAGTTCATAATCAAATCATTAGCACTCAAAACCAGAAGTGCATGGGGTGGGTGCAGAAACATGTTCTGCTTACACACTGTTTCTGTTCTTCTCACCTCTGCTTTTAAATCCAGGCTTCTCCTCTTCACCCAGATCCACTCCATCCCCATCCCCCAAACGCAGTTAACTTACTTTGCCCCTTTGAAGAGAGGCGAGCTTTGACTATAGGATGCATTTGCAAGGCTTACTTCTCGTTGTCATATGCAGTGGTCAGCAAACATATGGAATATAATTAGAGCACAGTGATGAATTTGACTTCAGTTAATTTGTTTTTTCAGACTACTGTAAGGATTTTAAACATCCAGCTTAAATTTTAAAAACTGGGTTTAATTCATCCTATGTTGTAATTAGATATGTTTTGTGAAAGGTTTCAGTAGTTCTAATTCATTGGTGTTGGTTCAAGTAGATCATAATAGAAATACAGCTGGTGTGTGTATAAAGGTATAATCAAAAGATGGAAGTTACGTATGGAAGGCTGATGAAATTATTTTAGTTTTAGTGTGAGTAGCCTTTTGTTGATAAATACATATTTTTTTTCCTTATTTTGATGGATGAGGCCGTGATTGAGGGGCCTGATTTTAATGTTATTCTAACATTAAAATCATTGTTACATTTCTCTATTTTGATTTCTTGGCATTATGTAATTTGGGAGCTGTGTGCATCTCTCTTGCTTGTTGCTCACCACTCCCTAGATTACCATTCCCTGTGATGCACTGTCTATACAGTTACTTTCCTGGGGCAAAATTGGCAAAGTATCTATAGACCCATTTAGGCTAAAGCCACTTGGCGGTGCATCATGCTAACAATGCCAGATCTGCTATTTAGTAGATTTGTTTAGGATTGCCCTGATGAACTATGCAACGCAGATTTTCATGCACTCATAGCTACAAGAATATATTGTAGCAATGAAGTCGCCAGTAGTTTAATTCAACTCAAAGAGGACTACCTAATTTTTATAAACATCACACCATGATTGCACAGATACTATTTTAAAATAATATCTTATGAAATGTTTATTTGGAATTACTGGATGCATGAATACTTTAAATAAAATCTTACATTTGGTAACACATTTAGTAGACAGTCCATAGATGTTAACATTTACTATACATTCTGCTCCTAACGTAAATTTCAAATTTTGAATAACAAAGTACTGAATTTTTTATTGGTGTGCATAAATTTTAGTTAATATTATGAAAAATAGCTAAGTTGTCCACTACATGCTACTTTAAGAGGGTGTTAATTATCCTGCCTGATTATGCCAAGAATTCATGCAATTTGGTGGCTCATTGGGAGAAATTCTACATTTCAAACAGGAATTCCTGCCAAGTGTATTTGTGTTTTTCCTCCTTCTCTTAGAATATACTGATGATAATGCCCTGATTCCCAAGAACTCGTCTGTTATTGTCAGAAGAATTCCTATTGGAGGAGTAAAATGTACAAGCAAAACATATGTCATGTAAGTGTCTATCTTGATTTTTAAGAAATAAGCTTGGGTTCTTATTTGATATTTCTTTTACAAGTTCTCTTGGTAATTAAAAAAGAAATGTATACCTTCTAGTATGGGTATGTTTATCTCAAAATGTTTTTTTTTTAATTGTGAACATTTTGTGAAATTCCATTCTCAAAACTTTTGAAATAACATATTTTGCTTATCCCTACCTTGCAGATACTCATTAAAATAAAACAGGATTTGGACTATTATGCAAACCTGGTGACTGTCAGGAAAGATGCAGTATTGATTTCTGTTGTCATGTGATCATTGCATCTTATCTTGAATATCTTCCAGATAGGATAGAATTACTTTATATTTTGAGTGTTTTTAGCGGCCATAGTTCAAACTATAAAAATAATTTTGTGTAATATTTAACATATATCTGCTAATTGTAAATTGTTGCCCATTTCAGGCTCTGTGGAATTAGTCACTCTAGAAACATGAACTAGTTCATTATCAGATATTGCTATGTTTAAATATAAAAAGGTAGAATATGCAGGAAAGTTTCTTGGGCCTGATTGTCTAGAATAGGAAAAGCTGTTCAGCTGACCAGGAATTCTTGGGTTTTGAACTCCTTTGTCTTCTACTATTGAAATGAAGGTGTATTGGCAAGAGCAGTGGAGCTCAGCTAGGACATGGTTCAGGTGGATATTGTCTTGGAGGATTATTCTTTGCCCTCTATCCTTATTTGAAAAGAGTACTGCTCTGGGAACCTATGTATATAGTATAGTAGTAAGTTGTACCCAATAACATCTTAACCAGTAGTATAATATACGAATAGCACATCTAAGTAAAGAGTGGTGCAAGATTTGATAGTTCAGCATTTAGTTACTGAGATGCAGAGATACTATGTTAATATTCAACAAATGATTAATGGTGAATATTGCCTTGTTCCTTTAACTAAGGAAGAATACAAATTATTCATATTTGTGCTACCTTGAGCTTTGAAGGTGTAAATATGTGGGGTAGGGCTTTAAATATATCCTAGAACGCTGTTAGCTTATGACTTTTTGTTGCCCAGAGTAGAACCAGGCCTGTGCTCCTCCAGTTGTGCATACCTGTATGCTTTGCTTTGCTTTGTTTTGTTTTGTAGCATTAGAGTTCAGCTTCTGGCTCTTCTTCAGTGAGATATGGACCCCTAGAGCCATTTGAATTTGGCAGGCTGCAAGTTCTGTAATATGCCTTGAATGTCAAGCCCTACAGTGAAATTTGAAATAAAATATTAAGAATCAGAAATTCAGAGGGATTTTTAAATTTTAAAAAAGTTACTTTATCTTGCTGCTTATTATTACATAATTAGGGGAAGTATCTGTTGAAGAGGCTTTGAATCCTGGGGACATATGTATTTGACCTAGTCTAGAACATAAAGGGGGAAAGTTAGTTTCTACTTAAATCACAGGAACTGTGATTCTTTACGGAGGCCGCCTTATCTTTTATGGCAACGGGAGAGGCAGCTTTTGCTTCCAATTTTAAATTAGATTCATCTTTTATAGCCATCCAGATTTAAAACTGATTTGCTTTACTCTGCCAAATCATCATTTTGAATATTGCCTTGTTTTCATTAATTTAAGCTTAAAATAGTTTCCTGAATTTAGATGTCATGAGGATCTAAGCTTCATATAAAATCAGGAGGGAGGCCTAGTCTCTTTATGGCTATGAAAGAAGAGAAGTTGTGAGTCCATATGAATCATTTATATGGCAAGCCACAGTGGTTTCCCATTACACTTGAACTAGGGTATTATGTTGTATACCATGTAAGACATCTTTTTAAAGGGACACGCCATAGATGCAACAAAAACTTCCACTTTAGCAAGGCAGATATTTTTATAAGCCTTTTATTTTGATATAGGAACCATCAGGGTAATTAGGTTAGGCTGAGAATATTGTATGCATACGAAATGTATATAGAAATGCAAATTGATGGCATTGAAAGTACATACTGAACAGCTTCTGAACTACAAAGAGTAGTTTCCTTTATCCCTTCTTTCAATTGTATTCTTTTTATTATTTGCAAATATCACACATGTCCCAAGTTATATTGTGGGATTGAGTAGTCCATCAGTATTGTAGATAATATAATTTTCTAAATGTAAAATATTCAAGACTTATTTAAAGCCTTTTTTAAATAAGACCTTTTTTCTTTATCACAGAACTCATAAGTTACACAGAATCGTAGACACTCCTCTCAGGTGATGTTTTTTGACCACTACTACCACTTTTAGTCAACATATCCTATCCTGCTTCGGTCTGTCTAGTCAAATCGACTGCCTTGTTCATGGTGTGGGGATTTGGCCTTTTTCCATAAACTTTGCATGTCAGTCTTAGAAAGCAGGTACTTATAGAAGCTTAATGTTAACATTCCTTTAGGATCAGAGCCTTTATCAAGTAAGTTTTTGAGGACTGTTTTTTCTTTGCATACAGTTTTAATATGCACTGTTGGTTTCTGGTGGTGAATTTCTGTTTTGTGAGATACCCATTGCTGTTTCTGACAGTATGTTTTCCCTTTTTTAGAAGTCGAACTGATCCAGTGAGTGGACCTTCAAAAGCAGTATGTAAAAACACAATCTCACACTTTTTTCTTCTACACAATCTGCTTAATTTACAATATTGTAGCAATAAAGTATTTTTCTAAATATTTATTTCCCACAGAGAACCATTGATACTGTAATTTACATTGTATTTTGATTCAGTATAGTAAACTGAGCAATGCAGATCATTTTAATGTGATCATAAACACTTGTGCAAAGTGACACTCTGTATTGCATATTGGAATGCTAGATTATTTCCTGTATGACTTTGTGTTGTACAGATAATGTATGATCACTTATGGATCATGTAAGTTAAGGTTTGCACTGCTGAACGTAATTATTTTGTTCTACATTTTGTGTGTCTCTAGTTGGTAGCTGTTTGTTTGTATAGGTTGTTGTGTGCTTTTTGTTTCCTTGAAATAAAAATATTTGGAGTGTATCTTTTTTTGCCACTATCACATTGTATCAGCTTTTGTTCTTAATATTTCCATTAATGGTTTTTGAAGATATTTTCAAAAACTGCATTGTATTAAACTTACTTTTTTCCTCAGATTCAATCATTTATTGAAAGATGAAGGACCATTTGTGCAATTATATTTATACTGAAAAACACACCCATTCACATGATTTGCATGAGCAGACAACCTAGAATGTGACTGCTGTCCTAAGATCCTGTACTTCCTACCAATTATCTCTGAGCAAGACATAATTAGTTAAACTTAGTATTCATCATACAGAAGAGATATTTTAGTACAGTGACACACTTGTCAGGCCTCTCCAAAGACCTATTCAGTTAAGAAGAGCTGCCCTTATTTGCCCCTTGGGTCACCACAAATTCTTAAATTTTATTTTGCCATTTGATAGCCTATTCAGTTGCTTCCTTTGGTAAGCCCTTGTTTAGATACGATTATTGATCAGTGGGATTTTTTCCCATTTCAACTCATTAAACACATCTATCTCTGTTCTGCTTAAAGTTTGCTTAAAGTACTATGAAGTTGTTCTACTTAGGGTTTAAAGTTACAATTTGGCATGTCATCATTAAGTGCTGTTAGTGTTACCTTTATCAGAATGAGAATGGAGCAATGTTAGAAAATAACTTTCCATTTTCTAATGCTAGAAAATAAAAGAGCAGTCTGGGTGATCTGTTAGGATATTTATGAAATTGTGCTTATTTAAAAATATTTAGCATTCCTGTGGTAAATAAAATCATAGTTATTGCTTGACTATTAGTTATACAATACATGTCTGGAAACCATTTCTGTTTACAAGTGGCCCAAAACTAAATAATGTAGCAGATCTGTATAAGCTACTCTCATTCTTATTTTATAACTAGTCCTTTTTGCTAGCATGTATAAAAAGTTATGTTCACAAATAAAGTTCAACTTTCATTTAGAATTGTGTGTTCCCTGGCATGTCTATTATACATCTTATAGCTCTGTTTAAAAGTATATGGTTTTAAGCAGGCTTGCAAACAGCTCTAGAAAATCCACTAATTCAGAGACTGCCTACAAACATTTCTGTTAACTGCACTAAAGGAAAGAGCAAGGTTCCATTTGGAGGCTGTCAGGTTTTGCAGTTCAGCTGTTTCAAGCCTACTTTGAAACTAGGGTACATGAAGATGATGTTCATTGAATCAAGTAAAAACTTTCTAGCTGCTATGCTAACACACAAAAATGCTATATTGATGAAATCTAGGAAAGGAAATGTTGGGGGCAGGTGTGTGTTTCTTTTTTAGGTCTGCGTGAAGTCATTTGTCACCTAGTGGGGGGTTTTTTTAGGGTTTGGAGAGGAGACTTCAGTACTTACATGTAATTAGCCATTCCATAGCCAGAGTTTAGAATTAGCTTAATTCAGAGTGGGGGTGCAAGTGTTAGATTTCAAGTTGTTAGGGTATAAATGGAGGATTAGTCGTTCCCTCCTGTGCTTGATAACAGAGTAATGTATGGTCCATTAAAAAGTAACGATTCCTTTCAGTCAACCTTGAATCCTGGTCACTATATACAAGGACCTCGTGTAGTTCTTGGAACAATAGAGTGGCTTGCTATTGCCACTTTCTGAGGCTGTTTTGCTTTGTTTTTAACTTCTCACTGTGGCCTGCTGCACTAGAATTCACCATCCAAGTACTAAATAGCTCTGAACCCTTTCATCTTTTTTTTTAATCAGCTAGGTTGGCTAGGTGCTCCCATCTATTGTGGTCTTATGTATACAAGTCATGTTCTTTGCCGGGACCCCCCAGATCCTTTTGTGATGAGTAAATGCCCCTTGTTTCCTAGGAAGACAGAATATCCGGTATACATATCTTCCTCGGTTCTCCACAAACGGCACAAATTCAGTGTAACAGTGTGCAAAGATCATGTCTCACGTGCCCTGCTTCTGCAGGGAAGTGAAAGAGCACCATGATGGCTGCTCATCTAGGAATCCCTTGTTTTGTGTGCCTGCTGCTATTTTCTTCCCATATGGTATCTTTTGTCTGACATCCTTAAATTCAACTATTATCATCTTTTTGTATGGCATTACATTTCAAAACCTTCCTTACCATACTTGAAATTAAAGATAGTTTGGTGACTAAAATGAGAGTCTTAGCCATTTTGAAGAAACATTTTGAGTAATTTAGTTTGTGTAGTTTTGGCCAGTGTTTGACTCCTAGTCTGTTTTGATTCTCTTTCCTTGCCTTCTTTCCTCAGTCTGTTCCCTTTACTTAACAGTTTCCGTAATGGTCACTGAATCCTAAGAGGTTTTTAGACGTCATATATAGGGCTACTGTACATACAGCCGTTTTTAGGTACTATACACATACCTGTATGACTTTGCTAAAAATGTGTGTCATTCACATAGTTGAACTAATGCTGAGAAAAATAAAAATACATGGCCATCCAGACAGCTAGAAATCTGGTGATTGTGCCTAGGAATTTCTCAGAGTTGATAAGACTGACAGCAAATTATTTCTCTGATTCTTTAGTATTCACTTAAAGTATGCTCTGACATTAGGTGCAAAATTTGAATCAGTAATTGGTGACTGCAGTGACAGATTCTCACATCTGTAATGAAACTCAAATGGGCTCAGATTTGGATGAATGACGTCTCAGTTAAAATGTTTGAAGGGTAAGAAACCAGCATTAAAGAAGGTGGTAGAGGGCTACCAGCTGCTAGCAGACACAGATTCACATATTTCTGTTATCCTAATGGCCAATACAGTACTGATTTATTTCATAAGAGATGCAAATTTCTCTGTACTAACCTGTTTCAAAGAGAGCTAGATAATAGTAGCTGTTGCTATATTCAGTCATTTGTTTCCTGTGGTGGTCCAACCATCTGTTTGTGTTCAGTTTATCTATTTTACGTTCTTGCCTTGTAAAAAGTGTTTGGCATCCCACAGGTTATTTCAAACTCCATTTTAAAATAAAGATTTTAAGCACTATTTAAAAAAGCAATACTTTTTATCAAGCTACCATGTGGCTGGCTACTTGGTAGCCCAGTAAAATGCTTCAAAATGAACAGGAAACCTAAAACTGCACAAATATCTGCAGTTGGAATTCATCTGGCAAATTTATATATTGAACATGTCCATAATCGCATTATTTCTTCCTGATCCATGCGGTCACCTCCTGGATTTCTTCCATGTGATGAAATAATGAGGAATGTGTGTTCAATATTGTATAAATGAGACAGTAATTTTAATAGAAAAACAATTGGGATTGATGGGATATGACTGAAGGAGTGGGTTGCAGAACCTTATGATATCCCCGGCTGGTTCTCAATAGATGTTAGAGCCAGGTGTACGTGCATGTGCTGCTATGCACCGCTGTTCCACTATAGTATTGGCTTTTTGTGCTGGATCTGAACGGCAGCTGTCAGTTTGCATACATAAAAGCAAAGGGATGCCTTCAGGCAACTTCAGAGCTGGTCACTTTGGTATACACAACATGTTCTTCCCCTGTAAGATCCCCCTGACCTCGGGGTTCATTCTGGGGACACATGCTGAGTCCCAGGAGAGATAGATGTGAAGCTTCCACTACTGTAAATAGCAATCAGAAGCTAGAAGGAGAATATGTAATTCAATTATGCATTAACAGTATAGAAAATTGAATGTTTCATAACCGAAACATAATCCATTTTTTTTCATTGGCCTTGTTGCAAGACACCTGAAGAATGTTTGCCTGTGCAAAATACCATTTTGATTACTTTTGGCAAGTATTAATTAGAACTGTAACTTAAAAATGTAATTTTAATTATTTTTTTGTGAGATTGTCTTTGCAGACTGTGGCTTTATTGACAAGATGATTGTTAAAGCCCAGTCTTGGTGTACTTGATCTGTGTTTCTTCTAAGGGAAGAGCTAGAGTTCTCATACTTTATGCCCTGTCTGTACACGAGAGGTACTTATCCCTTAGTGGTAGTTGGCATCGGATCATGCATGCCTGTTTATGGGTCATAACATGGTAGTCATCATCATGGACATAACTGCTTTAAGAGTGTGTTAATTTTATGACTGGAATTCTGAAATTCATCACATAATTGCAGTTTGCCTGATTTAGTTCTATGACTGCCTCTGTATGCTAAATAGAGATTTCATTAGGTTTAAGTTAGGACTGGAAAATATGTCTTATATCCCTGGTTTTCTAGAACTGGAAAAAAAACCCTTGTAACTCCTAGTTTATATAATACCAAGTTTAGGAGTGTGTTAATAAAATCATGAAATATCTATGTATTTTTAAAATTATTCATTAAAATGCATAAATATTTATTTTGCACACTTAATTTCAGCATCTTATATTCAATACTTCCTCTCACAGAACATCTAAGGGATCCCTCATTGTTATCAGCATCCTAATGGTTTTTCTTTAAGCGCGGCATCTATCATCTTCTAAAGCTTAGAATCACCCAAATTTTTAACACATCTAAATGAAAACGTCTATAAATATGCTCTTTCCCACAACTTGTTTGAACATTTTTTGCATCTACTTCTCCCACAGCATACATTACATAAAAATTGAAGGTTTTTAACCTTAACCTACTTTAATATTTAAATGTAGCATTTTTTGACTTTGGAAAATGTAAGCTTGTTTATATTGGTTATAAAACATAGCCAAAGTTGAAGCTATTAGGTGAATTGGGTATCCTAGCTTATTTTCTGCAGAACTGAATATTTTGTATTTGACTGCACGGTCCATAGAAGCAAATGATACCTCTCAACCAAAGTTTTCTTTGAAAATTCCTCTCTGTAGAACATAGTTTCAGGCTAAACCTTAATACCACAGCTGAGGCTAAATATGTTGGCTACATGTTGACTGTGGAACTTGAATGTGTGTTTAATTTTTTATGAACAGATTGATGACTCTTCTGCATCTATTTCTCTGGCCCAGCTTACAAAGGTATATACATATATATTTGTCAAATATAACAAAATAAATTGTTGCTTGCTTGGTATTTTGAATGTTTTATGCTGTGATATTTCTACAATTAATTTCTGTCATAGATGCAAAACGTTTTTAGTAAAAACTACTGAGTCTAAACATTGGAATTGTGTGTATTTATTAATCACTATCCTGTAAAGAGTAGTTCCCAGTATGGGAAGATAGAAGGGGAGTACCTTATCAGCCTCAACATAATGTTGCAGTTTTATTCATCTTCAAGACACAAAGAAGAAGCACTTCTGAAGCTGTTTTATCATTTCTTTGATATGTTACATTAATTTTGCATTGGAAAAATAGCACAATTTTAAAGAAGAATTTTAATACTATTTATGGACTTCTAGGATTTCTCTGTGCAACAGTCAACAGAGAAGTATTTCCCTATCACATGGACACTTTACATGATTATTTTGAGAATCTGCACTCAAAGCCAGAGATAGAGCAATAATTTGCATCAAACAATTTGATCAGTTGTACACTTGTAGTATATATAGCGGGCAATAGCTATGCAACTAATTTGTTTGAACACAGACTGTGTAAATGTATTTATAGGAATATACCAATGTGTATGTGTGGCATACTGGCAAATGTGACCTTCTTAAACTGTTGTATCAACTTTGTTTGCAATGAAACTGCTTGCATTTCTGCTCAGCAATGTGTAATTTTGTCTGGGAAAGCACTAGTGATAACACATCCAAATAAATGACTGCTCTTTAAAATTTTGAGTTAGAAGCAGTATTTCATATGTCTTTTTGTGAATAAAGGGTGGAGTTGTATTTTTTCAAAAATAAACTACGTTTTCTAGTTTGGAAATTTTGACATGCGTTTGCAAATATTTAATTTAAATCAAGCAAGTCTGGTTTCCATTAGTGCTGTCCTTAAATTTGTCCTTGGTTTTGTAACCTCATGTCAAGTTTATTTTTCTGAGATGTGAAAAAATGTCCAAGAGCTGTACAATTTAAGTTTCAGGTAGAACTTCAGAGAGTATTTCTGTCAAATGCAGAATATTTTTATATAATATAAAGCAGTTCAAAACTGTTACTTACTTTAACCTCTTTGGTGCTCATAGTTCTTGCATAGAGGAAATGCATTTAACAGTTTTGTTTTATTCCTACTGTGTATTAAATGCCATATTTGAATTTTGGTCTATTCCTACTAATGTTCTGTGCTATTGGATATGTTCTGTAAACCTGTTTGGGTTCAAACAAATTAGCTACGTATTTGTAAAATAGTTTTCTGTAAATGTGAACAATTTCATAGTTGTTAATCTGCATTGTTAAGAAACGTTATGTATTTTAATCAACTGTTTAATAAAATGTTGAAACTAGCTGTTTGCTTTTGTGGATGAATGTATTAAAAAGTGTGCATGGAGGATCTGAATGTTAGGTGATTGGATATCTGAGCAATTAATAACCAATCCCTTCAACCTTGCTGATATCTATATTTAGTGTGCAAGTGACCCATCTTAACAAGTTTCTAGAATTGTTAGCTTTACATCACAACTATGGCTTGCACCCTAAAAGGGCTGTCATCCTGAAAGTTGTGTGCCCAAAGCATTTTGTGTTACATCAGATTCCAGTTGACAAAAAGTTAGTTGTTTAATCTGTGTTTATACCTTTCTGGATATATTAGATTAATTTCTTCATTTTACTTTCATAGATACCAGAAGGGAACTTACAAGTGATTTCCTAACTTTTAAAAAATAGTCCAGATAAGTGTCTGAAACTTCAGTTTTCAGGATGATACTGCCTTTTTAATATTTCTAAGTGTAAAACAATAATGCTGTGCTGCAAAATGGAGGCCATGAATTGCACCCTATTTTTCCAGAGTAAACATCTTAAAATTCATGGCTTTTTGTCTGTAAGAATTGCAGAAGGCACCTTTCAAAAGATTTAACTTCAGGCCACTTGAATTTATCCCAGGAAACAGGTGCACTTACACAAGCCTTTGTGTCAAGTACAAACAGCCTCATGCGCAGTGTCCCAACAAGGAAGGTGGTTTTGTTTGTTTGTTTGTTTGTTTGTTTTTGTTTTAATCAGGGCGTCAGGCACATAAACATCATGTAATGGCGTAAGGACTCCCTGGAACATCTTCAGGATAATCTGAGCTGTTTTTGAGACAACTTCAGTTAGCATTGTGCTGCTCTTTACAGGATTGGATGAGTGGTGTTTTCTTTGACTGGATGGCCTTAAATGTGTTTTCTAATGTGTGTTGTCAAATGATTACCTATTGAACAGACCGCCAATCTGGCTGAAGCCAATGCTTCTGAAGAAGATAAAATTAAAGCTATGATGTCACAGTCTGGCCACGAATATGATCCAATCAAGTAAGTCTTCACCATGTCACACACCAAAACGAAGCAAAAAAGCTAACTTTGGAACAATTTACATAGTTACATTTTTTAAAAACAATCTGCAAAGATGCACACTTCTTTTCTTACACCTTTTTAGTTACATGAAGAAGCCCCTGGGTCCACCACCGCCATCATACACTTGCTTTCGTTGTGGAAAACCTGGTCATTATATAAAGATCTGCCCAACCAATGGGGTAAGACTGGTCTTGCTTTGATTATTGAAGTAGCTTGTCTCTAGTTTCCTTTCAACAGCTTGGTAATACGTTTCTTAATTCATTGGGGAGGGAAGATTCCCTCACGCTAAGCTAACTAGGGTATCTTCTGTGGATATTTCTGGTCTGGTTTAGAGGGATGGCGGATGGGGGGATGGATGAGCAAGGCAGCATCTGCTTTCTGCGTGCTTCCAGTCCTGGGAGCAAAGGAGAGAAAGGTGGTGGTGAACTACTGTCCGTTGGAGTATTAATGGAGGGTGCTACTGATTGAAGTTTAAAGGTAGTTGAGCTCCCTGTCAGTCTCTATCTGCACTCAAAAGGGCAGTAGGATTATTTGTTGTCTTCCAATGAGAACTGACTGGCTGAATACAATTGTTTTTGAAGCTACAAAATTTATCCTTTGATCAAAACAAGTATATGAAGATAAAGTTGAGTTGCAGGAAGTATATTTTAAACAATGTTTCTGTTGTTTTTCCTTAATAGGACAAGAACTTTGAGTCTGTTCCCAGGATTAAGAAGAGTACTGGAATTCCACGAAGTTTCATGATGGAAGTGCAGGACCCTAATACGAAGGGTGCCATGCTTACCAACACGGGGAAATACGCTATTCCAACTATTGATGCGTAAGTAATAGAGATCTTTGCAAAGCATCATCTCTTAAACCTCCTGCCTGAAAAACTAAAGCTGGAAATCTAGATAGGTAGATGGTTAACAATAAATTGATTTGTTACGGAATTCTTTCTTATTCTACCTTACTAATATGCTGTTTCTGTTTATTGATTAATAATACTTATGAATTGCACATCCGTGGTTATAGATTCTAGAGTTCCATATCAGAATTCACGTTTCATCTCTCTCCCCTTACCTGAATTGTTTAAGGAGCCTATCAAACTCTACAGCTGTGATAGCTAAGGGCTGCTAAAAGATAATTAATTAGAAATGTATCTCCATGCCTTACAGATCATAAATGTAACTTTTTCTTGCATGAAAACTCACACTCACTTTGCATGCAGGGTGGGAAATGATCTGGGCCCTCAAAGTGTCTTTGTTGCTGGAGGAGGAGAGGGTTTCAGCTTAGGAAAAACAGCAAAGCCAAGGCTTCTCAGGAATCTTGGTCCTAAGGAAAAGGATGATTTCCACCTTAGATCTTTGATTTGCAATTCTATCCTTAGCCCAGGCTTTGGGGGCATGCATTTCTGTTTATTACAGAAAGCAGTATGTACAGCGAGTAACTAAAAAATGTTGCCAAGGTCCCTGCTTTGGTTTACTCTGTGGCAGTGATATTTGGTCAATTCATTTCCATTTGCCTGTTTAAAGTGTTGGAACTTAATCAGTGAAAGAAGAACTTTCTAGGCAGTGACGTGATCAGCACCTAATCAGTTAATAAGTTAATCACTTATTTGGGATTGATAAATAATGGTCAGTAATATCATGTCACTGCCCAGAAAGCTCTTTCCTACTACTCTGTGGCCTCTGTAGGGGTTAATCTCTATTTTAAGTACTGTTATTTTCTACTGCTGTTGGTTTGCTGTTTCAGTAATTTTGAACTTTCTAATGTTTGATAAGTTGCTTTTAGTCCACTTAATAAATAAAAAAGCAGCTGTCTCCCCACCATCTTGGCTCTGTCAAGTTCACTGAATATAAAATGACCTTTATCTAATTAAAATGCAGCTTTAGAGTTAATGCTTCTATTAATTTGGCCAGATCTTCCACAGGAATGTGGAAGAAAAATTTTAAGATGTGTCCTCAAAATTATAACATGCTTAATGCTACTTTTCTCCTACAAAGGTAACAAAAGCCTTCACTGACGTTTATTTTTTCCAGCGAGGCTTATGCTATTGGGAAGAAAGAGAAGCCCCCATTCTTGCCAGAGGAGCCATCATCTTCCTCAGAGGAAGATGATCCTATTCCAGATGAATTGTTGTGTCTGATCTGCAAGGATATCATGACTGATGCTGTGGTGATTCCCTGTTGTGGAAATAGCTACTGTGATGAATGTGAGTTTTGTAGCCTGCTCAGTAGCCAAATGCAAGGGGAAAGAGCAGTGATTCTCTTTGTGTCACATGGAGGGATCTGTGTTTGTGCAGACCAATGTTCTGGCATGTTCTTGAGCTGAGCTAGCAGGAGGCCCATCCATGTACCTGTTGGATGCCCTCAGTTACCTTGATAACTTCAAGTAGACTGTTTACCTTATGGTTTATGCATCACTGGGCTTTTTAATTCTTTCCAATCCAACAGAATGTTGGAAATAAGTTATTTAAAGATGGTGGGAAAAACTCCTGTAGGGGAGACACTGGCTCAGAATGTTGCTGAATATTCCATTCTACTTATTTTTTTATTATTAACTAAATTCAAAAAAAAGAATACACCTGTTCCATTCTAAGCCCCCTCTCATCTGGTGCTTCCTTGTGCACATTCATATACAATATAAGGGGACACAGCACAAGGGGAGAGCCATTTCTGACCGGTGTCCCACTGGCAATTGGTATGACTGTTACTAAAAATTATTCTGCTTTTCTCAGGGCCATAGTGATTTTGGTTCTTCGTGGTCCTCATATCCACGCCAGTGCTGTGCCAACTCTCTCTCTCTTTTGTGACCTTTCTTGTTCTGTGAGATTTTTATTCATGGCATTCTTGTTTCTTCCCTGCAATTTGCACATGTGTGTCATGAATGATATTCCTCTCTTTTACATCCCTGTCCTGGTGGCGATAAAGAATGGTCCACCAGTGCTACTGCTTCCTCTCCCGCCTTTTCTCAGGGTGTTCCCCTTCATGATATTCATAAGGCTGCAGCATAACAGAAGTAACAGCCATAGAAGGAGCTTCCTTTGATAAAGTTGAACTTTGTCCTTTTCCCTCGTAGGACCACCTTCGCCAACATCTATAAATAAGTTCACTGTTCTCCCATCAGCGTGATATGTGGAGACCATGAACAACAAAGCAAATAACCTGTAATTTCTGTGGTCACCTGTGCATTTAAACAATCCTCCATCCTTCTCTGTCATAGGTTTTTTATTCATTGCTGTATAGAATAGAAGGGACACGCTGATAGAGATTTGGGCAGCCTGACACTGTAGAGATAGTTGAGGGCTGGAATCCTGCCAACTCAGCTCAACCAGGAAATGTCCCAAGACATTGCTATGTGCAGATGCAGATAGATACAGATCCATCAGTACTCAGATGGCGACTGGAATACCAAACCTGTTCTGGGCTAAAAGGCTGATTTTTTTTCTAAGCTGTCCAGTGCAGGTATTCTAGGATGAAATGCAAGGTAGCAGAACGGCCCCTTCTTGCCCTGGAAGATGCAGTAGCTTTTTCCTCCAACCAGTCCTCCTGAGGTTGGAGGAAAAACCTTAGAACATGTTCCTTCGTGTTGGATTTCTTACTGGTCAGCTATTTTGCTTGTTTTGTTTTGTTTTCTGCATTGCATCATTTAGTTATCAATACGTGAATTGGAAGGGATCTTATAGGTCACTTGGAAGCCATCAGCAACTGGACATGTCAAACCAGGCTCAGATTGAATCCCAGCAAGACAGAGTAGCCATCTGTTCAGAAATCATCTGGCTCCATAAAAGCATCAACTTTATAATGAGCTTGCACGCCTCCAAAACAGCAGGTTTCTGATCTGGGGTGTTCTTTTGGACACCCATCTCCTGCTGGAATATGTGGAAGTTATGGCCTAGAAAATCTTCTCCCAGCTTAGACTAGATTTGGCCTTTCTTAGGGCCAGATGTTCATACTTTTGTCACCTTGTATCTGGACTACCACAAGGCAGCCTACCTGTTCAGAAGCTTCAGTTGGTAGAGAATACAGCAGCCTGTGTGCTGCCCGGTAAAATCTGTTGATCAGAGTTGCGCTTCTTCTTCAGCCTCCACACTGGTTTCCTATAGATTTCCAGGAACAATTCAAAGTGCTGGTATATAAAACCTTTCATGGCATAGGACCTGGCTGTCTTCAGGACTGTCTGCTCCATGTAGAATTGGCGTGTTCTACATATCTGGGTTGTGAAGGCATGCTATATATGTGTCAGATAGACAGGAGCTACTCCAACCTACTTGCTCAGTGCAGGAGTCTGCCAAACCATCCCCAGCAGATGGCCATCACCAAGAAATTCCCTCTAATACTCATCCTGAATCTCCTTTCTTTAATTTCAACCCATTGGTCTGAGTGGAAAACAGATCTGCCCACTTTTGCAGGTGACAAGCTTTTAGATACCGCTGTTATATCCCCCCTCAGTTTTCTCTTGCTCAGCTTCTTTAGCCATTCCTCATGATGCTTGCCTTCCAGATTCCTTATCACCCTGGTAGACCTTCCCCAAATCTGTTGTAAATTCTCCATATCCCTGTTAAATTGTGGTGCCCAGAACTGAGTGGAGGGTTCCTAGTTCACACTTAGCTGCAGCACTTAAAATTTAGTGCCCTTTAGACATTGGTGACTGTTAAAAGTTCTTAACTGTGCTATACTTGTCCATCCATGCATACCCTGACATACTCTGATTATAATGTTCTGTGCATTCAAAATGGAATTTTCAAATTATTTACAGGTATCCGAACATCCTTGCTAGAATCAGAGGAACATACCTGTCCAACTTGTCATCAGACAGATGTTTCTCCTGATGCTTTAATTGCCAACAAATTTTTACGCCAGGTAACTGCAAATCTACCTATATTAATCTCTGAGTGCACTTCCCCTGCTGTTTTTTTAATCACTTTATACTGTTCTGAGGGGGAGAGATTCTGCTGAACATTTAGAGGGAAAGATGATCAGTTTAAGCTAGTTGATTGGTCTGTGATTTGACAGAATTATCCAAGTGTCTCTCTTCCTCCTGTATCAAGACTAGATGAATGTTAAGTTTCTGTACAAAGATGGAAATCTGTTCTGCTGCTTACCCTGTTTACATCATGTGTTAGTAAATAGGTGAAGACGTAGTCTATCTATTTGCATCACACATTACTCTTGATTAGTGTTAATCTTGGTGGACAGTGTTTTGTCTTTTAGTCTTTTGCTTAGCATTTTGTAGAAATTCAGTCTGGTTGAACAGTTTAAATTTAAGGTATTCTATGAACCCAGAAAACATATTCGTTAAGTCACCAAGTGAAATATGTAATGCAGATACAGCCCTTGTTTCTAACATCCAGCCTGTACAATGCAGCGAATGACCCCTGTGGAATTGAAGCCATGCTGTTATTTCAGAAAGTTTTGACTCATCAGTTCATTCATTTTTCTCTCTTTAGGCTGTAAATAACTTCAAAAATGAAACAGGCTACACTAAAAGGCTCCGCAAGCAGGCCCCGCCACCAAGACCGGCAATTCAGCGGAACGTGCCTTCTGTGCCAAGGCCAACAGGCTCTAGGCAGCAGGATCCCCTCATCCTTCCAGTCACTTCTGCTCCTGTTCATGCCACTGCATCTCCCCCTTTGTCTTTGACGCCGGGCCAAGCACCCCCTACAACAAGCACGTTGGCCGTGAGCCAGTCTGCCGCCACCTCAGTCAGTGATGTGCCTGCAGCAATATCCATGGCAATTCATGCTGACAAGCCTGAAGGACCTTTCCGGTAAGTCAGCTAGAGCGGGAGGTGGCATTCCTTCTGATACCACGTGTAGCTAAAGTTACAGCTTCAAGGTCTTTCTTGTGAGGTCCCTCATCCAGTGTGAGAACTTTCATTGGTGTCATGATCCTTGCAGAACATGCAAACTATTTTAACATTTCTACCACTAGAAATGAGATTTCAAATTGGGTAGGATTCTTAAATCTCTGATCAAGAGTAACCTGTCTTCAACTTTTAACCTGTTTTCATTAAATTTTCTTATAATAATATTGCACAAATGCTTCCATGAATTATTGTGTTTTTGAATTGCAAAGAATGCTGGAGGGAACTGAATTATGCAATCTCCGGGAATTGATTCAGTTGCTATATTTGGATCCTGCTCTACCTTTCAAAGACTTCAGCACACAAAATCATGTGAACTTAAACTGTGCTTAATTAGTTCTTGAATCAATGTTGTCTGCAAGTAAAATACTTTTATCAGATGTTCCCTACATTCAGAAGACTCTTAAAATCTGTGGTAAACTAGCTACCATTAAATTGATGGTAATTGAAACTATGATTTGAAGTCCCCAATCTAATCCTCCAAATACATTTTGACTGTCTGTCCAGAATTTAAGCCAGCAAGCTGGCTAGAATTTTAAAAATTACAGTGCCAACACGTCTGTAAGTGAAAGGTTGAAAAATACTGAGTCATAGGAACCAGTTAAATAAATGTGCAATAAGTTGGTTTTGTGGGCCCTCTATATTTTGCCAGCTACATTGATTAAACCATATTTATAAACTTTGTATATTATTTCAAAACAATTGTTAAGACACGGAAAGAAATTAAGAAAGACCTGCTAAGATGGGAGAAATTACAGTTGTCATTGCTGGGGAGAATTTCTGGGATAAAAATGAATGTATTGCCTAGAATGATGTTTTTGTTTCAAACAATACCTATTTTGACAACTGATGTACCATTTAAACAATGGCAAAAAGATATATCTAGGTTTGTATGGCAAGGGAAAAAGTCAAGGGGTAAATATAAAATCCTCCAAGATACAAAGGAATGAGGAGGATTGGGACTGCTTGATTTGAAATTGTATTTTGCAACCTGCACTTGATTTGGGTGAAAGAGTGGGTGCTGCTGAGAAATAAGAGAATTTTAGAACTAGAAGGGCATGACCTAAGGTTTGAATGGAATAGTTTTCTATGGCATGATAAAGTTAAGGTTAATGTAGATTTTAAAAATCACTATTATTAGAAGTGCCATATTGAGAATATGGAATAGTTATAAACCCAGATTCTGCCTGAAAATGCCTTTATGGGTCTCAGCACAAGAAGCATTTTATAAAAAAGAAACAGCAGGCAAAGAGAGATGGTTAACATAATTTTAGAAAGTTACAAATGGACTAAGGGTCCAGATAAATTTGAAATAAAGGTTTTGGAATTAATTATAAAGAATCCTTCCCATAGGAAAATGCTTTTGTTTTGAATTCTTCCAAAAAAAAATATATAAGATAAGCCTTTAAAAATTGGACACTAGAGGGAATTAGAGATTGTAATGAAAGGAGAAGAACACTCAAACTCAACTTACAATTACAGAATGAAGCAAAATATTTTAACATTGGACATATTGAAGGATATTTTTGAACAATGGACTCAGAAGTTAATTTTATGAGTGTCTGTCTCTATAGATAAATAGTATTTAAAAGATTTTATGGAAGAGGAGCAAGTTTTGCATGACAAGATTGAGACTGATTTGAAAGTGGATTTAAAAATGACAGTCTACAAGAATGACGTGGAAAAAGATGTTTCACTGGACATACAAAAGAAACTTGCTGATATCTTAATAATTAAAAGGGATTTACAAATAACAAACCAAGAGACACTTGGATAATTTTCCTATACTGGATTTACAAAAGAGGCTTGTTAAAGTTTTCAAGAATTTTGTGAGAAGGGTTGTAATTGTAATCTTTAATAAAATTACTATTTTAAAAAAAAGGAAAATATGTGGCTGAAAGGACTGACATTTACATTATGTTATAACTTAAAGCAAATTTTTATAAAATGATGTACCGTTGGTACATGACTCCAGAAAAATTATCTAGAATGTATCAAGATACTTCAAATCTGTGCTGGAAATGTGGAAAACATGAAGGGTCATTTTATCATGACTGGTGGACATGATAATTTTTGGGTTCAAATACACGCAGTGATACAAAGAATTTTAAAGATTAATATTCAGTTGAAACCAGAACTTTTCTTGCTGGGACTAACAGATAGACAATTAGAATAGAGTTGTGGAAGATTGTTTTTATATATGATAACTGCTGCGAAATTATTACATGCACAAAAATGGAAAGATGTTGAAATACCCACAATGGAGGAATGGTTGGTGAAGATGACAGAACTAGCAGAGGTGTCACAATTGACTTGTCTGATCAGAGAAAGGACAATAACCACATTTATTAGTGACTGGAAACCCCTTATGGGCTTTTTGCTGAAAAAAGAAAAAAAATGAACTTGTGATTTATGGATTTGATGATTAGAAAAGGTAGACTATGGAAAGAAGGAAATTATGTTGTAACCTTAAAGAGGGTAAAATATAAATGTACCGTATTTTTCCAACTATAAGACGATACTTTTTTCTAAAATCCTTACCCTAAAAATTGAAGGGCGTCTTATTCAAGGAAGTCAGCCAAGAATCGCGCGGTTGCAAAACTGCCCATACTTTGTTTCTGCAGAGAAGCTTCCTCCTATTGCTAGCCTCCAATCACAAGTGAAATAGCTTGTCTCCCAAACAGACTTCCTCCAATCACGAGCCTTATGTAACTGATGTTAGCTGATGCTGAACAAACCAGTTAGAGGAAGTCTGTCTGCAGAGACAAGCTATAGGCAGTTTCACTCATGCTTGAATGTAATCAGTTATGCAAAAGAGCCTGGAAATAGAGCTGTAGGGAGACGGTTTGGACCTCCTCCTACCGAGTGTAGCAGGTAAATGTTAACTAATTACTAAATAAAAATGTGTTCTGCACTATCTTTAAAATATTGATTTCTTAATTTGGAGTTGGAAAAATGGGGGGTGTCTTGTACATGGGGGCGTCTTATTGACGGAAAAATATGGTACTTGTAACTGCTGCTGATGTGATGGAATGGAATTATGAAGGTTAGGCTCAGGGAGATAAGCGTTTTCTTAGTTCACCAAAAGAGCATGGGAACTACAAGAGGATGAGGCTGGCACCTCCCTGAGGAATTCATGGGCTGGGGTTTCAGTCTGGGTAGATCATTGGTGTCAGGTTTAGCCCAAGGAATTCCAAGAGACAGTGCAAAATCAGTTCAGCTATGTTCATTAGCTACAACCTCTAGCAAGAATCTACCCAGACTGAAACCCCAGCTCCCAAGCCAGCCAGCCACAACACCGTGAATTCTTCAGGGAGGTGCCAGCCTCATCCTCTTGTAGTTCCCATGCTCTTTTGGTGAACTAGGAAAACGCTTGTCTCCCTGAGCCTGGCCTTCATAATTCCATTCCATCACAGCTAAGAAGATTGGAAGCTGCTTCTTTGTAACTTTTTCTTTCAAAATTTGTATTGTTTTTATTCTCTTAATTTTTTAATAAAAATTATATTAAAAAAAAATAAAGTATATAAGACCTGTCCATGACTCACTAAATTAACAGCTACTAGAAAATGACAAGTTAATGATAGCGCAGAACTCTTCCAGTACAACTTTCTGATCTGTTTAACTTCAAACCTTTTCCTTCATATAGAAAACATTTCAGTCTCTTAACGATGATAGTTGCTTTTTCTGTCACTTTTCCTGCTCTTTATCGGTGACCTTTGTAATTATACGGTTAGTATACCTTTTCTGCTGTCAGATGCTTTCCTAGTTATTTATTTGTTTGTTTGTTTGTTTGTTTGTTTGTTTATTTTTCAAGTTTATGTATGCCACCCATCTCACTATACAAGTGATTCTAGGTGGTGTATATAAATGTGAAAATAAATAAATACATTTATTTATGTACTCATTAAATACATTTCCCATTTTTCCTCTAAGTGCTTGTAGTAATGAACATAATGTTCCTGCTTCCCAGTTTTGTCACTAAATACCCTGTAATTCTTAACCTTGAAATTATCTGTTTTTCTCCAGGGAGGGTGATGTTATTGGATCAGCTGCTGCTGTTGTATCAGCCTCAGATCACACAAAGCCACCTTCCTCTTTATCAATTAACACTGTGCTGGAAGAGAAGGTAAGCTTTGTTTCAGAGTGGAACTTGCTGGTGTATTTTACAGAAGCAGCAATTAATCCTCTTCCATTTCCTTCCCAAAGGGCTATCAGGTTCCTGTGCTTGGACAACCAGCCTTGCTTGGGCAGCTGAGTTCTCATGGGCATTCAATACCCACTATGGGTAAGTTTGAACAACTTTGATCGTTCTTATCATATGCAACAGTATCTGCCATCCCTATTGAAAGCAACTTCTTTTCCACATAGGTCAGCCAATGAGAACAAATCCTGTCCGCTCTGCAGCCAGTAGGTCAGGCTGGGAGCCGTAAGTATCCTTTTAGAATGTGTGTGTGTGTGTGTGTGTGTGTGTGTGTGTATTCTTAGGCAGTAAGTGTAGAGCATAATCGTATTAAATAGCTGTTTGTATATGCATAGGAAGCATCAGTTGCTACTAAAAGGGCTCTAATGTTGTAGTGAGTAACACTTTAAATCTGTCTCTGGCGTAAAATGAGCAAGAAGTTGATCCATTTATTCATAGAATGCAGCTGGGTTTAAGGCTAGAAAAGTATCTCAGTGATATAAACATTAGAATTTAACATTTTTGGAGGCAAAATGCTAATTTATCAGCTATAGGCAAAGCTAGACATCTCAAACTCCTAAACGTTAATTCTAGTGTTTTAGCCTTTAAAAACTCAAATGAAGTTCTGGAAAGGCAGTTGAGGCGCAGAGAGTGGTAACTGCATACTAATGGTCTGGGAAATAAGTAAGAAGCAGAACATTAGCTAATGTTTATGAGCATGGAAGAAGAGAACTGCGTTCAGCTTGCGCATGATGGGGAGGGCTCTATATCTAAGTCTAGAGAGCACTGACAGAGGGAGAGCAGAACAGGCTAGTCTGTGTTTGAGCTGTAAGACAGAGTAGGCCGTGACTGCAGAAGAGTGCTCTCTCCATTTCACGTTCCTCCTCTCTTGCGAACAAGAGACAAGTATGACACTCAGTGACAACATGTTTTTGGGTTTCTTTAGAAGTTCAAACCGAGGACGCCCGCATAGTGACCGTACACAAAGGACTCAGGCCCCAACACTGCCAGCCTCAACACCAGTCTTTGTGCCCGTGCCTCCACCTCCCCTGTATCCTCCTCCTCCCCACGCACTTCCTCTTCCACCGGGGGTACCTCCACCACAGTTTCCTCCTCAGTTTCCACCTGGTCAGCCTCCACCAGCTGGGTACACTGTCCCCCCTCCGGGATACCCCCCAGCTCCAGCAAACATATCAACACCATGGGTACCAACACCAGTACCAACGGCTCATTCAAATGCCATCCCAACGACACAAGCTCCTCCTTTATCTAGGGAGGAGTTTTACAGAGAACAACGGAGACTTAAAGAGGAGTAAGTATTTGGCTCTGGATGAAGTTCCGTTATATTTCATTCTTCTGTTTCAGTAGACTGTTTGGCTGCAGCTGCGCTAAAAATGCGCATGCCGTAAGCAAACATGACATATAACGTGAGATTTCAGATGTTGGTTTTCACTACCAGCTGTCAGATCTAAAACCCAGAAACTTGTAATTCTAATAAAATACTATGAAACTTCTCTCAAAAGACTATGATTCGCGTTTTAGTAATATGTGGCATGCAGTCCTTGTTTGAGTTAGTGCTCTTAGTGCCTGCCTTATCAGTACAGAATTGCATTGCAGCACAATGTTTTTCTTATTTTAACAGGGAAAAGAAAAAGTCAAAGCTTGATGAGTTTACAAATGATTTTGCTAAAGAGCTGATGGAATATAAAAAAATTCAGAAGGAACGCAGGCGTTCTTATTCCCGGTAATTTTTTAAACGTGTCTATCAAAATTTGTTTATTTAGTGCAACTGCTTTTATGCCACTTCAACTTAAAAAAACAAACAAAAACAAAGCAGGTTATGGAATTAGTTTATAATAAACCATATAATACATATAATATTATTAACATCATAATATAAATTACAGTGACATCATTAGCAGCACTCCCCTACATCCTAGATACAAGTATCCTCCCCATCCCATCTCAGTCCCCAAATGTCACCTTTTCTTCTACAACATTAACCCAGTGGGCAGAGATCTTATTCTTTGCAGGAGCCAATTCCACAGAAAGGGACTCCGGCAGCGGCGGCTGCAGCTGCTTCCAAGCCCCCTCCCCTTGCATGCCACGGGAGGGCAAGGGGACTGAAAGACCAGCTGAAAGGAGCAGCAGAGCACCTGCTTTGCATTAAGAAGAGGGGTGGGCAGCCTTTTCCAGCTGGTCTCCTGACTGGAAGCTGTGGAGGGTTAGGCTTTGGGTAGGGCTGACTGTTTTTACTTTGGGGGGATCAGAAGTGGCTGAATGAAGCAAGCACCAAGACCTACAAAGGCTTAAGGAGCCATTTTTTATCCTGTACCTCCATTCCGTTGTGAACGTGAAAGATTTGCATTAAAAACAGCTCTTTAAGGGGTGTAATGGATGCTTTCAATCTTTGCAGGGCTTAAGGCATCCATTTAATTCCTTAAGTGTCCTGCTAAAATGGTCTGAACATTTCTGCCCTGCCCAGACTGAGATGCTCAGGGGGGTACATGTGACCATAGAGCTGGGGTTGCCCATCTCTGGTCATTGGTATCTCTAGCTCTTGCCTTTTCAGAGTCACCATGTGGATCAGGGGGCTCAAAATCATGGACCACGTGCCACCCTGTAGATCATTTTTGCACAGCACAGCATCAACAGCTTGCTGATCTCTGCCAGGTGCTACGGATCCTCCCTCAGGCTGGGGAAACGGGCTCCACACCCAGGTGGACAGGCCAAGGAGTGGCTGCATTGACTTGGGTGCTTGGGCTGGGGCATCTCTGCTGGTAATGAGGAACAGTCACTCTGCTGGTGGGGGGGGACAGGCATCACCATATGCCGGCCTCCCTGTCTTCCTAGCCCTTCTGCCTGCTCCAGCGGACAGCTGGGCAGACGAGGCAAGGCCAGTGTCACTCAGGCCTCTGTGTGCTCCACAGCCATTTCTCTGGGAGCAGCTGCCTTGGGAGAGGAGGCAGGAAGCAGTGGTGGGGAAGCAAGCCGAAGAAGCAGGGTGCTGTTCTTGTCCCAAGAACAAGGATGAGCTCCTGGCAGGGCCTCTGCTTGCTGCCACTTGTGGCCAGGCAAAAGCGCTGCTCTGTTCTCTGGCCAACTCTCCCTCCAGGGTTCTCCTCGCCATGCCCAGGGGTTGCATCTAGCACAACCCTGGCCTGCCCCCTTCCCTGGCTCTGGCCATCTCCACCAGCCAGGAATCCCCAAGAGCTGTTCCTGCTTTCTCCCCCAAGTGAGCCCCTTTCCAGCACAGCCCTTGGAGGTAGGTGAGGCTTGGCTTAACCCCCAAATTCCAATGCAGGGAAACACCAAATGGTGATGGCTTATTTTCCGTGGGACAGAAAGTATATATGTAATCAAATTTTATCCTGCTTTCTATTAAAAGTAATCTGAAATAGAGCTCAATTTGCAGGGATCATAACCTCTTATCAGAGGATGACCCATGCTAAATTTAAGACAATGCATTTTTTCCTTTAAAGCAAAGTACCAGTATCATTTCTTAAGAAGTACAGCTCATTTGAGTGGTCACATGACCAAACTGCCTTTGGTCCTGTCAAACATTTTTGACCATTTCTCTGGCCTGCTTGCATTGGCCTAAGGAACTGAAGCAGCCGTTGTCTGTCTTCCAGACGTGCAATGAGGCGGCTTGAGATTCCAGCCTTGCAGGCAACACAGCTCTAGAATGTTCCATAAAGGTTCTGCACAGAGATTAGGAAACCAGTTTGTACAAATGCACAGGTGACCTCTCAAAGAACAATTCTGGACACACTTCAAGATTGCAAGCAAAACATTTGTTAATTACCTAACTGATACCCAACCACAATCTGGGGAACTGCTGGAGTAGACATTTGATGAACTCTTTCTGAAAATTTTAAAATTTCAAAATCCTTTCTAAAAGCCGGAAAAGTCCTACTGGTCTCCTCAAGGTATTATTAACCTGTTTTTTTAATTGTATACAGTGACTGCCAGAGTATTTTTTAAAAATATTACAGGAATTCTCTTGTCTCTGCAATGCAAGGTAAATTTTACAGAAGTCCAGACACTACAATTAAACCATTTTTTTTCATTGTTTTCCAGGTCCAAATCACCATATAGTGCATCTTCCTATTCAAGAAGTTCTTACACATATTCAAAGTCAAGATCTGGCTCATCCCGCTCTCGATCTTACTCTCGGTCATTCAGCCGCTCCCATTCTCGTTCCTACTCAAGGTCACCCCCGTATGCCCGGAGGGGCAGAGGCAAGAGCCGTAATTACCGCTCCAGGTCAAGATCGCATGGATATCATAGATCAAGGTCTAGGTCACCCCCCTACAGAAGGTATCATTCTCGGTCAAGATCTCCAGCATATAGAGGCCAGTCCCCAAATAAGCGCCCTATTCCTCAGGGAGAAGGGGAACGGGAGTATTTTGGTCGATACCGAGAAATCCCAGTTTATGACATGAAAGCATATTATGGGAGATCTGTGGATATGAGAGACCCCTTTGAGAAAGAGAGATACCGTGATTGGGGAGAGACTTACAGAGAATGGTATGAAAAATATGTGAAGGGCTTTCCAGTTGGAGCCCAACCCAGACCTTTGCTTAACAGAGAGAACTTCTCCCCAGAACGATTTGGCCCTCCTGGACCGAGGAGAGAGAATTCCCCATACATTCGGGGTCGCAGAGATGATTATCCTGGAGGGCTAGGGCATCGAAACCGAAATCTAGGGGGTGGCTACTCTGAAAAGCTGCCAAGTAGAGAAGGCCACAGTATAAAAGACATGACAAAACTGAAGGACAAAGAAATTGACAATCCTCCAGGGGATGCAAAAGGGAATAGACATAAAAAACACCGGAAGAGAAGGAAGGGAGAAGAAGGTGAAGGTTTTCCTAGCACTGACTTGTTGGAAGGCTCACGAAAGCCTGCTGCTGGTGAAGAGGGCAGACCTGACCCCCTCTTTGTGCCCCCGAGCAGGGATGATGCCACTCCTGTCCGGGACGAACCGATGGAAGCTGATTCGGTCGCCTTTAAGCCCATCTCTGACAAGGAGAGGAAGGAGAAGCCGAAGGGAAGGGTGGAAAAGACAAAGCAAAAAACAGCAGAAGGGGCTGCTATCACCAAGAAAGAGATGCAAGTCAAACCAGCTAAAGTAGCACCTCAGGAGAAGGCAGAAGCTGATCGTGAAAAATCCCCACGGGCTGACCCTCCTGCCAAAAAAGTGAAGGAAGAATTGCCAAAGGTTGATGGCCCCAAACCATCCTCTCAGAAGGATGAGAAACCTCCGAGTGTACCCCGTAAAGTCCATCCCCGAGGTGCAAAAGAGCATCTGGAGGCCAGGTCCGCCAAAGAGGAGAAGGCCAAGAAGGAACATCCCAAGGAAATCAAACAGGAGAAGCCATCCAGCAAGGAGGAAAAATCCAAGAAGCCCATTGACAAAACCAAACCAGCAGATGCCAAACCTGAAAAAAGGAAGAGAAAAGTGGAGGACAAAGTTGATAAGGAGCCCGAAACCACATTGCTAAAAGCTTCCAAGCAAGAAGTCACAGAATTGAAACCATTGCCAAAGGGGAAAAATGAGCCAGAAGCAGAGAAAACAGAGAGGACCCCTGAGAAAGACAAAACTATTTTACCAGTTGTTCCTGCAAAGAAGATTAAGCTGAACCGAGAAACTGGCAAAAAGATTGCAAGTGCTGACAATGTACCTCCGGTGAAAGAAGCATCAGCTGAGAAGCCTGAGCCAGCGGGGAGCAAAGTGAGGCAAGAGAAAGCCAAAGGGAAACTGAGGAGAAAAGTAGCAGCAGCTGACGGATCTGGCTCAACACTGGTTGATTATACCAGGTACTGTGATTTATGAGGAAGGCAATTGCAGTTCCTGCCCATGACTTGTTGAACCCGTCACCAACCTTTGTGCTAAGCTCTCTTAAATCATTTTGCTATTAGTTCTGAATTCTTCCGATAGGGCTGAATCCCTTCTCTGGCAGACCCACTTAACTCTGATACCAATTAGTTACCCTTTCCTCACAATCTGTGTACAGGTAGTCCTCGACTTACGGCCACAATTGGGAGTGGAACCTCTGTTGCTAAGTGATGTGGTTATTATGTGAGTCACGCCTGATTTTACTACCTTTTTTGCCACATTCATTAAGTAAATCACACAGTCATTAAGCGAATCTGGCTTCCCGCATTGACTTTGCTTGTCAAAAGCCCCCTGAGAAGGTCGCAAATAGCAATGCCATGATCTCAGGACACTGCAACCATCATAAATACGTGCCAGTTGCCAAGCACCTGAATTTTGATCACGTGACTGTAGGAACGCTGCAATGGTCATAAGTGCAAGGACCAGTCATAAGTCCTTTTTTTCAGTGCTGTCATAACTTTGAACGGTCATTAAACAAATGGTTGTAAGTCGAGGACTACTTGTAGTCCAAAGGCCTTTTCCTTAACAACTCTGCCTTTTTTTTTTTTTTTTTTGTCAGCATGTTTGTTCTGGAGGTATCTTTCTCTTGTATTCCTGACCAAAAAAAAAGGAATGTGAATTGTATTGGATGATCCGACTTACTCTGGAGCCTGGAATTCTAACTGACATTGTTTTGCTCAGAGAGAATCTTAAGATGCAGGCTTTTAAGGTTAATTTAGCAAGTCACATTCTGCTTATCTAGAGTTGGAACACTTGAAGATGAAATCAGGCCGTTCTTTCTAAAGCTTATTCTATGAAACAAATCAAAGAATCTGTGGTAGTTACCAGGACATTTCCGTATGTCAGGGCCACTAGGCAAATGCCTTTCTGGTGAGACAGTGAAAATCATATTGCCACTGCAAAATTAGGAATTAAAATTCTGCCACTTTGATATCCCCCATAACAAACATTTCTTGGTTCTTGCATCCTCAGTACAAGCTCTGCTGGAGGCAGTCCAGTGAGAAAGCCAGAAGATAAGCTAGACACGAAGCGCACCGTCATCAAGACTATGGAAGAGTACAACAATGACATTACTGCCCCCGCTGAAGATGTCATCATCATGATCCAGGTTCCCCAGTCAAAGTGGGATAAGGATGATTTTGATTCTGAAGAAGAAGAAGAGAGTGTTAAATCTGCGCAAGTTCCTTCTGCCATTGGGAAGCCAACTAGCGTCATAAAGAGTGTCAGTACAAAGCTACCCAATCCCATCAAACACAGTGAGAAGGATCCTGAGCCATTGGAGAGAAATCTGAGAGCCACAAAAGAACCTGCCCGTGAAACTTCCCAGCCTGACCCCAAAACCTCCAAAACTGTGACATCAAATGAGAAAGGGAAGGCCAAAGACAGGGACCATGCTGCATCTGACAGAGACCCTTCTGAGAAAAGGAAGAGTGGGGTTCAACCAGAGAAGGAGCGTTCTGAGCGTGTGGCAGAGCAAGGAAACGTAAAGAGTGGATCTTCTCACTCCTCCAGGGATAGCAGATCTTCAGACAAACATGACTCTGCCCATGGGTCCTGCGCAAAGGACTTTACTCCTAACCGAGACAAAAAGTCAGACTGTGACAACAGCAGGGACTATTCCAGTTCCAAACGAAGAGATGAAAGGAGTGGGCTCGCACGAAAGAAAGTGTCACCTTCACGTGCCCGGGAACCAGCCACTTCTGCATCGAAGAGTAAGACCAGGGATGAGCGAGCAGAGCAGCCCAAGAAAGAAGGCTGGGACTCCAAGCGGAGCAGTTACAGCCCTCCAAGGGACCGAAGGCAGAACGACCAAAAAAACGCCTACGATTCCAGGCGTTCAGCAGAACAGCCAAAGTCCCAGGAGAGGGGCTCAGGCAGAGAGAGAGAGAAGCGCCCATCATCTGAGGCCTGGAGCAGCAAAGAGAGGGTGACGTGTGGAAACAAATCTGCGTTCAGGCGGTGCTCTCCAGAAGCAAAGGAACAAGGGACTCCGCAGAACGACAGGAATGCCATCAAGCCAAAGCCTCAGCCGAGCCACACCTCCCGGCTCTCTTCTGACCCAACGAGAGAAACGGACGAGGCAGCTTTTGTCCCAGACTACAACGAAAGTGACAGTGACAGCAACGGTTCAGCAAAACAGGACAGCTCCCCGGGGAAAAAACCCAGAGAGGGGAAGGACAGACCGAAAGAGGCCGCGGCAGCCGCACTGGCCCCCCAGCCGGGCCGCAGCCGCAGCCGGAGCCGGAGCCCCAGCAGCCCCAGCCCCAGCCCCTCGGAGAGCCAGGGCCGCAGCCGCAGCAGCAGCGCCAGCTCTGCAGACAGCCAGGACAGCAAGAAGAAGAGGAAGAAGAAGGACAAGAAGAAGCACAAGAAGCACAAGAAGCACAAGAAGCACAAGAAACACCCCGGCACCGAGTCAGAAGCCGAGAAGAGCCAGAAACATAAACACAAGAAAAAGAAGTCGAAGAAGAGCAAGGAGAAGGAGAAGGAGAACCCCAAAGCAAAACCTGTCCCGGTCTAGGGGGCAGGCGGACTGAGTCACCGGGATGACATTTTGTCCCAATGTAAAGATGCGAGAGCCTTGTACATAATGCTCCGACGGGCCCCGTGCTGCACTTACCGAACTGCTGCTTGATTTGATTTTTACATCAGAGCTTTATAAAGTGAACATTTTGTACAGACTTGTGAGTTGTGACCATGTAATATGAGAGAAGGAGGGTGGGTAAGTTTTCTTTTTATTTGGGGGGCATTTTATTTTTATCCACCATTACGTTAGTTTGGGTGGAGTTTACTGTACTGTGAAAAATTTCACACTTTTTTTTAATTGCCTGTCAGGATAAGTAAAAGGGCTGGTATCGGTTCAAAATATCAGCTTGCAGGATTCGTTACAGCCCTGTTCTGTTACTTTTGGATGATAAATAAAAAAATTCATTGAATCTTAATCAATGTGGTAGTTTTGCAGCTCCAGTGTCAATAAAGGAAATGGATAAGGAACATGGCATAAATTCTACACAATGGGAGATTAACAAGCTTTGTTACAGCGAAAGCTGGTAGCTCAACACAGGAAAGCTAGAAGGGAAGCAGCTACAGTGTGTGTCCTTGTCACCATCCACCAGGGATTTTGGTTTTTTTCCACAATACAAGAGGGTGGTTTTCTCCCAGTAGAATTACAGGGAAGCATTAATGTAGTGTATTCCACATTAAACAGGATGGTGCAGTTACGTGCCAAAAGGGATGATGGAAAGCTAGGTGGCCTTCCAGAGTTTCAATCAAGGCAAGCATCCTCAGGCTGCAGGACATAAAATCTTCACATTGCAACAATTGATTGAACAAAGTCATAGATGCCACCCTGCTGTAGATGCCTTCAGAGGAGCGCAAAGCATCCTGTTGTAACAGGTTTTTGAGCTCTGACATCTAGATCTAGCGATAGACTGTTCTCACTTTGAAGAGTCCACTGGCCAAATACTAGAAGTTAAAATGGTTACCGGGAAATGACATTGCTCCATCTCGTTCCTGTTCAGTAGCAAACTGCAGGGTAAGGCTTGGGATACACTAAGGTAATTTTCCTGAAGAGTTGGGTTGTCTCCACCAAAGTAGTCTTAACCATAAATACTGATACTGCTCATTACAATCACCCTGGGGCTTCCTGCATCCTGCCACGGCATATAGACATAAAGTGGCCACATCTGAAGGAAAGCATGAGGATGTCGGCAAACGGTCTGTTGCGCTTGAAGCTGGTTCTAGGGAGGCGCAGAGCAGCAGCCTTCCAGCCTCACTAGCTTGGGATCCTAGCTTTCCAGGTAATATCAAAGTGTTAAGCACTTGACAGCCAATCACCCACAAACAAGTTTCTTGCAGAGCCTTTACCAAATTTGTTGAAGGAGAAAGATTCTTTTGCAGAAATCTCAACAACTGCATCTGAACTTTCAGAAGCCATTTTATCTTCCAGGCTGCTACATTCTCAGCCTCTAAAGCCCAGCTTCTGTGTGAGTTGGCAAGGAGGCTGTTCTTTTACCTCATAAGTGAATGTCCAGGTGTCCAGAACTGGACTGTCAGGTCTGAATATACCATCCCATGAAACATCCCCAATGAGCATCTCTGGCTGAGGATACAAGAATCAGACATGGGACACTACAGGAGGGAACAGGTGCTTGAAAAAGGGAGGGGAACGCACCTGTGCTACACATTAACCTCTACAGAAGATAAATTTCCATTGTGTTTTATGTAGACAAAAATAGGCTGAATGACATTTCATAGCAAGTTGCTCTGAAATGGGCCTCAAGAAACATCACCAAGAAGAGGTCCAAATGCCACCTGTGGCCTGAAAAATGATTGTACAGCAGTGCCTCATTGGCCAACTCTGCTTGAGTTTTCCTCATCTTCCCCTTGGAAAGGGGGGCGTCTTTCATTTTAGTGCTTTCTAGGGCATGTTTAGAGTCAAACTCTCCAACAGGTTTAATTTTACCAATTATTTTTCTTAAATGAAAGAATCTCAGAACTAAACAAGGACTTGGGGGCTCAAATGCTGCAGCTGTCCTGCAGCTATTTCAGTGAAAATAGACCTGAAGCTTTGACTCACTTGCAGCCAAGGAGGACAATAGAAACAAGGGAAGGCTCTGAGCAGTGACTCCACTTCCCTTGGCAGGATCTTCATTGGCACTCCTGTGTGAAGTACTTTCCATTGTCCAGGGCACAACTGCTGCTAAGTGGGTACGCAACCACAGGGCAAATCCAGCTGGCGTACATGGAATGTGGATCAGTGGCAGGACATACTTCACTGAGGAAAAGAAGGAGGTGCTAGAAAGGCCATCTTCTTTGGGGACCAAGAGCCCAGCAGTTGCAGGCTCTAGAAATTGCTGCCATGGAAATTTGTTTTTAGTTGACTCTTCTGTCCGCAAAAATGTGCAGGTTCCAATTTTCAGTGCTTCACTTCTACATACAGTATTTGATGTAGATGTAACACTTCTGATGTAAGGAAATTCTCTTTTTACCACCAGTGGTGCTGACTGACTCTCCCACAGGCTCCTGGGTGCTTTGCCTATCAGATTTACAAAGCCAAAGAGAATCTCCTGGCTTCATTTCCCTGTCAGAGAAGGGGAAGCAGATAATTCCCAAGCAGCTAAAACTGATTGTGCTCCAACCTGCTCTGAAGGTACTTCCTCCTCGGTGTCCGCATCTGGAAGCTGTGGATGCCTGAACGACCTGTCCGAAATAAACTGGGGAGAACATAGGCTTTGAGGGAACAGGGCATCTAGGGGACAGAATGGGACATGTGCTGAGTGTTGCTTAAGTGAGACGGCCATTTATTCACAGGATATGATGCCTTTGTGCAACTACCCACATCAACTGGTTCAACATGAATGAAGTGTACAGTAGATAAAACAAGTAGATGCCCAGGAGGTTGTAAATTCTCCTTGTGAAAACACCAGATGTGAATGCCAGGGTGGGAAAGAGAGTATCCTCCAGTTGTGTTCACTGAATCACAAAGAGACCACAGGGGTCATCTAGTCCAGTATCCTGCTCAGTGGGAGCCACTAAAGCATTTCTGACAGATGCCCCCTCAATACATCCCGAGGTGGCATTTTCCTTTTTAGCAGCCGCACCGCACTCCTGGCTTGTGTGGCCAGGGAGGCCCAGACCCCTTTCTCTTGGACTATGGCCAAGTCAGTTCTCTCCCATCCTAGGTGTGCCTTACATTTTTCCGATGCAAATGTGGAACTTCACTTCTCTCCCGGTTAAACTCCATCCTACCCATTCATTTCAGCCCACTGCTCAGGCCGGTCAAGATCCTTCTGAATCCTCTCTTTCATCTAAACTAATAGCCATTCCTTGCGGTTTTGCATTAAGTGCAAACTTTGTAAGTGTCCCCTTAATTCCCTCATCCAAGTAATTTTTAGAAGGGCTGAACAGTATAGAAGCCTTCCAGCGCTGTCTGTCATTCATGCCACCCAGTTTCAGCAACGCCTACTCTGTCTTACTTCACTTCTTGAGTTAGGCTCTCTAACACTCCCCGCTGAGTTCCTTACATGTTCTGTGCACCAGTGTAGAAGCATTTCAGGTTTGAGGGGCACCACCTACTGGCCTGTCTGTGGTCGTGTTGAGTGAACTGTGGGGTGCCCACCCTGGCCACTTGATTCTCCCTTTGGGCTCTGCTTTCTTGGGCCCAGTCCTTGGTTCCACATTTGGTTCAGGGCTATTTTAATGCCCTACTGATGAGCCTGATCAGACCAACTCCCACTGACTGTGCTGTTTGTTTATTTACTGGGCTGTTACTCTGCTACCAACCAAGCACACGCCTATGAAGTTTTCCAACACTCAGGTTAGTTCGTGGAGGGCAAGGCTGCAATATCTCTATCTCCTTGCCTTATTTTTGAAAAGCCTCCATAATTGTCAGTGATTTGCTTGGCATGCTCCAAGTTTATTATTTATTTATTTATTGGATTTCTCCCCCACCCATCTCCCCACAATAGGGGACTCTGGGCGGCTAATAAAGTTGCTAATAAAGTGGGCCAATTTCCTCTTAGAAAATACTCTTTGGAGGATTGATTTCCTTCTGTTTCTGGGCTCATTTTCTCTTCCTCTACAGGAAGAACCAGGGCTGGTGGAGAGGTTGGGTCGGCTGAACCCGCAGAGGCGGCAGTCCTGAGCTTCCCTCCTCCCAAACGCAGTCCAATTCCCGGTCAGGAAGGGAAGGGAAGGGCCTTCTCTATATGATGGAGGAAGAGAACAAAAATGTGTTCACATGATTTTATTTGCATGCATAGGGAGCGAGAGGAAATTCTACTTCAAGAGATGCGGATGCTGAAAAGGTGGGCCGACTGGTTCTCTCAGGCAACAGCTGGAGACGACAGAAACCCAGGAGACTCCAGTGTCCAGGAGTCCAACGGGGGTGAGGGGAGCTCCCTCTCAGGGAGGCTTTTAGGAAGGGGAGGGCCCTCATCTTTCAGGGTTTGGGTTTTCTCCTCCAAGGCTGGCTGAAAGTGGGGGGAGGGCAAACCCCTGGGCTGGACACAAGGGAAGGTGGGCAGGAAGCTCAGGTCAATGAAGCCACTGGCATGGGGTGGACTCAGCTTTATTCAATGGACCGAATCTTGCTTGTGTGACCTTGTGCATGCGAGAGGGAGAGATACAAGCAGCCAGTGGCTGAGCCAGTTCCTTCTGTCGCCCCTTCCTTTTCCTTTCCTTTCCCCTTTCATTGGGGTCCCCAACCTTGTGAGATGCAAGAAGGGTTTGGTGAACCAGTGATGCTTCTTCTGGTCAGGCTGCCAAAGGAAAGGGTCCTCCTGGGAAACCAGTGGCCAAGAGGGTTTCTCTGGAGGGAAGGGGCTGAGCAGAGCAGAACTTAACTGCCTCTCCCTGGGGGGTAGGTGGGCGAGTAGGAGCAGTTCGGAGACATCTCAGGGGAATCAGTGATAGCCCAGTGGAGGCACCTCACCCCCATAGATGTATAGGTGTAGCCCAATATAATTGATGACAAAATAGGTTTCTCTGCTGGCATAATTAGCACTGCCAACCATGCCAACAATTCTTCTGGTTTCTGCTTAATCATAATTGAATCTTCTCAGCCATTTTCCAGCAAAAAAAATTGAGTGTTGAGTTCCTAAATTTGCACATGCAGCAATTAGAAAAAAGCACTTTTTTGCTTCTTACAAATTGAGGAAGAATTGCAGTTTAAGATTTATGTTTTCTTTTTCTGAATCTTCAGAAAACCTCGGGAAACCTCATATTCAGCATGAGATTTAAAAACGAACAGCAGCAATTGGCTGTAACTCTTTCCTTGTTTGGCTCCATGGCAAATAAACTACAGTATGTACCAGTGGGTTTCCTAACAGGTGGGTTAATTCTCTGATCATGAATGAGACATCAGTGTGTCGCAGGGGCTCAGGCAGAATCCGCTTCCAGGGCTTCACCGCCTCCATCTTTATGACAACGTTGAACAAGATCTACCACTGCCAGCCTGGAAACATACAGAGGTCATTTTCTGCATGGTACATAAGCACCCCATTTTGCCATTCCAAAAAAGTAAATTTCTGCTAGAAAAGTTTGAGCAGATTTTGAAACTATACAAGAAATGGAGAAGAGAAGATGGGAGAATCGTGTCATTACAATCTCTCTTTCAAGCCCCTTTCATGGCTTTTGGGGAAGAGACGGCCTTCCTCTGGCACTGGAACTACTTCATCTGTGCCTCAGAAGAGATACAGCAGCCAGTTTCTACCTACTTTTGGTGTGTAAGGAATGCAAACAAGCAGCACATGGTATTTTCTGTTCTGTGGCACAACAGCAAGCTAGATTTCTTGCAAAGAGTGAGTGGCTGAGGTTGTGGAAGCAGATGAATTGCACTGTTGGCTGCAGTGATGCCCCCATTAGCTGGATCAATGGGAAGATAAACATGGGTATCTCAGATGGACAGCTTTCAACTTTTAATCACTTCTCCTGCAAACATACATATTTTTGCATAAACTGTTGTTAGATCTAGACTATATCCCCCATTATTTGGTGGAAGACAGGTTTATTATTCATTATATTTATGAAGATTCTCAGTCATCCAGGTGGAATTGTCTGGAGGTTGAGTCATGGCAACTGGACTTTTTTTCTTTTTGGTTAGAGACCTTTCACTACTTGCCCAAGCAGCTTCTTCAGTCTAAAAAAGTTGGTTAGGGGGACCCCATAAAAGTCTTCCAGGGTGGCTGTTTCTTACTAGCATGATAGGCTCCTTGAAGGGACAATAGGAGATGTGATTAGTAGAGTCTTTGAGATGTAGATGTCTTACTCCTAGTCCCTCACTGATCCCCAGGGGGATGTTAAGTGTTGCCTTCCTGGTGAACTTTGAACTGTTCTTAATCTTCCTGGGGACTGTTGAAAGGGCAGCCTGGAAAATGGAGGCAAGTTGTGTCTGAGGCCTCCACCTCTATTGAGGGAAGGATTTCCCCAATGTAGAGCTCTATTCCTCCGGTGCAGTTTATCCAGTGCAGTGAGGAATGCTCAGAGCTCTACATTGGGGAAACCAAGCAGCCTTTACACAAGAGGATGGCCCAGCACAGGAGGAGAACAACACAGGACCAGAATCAGCAGTTTACCTTCATCTAAAAGAAAAGGGACACTCATTTGAGGACAACAATGTTCACATTTTGGACAGAGAAGATGGGTGGTTTGAGAGAGGAGTGAAGGAATCCATTTATGCCAAAGCGAAAAATCCTTCCTTCAATAGAGGTGGAGGCCTCAGACACAAGTCCAGTTGCCATGACTCAACCTCTAGTTTATTATTCATTAGAACAAATTGATTACATCATGCCTATTTAATCAATCTTCCTTTGACATCTCCATATACTGGATTTTATAAGCCAAGGGTGTTTTTTAATTTTTTATCTGTTTCTTGGGAAATTGAAGAAGCTCCATCCTGCATTTTTGGAGGCAAACAAATGGGTTAGAATTATGCATCAACTTGAGGAAAAATAAAGCTGCTCTTTTTGGAGGGCTCCACCATAAAAAAAAAAAAAGCATTTTCTTGGGGGTTGAATATCTTTAAATTATCCTTTGTGTTGGTAGGGGAGTTGGAGGTGATAGAGCTCTGGAGTCATGCCAGCGAGGATCTAAGTGGCCTGCTATCATTTGCCATGAGTGGAAAGGCCCCTCCCTGGGCACCTGGGCCCAGAAGCAACCAGTGCACCCCCTGCTGCTCACTGGGGTGGACTGCAGCTTACCGAAGCACCCAGTGAATTCTTAGCAAAGGAGGGGATTCAGGTGGCCAGGTCCAGGTGGGGGTTATGAGAAGCCAAAGGTAACGGTAGGAAACCCTCCTAGGCAGATTCCTGGCACTTGATCGTCTTCCTTCTGGCTTGTTCTTATCCCTCAAGAACAGTTGCTTTGCTGCAAGTTAAATGCTATATTCAAAATGAACTGATTTATGCATGGATTAGGAACCTTTTTTTACAAATGAATAATTCAAAAATTGGTTCAAGCAATCTGTAGCAGCAGATCTCCATCATATGTATTGTTTGTCATGTGTCTGGAAACTCTGATCCCATAACAGCATAGAATGATGCTCAAGGCAGCATGTGGCCCCAACAGCTACATATATTCAAGCTGAAATAAAATAATAAATGCAAGAACATCAGGAGTTCTGACCTCTTTGTACTACATGCCCTTTGACAGGTTAGTTGTGCCCTAGTTCTTAGCTTTGAAAGACCTCCTGGGCATGGTACAGCTCCCTGCAGGATGCAGCAGCCTCTCAACCCTTTCCCTCAGATCCACATCATATTGCCTGCCTGGATGGCATGTTAACGGGCACTCTGCACAGTGAATTTACACTGGTCACTCATTAGAAGCAAACCATGTGCCCCCGTGCTGGGCTAACTGGAAAGAGCTAGCAGCTCCGTTGAACAAAGAGACTGGTGGGGGCTCTTGGTGCTTTGCTGGTGGAGCTGAGCTGAGCATAGGGGCTGTAATAGGGAGCCCCCTTTGGGGGGAACATTTGCCTATTCCAACTGAGTAACCCAAATCTCAGGTTTCCACCCAGGTACTTTTCCTTCCATAGTTAGATATTGGCAAGTCTGATACATATATTGTCCTTCTTTAGCACTGGAACATTAATTGTGAACTATGAGGTTCCTTGCTCCTTTCTCCTGAAAAATAGCAAATGTCCATTCTCATTCCTCATGGATAAAATCTACCTATGTGGTCGCTGAGAGTTGATACCGACTTGACAGCACGTAATCAACCAATCAATCAGTTAATTCTCACTCTGTGTGTCCTACAACAAACCAGCCATGACTCTGGACAATGTAGGGGATCCAAGCAGGGAGATGAGCACTTCCCAAGAAGTCACTTGATACGCTGGATTGAATTAGCAAGGGGGCCCCTGGGACTGACGCAGCTGAAAAGCAACTGAGGGGCCACGCTGCCTTCCCAAGGAACAGGAGTCATTCTGGGAAATCTGGTTTGGTGCATTTTTCTGAAAGAGATTTTGTCAGTTTGGTGTCTTCTAAATATGTTAAATTTTCAACCACCATAATCCCCAGCCACGGCCCTTGGGGAAGAACACTGAAGGAGAAATGGTTCTCCTTTCTCACTTGCAAGATTTTGCCATCTTCACTGAGCAAGCGGTCTATGGACTCTTGTCTTTTTCTTTTCTTCTGAATGTATCTTAAGAAGTGATGATGTTTTAACTCTCCTGATACTCTTTCTACAAGGTTGTTGTTGTGGGGAAAACAGAAGGTAGGAGTATTAGGTACGTTTGCCAACTTCAGTTGACTAAAATATATATATTATAAAAAAGGTGGAATAAAATTATTATTGTTGATCAATCAGCCAGATGTTTAGACTGGATTTGGCATTTTTACCCACCTATTGAGTCCTTCCCAAGGACCTGAGATGGGCAGATGCTGTTGTTTGATGGTGTTAAAGGTATCGTCACAGGATGTAAGTTCTTCCAAGCAAAGCTACCTTTTGCAATTGACAGATGGTGATTTTGTCAATGCCGATGGTCTTCAAGTGGTGCTCCAGATGTTTTGGGACTGCACCCAAGGTGCCTATTACTATTGGTACTATCTTTGCTTTCTTTTGCCACAGTCGTTCTATTTCTATTTGCAGGTCTTTGTATCTTGTGATTTTCTCCAGGCCTTTCTCTTCTCTTCTGCAGTCTCCAGGTATTGCAATGTCCACTATCCAGACTTTTTTGTCTTTCTTATCAACAGTTGTTAAGTCTGGGTGTTGTGTGGCAGGTGCTTGTCTGTTTGAATTCTAAAGTCCCAGAGCACTTTAGCCTCTTCATTTTCTATTACTTTGTCTCTTTTGTGGTCTCACCAGCTCTTGCTTGCAGGCAAATGGTACTTCTTGCAGATATTCCAATGCACCATTGTTGCTACTTTGTCATGCCATTGTTTGTAGTCAGTCTGTGCGATCTTCTTGTAGCAGCTGACTAGGTGGTCCACTGTTTCTTCAGCTTCTTTGCAGAGGCAGCATTTGTTGTCTGTTGCTGTCTTCTCGATTCTGGCTTTATAAACATTTGTTCTTAAGGCTTGGTCTTGTGCAGCCTTCTCCTTCTTCGTCTTCTCACATCAAGACGAAATCACAGCTGCCCATTTTTTAGCTGGTGTTGGCCTTCATTCACATCAAGTTCTTCCCAAGAACTAGGATGTCACCATGGATCGGTGTAGTGCATGTGCGGATCCAAGCAGGGTGGCCTTTTGCAATTGACAGATGGAAACTTTGTCAATGCGCCGATTTTCTAAGCGCTTTTCAAGGCTTTTTGGTATGGCCTCCAGTGTGCCAATAACCCCTGGGACCACCATGGCTGGTTTATGCCATAATCTTTCAACTTCGGTTTTCAGCTCTCAATACTTTGTGATCTTCTCCAATTCTTTGTCTTCTATTCTACTATCCCTTGGTATTACCACATCAGTTATCCACCCTTCTTTTCAACCACAGTTAAATCTGGTGTGTTATGCACCAAGAATTTATCAGTTTGTATTCGGAAATCCCACAATATTTTAACCTGCTCATTTTCAACTACTATATTAGTAGTAGTAGTAGTAGTAGTAGTAGTAGTAGTAGTAATCTACAATTAAATTCACATTCTAAGACTGGTAGAAGCCTAATAATTCAAGTCCTAACCAAGGACCTAAGAATTATTAAGACAGCATCTGAGAATATAGGCAGTTCCTAGCAAGATGTTTTTTGTAAAATTAGGGGATTCAGGTCCGATAAGTTCAAAAATTCCAAATATAGAGGGAGTCCTTTAGGTATTGCTCCAAGGGCTCCAATCATGATTGCTATAACAGTGGATTTCTTTTTTCATAAAGTCCCAGTATTTCATAATCTTTTCCAGTTGCTTTTCCTCAATCTGAGCATCATCCGGTATAGCAACATCAATGAACCAGACTTTCTTCTTTTCAATGACTGTTATATCAGGCAAGTTATGAATAAGATGCCTGTTTGTTTGGATCTTAAAGTCCCATAAGATCTTAACTCACTCATTTTCCAAAACCTTCTCAACTTGATGGTCCCAGTGGTGGTGGTGGTGGTGGTAGTGGTATTATTATGATTATTTCCAGTCTGTGTGTTTGACAATACTTGGTGTTAGTGTCCCTTGAAATCAAGAAATCCAGCATTACACAGACATTTCCCCAAATATTCCTGCTTCTTCTATAGTACTTCCCCAACTAAAAGTCCTCCTTATTGGTTAATATCAAATTAAGGATAGTTTATTTCTGTTTTTCTCCACCCACTGAAGCAGAAAGTTTCAGTAAGACAAGTCAGGAATGACATGGAATTTATTTTTATTTATTTATACAATTTATCCCTGCTACAGTCCAGAGGAACTCAAGGGGGTTTACAGATATATCTAAAGTTTATAAACAATAAAAAAATAATAGGCCATAACAAAATACAGTAATAACAATAATAATTTACAGGTTGCTTAACACATATAGGGAGTGATGGTAAAAAGAGGGGTAAGCTCATCTGATTGATAGATTGATTATGTGCCATCAAGTCCGTGTCAATTCCTAGTGACCATATAGATAGATTTTTCTCCAGGAGGATCTGACCCAACCTGGTCCTTTAGTTCTTCCAATATTGTCCCCATCATCTTTGAATAATTGAGTCTATCCATCTTCCCGTTGGTGGTCCTTTCTTTCTCTCTTTCTCTTATTTCCTTCCATTGTTCCTATTATAGACTTCTCAAGGAAGCTGGGTCTTCACATAATGTCCCCAGAATATGAGAACTGGAGCCTGATCATTTGTGCCTTGAATGAGAATTCTGGGTTGATTTGTTTCATGATCCATTTATTGTGGTATTCTCAGGGGTCTTCTCTAACACCAACACTCAAAAACATCAGTACTCTTCCAATCCTGCTTCTTCAAAGTTCACATTTTGACAGAGTGTCACAGGGAATACCATGGCTTGCATAATTTTGTTTTTTGAAGATACAGACACATCATGGCATTTGAATATCTTTTCCAAGGCCTTCATAGCTGCTGTACTGAGTAATATTCTGAGGCATATTTCTTGACTGCTGGTTCCTTTGTTGTTAATAGTTGATCCTAAAAGGCAGAAGCTAATCACCACTTCAATATCTTCATTGTCAATACTAAGGCTACTTGCTATACATTTGTCATGAGTTTGGTCTTCTTCATATTTATCTTTTCACCTTTGTTCAGCCCTCCTCTCTTCACAGTGGATCCTTGCATTGCGGGGAGGTGTTAGCTCTGCCTCTTTGTCTTCAGAGGCCAGCAATGGTTGCCTCTCCTAGTTGCTAGGCAACGCTGCTTTCCCTGCCTGTGACTCTTCCAGCTGAATCCCCTCAGACGGATGACCCTCCTGTAACTCCTCTTCATCTTCCGAGTCTGAGCTGGCCATGACACTATCCACCCCTCAGGGCCCTCCTCTCCTGCAGATTGAGGGCTGGGCTTCTCTGGGTACTGTTGATGGAACAGGCATGTGAAGCAGGGAGCATGAACATCATTGACATCTTCCCAGGAACACTACTCTGGTCCATACCAGATACTGGAGGTGGCCCAGATGGAGCCAGAAGTCCAGGATGTGGGCTACCTCATATTCAGGTTCCCCTTCATCCACAATAGGCGGTGGGGCTGGTGTGGAGAAGTGATGAGGGCTGGGGGGTGCAGCAGTAACCTACAAGGAACGATTGAATACAGGATGAACACAGAAACTGGAGGATAACTTGAGTCAGAAAGCAACCAGGTTGATGATAGCTTCCACTGGGAATGGTCCCAGGAAGCAGTGATCCAATTTCTTTGATGGGCGACAGGTAGCAAGGTGCTCAGGTGAGACTCATACTAAGTCCCCCATGGCAATTAGTGGACCTGCCTGGCGATAATGATCGGCAAAGCGTTTATAATCATCCTTGGCCTTCTGTAACTGATCTTGGAGAACCTGATGAACTGCTTGTAGTTCCTGCAAGAGCTGATCCGAGGCTGGAACAGCAGAAGCTGGTGAGGTCAATGTAAAGAATCAGGGGTGGAAGCCACAGTTAACCATGAATGGCATCATTTGGCTGGAGGTATGTAGGGCATTATTATAAGTTAATTCAACCTATGCTAGGAGGTCCACCCAGTTGTCTTGCTTGTAGTTAGCAAAGCATCTGAGATATTGCTCTAAAATCCCATTCACCCATTCCATCTGTCCATCTGACTCTGGATGATGTGCAGAAGATAAGTTGATCTGGACTCCTAGACTTTTGAAAAGTTCTTGCCAAAACTTAGCAGTGAATTGTGGGCCACGATCTGAAACCAAGCAGTCAACTAAATAATGTAAATGGCAGATATGTTGTAAAAATAGCTGAACGTCTTTGGCTGTGGGCAGACCTGGCCAGGCTATGAAGTGAGCCATTTTAGTTAAAGTGTCACTACTACGTACATTGTCGAGTTCCCTTTTGACTTTGGTAGATCTGTTATAAAATCCAAGGATACAGTGGCCCACAGACATGTCAGGTGGGCAATGGCACCAAAAATCCTGATGGTCTTCCTGGTACATCTTTTGCTCTGCAACAGGTTGAACATAAGGAGACATATTGACTTATATCATCCCAGATTTGTGGCCACCAAAAATCTCTTAAAATTAAATGAAGACTCTTAAAAAGACCAAAGTGGCCTGCAGCTGGGTTATCGTGACATAGCTGAAGAAATTGGGCATATTGGGCCGGCTGGAACATAATACTGACCCCAGAAACAGAGCTCTTGTTCCCAAGTCTAAGGGCTTGGCTGATCAGAAGTTACATTCTGTAAGGCTTGGTGCTGGTGCATGCATAGGGATCTTGATCCAGTTGATCCCATATCTGCTGAAGGAGATTCATAGGAACTCGAATGGTAGCAAATTTCTCTGGGGGTATGACATGGCAGGGTGTTTTGAAACATCAGAGCTGACATACTCGAGTTTTCTGGAGAGAGCGTCAGCTCACCATTATGGCTGCTGGAAATTTTGAGGTTGAAGCAGGCAAAGAATAGTGACCACTGGATTTGTCATTGGTTTAACTTTTGTTTGCAGATACTCTAAGTCCTGGTGATCAGTGCAAATTTTCACAGGGTGCCATGCCCCCTCTAAGAGATGTTGCCACGTTTCAAAGGCCACCTTAATTACAAGGAGTTCTTGCCCCATATGGTGTAGTTCTGTTCAGATGTTGTAAGTTTCCATGAGTAGTAAGCACATGGGAACAAGGTGGTTGAATGCTAGCCAGCTTGTAGTAGCACCGTCTCTATGGTCACATTGGAAGCATCAGTTTCCACAATGAAAGGTTGTGCAGAGTCTGGTTGCTAGAGGATGGGTTCTGATGCAAAAGTTGTCTTTAAGGCTTCAAAAGCCTGTTGTGCATTTTCATCCCAAACAAAAGGTGTTTTCTTCCAGCTGAATCCCCTCAGACTATGACTCTCCTATAACTCCATCTTCTGAGTCTGAGCTGGCCATGACAGTACCTGTGGAAAGTAAAAGTATTGCTGAAATAGGGTCTCTTAAGCTACTTGGTAAAAAACTGAGCATTACTTCATAAAGTTCATGGCTTTCAGTGTCTATACACTAATGCTCAAAGTACAGGAAATAAACAAAATTAGCTTGAACTCAAATTACAGGAAGGAAAATATGATTTTATCAGTATAACAGAGACCTATTTTATTCCTATGCCTGGAATGTAGCAACTAAAGGACACAGTCTGTTCAAAAGGGATAGAAGCAATGAAAAAAGAAGTTGCACTGTACAAATATTAATTCTGGCTCAGAAATTCAGATGAATGATCTTGGCAATACTATAGAAAGCATCTAGTTTAAATTAGCACAAGAACAAATAAAAAAGTAGTACTGTTGTTAGTGTGTGCTATCTGCCAACCAATATGTGGATTATGTTTTTCAAAGGGAAATCTTTCAAAGGAGCATGAAGTCACAGTGATGGGGGATTTAATTATGTTGAAAGACAAAGTCTATGAAGTAGGGTTCTTCAGACGTTCATGACTTATGCTGCTGACAACTTTTTCCTGCAAAGAGCAAACACAAGAAGATTGGCTATCTCTGATTTGATAGTAATCAACAGGGAAGATTTAACTGAGGAAGTGGAAGTTGCAGGAACACTGGGGTAAAGTGATCACATAATGCTGAGTGCTTGATTTTGAGGAAATCTGAAGCTAAGGGTAGACACATTATCTTGGATCCCCAATAGTAATAAACTCAGAGGAAAAATAAGTAGGGTCTCATAACAGAAGAAACTTGTGGGGGGAACTGAAGATAGGGAGTTCCCAATGAAAAAGCTACTAAAAACACAGCTGCAAACCATGAGAGGAAAATGGAGAACAATGGAAGAAGCCAAGGTGTCTGCAGAAAAAATTAAGTGAAGCTCTAAAAACAACAGAGGAGATGGAAGGATAGCCAGGTCACAAAAGGAGGGTACCAAAGGTAGTTAGATCTGTAGAACTGGCATCAGAACCATGAAAGCCCAGGAGGTGAGGTTAATGGAAGATGTCAAATTAATAAAAAGGGCTTTTCTAGACATGTTCCAAGATAAACAAAACAAAACAGGTCCCTTTAGATAGGTTCAAGAAAAGAAAAGAAATATCCCAGCTACTGTATATTTGTTCTGCAAGGCAACTGTGAGCAGCAGGATGAAGGAGCCAGATTGAGACAAACTCTTCTCAGAGACCTCCTCATGACTTCAAATGAATTTAGATCTCCAGGGCAAAATAAGGTGCATCCTGGATGCAAAAGTAACTCCACTATGGTCTGACTGAACCTTCATGAATTGTCTTGGAGAAATTCTGGAAAATGGGTGAAGTTCCAGATAACTGGAAGAAGACAAATGTCCCTTTCTTTAAAAGTGGAGAAAAAGAAAATCTGGCAAATCTCAAATTCTAGAGTGGACCATAACAAGATCAATCTATAAGCAGTTTGAAAACAACTATCAGACATCAGCATGCATGCCTCAGGAACAATCTAGCCAGACTAACCATTTTTGATCAGATAACTTCCTTAGGAAAGTGTGGGAATGCTGTAGATGTAATATATCTTGAGTTCAGCAAAGCATTTGATAAAGGACTCCATGACAGATGGATTAGCAAGCCAAATGTAGGCTGCAGGGCAAGAGAATTAAGGGTAGGAGGTGGCTAACAAATCTTCCCCAGAGAGTTTTCACTGAAGGCTCATCAGCTTGGAGAGGGGCATTACGTCTTCTACACTGCAGCCTATTTATGAAATCTCCTTCCAGATATCAACCCCTTCTCCTGCTTTAGCCATGGTGACGGCCTGAGGTTCTTTCTGGAAATTCACACACACCTATGGATGCACATACTTTTTTGCCACTCCCCGGAGCTGGGAAAGCAAAACCAATTGCTTTCCCCTCCAGGATGAGTCTCTGAGGACCTGTGACTTTCATGAAACCCCCTCCTACTTGATACCATTCTGTCAGATGCATCCACCAGGGGACTAGCAAAGAAAAAAGAAAAGCCCCCCCTTTGAACCATTTTTGGATGTCACTTGGCATAACTCTCCTCAACTGCATCTGGTTTTTGAAAAGGGCAGATCCAGACTGCCCACCACTGTTCCATCAGAGGAAGAAGAGATTGCTTTTTAAAGCCTTCCCAATTATGAACTTGTACAACAGTGGCTGTGGAGGGCAGTGACCAGTGCCCGGAAGGAGGGGTGTTCCAGCCAGAGTGCCCAGCCCCCACATGGGCTGGAGAAAATCGCCTGCCCAGCCAGGGAACAAGGCACCTTGCTTCAGCTGGCACCACTCAGGGAAAAGGGGCTTCTGACGGCGAGCAGGGAGGATGGCAGGTCTCCCTTCCCTCCAGGTCTCCCTTGGGCAGGACAGCAAAGTGCCCAGCTTCCTTTCCGCCCTTCCCTGGACCAGACCCTCTGGGCAGCTCCTCTGCCATCACTGCCCCCCCTTGCAAGACCACTCCAGGCAGCGGTGCAGTGGGCAGGACAAGCCATGGCAGATGGACTTGTGTGGGTGGTGCCAAAGTGCACCCTTTCGATGACCAACCCTGAGGGAGGCCCTGCACTCTTGCTGCTGCCACCTGCAAAGAGGCACCATCAGGGCTTTGGGTGGCTGGGCTTATCCCCTCCCTGGGGCTGACCGTGGGCTCCAGGGTGGCCACAGAGCTGTGCCTGATGCTGCTCCAGACCATCCTGCTTGGGAGCCCAGTGATGGGCAGCTTGCTTTGCCCAGCCCTGATGGGCAAAACAGAAAGCAGCAGGCCTTCCCCCAGAGCTAGGTACACGCAAGTGATCGCAGCCCAGAATGGGGTGCTTCTCCCTGGGAGAGCCCCGCAGCCTCCCTGCTCCCTCCTGTGGCCTGGTGCCGCAAAGCAGGGTGGCTGCCTTCTAGGTTGGCCCGGCTTTCTAGGGAATGCCAGGCGCTGCTTTGTGGAGAGGGTATCTGCACTGGGGGTGCGGGGGACTAACCCTGTGGCTCATTAGATGCAACCTGGCATCGTGCCTCTGTTGTTTGATGCCTTCTTGTGTGTTAGGTCTAACTTCTGCCTCCACCACTCTTCCCTTCATGCATAAAACTCCCTCCACTCCATCTTTTTTAAGTTACCGTGATTTTTTATACAAGCTGAAAGTATGCAACACAGCCATTTTTATTTTCCCCATTCTGTGAGAGTCCTCTAGTTTGGACTTGGATGAGCATCAACTGTCCATTTCACGGACAGTTATTTTGTTTTTGTTTTGCTTACACTCTTACAGGTATCTAGAGATGCCCGAGTAGTTCTTAGTTTGGAGCTAAGAACTTAGATTAGTTTGGGTTTCACCTCTGAAATGAACACTAAGTGTTAATGGTGGATCAGCCTAAAGCAGACGAAGCAATAATGCAGGGCAGGGGCAGCAAATGCATTTGGGGCTGGGGGGTTAATAGAGTGGCAAGCTGTATGTGTGTCCCATCTGTGGGAGGCAGCAGAGCATCCTTTCTGTTTGTAGAGGAAGCGTTTAGGAACATCAATCATTCCTGCCTTTTTCTCTCCAAGCAAAGGAACATCAGAAAGAAATTATCCAGAAGGATTCTGAGTGTTGTCTGCTGCCCTCCACAGAAAATTCTCAGAAAAGAACAGAAACGTAGCATGGGAGCAGCAGCCAGCAGAAGTACCACCCAGTTGAGAACCTGGCAGGGGAGGAAATCTTTGGGTGGCCTTCCTCGTGTCCATCCCCCAAGACGGCGCTCTCTCGGTGCTCCTGGGCTGGCCAAGCGGGGTCCTGCTGTGCGCACTGCCCGCAATGAAGCCCATGCAGGTTGGGCATCTTCTGCCTCTCGTGGGGCCATCAGAGGTCCTCCACTTGATCTTTCAGACTCTGTTTAGCCGCTGGGCCCCAGCAATGACGCCCCAAATGGTTCACAGGACCAACTGCCTGCACTGGGGCTCGGTGAGGGCCCCTTGGCAGGAGTGCAGGGCCTGGGCCAGCTGCTTCCGCCTCTAGGGCAACAGGCCCGCCTCTGCCAGGTGCCTCTGTGAGCATTGGCAGGTTGCAGGTTGGCAGGTGGCCAGGCCAGGCTCCGTTTCAAAACTACTGTTTGTTCCTGGGGAAAATAGTTCAGTAAGCAGGACAGGACTTGTCCTTTCTGCTAAAGAGCAAATCCACCCCCCATTTGTTTACATATTTATTTGTTCTATAGAGCTGGGGATTCTGGGAGTTGAAGTCCACACAGCTTAAAGTTGCCAAGGTTGAAAAACCCTGCTATAGCTTTATATAGCTGACCAATGAACATGCAACTCTGGGCAGCTAACAATCAATAAAACAACAGTAACCACAAAAAGCAAGCTAAAAGAACATTTTTCACAGAGAGCAAAAATACATGGACTGCCCCAGCACCCAGCCCAGAGCTCGGTGAAGAGGCAGCCTTGAGCGTCTTAGGAGGCCGGGCCCTCTGAATCTGGCATGGGGGGGCAGGTCCTGTTCCATTGGGCCTTATCTGGGAGGGGACTGAAATCGAAATGAGGAGCTAAATTGCAGGACAATCACTTTGTTAAAGGCTTTTTAGTTCACCAACAGCTTTTATCTGCTTCCATTTGAATATCAAAGATGCCTGTAAACATTAAAATAGGCATTCAAATACCTCTCCTAAGGTGGTGCTTAGGAGTAAGTAAAGTATAATTACTTTTAAAGGCATTATAATTTATAATTACTTTTAAAGGCATTAGAAACACTGGAGAGCATTTTTATGATCAAAACAATTCATTCTTTATATCAGACTCCTAATCTGGCATCTTCTAGAAGCAGTGGAACAACAGTTCTCCAAATTCCCAGGCACAATGGCTAGTACATCCAGGGAAAGCCAGGCTGCAAAACATGGATTTCAAGGAATTTAGCCAGTTGTGGCTTTGGAGGAATAACCATATGCATACTTAATTTAGGGTGTGCTTCACTGAGAAAAGTGGGGCTTTATTCCAAGTAAACATGCCTAAACTTTTGTTCTAATAATTTTGGGAGGGATTTGCACTCCCGTTTTCGCTTTCATCTTCACAGTGCCTCCATCAAGTTTGGTTAATCCATGAGCCATGCACCAGACCCTTAAAACCAGGCACCACTCCAGCCAGCGGATGCCCTGGTGCTGCTTCCACCCTCTGCAAACCGACAAAATGCACTGCCCCCTTTCTTACTTCCTACCGTTGCTTTTCTTGTTCCACGCTTGAGAGAACCCACCCATAGTTAAAGCTGAACAAGAGCCAAAGCAAAGCAGGCTCTTTTTAGCGGGACAAACTGCTGCTGTGGATCCACTGACTGGTTAAGGATTTCCTCCCTCCCTCCCTCCCTCCCTCCTTCTTTCCCAGCACCCTTGTACAGATGAAAATCCTCTCCTTCTGCCCCAAACTGGCTCTTTTGAACACTGAGGGAATATCTGAGCACAACGCGTGTTCCTCTAAGTTCTTCCTAGCAATTGGGGGGGGGGAGCAGTCCATCAGAGAAACAGAAGCAGGTTTGGAACCGGCTTCCTCTGATACAGAACAAACGTTGTGGTTGCTGTTCACTGAATTAAAACATATAGACTAACACTGGTTTTGCAAGAACTGGTCGGGTGCCGTTTTCAGTTCTCAAGCAGAGCATCGGCGCAAATATTTCCTTGGTGATTTTCCCTCAGTACCTCGTCTTCAAAGATATTCTTCTCCTGTATACTGAAGTTCTACTTAGTTGTCATGGCAAACCCTAACCCAGAAAATTGTTAATCTCAAGATTATTGTAATACAGTTTGTGAGGCACCTCGTGAAGCTTTTCCTCCCTCTCAAGTGACTTTTTGCCTTCCATTAGGGACAGATGTCAGTCTTCTCAGTTTGGCTCCTCCCAAGTAAGAAATGCACTCCAAGCTGGAGAGGAATTGGAAAACGATTAATGGAAATTGAAAGATGGAGCTAGATGTGAATCAGGGGCTCTCTCTCTCTTTCACTTATATTACCTTCATCTTCTTCTCGAATCAAAGGTTTCATTTAACCCACCATGCATCCCAGCCAGTCTGTTAGCTGCTCCACTTCCATCTCACCTCCAACGTTCTGCTTTTAGAGATTTTGGAAGTGGTTAGATTGCAGCTGCAAAGGATCCTAGATGAAATGGACCTGGCATGGGAGAGAAACAGCGCTGATGGTTCCCACGGGTGACGGGTGGTGGCAACGCAGTTCTTGTCCTATTAGATTTCTCAACTGCTCACTCACGGCATCCTTCTAGAACACATAAGGGCTAGGAGTTGGCGGCACGGTATACCTCCCATGGAAGTAGGGTGCCCGCTAAACGGCTATATTGCTTGTTAAGTTTCGGAATACACTGTCCTGTGCTTATGTTTTATTATACTTTTAACTGTTTTAATTGATTTTTAACGGTTTTGTTTTTAATGGTTTGTTTGGCTTTCTTATTTAATTGCAGGCAGCACCCAGAGTCACATCTGTGAGATGGGCGGCTATATAAACTTGATAAATAAACTGATTGAGGGGGTTCCATTCCTTCCTGAGTGGGCAGTGCCAAGTGATAATGGTGGAGGATTAGCAACCCAGTCGGTGCCACCTGCATAGGGAGCGCCACGGGGCTCGGGGCTCCTTCTCACAACACCCATACGAAGTTGGCCAGTTCAGGGTGCGGCGTTGGCGGCGCCTCCATCCGGATCCAGGCGAGAGGCGCTGCAGGGGCCTCAGAAACGCCAACTGCGAGGGGCGGAACAACGCCGGAGCGCAGCGAGGCGCTGCGGGTGTTCAGGCAGGGCTCCCCTCCTGGCAGCCGGGCCGCAACCCCCCGAGGTCCGGGGGCGGCCCTGGGCTCACGGCTGCGGCCACCGACTCCGCGCTGCTCTGACGCGCTGGCGGGGCTGCCCGTCGAGGCCGCCCGAAGCCGCAGCCGCGGGCGCCGCCGGGCTGCCTCCCCCAGCGGGCGAGGAGTGCCCAAGGGCCGACGTTCCTCCTCGGCGGGCACAGGGCCAGGAGGCGCCCGGCGAGGGACCGCCCCGGGCCGCGGGCCGCGCTGGGCCGCGCACACTCAGGCGCGGCGGCGCCGGCGCGAGGGCGCCCTGCCGGGGGGGAGGGGGGGCGCCCCGGAAGGCCTTCTGGGGCGGGGGCGGGGCTTCCGGGGGCGGGGCGGGTACTGGCGGGCCTCCTCCGTGAGGGAGGCTGGAAATGGCGGCTGGGCGCGGGGGCGCGAGGAGGAGGCGGAGGGCGGCGGCGCCCGCGGACAACGGCGGCGACCAGGCTAGCCTGCCGACGGCCCCCAGCTGTGCGGCGCCGGGCCCGGGCCGCCGCGCCTAGGAGGACCCGCCCCCGGCCCGCGCCCAAGCACATGCGGTGAGCGCCCGCAGCCCGCCCGGCGCGTCTGCAGGGAGCCGGCGCCGCGCCGCGCAGAGCCGGGCGGCGGCGGCGGCCCGCGGGGAGGCGCCCGAAGGCGGCCCGGTCCGCGGGGCGCCCGGCGGGAAGGGGCCGCGCCCCCTTCCTCTCCGGGCGCGCTGCGTCGAGGGGCCCCCGAGCCGCCCGGGCGGCGGGGCCCTTCGGCGGCCTTTGTCCCCCCCCGGGCGCCGGGTTCGGGCGAGGGGCGCCGCTGCCCGCCGAGCCGGGCGGGACCCCTGGCTGGGCCCCTCGCGCGCTCCGCTTCTCCGCAGCCTCTGCGGTCCGCCTGCGAAACTCCCCGGGCGGCTCGGCCCCGCGCTCGGTTTCCGTCCCGGGGCCGCCCCGCGTGGAGGGCCCGCGGGATCGCCCGTCTTCGCGCCGCCGCGCTTCTCTCCGGGAGGGGATCCTCGGGGCAGCTGCGCATCTTCGGGCCGCGGCTGGCCTGCCAACCCGCCCGCGCGCGCAGCCGCGGGCCTCGCCGGGCTGCGCCCTTGCCCTCCTGACGGCCTGTTTCCTTTTTTTCAGAGCGTTGGAAGCTAAAGCTACCAAAGAAGTTGAAGGAAAATTAAGCAGGTAAGAGGAAAGCGGAGCCCCGGAGCTGCCTTGAGCGGTGCAGAAGCCGCGGGCCCCTCGCGTAGCTGCGCTTCACGTTAAAGACAGGTGGAGAAATTATAAAATGTAGTTGGGCGTATTTTCTGCGGGGTGGTATTTTTCATTCGTTTAAATGTCATGCCAGACATACTTTCTTTTGCTACATTTAAACTGTGGCAAGTAGCAAGAGGAGCAGAAATGAATGTAGGGTTTGTTTGCTTGCATTTTTTTCCAACTTTGTCCAGCCAAATAGATTTTTATTGGCTGCAAACCATTGCTGGCCTTGAGCTGAACACAAACCACATCTTATGAAAGAAAAATTTATTCTTTGTACATATCATATTGAGCTAAATGCTCACTAACATTCAGAGAATTTTGAAGCTTCCCTCAATTGCACAAGTATTAGAAACTTGAGTATTGGCTTAGAGTTCAGAGTGTAAAATGTGTTCAGATTGCAGAACATAACAGCTGAAATATTGAATTAATTGCAAGAGGCCGTTTTCCATTGCAACAGCCCATATGCAATCTGCCGTGATTGCTTTTTATTCCTGTAATCCATTTGGTCATAACAATTCTAACAGTTAGGAATGTATTTATGCATTTCAAACAGTTTAATCCTGAAAAATCAGAATAGTAATCTAGTATCCATAAAGGCTTATACCATATAATAGAATAGATCACAGTGAATAATTTTTTAAAAGGTCTTTGACTTAATCCTTGTTGGAATTCTGATTTTTGTGATAGTACTAGTTGAGGAGCTTCCTGTCCACTATTATACTGTAGATATATTAAAAATCAGCTTTGTTTCCATCTTCCTAATTTTCCTGTGCTTTGGATAGCTTGAAAAATGATTATGATGATGGTGGTGATGATTCAGTAGTTTTAACAGTAAAATCCAACAAAATGTTAATTAGAAAAAAAATTGACAAGAACAGTAACTTGCTAGCCAGATATTTTCTCTTTTTACTAGGAGTAAATAAGGATGATTGATTTCCCTCTTCATAAATCTGTATTCCTGCTTTTAAAGAGAAGCATTTATTCCTAATCCTGAAAATTGTATCTGTTAGAGGTGATAAGCAGTGTATGGATTAAATAAATAAAATACTACTAGAGAAAGCCCTCCCCCATTCCTTGTATGAAAGAAATAGTTTTCCCAGTTATGCTGAATCAAGGATAATGAGGATTCTGTCTGAAGAGTACTTTGTAGTCCTTAGTATGAGGAATATATAAAAGCATGAAGAATATGTTGAAGGCGACCTAAACATTTACCCTGAGTACTGAGCGCAGCCATGAATGGCTTGTTAACAGCTACTGCAGCAAATGAGATTAGAGTAATGGTTCTGTGTATGTCTGCATGATGTTCTTACCATCCCTCACTAGGAATAAAACCTACTTAATGGCAGCATTTACCTTTTAGAATGGCCTGACTAAATTGAAGTGGTTATAGTACACACACTGAAATCATCTAGTTCATATGCTATGTAGGAAGGCCTGAGATGATAGTTGAAGTCATGCCTGTTAACTTACATGTTTGGAAAGGAACAACAACTCTAGGACAAGACTACCTTTTAGATCATGCATTATATCGCGGTTCCTTTTGATAATGAACCTGTTTAACAGGCCTGATGAATGTGTGTGGGCAAATTCATACAGAAAGAGACAGTTTTCCTTCCCACTCTTTGAAAGCTTGACCTACATCAATTAGTAGAGAGGTCCATCAAGACTAAGTCCACAATGTGAGAAATGTAGTTACATGAATGTTACCAGGTCTCTGCTGCTGTACCCTCCCTGTCCTAAAAAAAGCTGGCTTTGGTTCATCTGTGAATTACTTGAACGATCTACCTGGAAATGCGCAACCTACTCTATCACCCTCCCAGTGCTTAGTGGTTATTTCTTCACCCTTTCTTGTTGAGCACTAGGCAGTGTAGAGGAAACCCTGTCCTAAGGAATTGTTCGTTGCTGCTTTGGATGTCTTTCGTCCCTATGCCTTAGCTAAGCATCATATAGGTTTCTGAAACTATGAGTGGTCTTCACATATGAAACCCCTGCACTAAAAAGTTGACCAAAGTTTGCTGAAGCTTTTCAGGTGCAGTTTTAAATGCAGTTTTATCTGTTAACATATAATTAGGCCTGAAGCTCAGGATGTTGCGCCATGACTGGGGAGAGCCAGATTCAGATACACTCTGAGCCATGAAAGTTCATTTGGTGACTCTGGGTTGGAAATAATTTCTCAACTCAGCCTATCTCTCAAGGTAGCAGTGGTTGTGGGGAAAAATCAGGAAAGAGCTCCTGGAGGAAAGGCAGGGTAAAAATCTAAATATGTATTATGCACTGTACTGTATATATCATTTATTCAATCTGCCTTAAGTCTGGAAAACATTTGGAATTTCTTTTATTTCAGATTCCCATTTCAAATGCTCTTTATTATGTTTTGTTTGTTCAAATATCTGTGCTCACTTCAATAAGGACTCAAGGTAGTTTGCCATCAACAAAAACATTAAAAGAAAATCACACTAATCTGACTAAATCCAGGCAGCCTTTATATTACTAGCACTCATATGTCCTATGGAATATTAACATTTTAAAGTCTTCTTAAAACATTGAGAACAGTCCTTATCTTAGCTGGCAGGTTGTTCTTGAGCATACCCTCCTTTATGGGATTACATGGGACAAGCCATAACTGGGTGGGAAAGGTGGTACCACAACTGGGTACCAAGTTGTGATATTTGGGTACCATCATCTGGCACACCACTTAATATTCTGAAGTTTGTGAATAAAATCCATTTTCATAAATGCATTAATTTTCTAACATTTCTGTTTCACCCACCTGGGCAGCTAACAGCCCAGTAAAATTTACAATAATATAAAAAAGAAAAGGCAAAAAACTCATATGAGGGTTAGAGACGAGATGTAGATTTTCATCTCCAAATGCCCTCTTAAAAAACTAAGCCTTTATTGCTCTGTGGAATGTAGGGACAGCAAATTTTACTGGGGTGGGGCAGTTCTTGAAAAGGCCTGTTTTCAAGTCCATTCCCAATTGTTCTGTTAATGAAGAGGAACCCAAAATATCTCCTTGTGCACTGATCAACCAGGAGACTGGACCTAAAACTATATAATATTGTTGTTAAGATTGCAGCCCACCCAGTCTTTTGATTGTGGAAGGCAAAACCTCAAATAAATAAACCACATAAGACTTCATAGGTAATAACCAGCACCTTGAATTGTATCTGGAAATAAACTCATAACCAGCCTATAATACTGGTAAAGCACTGCTATATCAACTCAGCAGTATGCAGGTTGCTGCATTTTACACCAAACTTCTCAAGTACTTTTCAAGGAAACCCCAGTAATTGGATTTTGAAGTAATAAGGGTGTGAGTGACTCTAGTGCCACTTCTGAAAGCCGCCTACTCTCAGAAAGGGGGCAGCTGGCATGCCAGCTTGAACTAGCCATACTCTCCATTAGCTCTTCTAGTAGGAGCTGTGAGTCCAGGAGGACTCCCAAGTTGAAGACATGCTCCTTCAGTGGGAATGCAGGCCCATCTAGAATAGTTAACAAAGGGACAAACTTGTTTCTGGACAAACAGCCAATGCATCTTGCTGGAATTCAGTTTTAGCATGTTTTGTCCCATTTGTATCCTTTCAGCCTCCAGATGCTGCATTAGTACTTCCACAGCCTCTCTGCTCAGGCCAAGGTGAAGATACATCAAAGGATATCATTTCCCTATTGATGATGCTTCACCCCAAGCCAACAGATGACCTTTTTCAACAGTTTCATATGGATGTAAAATATCATGGAAGGCGGTGCTGAGCACTGTAGTACCATATGCTGGAGTAGACAAGAGTTCAAATGCTCCTGCCCAACTCATATTGACAGTAACTGCCCATTTAGAACAGTGTCCCTCAATCCTAATCCTTTTCAGCAGTCCAGAAGGATATCATAGCTAATGATATTGAACCACTGCAGAGCGAGCTGCATTCCATCCAGTGCTGTTTTCCATTTCTGGGCCTGAAGCCTAGCTATAGTGGATCCAAATAATCCATTTCCTCCAGAATTTTCTGAAACTACAGCCCATCCACCTTATCCAAAACCCTCCCCAAATGGGAAGGGTAAAAGTTGTGTAATATGGCTGGATTGAGAGATGCATAAGCACGCTACTGCCTTTTTCCAGGAGGCAAGCATCGCCCCTGCTCTCAAAAAGACATTGATCACCTCCCGAATCCAGTTACTCACCTTTTCCCCAGCTCCTGGAAGAGACAGGTTGGGCATGGATCCAGGCCAGAGATGGCTCAGTTCATACCGCAGAGGACCCTGTCCAACGTTAGAGTTCACAAGCCCAGTGGGATCCCAAATCACCACATAAGGCATTACCTCAGTTATTTCATTTTGTTCTGCCAATATTGTATATGTGTAATAGAACACAATATGTAGGTCTTCTTTTTTCTCCTCGGTTCTTATGGATGAGTGCCGTTACATACCATAAATCTAATATAGTGTAGTCTTGGGGAAAGAAATAAGAGCTTCTGGTGCGTTGGGAGAAAGTATGCTTAGCCTGGAAGGAGAGCCAAGGGGGTTAGCCAGCGCTAATTGTTCCAAACCAATTCACTGAGAGGGAAATGGCTTCCAGTCTGGCTGCTCAGAAGGTTTCCTGGCTTTTGGTTCCTGCTTGCTGGCTCTGGCCCTTCAGTGCTTTGTTTTTCTCCTTACAGCAAATGGTACAGATGTGCCACCCAGGACCCTAACTTTGCTGTTCTGTTTTCTCCAGTTGCCTGGGCACAGCTAGGTGGAGTTCAACAAGGGCATTGCTACATTCTCTGGGACCTGGGAATTGTAAATTACGGGCCTGACAAATTCTGTTAAACATTTCTTCCTCTTTTAGAGGTGCTCATTTGCAACAGAGATGAAAGAAATGGCAGAAGTTTGGGTCAATGTTCTTGAAAGTATTGGTGCCGGTTTTCAGGGAGAGGGAGGACTGGATATTTTAAGAAGTTTCAAGGTCCTTCCCAGTCTGAAATGTTTCAGTTGATGCTCAGCATTTCTTATTGTTTCCTTTTAAATCTGTTGCTTACTGTTTGGCCTTGAGCTATAAAGATTGTGTAGTTTCCCCAAACTTGATCCCCCCCCCCCCCGGGTATGAACATCAGTGTGGGGAGAAACAGAAAAATTGGGAGTTTCATTTTTAACTACTGTAACCCACATAATCAAAACATTTTCACCTATTGATCCATAGCCTAAAAATTCTTTGATTCTTTAAAAAAATACGTATCTCTCTTAAATAATATTAATGTCCAACACAGAGAGTTCTATCTACTTTTAATGTATTAAAATTGCAACATAGTGAAATAGAAGTAGCTGATGTGGAGTTACAACAGCTGGTCCTGAATTCAGAGGTGGCTCCCACAGATCTCCCGAAGCAGAGTCCTCCAGCTTCCATCCCGTTCACTCTGAGTAAGCCTGCTGCCAAACACTTGACCAGCAGGGAGGCTCTTGGGGAGGTTTCCCGCTCCCTCCCCAGATCCAGTAAGAGGAAATACAAGCCTCTAGATATGCACAGGCAAGATCCACTTTGCTTTACTGTTTGTATAAGAAAGCAGTGGCCGTGCGGAATACAGAGCAGGCAGCTCGCTGGAAACGAGTCCCTCTGTGTATCCCAGGAGTCTCTTTCTCAGGCATGTGCACAAGACCTGGAACAGGCGCCTTGAAAGCAGCCCCAAAGCTGCCTCCCCCGCTAGCTAGCTGGACGCAGCAGTGCTGCAGGGAGACAAGCCAGGGGCTTTCTCCCTGCTTGTTTCTTCTTCACAATTGTCTGCAAAAGCTCCACCTGACAGCTTTGTCTCTCTCGGCTGGGCTAAGTCTTTCCTTCTCTTTCTCCCCCGGCTCCTGCCTTCAGGCTAGCCTGTCCGGCTCTCCCCTCTCCTTGCGACTGCCCTTGTTTTTCTGCCTGGGCCTGAGATTGGCACCCACAGCTCCACGGCTTGTCTTTGCCTTCCCCAAACCATCTCTGCCATCTCTGCTCTTTGCAGCGGACCCTCCTCCCTTCCAGAGGTCCCCAGTTCTGATTTCCTTGCAGGGTCCATGCCGTCTCTCAGCAGGCTGCTGATCTCCATCTCATGCTTCGGTTTCTCTTAGCATTTCAGAGGAATGCCTCTTATTTCTGACTCTTCAGTTATAGGCCTGCACAATCGGATCCTTGCACCCAGCTTAAATTCCTTGTTTCTCATGGCAGATCTCCTGCCAGTTTGCATCAGGCTTATTTATTCCCCAACTCTGCTGCAACTTGCTGGGGAACACAGACTTTTGTAGTTCATTGGTCAAACTTTTGCCTGGGTTTCTTGATGTGTGCTGAATAACACCAGCCTTGATTTGCTTTGGTCCCTGGGTGAGTTGGTAGCTGACAAACCTTATAATACTGTCAGTCAAGCCAGACTCCCATTGTCTGGAATGATCTCCCCTCTCCCCCCCCCCTCCATATATGATAAGCCCCAACTCTGCTTGCCTTTAGAAGAGCCATGAAGACATGGCTTTTTCCCTGGGTGTTTGAATCTAGTTGAGCAGATAACCTTTTGCTTGTTTAATTATCCTGTTTGTATTTTATATATGTATTGGGTTTTTTTTTTAAATGTTGTATAGTTTTCTTTGTTTCAGTGGATGGTTGTATGTCATCCATTGTTGGAGTTGGGCTGCTCTAAAAATCCATGAAATAATAATGTTTGTTTTCCTTCACAGCAACATGGAATTGCCTTCTTTAGGGTGCTTTGCTTTGCTTTGGACTTCCCAGCCTACACGCTGGGATTTCAGATTCCGTTTTTGTACTAACCAGGCCAGTAATGCTTAATTTTGGTGATCACTTGAGGTGATACTTGACAGCTGATCACTGGCTTAGATTTCCTCCAGAAAGAATAAGAAATGTAGCCATTCCTTTGCCTGGGGGATGGGAAACCAAATTATATCTTATCACAATTTTGTAACCCTAACCCTATATCTTAATCCCTTTTAAATTATCGAATAAAAAGCAGTAATAGGAAAATTAAAGTAAGTGGATTCTATTTCATCTTTTAAGAATAATAAAATATAAGATTAACTTTCTTATTAAGCAATCCCTATAGTGAAATAGATAAGAAAAAGGAGGCTTTTGCTAAGGAAATGAATTGATTATACTGTCCTTCAATTGTGAAGAATCAGATATTTCATTTTTTTAATGGATGGAAACAAATGTGCTATAGTCTGTCTAGGAATAGTCAGATCTTACTTCTACTGATCAGAATCCTAAAATGTAAAATTTGGAGACTGTCTAGTCCACTCACTGTCCAGTGCAGAAAACTTCTGCTTCAGGTGGAATCTGCCTGTCCTGTATGTTTGAATTGTGCTACGTGTTTCCACCTGGCATGAAACGTGAGAGGTAGAGACAAGGAAATGCACTTTTTGTGTTACTTCCCCAGTCTTGTGAAATAGCCTCCCTCTCCTCCCCGGAGACATTCAGGAGCAAACTTAAAACTCTTTTGTCAAGTTGTTGGATCTTAATTTATTGAGGGTTGCTGCTATTATATTTTAACAGTTGGGTTTTTTTTAAATGTATACGTTTATGGGTTTTAATAGCTTATTTATTGTAAAATAAAGCACAAAAACTCATCTGCAAAACCTAAACAAAGTATTGTGTTATACACAAACAACTGCCTTGTGCATCCAGACAAGTTTGCTCAGTAAGCAAAACGTATGGATATTTACTCTATAGTCCCATTCGCTTTACTGGTTCTTCTCTGAGGTGCTATAGCTATGCATAGACATCTGCTGTACTAGAGCTAGATCTCTTTAGCCTTGCTTATTCGATATAAACTGGGGAAGAGTTCTCTGGAGTGTTAAACTGTGTTTTCCTTCATTTAAAAAAAAAAAGATGGATTCATTTTGAAAAAAAGATGAGATTGAAGACCTTTGTGTTACATTGTGAGCATAAGGAAGCCTGTGGTTGCTTATAGTTTATTACATCCTTTTGAGTTCAGTAGCACTTTCTTGCAGTTAGGTATTATTTTCGTTCATGCTAGCCTTACTCTCCTCTTATTCCCACCACCACCACATACACACCCACAAAATAAGTACTGTAGAGTGCTGTGAAGAACTTCTCTAGCCATGGAAACTCTCCACTGAACATTCTGATTTTCATAGTCTTAATTTGTTTGAGGACTTGTATGGATAGAGAAGACATTCCATTGCCAGTATTCCATATGAAGGACATTGTTAATGTCCTCATCCCCCTCCCTTTGGAAGCACTTTTTTCTTGTTCTGGTTCTCTTTCAGCCACTTGGTTTCATTATTTGTACTCCCTCCCTACCCATTTACAGAATCATATGCATGGAAGGGGCTATTTAGGGGCTCAGTGTTAGGAATCTAAATTAGAACATCCCCAACAAATGACACACTGCCTCTCTTTAAATATCCAGTGTAATTGGTCCTGCTGTTGAATTGGTCTTGTCATTAAAAAGTTTTTCGTACCATTATGCTAAAATCTGCCTTTCTGTAGGTTAATTCTGTTACAGAAAACCTATTTTGGCTCTCATGGCATATTTTCAGGTTCTCGAAGAATGCTATCATATCCCCTTTCAGTCTTCTCAAGGTTAAACGTTTCTAGATCCTTCAGTTGCTTCACTCCTAATTATACCCATTGTCTTTCTCTGAATCTCTTCTGGATTCTCTGTTCCTTCTTTAAGTGCAGTGGCCCAAACAGAACACAAGATTTGAAGGAGGTCTGGCAAAATTACAGTTGTGCTACAAAGTTTGTGAAGCCTTTGGATTTTCAGTATTTCTGCATAAATATGATCTAAAATGTGATCTGTTCTCCACATAAATCCTAAAACTAGATAGAGAAAACCCAATTAAACAAATGAGTCAAAAATTTATTCATACATATTTCCGTGTGGCAAAAGTATCCCTAGGGAGTCAATGCATTAAAACCATTCAGAAAAGTAAGATGCCCTGATCACTGGAAACTGAACGCAGGCATACTGTCTGGCAATCTGTACCCCATACCAGGACATCTACTGGGGTAAGTCACTACTACTCCCTACAGCCAGTTTGGCACAGCATGCCGTTCTGCACATAAACTGGGATGGGGGGAGTGCAGGTCAGGCAGGAGCTGATGCACCAACAGTGCAAGTAATTGTTCTGCTACAGGCTGCTCAGTAATGGGACGTAGAAGAGAATTGCTCCTGGCTGTTGTGCAGAGTGGCAACCTAGCCATGGGGGTGAGGGATTGCATGCGTTGCCGATGGAAGAGCTGTGGAGGGGGGGATGTCAGAGAAGGGCTTGAGGACTTATCTGGCCATGTATTGCACAGCCTGCGTGTGAGGAACATAATCCCGTTGCACCTACGTGTTTCCATGCCATTGAGCTGTTAAAGGGCTTTGTAAGACAGTACTTGCTTTAAAGCTGTATGGCCCTTTCTGCACATTGAAATGGGGAAATCACAGTGAAAAGAGCATAACACTCTTGTAATTTAAAATGGCTGGAAAAGCAGGATATTGTAAAACTTATAGCTCCATTCTGCAGATTGTGTACAATTTGAACAGTTTTTGGAAGGCAATGCTTTTGGAGTAGCTAAACCACATTCTTTCTGTCTTTGCAACTTCATAAATAAAACTACCAAAAGATGATCCTATCCAAATCCAAGTTCTTGCTTCAACCTTGCTGTTTTGTAGGACTTTCATTAAGGCTTGTATGCATATTTTACGTTTCAGCCGGATGCTATGCCTGGGGGGAGGGAGGTGCTTATGGTGATCAGATGGTTTCCTTGAGAGCATTACTGTAGCACTTTCCACAGCATTACCTGCTCCTCAGGAGACAAGTTTATTTCCTTCAGTTTTTGTAGGAATGTGGTTTTAACTAAAATGAGCAGTTGCTTCTGAGAGTGGATCTTGACCCTAGCTAGTCCTGAGGCAAACTTTCATCTTCCCTCTGGGTTGGGGTGCTCAGCAATGGGATGCCCTTGTAAATATTTCCTTTGAATATTATCCCTCCATGTCCCAGAATGTATACATAGATATTGTACTGCCCACAAAGCATCCACATTAAGAATCAGATCTGCAGCTGTTGCTTCCATCATCACCAGATGTTCATTAGTATCGACTGATCTTCTCCCAGAGGTATTTTGTTGAGGCTGAGAACCTATGAGAGGAAATCAGTAAACTGATGATAATAGTGGAGCTATGGAAATATCTCAGGATGAAGGGGTCCAATAAAGTATTTGGGCAAGGACGTAACCAAGGACCCTTCTCTTTCTATCTTTTTTAATGCCAAGGGAGAATAGAGATCAGAGAGCTGCCTCACATCTTAGAATGGAGACAGTAATGGATCCCGTGGTAGACTTGGGTAGCAAACGGACCATGTTTTAAGTCATATTTATGCAGAAATATTGAAAATGTAAAAGGGTTCACAAATTTCTAAGCACTACAGCATTTCAAAATTCCATCAAGCAGAAGATATTGTGTTTGCCAACCTCAACCCAGGTCAAGCCAGCTCAAGCTTGATATGTGCAACACTCTGAGAATCTGCATTAGAGAGGGAAAGGGCTCTCTATATGTGGGAAATTGGGGAGGCAAGTTTCCCTCTCCACAGTTAGTGGATGTGTTGGAGAACTCATTGCCTTGGCATATGTAGCAAGCAACATACCACTTCCCTTTTACGTAAGGGGGTGGCTGTATCAGCAACCTTAATGGTAGGAATCCTGTTAATAGACCAAGTGTAGAGCAGCTCCTCAGCAGAGCCATCTTTACCAAACATTATAAAATAGTTGTCTTCTCAGAAGTGGGCTCTAGCCTCAGTGGGACACATAGACCCACTCAGAGAGATATTGCCATGATGTATCCCTTTCCCATTGATTTCATCTCTGGTAATTCAGAATGATAGTTGGATTTACCACTGGAAGATGGGCCTGATGGTCCCACTGTATTGCACAGTATCCAAGCCAAGGATTGAGATGTGAATTATTTTACTGCTGCTGTGGTAAGTGTGACATGTTCTGTGTATCTTACCAGTTGCAAGTTTTTGTTGTTAGTGAAATAAACAATAAAAGAGTTGAATCACAGTTTATGGGAGGAAACCTTAAGCTCTGTCTCCTAGCTAAAAAAAATGGAATTAATTCTCTCCTGTTTGATCCATCTCCAGGTGACAGGTGTGGTGTGTCCAACTACTGGCTTCTAGCTAAACTTCTTGCCACTATTCTCAATAAATACTTTCAGAGATTTAAGGGGGCAGTTTTTCCACCCTTATTTGGAAATACCTCTGGGGCCTAAGCCTAGGTGCAAAGCAAGGTTTTTGCTACTAAATTGCAACCACTCTGTGTAGTAAACATATTTCTGAAAACAATATTCATGAAGTGGCAGCCTTTCCTTACTGTATAGTAGTGAAAATAAAATTGGACGTTAATTACCTGTTGGTTTTACAGAAGGATTGCTTTTATAAAATCATCTTGTTGGACTCTTTCTGTGTGACCCTGGATGATGCTTCTCCTTGTCCTCCTCTCTCTTTTCTTCTGCATTAATTCCTGCCAAGTCCCTTTCTCTTTCCACAGGGCTCGCCCCTCCTCTTTCCCACTCTTCCCCTATCCTGATCAGTGCTGTGAACAAGTTCTTGGATGCTTAATCTTACTTGTTTTCTAATGTAATACAACAAATAGATTTTTAAAAGAATAACACAACAAATAAGCTGATACGTTGCTTTTGAGTGTTCTTGTTAAAAAGTAAAGTTCGCGTCTAATAGAAAACATATTGAAAGTTAGGACATTTTTCCAGAATGCATTCTAATTGCGGCCCTGTCCTTTAGGGAATTGGTGCAAGAGGAGGAAGAACAGTTGATGGAAGAAAAGAGAAAGAGGAAAGACGACAAGAGAAAGAAAGAAGCTGCTCAGAAGAAGGTGAGCTGGAAATTAAGATGTTTTATGAAGTGAAGTAGTGCACTCAAGTCACCTGAAGTGTAGTCATAAAAAGTAGGTGTATGTTCCAGATGTGTGTGTTCTGCTTAAACTAGTTGGTTGGGGCATATTAATTTAGAAAAAAAGTGAGTATAACGGTGTGGCACGTGATAGAAGTATATAAATGTTGTGGTAACAGTAACTGCAACCTGCAGCAGGAGATTCAGCAAAAACTAGACAGCCCTGGGATTCGTTGGGTCATCCTTTGAGAGAAAGGTAGTACAGTCTGATGTGACCAGAATGAACCTAAAATTTTAGGCTGATCATAGTATTTTACCCCAATGCTGGACGGTCCAGCGATCATCTAAGAAGAGTATATATGATAAATAGAAAAATAATTGTAGTGGCAAACGAACTTCAATAATAAGTCAATATTTACTTATCTAAACAGATACTACCAATAATTGATAGTAAACATTGATACTACCATATCCTCTGGTATGTTGTAGCTTTGCCCTTTTTTACAAGGTCAATTATTGGTAGTAAACATTAGTCTGTGGTCCATATGTCTACAAATGGTGCAGTCACTGACACATGGATTCAACAAAGTAGCATTTTGAATAGCCTATGAACCCAGTAAAATTATTCTCAATGTTAACTGTCACTTATATGGATCTGTTCCAAAAAATCTTTAATTGAGTGTACAGTATTTAAAAATCCAGTGACACACAATACTCGGTTTCAGACCTACAGATCTTTTACTTTGTGCCTAGCTAGTCAGGGGTCAAAGGGACTCAGATTGAATGGGAATAGTCTCTAATGTGTATTTAAAAAATCCCCTCTCACTCCTGTGGGTGGTCTGCGTCTTCCTCAGTCTCGGGTCCTCTGCCAGAGGCCTGGGAGTTGGAGGGTCCTGCGCAGGATCTGAGCCGTTGCTGGCCCTGCACTCTTCCGCACAGAGAGCTCGGATGTTGTTCCTAAGATCTGTGGGAGCCCCTCGACCAGCTTAGGAGTCAAAGCCCCGAGGGCTCCTACCACCACCGGGACCACTTAGGCCTTGACTTTCTACATCCTCTCTAGTTCCTCCTTCAAGCCCTGGTACTTCTCCAGCTTCTCATACTCCTTCTTCCTGATGTTGCTGTCACTTGGTACCTATATATAATTTTAAGATTTTTTTATCCTGCCTTTATTGTTTTTATAAATAACTCAAGGCGGCAGACATACTTAATCTTCATCCCTCTGCCCAACAACGACCTTATGAGGTGAGTTGGGCTGAGAGAGTGACTGATCCAAAGTCACCCAGCCAGCTTTCAGGCCTAAGGCGGGACTAGAACTCACAGCCTCCTACTTTCTAACCTGGTGCCCTAACCACTAGATCAAACTGGCTCTGTATGGAAAAGTTTTGGAAGCAACATTGTAAAAATGCAGAATAAACAAGAGTAAAATCTGTTAATATCAGTAAGATTCATTAAACTGTCCAGTGAAGAGCTCTGCTGGGAAAAACCACCTATTCTGAAGGGTACCCTCCCCGTTCTTCGTTCTGCCCTCTACTTTACTAGTCTAAGAAAAGTATCTAGATAACCGGTGTCACGCTTCTTGTTATATGCATCAATAGTCGCCGTGCACATGTTAGATAATCAACTATAAATCAGTCCAACAGCTGGTCAAAAGGTCTGTACAAAAGGTACTGACCTCACAGTGTCCCAAGCTCAGCTCGGCTTGATTCTGATTGTGGAGCAACAGAGAGCACAGTTTAGCCATCTTGAAACGCAGAATGAAAATCCAGCCCGGAGCCACCTGAGAGTTAACCTGATTGAAGAAGCAGCATGAACAGTTCCTGCAGAATTAAGGGGAAACGGAGGCGATTGGAACCTCCCGGCGCCCTCATTCAAGAACACTTCTGGCCTGGCTTCTTACAGTCCCATATTTTGCTAACTGCTCCTTGCGCTCTTCACGTCTTGTATGTGTGGTGGCCGAACGCTCCCTCGGTGAGCACCTATAACCTGCGCCTGCGCCAGAAGGGTTTCCCTGGAGAAATGGCTCTGATTTGATGAAACTACAAGCAGTGACTTTGTTGCAGCAGAAGCTGTTTGTATTAACCTAGAATGGTGGCTCCCGTGGCTACGTTTACCTACATAGACCACGCTGCTGGGGTTGCGAGGGATTGGGCCGAGGCCGTAATCATCCCCACGTGTCTTACCGCATCAGCCTCTTGGCTTGGATATGAAAGTGTTCTGGCGGAAGAATAAGCTGACTTTAGAGTGGGCCATTCTGCAATATTTAGTTTAAAATGCAGGTTCAAACTTGGCTCTGTTTAGTTTACTACCTTAGGTTTACATTTAACCTGATTTCTAGAGTTAAATTGTGAGGTATGCTGAAGAACAGATGGTTGCTTCCATTATTGTACAAATAACAGAGCTCTTGAGAACTTCTATTTGAAAGTCCATTATAATGTGCCGGGTCACTTTCTAAAAAAAAAAATCAATATTGTTTATTTCACAGTATTTATAGGCTGCCCCATTCCTATTGGACTCTGGGCAGGATACAAGATCAAAATAAACAGAATAAAAAACAATATACAAAATTAAAATATTTAAAAAGCAACCAGTAAGCACTATGGGTGCCCTTAAAACTAAACAACTAACTAAAGACTGAACCAGATTGCTTTGATCTGCTTATGAAATGCCATCTAGGTCAGGCCCACCTGCACTTGGGGGGGGCAGGTATTCCACAGAGTAGGGGCCATCACTGAGAAGACCTGCCACCTGGTCCAAGCCCCATGGACTTTGAAGGGAAGGGACCTGCAACAGGCCTTCTCTTCATGACTCAGCAAGACCAGAAGATTCTAATCTGGCAAGACTTTGCTATAACCTGCTCCCATGCTGTAAAGGATTTTAAAGGAATTTACCAGCACTTTGAATTTGGCTTGGAAACCAACTGGCAATTGTTGCAGTGACCTCAAAATAAATAATCTAGTCTGGTGGGGTTGTTCCATTAGGAGTATAGCCACAGCATTTTGTATCAGCTGGTAAGATTCCAGATCAGACATAGGGTGTGTGAAAGTAGTCCAACTGAATGGTAAAGAGGATGTGGGCAGCGGCTCCCCATTACCATTTGTATCCCATAAGCAGGCACAACCAGAGTCGTCAAGGAGTAGGGCAGCCTTGAAATTTAAATAAATAAAATCCTGACTGAAAAAGATCCAGATAATATTTTTCATCTAGGATCCTCTAGCTGATTTGTTGCCACCCTATCTTGGACAGAAAGGTTGAAGACTAGGTGGACTTTGTCAAAAAGGGCCAGGAACATTACCTTCTTTAAAGCAGGTGTCCCCTAAAACCTAAAAGGCATCGATAATCTCCTGAAGCCAGCTGCTAGCTATCTAAAGAAATCAGAAGGCACGTGGATTAAGCCCACAGATGGCGGAATTCAGGCCACAGAGACCCTCTCCACAACCTTAGGTCCCACAAGGTCCAAGGAATCCTAAATCACAACATAAGATTCCGTATGTCCAGCTGGAGTCCAACCCACTTGACACTTGCCTATATCCACCAAGAGATCCACAAGTTCACTTGGCATGTCTTCAGGCAGGGGTTTGTGGGTGCAAGAATCACGGAGAGAAACCAGTGCTTCACCACTCTTACTGTTACCATGTAGGCTCAAACTGTGAGAGTCAGGAACAGGGGGGTCAAGAATTTACTCTTGTCGCCCGAGCAACGAGGTACTGATAAGAGGATGAGACTGAACCCTCCCTAAAGAATGCAAGGGAGGTTGGGAGGGTGACCCTGGAATTTGCTCTCACTCTGAGAAGATTTCTGTAACGGGACTGAAGCCAATAAACCCTGCTGAATTGAATCTGTACTGTCTCCTGGAGTTTCCTGGGATAATCCTGACACAAACATGAACTCCTACCAGTGCCCATTTGTGTCCACTGCTGGTTTTTCTCCACTGTCACCTTAGGCATCTTTTCAGTCACTTCATTTCCCTCAGTTTCTAAATAAATCAAGGAGCTGTTTGGGATCTTCACCTGGATGGATGCCTTGCAGGAACAGCCCCAGCCAGCCCTCTGACTGCCCCCACATTCTCAAGGCCAGGGGTTCCCAACCTGGGCTGCCCGCACCCCCAGGGGGTACAAGATGGGATTTCAGGGTGTGTGACAATTTTATGCACTGAGTTAAAAGCTTATTTTTTTAAGTTCAATTTGTTCACCCACCCACTTTAGAAATTAGACTTCTTCATCTTCAAATGTGATGCTACTTTTGTAGGGGGTGCAAACATTAATCAAACTTTTCCTAGGGGTGTGGGGCATAGAAAAGGTTGGGAACCACTGCTCTAGACCAACCAATTGCCTGTCAACCTGTGATGACTTAGTGTCAGTATGGCCGAGTGTTATGTGTTGAGTAAGTTATAACAAATTATAGCTTAAAAATCCTAGCTTAGTACAAGTTAATGGATCAAGTGTTTCAAGTCACTTTTTCCTTTATTTATAAAACAACATGAGAGAATAGTATGAATGCTTCTAGAATCATGTAATATAAGGGTTGGAGTCACCTTAGAGAACATCTAGTCCAATCTCCTGCCAATCTGCTGATTCAATATCTCCAACAAACAGCCATCCAGCCTCTGTTTACCTCCAGTGAAGGAGGGTCCATCATCCTCCAAGGCAAAGTGTTCCATTGGTGAACAGCTGGTACATTAATAAATTCTTTTTAATCTTTTTAACTTAAATCTAGTTTAAACCTGTTGTTTCTTGTCCTTTCTTCTGGAACAATTCTGCCCCATCTTCTACATGACATCCCTTTAGATACATAGTAACAGCTACATGTCTCCCCACAGCCGTCTTTTCTCCAGTCTAAACATGCCCAGTGCCTCCAACTGCTCCTGGTAAGTTTTCCTTCCATGGTCCAGCCTTTGTTTGAAGACTTTCCCTGAAAGAGACCTCACTGCTGTACATGGCAGTCTTGTAGCCTGCTATAGTCAGGAGGTTTCTCCTGAGATCCTTGTAATTCTTCTTACTTCCTTGTAGTAGCAGCTCATTAGTTTTGGCCCTACCTTCTGGGACAAGAGAGATAAGTTCACTCCCTCTTCTATGTGACAACCCTTCAGATATTTGATGGAGAATAAGAGAAACAAGTACAGGGAAGCAATTAAGGTGTTAGACTAGGACTGGTTCAAGTTTTCCCTCAACCACTGAAGCTCATCCAGTCTCTTTCTCAGGCCATCCTACCTCACAGGGTTGTTACATGAATAAAATGCAGACAGACCTCTATATAAAGTGCACTGAGCTCCTGGAGACAAAGCAGGATATAAATCTAACCAGTAATACTAAGTAATAAGGTTTCTGGTGTCTACTACTCATCAGGCTTAAAGGCTCCATCTTTCTTAGCACAGGTTGTTGACAAAGCAGTGGGAGAGAGTTCTCATCTTCCTGCTTTTGGGCTTCCAGGAGGCATGGGATGGGCCAGTGTGGGAGCAGCATACTGGCCTCCTTGGCTCTGTCCAGCCTGTTCTTGTGTACCCATCCTGTTTTGAGAGTGGCTTGTATATTTATTAGATGCCTTAGTTGGGAGTTCTTTGTGAAGAGAGGCAGAAGATCTAACAGACACACATTGTGGTTGTCCAACAACCTCTCCCGCTAACCGTCTTGGTTTGCAGCTTCCATAATCAAGATGGCCCTTAATTAAGGATGAAAGATTATAAACCTTTAGAGGGCACCACGTTAGGAAATATTTTGTTAAGGAGGAAGGGGAAATAATAGAAACAAAACTCTCTGTTTAGGAATGCCTTTAAGAAAACCAATAATGCCCCCGAATTGGTAATTTAGGTCCAGTAGTGAGCAAAAAAGAGTCAGGAAATTGGTAACCGAGTTTTCTTTTTTGTTCCACAGGCCACTGAACAAAAACACAAAGGTAAGTTATCTACAATTATTTCCATAACTTTGGTACATATCCTCTTGTATGGGGAATGGTTTGAATGTAGATTCTGTAAGAGACGTGATGGATGGATGTCCAGATATTTCCAGGTGTTTACTTTTATTGTCTGAAAAGTACCTGCATGCTGTTGTTTTTTCCCATCCCTTGTCAAGCTCAGTCTTACTCGTTGAGGCGCACAAAGTAAGAAGAGCAAAAGGGAAGAGGAAACAAATGCACCAAAGATAATTCCTTCTACCGAGCATCTCATGGCTCATAATCTTCTGCTAGAAGAGGAAGGAGAGAGTGGCAGACGTCCAGATGGAAACACTACTTGTTACTCACCAAACATTGTTACATACAGTATTTTAAAAGCCTGAATTTACCCCCCTAAAGCTAGAAGCCTTGCTTTTAAGAAACAAGTGTGAAGTTGTACACTGTATACTAAATTTAACAGCTTTGAGACAATATGGAGTTCATGTCAATCAACTCATATCAAATTGCTTTGCAACTGTAGAACCTCATTAGGGCAGCTAGCTTTTTTTCACGGTTGTGTCTAAGATCAAACCGTGCTTCCATTTCAGTGCATTAGGTCAGAAACAGAGAAAACAGATCAACTCTAAGACTTGAAAAATCCTTTTTCTCACGTACATAGTATATTTCTCACCTGAACTGAATCTGAATCCTTCTCTTTAAAATTTTGAGTCCCTCCAGAAGTTCTAGGTGCTGTATTTGGTTCCCCTTTTCTCCTCTGTAAACCTGTGCAATAGATTTAAAAAATAGAACCACCCCACAAGCTTCTTGATACTGGGGGGGGGGGGATTTAATCTGGGTCTCCCAAGCTGCTCCTGCCACGTGTTTAGGCCTAGACTCCCTTGAGTCACTGGGAAACAAAATCTCCTGAGCAATTCTATGATGAATAGGCTAATTCATTTCAGAATTGTGAGGCAGCAGATGCCACTTGAAGTTTGGATAGATAGATTTTTAGATACACGTGCACCCTTTGAAAAAGTAATTGGTTTGAAAGGAAATCTGAATTTAACTAAGCCTGAACTAATTAACTCTTCTTACTGCTATTTCCATAAAAAAGAAAGAGAAGTGGCAAATTACATTCCTCAAATATTTTGGAAAGTAGGAGAAATGGTGCTTGCAGATTCTCTCTAATAGGTATTGTGGATGTAACTGAAAACACATCAACACTTTCTAATCTTTTAAAATTGAATAATGAATGCCCTCCTAATGTAGCAAATCTTCCGAAATATTTTCACTGTTCCATAAAGTCACATAGAATGTTGTAGCTGGTGGGGATTTTGGAGATCACTTAGTCCAGCCATAACATTTGTAGCATGTTAAGAAAAGCTGAGTTTAATGAAATCTCCTCAGTAGCTTATTTGCAGTCACCTTCCTTGTGATTTCTGCTCATGGTCTCTAGTCATGCCCTTTGAGACACTAAGAACAATTCTATTATATTGTAGGAAATGAAGCTCAGCACAACAGGGAAAGGAATCTTAGTAAACTAACAGGGCCCACTGGGTTTCTGGTTCCCGAGACTATCATTTGGGAACCATCTTACCTGAACTATAGAGAGTATGGAGACTCCTCTCTGCTTTTTGTAAAAAACTCTCACTTTTGGGGTTAAATGCATAAATGAAATGGTGTCTGTGTACACATAATTGGGAGTTTTCTTATGGGCCCAGGAATTAGCAAGTTAACAGGGTACCCAGAACGTGCTATCCAGCAGCAATGAAGCCCATGTTGTCTGTGCTTTTGTTTTTGCAGCCTTCCAAATTTCAAAAATGCTAGAAATTAGAGCTTTTATGAGATATATAGAGATATATTTCATCAGCATGGATATTCAGTCCAAGGAGGGACATTAGTTTAATAACCGTACTGCTTCGGGAAGTTCTAGCTACTTATTACATCCCAATCTCATTTACGTTGAAGGTTGTCCAACTTTATTCAGCGTTTTTAAAAATAAGCATAAAACTTAAAAGAAGCGATCTTGCTGATCCCTGTATAAAAAATTCCTTTGTCGCTTATGTATCCTAAGTCAGTGTTGTCCAAACTTGGCCACTTTAAGATGAGTGGACTTCAACTCCCAGAATTCCCCAGCCAGCCATGCCATTTGTGTTTAGATGCACAGAATGGATTTCATTTTAATAAATTATATTTTTTTGTAGTACAAAAGGAAATATGAGCTATATGTCCACAAATTTGTGTTCTTTCTTAAGATTCTATCAATTGCTGGTCAATATATTTTTTATATAAAATTCCCCTCTCACCCCTATGGGTGGTATGTGTCTTCCTCAATCTCGGGTCCTCTACCAGAGGCCTGGGAGTTTGAGGGTTCTGCGCAGTATCTTAGCTGTTCCTAGCACTGCACTCTTCTGCACAGAGAGCTCTGATGTTGTTCCTGGGATCTGTTTGAGCCATTCTCCCAGCTTAGGAGTCATGGCCCCGAGTGCTCCTACCACCACTGGGACCACTTTGGCCTTTACTTTCCACATCCTCTCGATTTCCTCCTTCAGGCCCTGGTACTTCTCCAGCTTCTCATGCTCCTTCCTGATGTTGCTGTCACTTGGCACTGCTACATCTATCACTACCGCTGTCTTCTGGTCTTTGTCTACTATCACAATGTCTGGTTGATTAGCCAGTACCTGCCTCTCCGTCTGGATCTGGAAGTCCCACAAGATCTTAGCCCTGTTATTCTTCACGACCTTCTGTAGAATCTCCCATCTGGACTTGGGGGGGTCTAGCCCATACGCTGTGCAGATGTTCCTGTACACAATGCCGGCTACTTGGTTGTGCCGTTCAGTGTATGCTGTTCCTGCCTGCATCTTACACCCTGCCACTATGTGTTGGACTGTTTCTGAGGCCTCTTTGCACAATCTGCACCTTGGGTCCTGTCTAGTGTGGTAGACCCCTGCTTCTATGGATCAGGTGCTTAGTGCCTGTTCTTGTGCTGCTATGATCAGTGCCTCAGTGCTGTCTTTTAGTCCGGCCCTTTCCAGCCACTGATAGGATTTCCCAATGTCAGCCACCTCAGCTATCTGTCGATGGTACATCCCATGCAGGGGCTTGTCTTGCCATGGCACTTCCTCTGCTTGAACCTCCTGCCTTGTCTGCTGCTGCCTGAGGCATTCTCTCAGCAGCTCATCTTTGGGTGCCATCTTACTGATGTACTCCTGGATACTTCGGGTTTCATCTAGGACAGTGGCTTTGACACTCATCAGGCCCCGCCCGCCCTCTTTGCGCCTGGTGTACAGTCTCTGGGTGTTGGACTTGGGGTGGAAACCTCCATTCATTGTGAGGAGCTTCCGGGTCTTCACATCAGCAGCCTCCATGTCTTCCTTTGGCCAGCTCACTATACCGGCAGGGTATCTGATGACTAGCAGGGCATACATGTTGATGGCATGGATCTTGTTCTTCCCATTGAGCTGGCTCTTCAGGACCTGTCTTATCCTTTGGTGGTACTTGGATGTTGCTGTCTTTCTTGCCTCCTCCTCATGGTTCCCATGTGACTGTGGGACACCAAGGTATTTATAGCTGGTCTCTATGTCTGCTATGTGGCCCACTGGTAGTTCCACTCCATCGGTCTTAACTACCTTCCCTCTCTTTACTATCATCCTGCCACACTTCTCCAGTCCGAATGACATCCCAATGTCCTCACTGTAGATCCGTGTCAGGTGGATCAGTGAGTTGATGTCTCGTTCACGCTTAGCATACAGCTTAATGTCATCCATGTAGAGGAGGTGGCTGATGGTGACTCCACTCTTGAACTTGTACCCATATCCAGACCTTGTGATTATCTGGCTGAGGGGGTTTAAGCCTATGCAGAACAGCAGTGGGGACAGTGCATCACCTTGGTATATGCCGTACTTGATGGCCACTTGTGCGAGCTGTCTTGAGTTCACTTCCAGTGTTGTCTTCCACAGTCCCATTGAGTGCTTGAGGAAGGTCCTTAGTGTCCTGTTGACTTTGTATAGTGCCAGGCATTCACAGATCCATGTGTGCGGCATTGAGTCATAGGCTTTCCTGTAGTCAATCCAGGCTGTGCTCAGATTGGTCTGCCTAGACCTTGAGTCTTGGGCGACTGCCCTATCTATGAGTAACTGGTGTTTTGAGCCTCTGGTGTTGTTCCCAATGCCCTTCTGAGCTGTGCTCATGTACTGGCCCATATGGTCATGTAGCTTGGCAGCTATGATGCCTGATAGAACTTTCCATGTTGTGGGGAGGCAGGTTATTGGCCGGTAGTTGGATGGTGCTGTTCCTTTGTGAGGGTCTTTCATGATCAGCACTGTCCTTCCTTGTGTTAGCCAGTCTGGGTGGGAGCCTGCTGCTAGCAGTTGGTTCATCTGTGCTGCTAGGCGTTCATGCACTGCTGTTAGTTTCTTTAGCCAGTAGGTGTGGATCATGTCCGGGCCAGGTGCTGTCCAGCTTTTCATGTTCTTGACCCACTGTTGGATGTCTGCTACTGTGATGGTGACTGGTTCCTGTTCTGGGAGATTGCTGTGGTCTGCTTTCAGGTCCTGCAGCCACTTTGCACTGGCGTTATGCGTCTTCTTTTTCTCCCATATGTTCTTCCAGTACTGTTCAGTTTCCGCTGCTGGTGGCTCAGCTGCTACTCTGTGGTTGCACTGCAGTTGGGAGTACACTTTGGATGGTTCTTTGGAGAACAGGGCATTTATCTTCTTGGCCTCTGCTTCTCTAGTGTATCTCCTTAGCCTGGTAGCCAGTGCTGTGAGCCTTTGTTTAGCAGTCTCTAGGGCTTCAGATGGAGTCAGGCCCATGTCTTTTTTCAGTAGCCGAGTCTTATCCTTAATCTCCATGCGCTTCTGTAGTTCCACCAGCTGACTGACTTCTCTCCGAGTTGCCTTGATCTTAGCCTCCAATCTCATTTTCCAGGGTGGGTATGTACTGCTGTTCTTCTTGATCGTGTAGCCAAGCATTTCCAGGATTACAGCGGCTGTAGCATATACCAATTCATTGGTTTCAGTTATGGTGGTAGTAGGGATTGTCTGGAGGGCTCTGTTGGCATCTTCTAGCATACTATCTGATGGTACTTCTCCACTGAGCCTTGGTAATCGGACTCAAGGGTTGACTGTAGCTACTTTATCCATGATCTTATGCCTCATATCAGCTGCTGTGCTCTGTAATGGAAGGGGTGGCAGTGACATTACAGCTTCAGGTGTTGGCTGCACATCTGCTTGTTCTTCCAGGTCTGCTTGAGTCCGGTTGTAATGTGGAGTTGGTCTATCTCAAGTTGTGAGAGCAGCTTCCTCTTCACTATGTTGAAGCGCTGGGTAACTAGTTGTTTCTCAGTTAGTGTGGATGTAGGCCTTCTGTCTATCCATAGTTCCCTCATACGTTTCATATATCCCCTCTCATTAGGTCTGCTGTTGTAGTAGCATTCCATCATTTCCAAGTTCTCTTGTCTCGTCCATGTATGGTTTGTTCCAGTAGCCCACTTAACATCAGATTGTCCTGGTTCCCCAACATCTGACGCGGACCTTGTTAATCCAGGCGACGTCCGAGCCGGCATGACTCTCTTAGTTCGTGTCACTCTCATATTTTGAGGTAGGCAGATGAAGCGTTGGGGGGTCTTTGCTCAAGGACCCCTACTGGTAAGGTAGGTACCAGGCGGGATTTGAACCCCAGTCTCCTGCATCAAAGGCGGTGTTCTAACCACTACGCTATCCAGACGCTATATATATAATTTTCATTGAAGAAATTTTTATAACATAACATTAAAAGATATACCCAAAACAATATAGAAAAAAAGAAAAGATAAAGAAAAAGGTGAATAGAAAGCAAAGAGAAAGAAAACAAAAAATATTTAAAGAAGCAACTTCTGATCTTCTTTACAGCAGTTACAAACAAACCTATTGCCTCTCCTCTCTCTTTAAGGTTACATTACATAATTCCCTTTTCCCCATATTCAATCCTTATTAATCAGTAAATCCAGAAATTACCAGTTCATTTTTATCCATTTTCAGCAAAAAGTCCATAAAGGGTTTCCAGTCTTTTATAAAAGCAGTTGTTGTTCCTCCTTAATCAAATCAAGTCAATTTAGCCACTTCTGCAAGTTCTGCCATCTTCACAATCTGCTCCTCCATTGTGGGTATTTCTGTATTCTTCCATCTTTGTGCATATAATAACCTCACTGCAATTACCATATATAAAACCAATTGTCCGTGAGTCTTTTCTAATTGACTACAAGTAGTTCTTGACCTCTGACCATTTGGTCAGTGACCATTGCAAGTTACAACAGTGCTGAACAAATGATGACTATCTATCTATCTATCTATCTATCTATCTATCTATCTATCTATCTATTTGGCATGTATGTATGTATGTATGTATGTATGTATGTATGTATTTATTTATTTATTTATTTATTTATTTGGCTTGTATGCTGCCCGTCTCCCCCAACGGGGGACTCTGGGCGGCTCACAATAAAAAACAGTTTTCTCCAAAGATGGTTAAAATCTATAAATAATCTATAATAATCTATAAATAATTAAAAACATATTAAAAATGTCCTAAAAAACTCCTTTGATTTTTGGCCCTAAAAAACCTGTAAGATGCTGGGGGGGGACAACCCATCATCCCACCAGCCATCTCCACAGGTGCGGGCCCCCCTCTGGCCCCCAGGCCTTCTGGCAGAGCCAGGATTTAATACCTTTCCTGAAGGCCATGAGGGAGGGGGCACACCGGACCTCAGGAGGCAGGATGTTCCATAGGGCGGGCGCTACAGCAGAAAAGGCTCTCTGCCTAGACCCCACCAATCGACTATGGCCAGTTCTGGCCATCCCAGAACCCCCAAGGTCACATGATCACAATCTGGGTGCTTGGCGACCCATTCACACTTACAACCAGTTGCCAAGTGCCCCGCGATCACATGATCACCATTCACAACCTTCCCTGCTGGCTTTCCCTGCAAGTCAGTGGGGAAACTGGCAGGGAAGGTCGCAAGTTGTTGGGGTAAGTCTCCCCCCATGCATCTTCCTCCAGCCCCTCTGCACTTGTGCTGGTCACTCACACACCCTCCCTGACCTGCAGCACATCCTTGCACACCCCTCTGACCCTCCCCCGTGCACCCCCTCGTTCCCTGCCCTACCTAGCAGCAGCCACTTACCTACTTGTGGGCCTGGGACTTGCACCTTCCTGCAGGCTTCCCCACTGACATTGATTGTTGGAAGCTGGCAGGAAGTTGCCTCGCCTAATGACTGTGGGAGTCAGTTAATGATGGCAGCTGCTTAGCGATGGAAATTCTGGTCCCAGTTGCTGTCATAAGTGGAGGACTACCTGTATCCATAACTCCTAGTAAGAAAAATTCTGATTTCATCTGAATGTTAATTTTTAAAACTCTCTGCAACATCATATGTATTTGTGTCCAATATTTTTTCGCTTTTTCTGAAGTCTACCATGCGTAGTAAAATGTCCCTTCCTGCTTTTCACATTTCCAGTAACAATTAGAAGTCCCTTTATACATCCTTTTTTTAATAGTAATTTTATTAAACATTACAATTTACAACAATAAAAACTAATACAAACTAAAAAAATGGAGGAATAAAAAGAAGAAATAGAAGGTGCAGAAAAGAGAAAAAAATAGAAAAAGAAATTTAAAAAAGAAAAAATAAGAATATAGTAAAGAAAAAGAAAAGAAAGATATAAAGAAGTGATTTCCCCCTTCATCACAAGTATGAACAGTTTTAGTAACTTGTCACCTTCTCTTAAAATACAACAAATGATCTCTTCTTCCCATGTCCCATCTCTTATCTATAAACAAATCCATAAAACCTCATAATTTCAGTCCTGATGTCAGTAAAAGTCCATTAAGGGTTACCAGAGATAAAAACATACCCATTTTAACCTTGATCAAACAGCCAACTTCATATTCCTTCTTTTTACTTCTAACAATCTTGATCTTAATCCAAATAATGTAGAACTTGATTTCTTTTCATTTTTTCTTTGTCCCTTCTCACAAAATTCTTCAAAGCTTTAACAAGTCTCTTTTGTAAATCCAATATAGGAAAATTATCTAGGTCATTCTCTTGGTTTATTTGTATATCCCTTTTAATTATTAAGATATCAACTGGTTTCTTTTGTATGTCCAGTGAAACATCTTTTTCCATATCATTCTTGTAGCCTGTCATTTTAAAATCCACTTTCAATTCAGTCTCAGTCATGTCAGGTAATACTTGTTCCTCTTCCTTAACATCTTTTAAACACAGTCTGTCTATAGAGGCAGACACTCTTAAAATTAATTTCTGGGTCCATCGTTCAAAAATATCTTTCAGTATGTCCAATGTTAAAATACTTTGCTTCATTCTGTATTAGTTGAGTTTGAGTGTTCTTCTCTTTCAATTGTAATCTTTAGTTCCTTCTAGTTCCCTCTGGTGTCCAGTTTTTAAAGGCTTATCTTACTATGTTTCCTTTTTTTAATTCAAAACAAAAGCATTTTCTCACAGGAAGGATTCTTTATAATTAATTCCAAAATCTTATTTCAAATTTATCTGGACCCTTAGTCCATTTGTAACTTTCTAAAAATCAAAGTCTTAATCACCCTTTTGCTATTTATTCCAAAAAAATTTTTTTAAGTCCTTAAACTTGTATTTAAAACTTCTTTTGCTAAGGATTGAAGGAAACTCACCCAGTGCTGTAAAACTTGTTGATCCAAAGGTTCCCAATAGCTGAAAAGCAGTTAAACAAGCAATTTCTGAAAGTGATTAGAAAATGAAGTTTGTGAACCCAGTGTCCTTTGAAAAGACCATGATTTGAGCAAGATGACTATTCCCAGAGCTCTAAACCCACCAGAGACAGCTGCCTTGCAGACTCTTCCTGAGGATAACTGTCTGGAGCACTTGTGGGTGATCTGAGGTCCTCTCCTTGTCCGAAGAGGAATTACGAAGAGCCGCTCTACTTGCCAGCTCTTCATTCTGCTGCAGTCGTCAGCTCCGCTCTTAGCGGAGTCGTCTTCAGTTTGCCATTTCTTCCCTGGAAGTCCAGAAGTACCTTTATCCATCCTACATAATGTATTTGGTGACATATATCAATGAAACATCATTTAATAAAAATTAATACGTTTTGATCCATATAGAAATCAGGTAATCAACTTGCTGGTTTATAATGGAAAACATGAGTCCTTTGCCCCTTCTTAATTGTTGGAGCTCTAACGCACTCTAGTTGAGCCTTGCTTGTATTTCCTCCTGATTCTGATGAATAAATTGAAACTGTACAGAACAGCAGAAAAGTGATAGGAGAACTTTATGTCAGTGTGAGAAAAGAAAGACGTGCAAACACTTGAACGTGTGAGCAACAAGTGGGGTTGAAAGCAAATGTTCAAAATTGGAAAAGCTGGTCTATTGGCTTTAGGCAGAAAAAATATATATATTGTGGAGTCTCTTAAAATATTTTTGTCTCACAGTAGAAATTGGGCATGATCCAAAACAACTTTAGAATATTCCAAATTAGGAACATTAAAGGTAGAAATGTTCTACAATTAGAAATTCCCACTTCATGGAATTCTCTCCTCCTCGAGGTGTGTGCAGCCCCCACCCTTCTGGCTTCTCATAACCAAGTGAAAACAGACTTACTCTTTTGCGCTTTTGGCCCTAGTTGAATGGAGACACCATGATGGATTCTTTATATTTTCAGTAGGATCCCACTGTATGTGTTGTTCTGTTCAGATTGTACTGTTATTTTATTGTTTGCACCCAGAGTCCATTGAGAGTGGGGTGGCCTAGTAATGCTATAAAAGTTAACAAATAAATTAGAGATCCTAGTTTGTATAGAGTAGATGGAACTCGCTTCGAATCCAGCAGGGCTTCGGTTGCATTTTTAATGCCTTCGACTCTTGTGAGCTTGCCTGCTGAAGCCAGGCAGCAGTAATCGTATTTGTTGGCTTTCTGTTGTTTATGAAATCCAAGGTCGCACTTGGGTAGATTCAATTCTTAATGGGCCTTGGATTTTTCAAGTTGCCTTCATGTGTTTTGTTCTCTTCACAAGAATTTTGATCTGCAAGCCTAGAAAAGGCTTAAGTGTCTCTCTGAGTCACTGATTCTGCTTTTCCACTGGAGGGGGCCAAGCATCCATCCTGGCAGGGCCTTGGCAAGGTGGCCCTTGGGGTGAACAGAGTGGGGCTCAGGTGTACCATTCTTCCTTCTCCCGCACAGCATTTATGCTGAACAGCCCCCTCCCCCAAAGTGCATGAGGATGACATCGCAGGGCAGCTTATGGGCTCTTTGTTCCACAGAGGCTCGTAGCTTCAATTAAAAGCTTAGGAATGTTTTATGGTTGATTGACCAGAACTTTGGTCCTTCATAATATGAACTGACCCCAGCTAAACCGTTCATTAAATGCACTGTCCCTTGTGCTTCCTACAAAATGTGCTAGACGTACAAGCATGTTATACTGCAAATATTGAAGGGCAGGGGGGAATGTTTCAAATTTGAAGTGCTCTGAACTTGAAATATTCTGTATTAAGTTCAAAATCATTGATTCCTGCCTTACTGACTGGGTTCCGGCACTGTTCCAGCCATTCCGGAAGTGTTCTGCCTTTCAGGTTCAAAACATTTCTGTGACGGCAGGAGAACAGCATCAGAACATTTGCAGAAAGGTGAGGACAGATGTTTTCAGTGTGAAACAGGACAGGACAGGCTTGAAATGTTTTGAGTTTGAAACATTCTGCATGACACTAAAACTATCCTTGTGGTGATTTGTTTATTCAGCATTAACAGATGCTTTTCATTTGAACTGAGGAGACTGATCTTTGGTAGGCATTCAGTTAAAGAAATACAGTATGTTCATCAGCTCTCTGAACGTCTTCCTTCACTTCTGTATTTCAAAAAAATCTCAACAGTTAAATGTTATATTTCTAGTTGATAGAGTGAGTCTTAAGACAGCAGAACTTTGCATTTTTATTTTTCTTAGGTGATTGATAAGCAAACATTAAAACTATTTGCAAAATGTATACTTCCTGGAAAGTAATATGTGCCCTTTGCCTAAGAAAAAAACTTTCCTTAAAACTTGATCAGTTTCCTTTCTCTGGATTAATACCAGAATGCCTGGAAAACCTTTCATTCTCCTAACTCTGCTTTCCTGCAGTGTAGGACAGCCTTTAGCATTAATTTGTGAAATGGCGGGTGTTCCTTGTCAGAATTTCTCATTGTGTCTCTCTTCCCTTTATGCTGTGCAAAAATTATTTGTTAAAAATTAACCTGTTGCCTAGTTGCTGAATTTAACTTGCAGTGCAGCCACACCGCCATTGCCTGGTCTGCTCCTCCTTGGAACCACACTGGAGGGGTCGGTGGTAGGTGTGAAAGCAAAGCCTGGCTAGTTTGCCGTTCAGCATTCCCAGGCTGAGAGGTGTTGAGGCATTTCTTAGAGCAGTGGGCTAACCATTCTTTTTTTTTTTTTTTTTATCTGCTTAACAGTCATTACTGACCCTGCAGTGACCGCCCCCTAGCGGTTTTCAAGGCAATTGCATCTTTCTAGTTTCGGAATTAGACTTTGCCAGAGCCTAATTCCTAGAGCGTCAGCCCAGCTGGCAGCACAGGAGGCGGGATTTCCGTTGCTTCGCGCCCCTTTTTCGGACGAGCGCGGTTTCGCGCTTTTTAACGGCAACTTGTCCCGTCTCTCTGTTGAGCCGTTGCCAGCATTTTTCCTCCCACCAGAGTGAGAGTCCTCATTTATCTACTCACGTATGTTTTCGATCTGCTGAGTTGGCAGAAGCTGCGGGTATAGAAACAAGAGCTCACCTTGTTAACGCGAGGCTGGACTCGAACCGCTGAAGCTTTCAGCCATTTCTGGCCGGCACTTTCAGCGTCATTAAGCCGCTGCGCCACCGCGTCCCCTAACCATTCTTTAAAAGGGGCAATAAAAGAACAAATGGTTAAGTGCAACAAGCTGTTATTTCATCTTGTGCAATAAAATGGTTTAGCTTCTGATCATACAGGATGGTTCTTCATCAGAGGACATGATTTCCCGTCTTTACTGAAGTTGTTCAAATAATTGAAAGTTTATTTTTATATATCAACTGATGAGAGCACACAGCATTTCTTCTAGAAAACTCCTGCTTGTATTGAAATTGGAAAATGAAATTCTGGAAAGGGTTCAGGTTATGACCAATATATCTGATTATACAAGCATTAAAGTGAGGATCACTCAAGAGAGTAAGCAGGTTAATAACCCTTTGAAGTTGTTACTGAAACATTTTGCTCTGAAAACTGAAAGTACTCCCCAAGTCTTGGCTGCTAGCCCATTTTGGACTAGGCGGTGATGTTATGAATGTTTGCAGATATTTTACCTCTGGGATGAAGGCCTCATTAAGAGAAACATTTTCCTCCTTTTCTCTGACAAAAAATGGAAGGTCTAAAGTCAAAGCAAAATGAAATGCAGAAGGTGTAGGCTTCCTTGATAGCGTGCATTCACAAATGCATTGTTGGGTGGGACATTCTTACATTGATAACACATGTAGTGTGTTATCAGAGAATCTTTGTTCTCTGTGAGAAACAAGACAACTTCCCCGCTGCCTCTCTTGAGCTGCAAACATCTGGTTTCCTGTCTCAGAAAAGGTTCTGACCAAGCTAATGTAATACTGTCCCTGTTGCACCAAATGTTGCGACCTATATTAATACACAATCGTTAATATAAGAACTTGTCTACCAACAGATGGAGCTCCATCTCCAGGGCCACTAGTAGGTGCTCAAGATCCTTAAAAGTAGGAACTTTGGTGCAACAGGCCTGGCAATATTTCTAGCTTGCAGAATTATTCTGAAGGAGTCTGGTAGCATCTTTTTCAACTAACAAATTTTATTAAAAGGCATAAGCTTTCATGAGTTGAAAAATGTGCTACCAGACTCCTCCTAATTTTTTGTTACCATAGACTAACATAGCTCTACTCCTACATCTAGAATTATTCTGAGTAAAAACAAATCATTCATTGGAAGAATAGTGCAGATGATTAGATACCACTCTCTGTGTTCAGAAAGGATTAACTCATTAAACCTGCATAGGCTTAAGACACAGTTTTTTATTTTCTCTCCTTTGTTAGTAAACTGCAAAACAGTTCCTCAGCTTTTTGTATTATCTTACTCCTATCTCAGTTGGCACTTGCCTACCCCTCCTTCTTCCAGAACAGCAGCATGCTGATAGGTTTTGCTTACTGTTGATTTAAATAGATTGATCCATGTAAAACGTGATTGGAAAACAAAACCATTGAACTAATTGCAGTGCAATTTGACCCATTTACTCCTCCATTTTATCCAGTCATTCTTGCCTCTAAGCTCTGCCAAAAATAAAAATGGTGTACTCTTTGCAATTTTAAAATGTTAGCCACTTGCACCCCATGGCTCTTACAGTTTCAGAAGTTTTATTCAACTTATCAAAAAAAAAAAAACCCCTAACATGCCATCAGGCATCGTTGTATTTTCTGATTTAGCAGATCCCTCATAAGAGCAATTGGAAACTTTATTGGGCATAATCCAGTGACTGAATAAGTGATGATGACAAGGAACAAAAGCAAAAAGGCCACAGAGCCCCATGTTAAATCCCTAATTCTTTAGATCCATTTTCATCTCTCCTTTTCCCAGGAGAGTCCTCACAACTACGTTTTTTTTTCCTCTCCCTTTAACTATACATGTCCCTGCAGCATAGTGGCTGAGGAAAAGTGCCCACCTTATTCAGTGAGTTTCATAGCTGGGCATGGATTTGATTGATGATCTCAGTGTTCTGGGTTTTACCCACTGCATTCCCATTTTCTTTTAAAATGTTTCATTTGTCCTTCTCCATCTTAAGCAGTCTTTATACACGTGACTCCTCTAATGTTCTCCTGTCCTGTTCCTTCAGTGTCCTCTCCTCCTTCCACTTGTCCCTCCCCAACCATAGATTTTCATTTACAACCTGTGTCCAGAGAAGTGAGTTGGAGGCAGCAACAGTTGACATGCTCCTCCATTCCTCCCGGTGCATTTTTCATTGCTTTCCATGTGCTCTTTGAAGGCAAAATATTAGCATAAGGCCATAATTCCTGCATATTCTTTTGCAGAAATGGATGCCATTGCATTGCAGTTGAAAGGCTCTAAGGACCTCAGGTCCTCTTCTTGGGTTACATTTCTGCTTGGAGAAAGCAACTATGAGGTCCTGGTCCCTCCTGTCTCTGCACCTGTTCATTCTGTCCTCCCTCAGAGGTCACAGTTCATGCATAGAGGGACGGCTCTGCCCAAAGAACCTTCAGGCAGTTTCCATTTGCAAGGCCTCACCCAGTAGTAGCGTTCTGCCTTCAGAGTGGAACTGAACATTCATGGTACACCTTTGTCAGGAATTGCTGCTGTAGTAGGGCAAGGAAAACTTTGAGCTGTTGGCCAGATCTTCACCAGTCCGGTGAAGGATTGCTTTTCTTGCTGGGAAGTTTCTGAATAACACTTCTTTGTATTTTACATGTTGATAATTTGGGTGAACATGACAATTTTGAGCATTTCTTAACTTGTACTTGTGGTGGTCATGCTATTTGTTTTGGAGTTGGGGCATTTGTAAATACGTTGAATAGATTATAAAGACCAAACATTTTCAGATTACCTGGTCAAAAGGTTTCATATCTGGGAGTAGTAGAATAATGAGTCCTATCACAGTGGAACTTACTTTTGAAATGCAGAATTGTTTGTGATTAGAGTGGCATGTAAGCCTCAGTAAATAAAGTAATTCACCTTAAATAAAGGGTTACTGGAGTAGCCCTGTAATTTAACAGCCCATTTCAACCTTTTGTGCAGTTTTTGGTGAACATGGTGTAATTTTTTGTTTTTTAAAGAGATCGTGTTTGCATTAATTTACTAAATATATTCTTCCTTTCTCTCCTCCTCTCTTGGTGGGACAGTGTTAGAACCCCCAAAGTCTGGTACAAGCCAGCCGCTCCCTGCTTCAGCCCCTGCTCCCACTTCAATAGTCACCGGCAGCGTTAGTGGCAATAATAATGCCAAACGGGCTGTGGGCAACAATCCGCAAGCGCAGCAGCCGTCTTCACCACGCTACCCACCTCGTGAAGTACCGCCACGGTTCCGGCACCAGGAGCAGAAACAACTCTTGAAGCGAGGACAGCCACTGCCGGGGATTGCTGCCAACCTGAAGGTGCCATCTAAACTGCTGAACAGCCAGTCAGGAGAGAGCACGGTGACCCGGGAGCAGCCCGTATCTGACAGCCAAGTGCAGAGCAGCAGCCAAAAGCAGCCAGGTGAGAGCGAGTAAAAAGTCCACTCGGACCAGGAATGTCTGCCACCTGTGCAGCACAAAGGAAGGTGGTTGGGCAGAGAGATTGCACACAGCCACAGAAACAGAGTTTGGTTGTTCAGTAAGGGCCCTGATAACAGTTTATCTTGCCTCTTGCAAGGAAATTGGGCAGGTCAGCTGCAGAACCTCCCAGTCCACTTTGGGATTGCTAGCATTACCACTGCAGTGGTTGGATTCCCACCTCATAGTAAACTGGAAAAAAGGAAGGTCTGGCTGAAGCAAACCTTTTTTGCACAGAAATACGTGCTCCAGCATTGTGTGAGAGCAGCGCAAATGTCTTCCCTCATTAGAGGACTTCCAGGTTCCACTGAATAGTACCCTCTTTGTCAAATGTCCACCAGCTGGCTTGAAGCTTAAGCAGAAGTGATTGTGCCGTAGTAAGTGGCTTAGGAAATGTTGGAGCATGTTGTATGGGGAGAAGATAGAGCCCCCGGCACACTTGCCAGGCTGCCAAGTCCTTTCTGTTCTCCCCAAAGATTCGTCCATCCATGTCCTTGCCATTATATGTGCTGCCCCTTTCTGGTGAGCCTAACTTGACAGTAGAAGGGTAAGTAAGGATGGGAGAGAGGTGATCCCCACCACTTCCCCAGATCCAGAGTGGAGAGAAGACTTGAGGGTTGATAGACTTTTGCAGGACACAGGTGAAGGCCAGGCAGGGCAGGCAGCCACTCAAAAGCGTTTAAGAAGGACAGTACTGTCCATCACCAGACTTGCTTTTGGAAAGGAGGAAGAGTAGTCTCAAGCATTGCCCTGGAGTACACATCCCTGTCCAGTCTTTCCCAGCATCTGAAACGTTGGAAGGTCAGAATTGTCACAGATGATGCGGGATCAGAAATGGGGAAAGATGTATCTAGAGGATGCCAGCCAGCCTCCCCCAGCCTGGGACTTAAAGCTGGGGAAAGACTGCTGCAATCCATCTTGAAACAGAAAAGCCATCAGTCTATCCACAAAGCCCACGCCAGAGAAAGCAGGCCTGTGCAGGGTGAGAACCTGGGGGTGCTGCACAGCAAGAATGGAAAGGTGTTGTACCGCCAGGCGCTTGCTCCCCGTAGATAAGCAGCCACCAGGTTCCACAAGGCATGGATGTCTTGGAAAGGATTCATGAAGGACATGTCTGTTAAGGGCCGTCAGTCTTGAAGAAGCAAGATACTTCCAGGTTGGGAGCAGCAGGCCTCCATGTACCGGGGTGGGTGTATCCCCACTGCCTGTTTGTGAGCACCCCAGTGCAATCTGGTTGGCTACAGTAAGGACCCAAATGCTGGATTAGATGGGCCTGACCTAGATTCCTCTTCCCTCCTGCCTTCCCGGTCCCTCTGAATACCACCTGGAATTCAGGACAGCACTGCAGTGGTTCCCCGTTAAATGCAGCAGAGCCTACATGTGCTGTGTGCAAGCTGCCCCCCATTGATACCACAACTTCCAATTGCATTTATGCCACTTCAAACTTGCTGTCTATTCCTTTTTCAAATCCCTGTTCTGATCACTCAGCTCTTTTTTCCCTCTGCTGTTAATAATCCATTTCATTCTCATATTTTGAATGTCTCTAGTTTATACTCAATGGGGCCATGAACAGGATTCCATTTTCAAAAGCACCATTAAACATGTTGCCTACAAGTTCAGAAAAGGTTCCTATTTTTGGAGTTTTTCAGTAACAAAAATCAAAAGTTAAAAAGTAGTGCACCAAATGAAATCTTTATTGACCACAACATCCACAAAATAGGGTCCGCAAGCCAAAAACCTGTCCTGAAGCTTTTATAACAGAATATTATTTGCATCAGGATATTTTTCAGAGTGTGAATTGGGCATGGGGATTAGGAGCTTCTGCTCAAAGCTTCCTGGAAAAGAGAATTGAAGCAGAAAAGAGGCAGCCTGGCACAATTTATTTATTTACTTACTTACTTACTTACTAAATTTTTCAGCCGCCCATCTCCCCCCAATGGGGGAACTCTGGGCGATTCACAACAAACATTAAAACATAAAATATATAAATACATAAAACCTTAATTAAAAACATTACTAAAAAGGAGAAGGAGAGTCCAAGAGGATGAAAAATCTGAGGCTGAAGGCAGAAGGCCTCTATGGGGCTAGCCATCCCCATCTTGAGGTATTCCCACCCCACCCCAGGCCAGGTGGCAGAACCAGGTCTTCAAAGCCTTATGGAAGGCCAGGAGTGTGGGGGCCAATCACACCTCTGGGGGCAGAATGTTCCAAAGAGCGGGGGCTACCACAGAGAAGGCCCGCCTTCTGGATCCCACCAGTCGAAGTTCTTTCACTGAGGGGGTCCAAAGCATGCCCTCTCTGTGTGATCGGGTTGAAGACATAGGGGAGAGGCGGTCCCTTAGATAACCTGGTCTCATGCCATGTAGGGCTTTAAAGGTGATAACCAACACCTTGAATTGGACCCAGAAGCAAACTGGCACCCAATGCAGCTCATGGAGCAGAGGCATTACATGGGCCCTCCTTGGGGCTCCAACAATAGCCTGCGCGGCTGCATTCCGGACCAGCTGTAGCCTCCAGATACTCTTCAAGGCCCCATGTAGAGTGCATTGCAGTAGTCTATCTAGGAGATAACAAGGGCTTGAGTGACTGTTTGAAGGGCATCCCGGTCCAGGAAAGGGCATAACTGATGCACAACCTGAAGTTGTGCAAAGGCCCTCCTTGCCACAGCTGCCACCTGCTCTTCAAGCAGGAGCCATGAGTCTAGGAGGACCCCCAGATTACGCACTGGGTCTGTCTGGGGCAGCACCACCCCATCCAGCACCAAAGATGACAAAATCCCAGATACAGAGGAGCCATTAACCCACAGCCACTCCGTCTTACCAGGGTTCAGCTGAAGCCTGTTGTTCCCCATCCAGACCCTTACAGCCTCCAGGCACCACGAAAGGGTGGCCACAGCATCACTTACTTCACCAGGGATGGAGATGTATAGCTGCATATCATCAGCATACTGATGATAGCTCATCCCATGATGGCGGATGATCTCACCCAGCGGTTTCATGTAGATGTTGAAAAGGAGCGGAGAGAGAACTGAACCCTGCGGCACCCCACAAAGGAGGGGCCAAGGATGGAACCTCTCCCTATCACCACCGATTGAGATCAGCCCTGGAGAAAGGAGGCGAACCAGCACAAGACCGTGCTGCCCACCCCCAATTCCCTGAGCTGACCCAACAGGATACCGTGGTCAACGGTATCGAAAGCCGCTGAGAGATCGAGGAGAGCAAGGATGGTCGCACTTCCACCATCCCGCTCCCGCCAGAAGTCATCCATAAGTGCGACCAATGCCATTTCCGTTCCATATCTGGGCCTGAAACCTGACTGGAAGGGATCCAGATAATCCATTTCCTCCAGAACCCTTTGGAGCTGTGAAGCCACCACTTTCTCAACCACCTTCCCCAAAAAGGGGAGGTGGGAGACTGGATGAAAATTGTCCAGTATGGTAGGATCCAGGGAGGGTTTCTTGAGGAGGGGGTGCACCAACGCCTCTTTAAAGAGGAGTCCCCTATTGTAGGGGAGATTGGCGGGAGAGAAATGCAATAAATAAATAAATAAATAAAAGCAGCTAGAAACACTCCCTCCTGCAAGGATGTAGTAACCATCACCTGGATCCAACCACATGTCACCTCCCGAGCTGCTTTCACCAGCCAGGAGGGGCATGGGTCAAGATGGCAAGTGGTGGCCTTCACAGTCCCCAGGATCCTGTCCACTTCCTCAGGAGCAACAGGATCAAACCGTTCCCAGATAACTGGGTAAGAAGGGTCCCCCGGTATCTCCCCAGACCCTGCCCCACACTCGGAGTCTAACTTGGAACGAATCTGAGCGACTTTGTCCTGCAGATGCTCTGAAAATTCCTGTGCATGGCCCTGCAAATGAACCCCCACATCCCCCTTACCAAGGAGGGACCTAGTGATCCTAAACAAGGCTGCCGGGTGGCATTCTGCGGACGCAATAAGGGTAGAGAAGTATTGGCGCTTCGACGCTCTTATTGCCACAAGGTAGGCCTTGATAGCAGCTCTAACCTGTGTTCGGTCGGATTCGGTCTTCGTTTTCCTCCAGCGGCGCTCTAGACATCTCTTAACCCTCTTCAGCACCCTCAACTCCTCCGTGAACCACGGGGAGTGTTGGGGCCGATGTGGCAAGAGAGGTTGCATAGGCGTGATCCTGTCCAAGGCCCCGGCCGCCTCCCTATTCCAGGCAGCAGCCAAGGCCTCCGCTGGACTGTGCAGCAGATCTGTGGGAATATCCCCCAGCTCCCTCTGAAACCCTGACGGGTCCATCAGGCACCGGGGGCGGACCAATCGCATGGGTCCTGCCTCCCTGCGGAGGGGGGTGGCATAGGAGAAACTCAGGGTCACCAGGACGTGATCTGACCATGACAATGGGGAAAGCTGTAGATCTCCCCTCAGATCACTTTGCCATTGCTCCGACAAGAAAACCAAATCCGGCATGTGGCCACTGTCTCGGGTTGGGTCCCACACAATTTGAGGCAGACCCATGGTAGCCATGAACTCCTGAGCTGCCTCCGAGGACCGTCCCAGGGACGGTAGGTTGAAGTCCCCCAGAACCATAAGCCTGGGGAACTCCACCACCAGCCCCGAGGTGGCCTTCAGCAGGTCAGGCAGGGAGGCTGCCACGCAGCAGGGAGGCTGGTACAATAGTAGAACTCCCAACTGTTCATGGGCGCCCAACCTAATGAACAGTGTCTCACAGCCAGAAACTTGTGGAGCAATGCCCCTGAAGGCCACTAGAGATTCCCGGATCACAACAGCTGCCCCTCCTCCCCTGCCCTGGCCTCTCGGCTGGTGCCACACCAAGAACCCAGCTGGGCACATTTCTGAGAGGGGCACCCCCCCCTCGGGCCCCAGCCAGGTCTCAGTAATGCATGCCAGGTCTGCGCCGCCCCCCCCCCCCCCAGTGATCAAGACACATGTGAGGGGGGCCTTGTTGTTAACCGACCTGGCATTCAGTAGCAGCAGCAGCTGAATGCTTCCACAATGCTTTGGGCATAACTGCAGGGCGATTTGACCTTGGGGAGCTTTGGAGGGGAGGGAACAGGAAGTGGAGATTGCAGGTAGGGATATGTTGCCATATCAGAGTGAAAGGCGGAGGGAGGGGGGAGCCCAGGTCAGACTTTGAAGGCCAGACTCAGGAGTTTGTGCTGAATCTGGCAGCAGAGAGGAAAGACAGATAATTAACCTGTTGATTGGAATTCTGAAATGTTGGCTTAAACGACTGCGTGAAGCATCTGTATCATCTCAGGCTACAATTGCTTTGGAGAAAAGGCATTTAGGAAACATCAAATACAACAAGTTTTTATTGGCCCTTATCCAGGAACCCTCAGATAAAGTTTTTGGTCAAAAACGCTTACCTCTCTGCTTAAGTGTATTAAAAAGGAACTGAATTAGACTATTTTTGTCCACCTGATTTTTGATGCAGAAAGACTGCTGTATTACACTTTTCAGGATGCAGTTAACATGATTACAAATCAGTGTTCTACATGGTTACTTGATCCTTAAAGAGCAGAACTTGCTGCAGCACCTTCGCTGTAACCTCAGCCCAAAAGAAATCCAGTTAGGAGTTCTGGGAGAGGTATCATGGAGCGGAGGTATCAAGGATAGTCATGCAGAGCTGGAAAGCTAAAGGTGACCACAGAAGTCTTAGGCAGAGGTTGCAGATATTGAGATGAGTGAGGGCAAGATGGGGAAGAAGCACCTTCCCAAGAGGCTCCAGTAGCCAGGCAGGTTTGCCCTGATCTTTAACTCTTTTTAAGCGTCTTTGATAGCTTTGTTAAGGATATGGCAGACGTCTGCCCTGTGTCATTTTCTGGGACGCGGATCCAGAATTGTCTGGTCTCTGCCTTCTTGGATGCTTTTTTTGCATGGTGTTTCTAGTAATGCTTTATGTTTTTCTTAGATCTGAACCACAGCACACTTGGATCCCATTATGAGAATGCTCACTGGGAAAGAATCTTTTCCAGTAGTGACTCCAGCACAAACTGGGATAAAACTGTTGTAGACAGCTCAGAGAAAGAGGCATGGCCCTCGATCACCGGCAGTGACTTGGAGCTGGCTTCAGAATGTATGGACGTTGATTCTGCCTCGAGTTCCGGGTCAGAGAGGAACATTATTATGGCCTCACGGGGCCAGAGCAGTGAAGTAAGCAACCTACAAAACGGCATTGGACATGGTAATCAGACCAAGCTTGTCAGCAGTAGCAACAGCAATAATGTGAGCAGCGGAAGCATTAGCGGGTCATGGGGTGTGTCTCTTGGTGCCCTAATGAGCACCTGTCCAATTTCAGCAGATGCTTCCAATGGTATATCTGAAAGTAGCAACAATAGAATGAATGCTTGGGGCACCCCCAGTTCATCCAATGAAGAATTAAATTCCAGCACTTTGACGTCAAATGGCCACTGTGGTGCCTGGCCTGTCTTGGAGAACAGCGGGCATGCCCTGAAAGGGTCCCGAGGAAATGGTAGCTGCAGCACAGGTGCCGTTCAGATGGTGAACAATCAGAGCGTGAACTCTAGCCTTGGCAGCTCCTGGGGCAGCCTCCAGGAAAACTGTGATTCCCAACTAAATGGTACAAGGAAACTTTCACGGAGTGGGCAGCCTCAGAACCCTAACCACGAAGTGAATGGACCAAATAGTAACACTACTAACTTTATGACCTCTAGTTTACCAAACCCTGCTGGTTCAATGCAGACAACTGAACTGGCTAGTAATACAGGGCCTGGGACCTGGGGCAGGAGCGCCAAAAGTAATCGGCCTCAGCCTCCAGCCTCCCCAGTAACAAATGGCACTTCCATCTCGCACCTGAGCAATGGTGACACAAAAAATGGTGGGACTCCTGGTACTAGGTGGGGTACTTATGGCCCTGGTTACTCCATAGACACCTGTTCTGACTCAAATAGCCAAGCTAATAATGACACTGTGAATGCAACTCCAATGCAGCCTGGGCTCAGTAGGACAGCTAGCTCAAACTTGGAAATAAGTGAGGATCAGCGAACAGGGATATGGGAGGTGGCAGGCATGGGCAATAGCCAGAATGGTGCTTGGGGGCCTAGAAGTGGAATGGGTCCTGGAGGGGGCCAGAGAGGTTCTGCCCAAAATGCCAGCGTAACAGATGGTGAATGGAACAAACTGCCAAGTAATCATTCCTCTGAAGCCATCAGTGGGAATGGGAAGATGTTTACCAATGAGTGGAAATCTGCCGAGGAGGAAAAGGCAGGTGTTGACCCCCAATGCTGCATAGCACCCCAGGCCATAGAACAGAATGGTGGATGGACTAAGGCCAGTGCTGGAAATAGTGACAGCAATCCTGAAGGCCCTGAGGAGCGGTCCACCACAGAAGGGGCAAGCCACGAAAGAAGGAAAGTTGACCAGCAAACCCTGCTTCAAAGTATAGTGAACAGAACTGATCTGGATCCACGTGTCCTTTCCAATTCTGGTTGGGGGCAAACCCCAATAAAACAAAATACAGCGTGGGATACAGAGGTGACCCCAAAGGGAGAAAAGAAAGCTGACAATGGAACAGAAGCCTGGGGAGGTTGTGTGGCCCAAGCCTGCAGTTCTGGGGGAGCTATGGAGAGGCCCCATCTACATGGGCACAGTCCTTCCCCTGGGACGGGGTGGAGTGAGCCTAAATCTGTAACAAGATGGGGAGACTCCAGAGTTTCCAGCAGCCAAGGAGGCTGGGAAGAGGGCACAACTCCTGCACTGGCCAAGAACAGTCAGTCGTGGGCAACAGGCCAAGAGGTCCGGTCTTCATCACTTACCTGGAGTGACACAGAAAAGCTCAAACAGGGATGGGGAGAAGGGCCAAAAGCAAGCCCTGGATGGGCTGTTCCAGCTGTCGACAGCTGGGGGGAGAACATGAGGAACAATCATTGGGGCGAGTTGAAGAAGTCTAGTTCTGGCAGTAGTGACAGTGACCGGTCAACCACCTGCTGGAAAGAGCCTGGTAGATCAAACTCTGGACGGTGGGGTGGGGGGAATGGCAGCAGCACAAAGTCAGGCAACGCTTCAGGATGGGAGGAGACTGCCAAGACAAATCAAAGCCCAGTGTGGGGGGAATCCCCCAAGCCAAATCGCTCACAGAGTTGGGGGGAGGCTTCCAAGCCCTCTGGATCCCCAGACTGGAGCAAGCAGCAAGATGCCGGGTGCTGGGGGGGCCCATCAGCTGCTGCTGTTGCTCCTGCTCCTGCAAGCAAGCCATCAGGTATAGGGTGGCTGGGGAAACCCATGCCAGCCCCAGTTAAAGAAGAAGAGCCCACTGGATGGGAAGAGCCATCCCCAGAGTCCATTCGTCGTAAAATTGAGATTGACGACGGAACTTCTGCATGGGGCGATCCAAGCAAATACAATTACAAAAATGTGAACATGTGGAACAAGAACACCCCAAATTCTGTTGGCCGATCAGACGTGCAAGTGCAAGTGCATAAGCAAGGGCTGCCTTCAAGTTCTGCAGCCGGCATGGAGAATGGGGCTGGGAGTAGCTCCGGTAAGTCTCCAGTGGCTATTGCTTTCTGTCTTCTTAAGCAGCTCATAGGTTTCCTTTAGAATTGGATCATTGGATGGGTTGCTCTCAAGGGTAGTTTGTTGCCTCCATAAAGCAGGGGTGGGCACCCCATGGTTCCCGCAACATCTTTTATTGCTCCCAAAGTCCCATCCCAGAGTGGGCAGGGACAGATGTTTGGGCCACTGGGCAGAGAGGTGGGGCAAATGGGTGCTTTAAGCCTTGCATGACTTAAAGGCACAATAGCATCCCAGGGGAAAAACAAAAAGGTTCACCAGTTCTCCTGTAATGAGAAGCGGGGGGGGGGGGGGGCTTAACTTGCTATTTGTGTTAAAGTACACTTTCCCCTAGACACCCTTAGAAAACAAAACGTTTGTTAGCCTCACTCAAAACAGGGTCACCAGAGCAGCCCTCTGATTGTGACAGAATAGGCAGTGCAGTCAGCCAGCAGAAAGGGAGAGCTGCTGTCCAGGTCCTGCTTTGCATGTCAAATTGGGGGAAGGCTTAGATTGGTGCTGGCAGCAAGAGGCCTTTCCTTTGCTCTGACTGCAAAACAGCGGGTGGGTCTGTGTTGGAAAGAGTAAGAATCTTCTTATATCTTCTTGAGATATTGAGAACTCCCTCTCAAAATCTTCTAGCCTAGCAAGCCAGACAGCCAAACAGAAAGCACTTGACAGGTTGTCGTCTTTTCACAAAATTTTTGAAAAAGGTTCTGAGATATTTGTAGAAGGTGGATGGACAGATCAGTTTAATCTTTGGGTTGTCTTCAAGCCAAAGCAAGCAAGGAAAAGAGTTGACTCTTGTCTGCGTGTGTCAGGGTGCTTTTTTTGTAAAGACAAGAATGTCATGTGCAGCCTTTTTCTTTCTTATCAGAAGGATTTCTTGAACATGGGAATGACCTGATCTTACCATAACAAGTAACTTCAGTTGGGGTAGAACTGAACTCTTCATTTGCTTTGAGCTGCTTCCTTGGGATGTTTCTCTCTCTCTTTTTTCTTCAAACAACCCAACTGTTGTTTAACTAAGCCCCAGCCCTGCTAATAAGTTGGATCTGTTTTGAAAGGTTGGGGGGAGCCTTCTCCTGCACCTGCTACAGTAGATAATGGCACATCAGCATGGGGTAAACCTGTTGACACTGGTCCAAGTTGGGGAGAGTCTGTCAGTGATACCACCGGTGCCAGTAGCTGGGGAAATGCCTCTGGCGGGCAGCAGGCTTCTAATAAAACAGGTAAGAATGTTTGTGGCGAAATGGGGGTTGTGAACGCTTGTGGGGAGGTTTCTTGGGATTGGTGGTAAAGCAGAATATACTGTTGTTCATACAAGCCACAGGCTCTGTGGGTTGGCGCTGGGCGATTTGGACTAGGCCTTCCTCTGCTGGTGGCTCTGGGCGAGGTCTGTTGGGAAACTGTAGGGGTGGTTTGTGGGACAGAGCAGCCTAGCATGGCAGTGTTGATAAACTAAGAGAGGGTTGATTTTCTCCCAACCAGGACCTAAGTCTATGCAAGTTCCCGACGGTTGGTGTGGGGGTGATATGCCTTTGACAGGAAATCATCCAGCCAGCTGGGAGGAAGAGGAGGATGTGGAGATAGGAATGTGGAACAGCAACTCGGTGCAAGATGCCAGTGCACCTTTGCATTGGCCACCATGCTCAAAAAAGTTGCCTTCTAAGGTAAATATGCTAGGTGGAAGGGTGGTCATGTTTATGGCCAAGAAAGGGAGGATATGGGCTCTGATCTTTCCTCATCCTGCAGAAATAGATGATTTTGTACTGTGATAAAGTGAGTAATATGGGACACTCAGAGAGCAGAGATCCTACTGTGGTTTCTCTGCCTGGAGACAAGACCCCTGCCAGCTGTTGTCTCTGTCAGGCAGGTGTCTGAAGTTCTGAGGGAATTCCTTATGTCTGTTCATCATTTTGCATTTACTGCACCCAATACATCCTCTAGTTGTTTAGCCTTGATGCTCAGCCCCAGGGGTTAACTCCATACTGATCTGCTGTTGCCTTGACAGGTCAGGGTAAGGAGAGGGGATAGCCTTTGGCTGCTGGGGGTGAGATGGTCTTCCTGCCCAGACTTTGGAGAAGACATGAGACAGCTGGGAGGAATCAGTCTGATCCTTTGGCTGCCATTCGATTCCCTCTATTCCTCCAACTCCCCAAGACAAGAAGGGAGGCACAAGTAAATCCACAAAGTTTCTGGCCTTTTTTTTAGATATGTAACCTACCCTCCTGATCAGGCTGAGCTAGAAGAATCTCTTCTGCCCCAACACATTGCTGTTGGAAGCCTAAACTGCAGTCTGTGCAGAATGCACAGGCATGTTCTCATAACCATGTCTAGAACATTGATGTATTCCTGCTGTTTCGATGCTGTGGTTTTTTGTTTTTTTTCAAGGGAACAATGAAAAATGGAAATAAGCAAGATGAAATGTGGATAAATCCATTTGTGAAGCAGTTTGCAAATCTTGGGTTCCCTGTAAGTATGGCAGGAACAGAGAACATTCCCATATGTTTTTGTTTAACCAACTGTCCATTGCCTTTTTGGTCACATGCTTCTTTCTTTGAAAACCACCTTCTCCCCTCATGAAAGGTGAAAAGGCTGCATTCAGATACTGTCTCAATTAACCAAATCTCATCCTTTCCTTCAGAGAGACTTGCCAGAAGAAATGATGCAGAGCAATAAGATAGATCTATCTGGAGGTAAGACAAGCATCAGATTAGAATGGAAATTCTAAGGCTTAGAATTTATTTCAAATTTTAAAACACTAAGTTTCTGATGGTGAGCCCATTAAAATAACTATTGCTGTGATTACTTCCTGTTACAACAATTAAACTAAGCAGACCATTGCCCCAACAGGCTATAGAATTGGCTGTGTCTTTTCTCCAGGGATGTGCTGCTTTCCATACCTTAATGGGCGTCTTCTGGGCTGGGTCAGCTGGGTGTCCCCCAGCCCATGTGGTCCACTGGCCCTTTTCTTTAGGCTGTGGGAGCCCCTGAGAACTCAGTACTAAACCTTGATATGCAGCAACACTGTGATTTTTCACTGACTTCTTTAAAAATAAACATATGGAAGAGGAGTTCAGAATGGATTGGAGATACCAAAAACACAGCTGCAAAGTGTTACAGAAAGGTGGGGAAGGGAAGACAGCAGAGACCAGCTGCTGCCCACAAAAGCTAGTGAAGATCACGAAGTGCACAAGGGAGAGTTGTCTCTCTTCAGAGAGGGGGAGAACCCAGAGAACTGCAGACTCATCGGTCTAATGCGAAGCATTGAGAAGACCCAGAGCAGATCACGGAAAGACCAGTCTGTGGCCATGTTCAAGGCAATGGGGTGATTCCAGAGTCAGTCTCAATATTCGGTTGGGGAACTTTCTTAGTAGATGGTGGAAATACCACAGACACCTTGCCTCTTGATTTCAGCAGAGCATTTGATAAAGTACCCGTTGACCTTCTTACTAGGTCGTTGATGAAGTGTGGGCTGGGGGGCATGGCAATTACGTGGATACCTAACAGGCTTGGAAACCAGTCAAAGAGTGCTTGTCAGTGGTTCTTCATCAGATTAGAATGAGGCATCCAGGATATAGTTTAGTCTTGTCCTCTACTGTTCGGTGTCCCTATCAGTGACTTTGAGAAAGAGGCAAAGGGAATGCTTATCAGATATCCAGGGAACACAAAATTAGGTGGGAAAGGTAGTCCTCTAGAACATAGAACTATCATTTTAAATGATATTTTGTTAGTTAGAGAAATACTGAAAAGAGAACAAAATTTAGATGACAGATGCAAAGTTTTTCACTTAGGAATCAGAACTCAAATGCACCAGTAGAGAAAGGGGACACATGGGTTGGTCTTAGGCCCTGGAATAAGTAATTATAAGCCATCTGGGTGATGTGGCAGATTAAAAAAAGCAAGTGCACTTTTAGGCAGAATCAAAAGACTTACAGTTTCCAAATCACTGAAATGGATCGCTGTTCCATTTTATTCGGTTTTGGTCAGACCCAACTTTGAAATTGTGTCTGGTTCTGGTCATCACAGCCTGGCCTAAGTTGAGAGAAGAGCAGCAAGTAAGCCCAGGGGCCAGAAACTGAGGAGAGAGGCAGGAATGGAACTGGGCGTGTTTAGTCTTGAGGAAAAAAGATGGGGTGGGAGAGGACAACCCTCTGCGGGGATCAGAAAGGGGATCTGTCACGGGCAAGCAGCTGCAGGACAGTCCTCCATTGTTCCAGGGAGCATGACATAAAATAAGAAATTTGAGCAGAGTGTTAGGGAAAAAAACTCTCCAGGGATAGGAGCACTTGGCAGAAACCACACCAAAGTAGGGTTGGGATCTGCTTGTTGTGTGTGTTTAAGGAGAGGTTAGATCGCAGTCTGAGGGAAGACTTTGATTTGGATTCCATCACAAAGAGTGGGTTTTGCTCACCAGCCTGTGTGGCTCTTTCCAATTCTAACTCCAAGCAGCACTAAAACCTCCAGAGGGCCTCTTTGGCAGACAAGAAAGGGGGAAAATTAGAAGCCCCAAGTGCTTTGAATTGCCCTACACTCTTTCGTAGCATATGCAGGATTCAGATCCAGAGCAGGCAAGCGGTTTCAGATCTGGCATGGGTGCCCTTGCTGGACCGGCTGGCAGTTCCGTAAGGGAACCGGGCCTTTTCCTGGACTTGCCAAGGAGCTGGCAGGCTCAGGAAAATGCATTAACTGCTTAGCTCAAAGGAGGCAGAGGGGTGTCTGCAAGGCACGCTTGCCCACTTCCGCCCCAAACACGGCCCACCTCTGCTCTTCAGTGGCGACGTCACCATGACCTCCAGTGGTCAGAAGGCGCAAAAAGGAGCAAAACAGTGCTTTTTAAACTGTAATACCTGTTCCCCTCCTGCTTGACAAGAATGTGTTTCCTGCCCTGTGTGGAATTCCAGAAAGCATTGAATGCCAGTATTGGTGTCAGAGAGCATTTCCGGAGCCCCTTTTCCTCCTCTTTCAGGAATCTTGCCTGACAAGCGGATGGAGGTGGAGAAGCATAACCTGAATGTTGGCGAAGGCAGCCGGGTGATTGGGAAAAGTCCTGGCTCCCGTCCCCAGATTTCCAAAGAGTCTTCCATGGACAGAAGTCCTTACTTTGATAAGGTGAGAATCTGTCCTTCCACAGGAAGAGTTAAAAGGGGAAGGAAAAAAAGCACCATGGTTGCCAGTGACCTCAGGCCCAATACTTTGGGTGTGGGTTCGTGGGGACTCTCAGGCTGGGCTTCCAAAGAGATGGTGTCGTGTGCTCGCTGCGCATTCTGGTGGAGAGAAGCTTTATTAGCCTCCCAATTTTGGCTTCCTCAGGTGTGCCTCTTCTCTTTCAAGTTAATGCGCTTATCACTGCTTTCACTGTCAGTTCAGGGAGGAGCCCATCGTAGGGCTGTGCACAATGTGCAAATTGTATTTCAGTTCAAACCCCAAACAAAAAAAAAAAGAAAAAGACATCTTGTGTTCTGGAAGTTTTGCCAAACTGTTCCAGATGGGTTGCCGTTCAGCAGAACCAAACCCCCAAACATTCTGGTTGTTCCAGATTTTGGCTGGAACAAAATCCTGAGGGGGTCTTACAAGGCAAGTGGAGCAAGGCTGGCGCCCCCCCCCCCCCCTTTTCCACGTGATCTGTGCCAAGCTTGAAGCAGGGGACATTGTCAGCTGCAACAGCTAATCTGGCTTCAAGCCTGGTATACCCATCCTGCCTGGATGGGCAAGTTTCAGCCCAAATACAAAGCACCCAAGATAGCTGTTTAGTGCATGGAATCTTTGGCACCTCCCTGGTCCATTCTGCTCCTCTCAGGAAGGACAGGCGTGAACGGGAAATCATTTTGTTATCTGATGTCTGCTTAAGAGAACTGCCTGACTTGGCCCTGTGGTGACACTAACCTCTCTCCTGTTTTCTGCATCTGTTCCTGTGGCCGGCCTCTTCCCTTCTGCTGCTGCTCGGCTTGTGCTTCTCCAAGGATGGCCTGGTAGCAGATGATTCCCCAAACATGCAGTTCATGCCCAGTCAGAATGGGAAGTTCCCCCCTTCCAACAGTGCACTACCTAACCACGTCCTTGGCTCCCTAACAGGGCTGAGCATGCAAAGCTTGAATTCTGTTAGACAGGTAAGGCTGGGAGCATCCCTTTCCCAGGACATTTCAGCCAGGCTTCAGGGTAGGTCTGCAGTCACTAGCACATGATCCCAGATGCATGGAAGTACCGGCCCTTAGCCTCTCCTAGCAAGTATGTAGGAGGCAAAGAGCCCCCGACCCTTGGGGCTTCTCTGTACCCAGACCTTCTAGAGAAGCCCCACCCTGAAAAAAGACCATATTCTGTAGTCCTTTAGGTAACCTCTCCCCAGTTGACATCGGGCCCACATGTGGCTTGCTGCCCCTGTGCTCCCTGACTTCCTTTCCCCCAGGAGAGTCTTCTGCGTTGACAGTCGTGCGTAGAGAATACCTTCTTTCACTCTTCGGCTTGTCTTATGTCGCTTCCTCAGGCTTGGATTTGTGTCCCTCTTTTCGCCTTTCCCTTTCATTCCTAGCTTCCTTCAATTTTTGGGTCTCCACTTGTTAAAATACTTCCAGACTGGGCAAGCACCACCCAGCCAAGATTCTGTTTTTCTGCCTGCTTTTATCTTAATTTGGGACCGGATTATGAGTTTGGCAGCTCCTTTAAAAAGTTCAAGGAAAGGATATGAATTTTACCCTTTTGCAGAAGGGAGGTTTGGAGAAAGAAAGAAAAAAGGCTCTCAGTTTTGGGCTTTTGGGAAACCCTTCCCTGGGATTACCTGTTAGTGGCATAAACTTGCAGTTGCCACAACAATTGCTTGAAAGGAGCAGAGACCAACCACTGTTGTTGGGAAATCTGAAAACCATGGTTCTGATGACCCTCAACTCTGAAGAAGCTCGCTTAGACCAGTGGTTCTCTCAACTGAATTGGCATCATTATTCCCAGGCGAGGAAAGGATGGCCCCCAGGATGGGGAGGATAGGCGACTGACAGCCTTGTGGGAAAAGTTCTCCTTCTGACAGACTCTCCCAGGCTTGGTTACTATGTCCCTGTGCATGTAGGACTTTTTGTGGAAGTCTGAGGAGATCATTGCCCAGGGAATGAACACCTCAGCTTCCCAGTTCACCTTTTTAGAAACAATCTTCCTCTTAAGAAACCGAGCACTGTTAGGCTGGATAGTCACCAGGCATATCATCATGCAGCGTTTGTGAATATCACCTGGGGGGCACCCTCCGCAGGCATCAGTGGGTAGAGCAGGCACCTCCTTCAGCAGGCCTGGGGGGATGAGGGGTGACACCTGCTGGAGCTGGGGGCTTCTGCCTGTACCTGTCTTGGGAGGGAGGTGCTCAGGAGGAGGGGCAGCTGCTCACCCATCGTCTTTCCCTCAGCAGAACGGCAATCCCAGTATGTTTGGAAATCTCACAGCACAACCCCGGAGTATTCAGCCGTCTCCAGCACAGCCTCTTCATTCCTCTCAGTCTAACCCCCGTGCTCAAGTGCCTCCTCCATTACTCTCCCCTCAGGTGAGGCTCCCACCTGAATGTTTGTGACCTGAAGCGAGGATGAGGCAGTAATGTGAAGGGAAAGTGGAAGGTTGCTTTCTTTTTCAATGCAGAAGGCATGCTGATGGGGTAACTTCCTTAGCAGACTGTGAAATGCTAGCAAGGTAATATATCTTGATTTTGGCCAAGCATTTGTCAAGGTACCCTGTGGTATTCTCATTAGCAAGCTCATTAAGTGTGGGCTGGCAGGCATGACAATTAAATGGATATGTAAGTTGGTACAAAATCATGTTCAGAGAGTAAGGTATCCAGTGTGTGCTGCAGAGTTGGGTTCTCTGCCCTCTGCTCTTAATGACCTGGATGAAGAGATGGATAGTGGGAATGCTTACCAGATTTTAGATAATGCAGGATTGAAGCAACTAATGCCTTAGAAGACAGAAACAAAATTGAAAAGTCTCAAAAGGTTTGATAAAGGGATTGAAAAAAACTCAACTTTAACAGAGAGATGCAGAATTCTTTTATAACTAAACAGAAATCAAATGAACAGGTGTAGGATAAAGGATACCTGCTTCAGCAATAAATGGTATTTGCGAAAAAGATCGTGGAATATTAGTTGATTGCAAGCTAAATGTGAGTTAGCAGCTTGATTATAGCAAGTGCGATTTTAGGCTGCATCAATAGAAGTATAGTTTCCTAATCATAGAAATTAAGCATTCCAATTCACTGTATATTGATTAGATCCTTCCTCAGGTATTATATCAAGTTCTGGCCAGTATCTTTTTAAAAGGATTCAGGCAAACAAATTGGATCAGAGAAAGGCAATGAAGATGATCAGTGGACTAGGAACTACAGCCTACAAAGAGAGCAGAGGAATTAGGATTAAGATGCAGGTAGTCCTCAATTTACAACAGCAATTGGGACCAGAATTTCCGTTCTAAGCAGTGCAGTCTTAAAGTGCAAATGCATCACTTAGCGATGGCAATCCCTGCAGTCCCAGTTGCTGTTGTTAACTGAATCCCAGTCATTAGGTGAGGCAACTTCCTGCTGACTTCCCGCAACCAAGTCAGTTGGGAAGCCAGCAGGAAGTTATAAGTTCCAGGTGGCTTGCAGGCAGGTAGGCAGGCAGGTAAGTGGCTGCTGCTGGGGAGGGGAGGGAGCAAGGGGGCACACAAGTGGCCAGCGCAAGCACAGAGGAGCTGGGGGAGGGTGCATGGGTGAGGGAGACTTACCCCAGTGACTTGCAACCTTCCCCATTGACTTTCTGGGGAAGCCAGCAGGGAAGATCTCAAATGGCAATCACATGATTGTGGGGCACTGCAACTGGTAGTAAGTGTGAACCAGTTGTGAAGTGCCCAGATCATGATCACGTGACCGTGGGGGTGCTGGGCTGGCCAGAACTCTGAGGTCCGGTTGTAACCACCATTCGTTCAGTACCATTGTAACTTAGAACAGTCGCTGACCAAATGGTCAGAGGTCGAGGACTACCTGTAGAACTTTTCAAGCACCTGAAAGGATGTCATACAGAAGAAAGTGAAGTCCTGTTATCTCTCATCCCAGAGCGCAGGCACAGAAACATAGATTTCATCTCTAAGAAGGCAGATTCTAGTTGGTAGAAATGCCTTCCTAACAGGAAGAGCAGTTCGGCAATTAAACCAGTTACTGATCACGATGGTCAGATCCAGTGCCTTGGATTAGATGCATTTAAGGACAGGCTAAACAGGCATTTGGGGGAATGCTTCAATTTAAAATCCTGCACTGAGAAGGGAATTGGACTCAGTCAAAGCAAGAAAAAACAGATCAGCAGTTGCAAACCAAAATTGTGTTTCAGTGTGCTACGCATCCATTCCCTGTTGTCCTCTTTGCTCTAAGGAGTTCTGTTCCAAAGTGATTAAACAACTTCAGCTTCCGGGTAAGGCATTTATGGCTGGTTAGTCATCTCTGCGAGTGGCTGTGCAAGCAGGGATAGCAGGGCGGTGGAATTGCCAGCCAGGAGATGGTTCTGGCTGACAGAGATTTATCTGGAGGAAGGAGAAATCGGGGGATTGCCCACTTGTGCTCTGGAAGAGCTGCTCCTCACAAGAAAACTGCAGAAATTTATTTTCTTATGGTCAATCGTGGGTTGAGCGGTGGGAATCGAGGGATTTAAAACATGCCCTAAATTGCTGTGCAGCCTTTATGGATATTGGACTGGCAAAAACCTCACCTTCTTAATCCCTTTACGATTTGATTGCATTGCAACCAAAGAGAGATATTCCCAGGCAGCGAAGATCAAAAACTCTAGGTGAGTGCTTTCTTTTTGAAATTAAGAGGGGAAAAAAGCATTATCTTAAAGGAGCTAGACTGTCTGACTGTGACTACAGAGTGCCAGTTGGGACTGAAGTATTAAAGACCGAAAGAAACAAAATGGGGAGGGTGAGAAGCAGCTTGCCTTTTACTTTTACCATAGTAATTGACATACTTTCACTTTCTCACCATGACAACCCCAAGGAAAGCTGCCAAACTGGGGCAAAAACGCTGGGGTTCATTAGAACAAATTTACAGAGAAGGGTATTTCATTAGATTTATTGCAGAAAATGTTTGAAGAATTTGGCAAAAAGATGACCACAACACTTAAAAAAGGAAATGGAAGAAGGATTTGACAAAATCCAGACAAAAAAAGATTTGAAAGAAGTTAGGAAAATTGAATCTGTAGGGCAATTGGCTGCAGACTTAAATTACTGACAGAGTGGAAGTTTTGGAAAGTAAGACAGAAGTTATAAATAGAGGGAGAAGGATGTGGACAACCTGGCATTATTGGAACTGAGAGAAAAAGAATTCTGCTTAAGATTAAGAGCAATTCCAGAAGAACATGGAGAGGATATCAGAGAAAAGATTGTTAAATCTCTGATTGCCTGGAATGGGAGGACGATGATTCTGATAGAGATTGGTAAGGCTTGTAGGATCAATACTCGTTCTGCAAAATTGAGAAATGTTGCATGGGATGTCCTTGTGCAAGAAGGCAAGGACACAATGTCCTTGTGTCAGGAAGAAGGCAAGAGACCAAGTTCTACAGCAGCACTTTAATAATACTTGAGTAATACAGATGTACTTGTACTTAAGGAAATCCCAGTTAGAATACTATGCAAGAGAAACGAGTACTTTTTAAATTCCATTTAGATGGGACAAGTTGGAAGGGGTGATGTTTACTTTTAAACAACAGAGATTTAGGTTGAATTCTGTGCAGAAAGCAAGAGATTTTCTGAAAAAAATTAAAGAATCAGAGGAGACACAAAGGGAAGTGACAGTGACAGATGAGACTAAACAAATGTCACAACAGATTCAAGACACTGAAGAAGATCCCACGTTGGGCAATACAGATATTGACTTTTCCAAAATCTTGGCTTAATTATGGATTATAAATGCTTAACATGGAATATAAATGGGGCAAGTGCCCCTCAAAAGAGAAAAAAAAATTATTTGGAAAAAGTTAGAAGAAGGTGTGACGTGTCTATGAGAAACACATATTAGGAAAAAAGATGTAAAATATTTAAGTCACAAACATCTGGGAGAGGAATTTATTTCAGCAGGATTTAAAAAAAAAAGTTGTTTTGTATATAAACCCCCAAGTATATCCAAAACTTATATTGACTGATGATTATGGCAGCTATGCTGGGTTGAAAATCACTCTACAGGGGGCTAAGACTTTGATACTGGGAATTTATGCCCCAAATGAAAATAAAACAGCATTTTATATATGGACTTATGGATAAACTTTTGGATTTTACATATGAAAATTGGTGTCTCCTGGGGGATTGGAATGGACTGGTTTCCCCACAAAAAGATAGAACTTTTGAGAAAAATATTAAAATAACACAGGGTAAATTACCAAAGACTTTTTTTGATTTAATGGATAATTTGGAGCTTGTTAATGCATGGAAACATAAAAATGGAGATTCCAAAGAATATACTTATTTTTCTGAAAGACATGGATCTTTTCCAAGAGTATATATGATTTGGATTTCTAAGACTTTAGCTAATAATGGCTATAAAGTGGAGATATTATCAAAGACATTTTCAGATCATAATCTAGTGACTTTAAGTTTTAAAAGGAAAAATGGATCTTTTAGATGGAGATTGAATGAGATGTTATTATGAAAAGAAATGGTGGTGGAGGATTGTAAAAAGTTAAAGGGTTTTTTTGAGAATAATCATAACGGTGCAGAAGTAAGGATGGTTTTAGATCCAAGTTAAGCTTTTATAAGAGGATATTTTATACAAAGCAATAATGAATCTAAAAAGAAAAGGCAAGAGAAAATGCAAGTGATCTTAGATGAGATTAAAAAAAAAGGAAGAAGAATGAAAAAAAGTCTCCAGAGATGATAACTATAACTCACCAAATCAAGCTTTTACAGAGGCAGCTATCTATGTTAACAGTGAGAGAGATGGAAATAAAGATGAATTATGCATAACAAAGAAATTTTGAATTTGCAAATAAACTGGGGAGATGGTTGACATACAAGTTGCGAAAAGAAGAAAAGAAAGTGGTAGTAAAGTTACAAGAAGGGAATACTCTTAATAATGTGAATATGCGAAAAGTGTTTCATCAGTCTTATAGTACTTTATACAAAGGTCAAGAAATTTCCTTGGAAAAAGTGAATGAATACTTGCATAAATAGAATTTATCAAAGATTACTGATAATCAGACCAATTTTGAATGGACCTATAACAATAAGGCTGTGTGAAGCTATCAAAAAGACTAAAAGAGGAAAGGTACCTGGTCCAGATGGGTTGTCGGCCTCCTACTATAAATGTTTAGAAGATGAACTTGTACAACCTTTACAACAAACAATATTATTTTGCAGAATGGAAAGATTCCTGAGAGTTGGAAAGAGGCTAATATAACATTACTACCTAAAGAGGGACCAGATTTGATTTTAAAAAGAAACTATTGACCAATATTTTTATTAAATAGTGATTATAAATTGTTTTACCATGGTTTTGGCTGAAAGGTTGAAAATAATTTTACAGGATTTTATTCATAAAGATTAATGCGGATTTTTACCTAAAAGACAACTATGGGATAATATTAGAAATGTTTTGAATATTCTGGAATGCTTGGAGCAACATAATGAAAAACAGGCTGCATTGATATTTTTAGATGCAGAGAAGGCCTTTGACAATTTGAATTGGATTTTTTTGTTTAAAGTTTTGGAGCATATGAATCTTGGATATAATTTTATTAAATGGATAAGGTCGATTTATTCTTTTCAAAAAGCACAAATAATTGTTAATGGAAAACTAACAAAAACTTGTGAGATTCAAAAAGGGACAAGACAAGGATGTCCACTGTCTCCACTTTTGTTCATTGTGGTTCATGAGGTATTGAATAGAGATGTAAGACAAGATCAGAAAATTACAGGCATTAAGATTAAAAAAGAAACTTGTAAGTTAAGGCCATTTGCGTATGATTTGGTGAGGATTAATGGACAGTTAGAAAAAAGCCGTGGAAAACTATTGTAATATATGATTACTGTGGCGAGATTACTATATGCACAGAGATGGAAAGATTTGACACTACCCGCTATGGGGGGAATGGTTGGTAAAGTGGATAGATTTTGCTGAAATGGATAAATTGACTTCTTTGATTAGAGAAAAGATGCTATCTACATTTATTAGTGACTGGAAGCCTCTTACGGACTTGTGATTTATGGTTTTGATGATTGGACAGGATAGATTATAGAAAGAAGGGTTATAAGATGTACCATTAGAGAGACAGTTTAAAATATATTTGTACTTATAACTGCTGTGAAGAATGTCAGAAGCCACTTCTTTGTTTTTTCTTTTCTATTTTTTCCTAACTTCTTTTCTTGCACTTTTTGCTTTTTCTTTGCTTTTTCTTTTTTTTCCTTCTTCTTCTTTATATTAGTTTGTGTTTGTTTTTAGCCTCTTGTTTAAAAGCTTTAATAAAAATTATATTAAAAGGCCAAAATGATTAAACAACTTCAAAGCAAGATGTAAATGTCCAGATTTGCTGGAGGTGCCTTTTCCTCTTGGTGACTTTACTTGGCCTCTGCTGGCCATTCGGCAACCTTCATAGCTTGCTCTTTTGGTGCTTTAGGTTCCAGTATCATTGCTGAAGTATGCACCAAACACCGGGGGCCTCAGCTCACTGTTTGGCCCGCAGCAAGTAGCCATGTTGAACCAACTCTCCCAGTTGAACCAACTCTCCCAGTTACAGGTAAGTGGACATCTGCCAATCTGCTCCCCACCCATGAGACTAGTTTTCTGAATGAGTTGTTGTCCTCACTCTGACCGCTTTTGGAACCCTGGTTTACTGTCACAGCGATTGCTGGCCCAGCAGAGGAAAGTGCAGAGTCAGAGAAGCACGCCTGCCAGTGGCCGCCAGGAGCAGCAGCAGCAACAGGTAGGCTGTTCTGTGTGTGTGTGTGTTTTAAGATTTATCCTCAGACAGGCGGCCTTGAATGAGATCTCTCCTAGAAAGTCTGGGTAGCCTTTGGAAATGCTGACTCCAGGCACCTTGCTTTGTGGATGTTGCACCTTGAAAGAATATCCATATTACTGTGTCCTCTTCATTCAAATCCAAAAGAATGTCCTGTTTTTTTGCAGCAAAAGCTTTGAGGATGTTCATGTTAACCAGCAAATTGAATGTGCAAGACAATCTATAAATTTGCTCAGCACCTATGAAATGGCTCAGTTTGTGACTTAAATGGAGAACTGATTTTCTTAAATGTTCATTGTTACAGTTCACCATTTAGACTTGACTCCATGTGGTTTGGAATTGATAGTTGTGGTCTTCTGACTGAACAAGAAACTATCTCACTTAACTCTAGTTTTTCCATAATTCCAGATAAGAAGTGTATTTATCATGCTGCTGGTGGATTGTGCTTAGTGTTATCACAGATCGTTTAATCCTTTGGTCCTCTCTTTGTGCTTGAAGAATCGCTCTCTCAGTATGCAGCAACAAATGATGCCACCGTCTTGTCAGCTTGATCCAAATCTGCTCATGAAGCAGCAGGTGCCTCCATCACAACAGCAATTCCATCAGACCGCCATAAAATCTTTCCTGGAGAATGTTGTGCCCCATGCTAACCAAGAGTTGCAGAAAGGGCCATCTCAAATCAATGCATTCAGCAACTTTCCTATAGGTGAGTCTCTTCTCCAAGCTGATTCACATCAGATGGTTGATATCTTGCAGTGTACTCTGGTCTCTTGGAGTTGGGTTTGACCATTGGCTGCCTAGTGAAGCCATTTGCTTTGCTCTGTAGACAGGATTTATCCTGCTGGTGAAAGTGCTTTCTGAGGTCAGTAAAACCCAATGTCCAAGACCTGTCAGTATTGTGAAGAAATGATATTCTAAAGGATCTTTGACATAGGTTTCAGCTGGACTCGATCACTTTCAGTTGCCTGGGTCTTCTTGTGGGAAAGGTGCTGCTGCTGCAACAGCTCACTGGGTTAGTTCTCTGGGACTTGGATAGAACGTTGTTTTATCTAGTCCAGCGCAGAAGATGGGGCTATTTGACACCCAATACAGTCAGTAGAGTCCTTCTTCACGGTCCCAGATGGTACCAAATTACACTTGGGTTGAAGAGTGTTGAAAGGTATTTTGGTGTAGTGGTTAAAGGCACCAGGCTAGAAACTGCAAGGCCATGAGTTCCAGTCTTGTCTTAGGCACAAAGCCAGCTGGTGACTTTGGGCAAGTTACTCTCTCTCAGCCCTAGAAAAAAGAAGGCAACAGCAAATCATTTCTGAAAACGATGCCAAGAAAACTGCAGGGACCCATCCAGGCAGTCTCCAGGAATCAACACTGACTTGTAGGCACCAAAAAAAGGTGTTAATTTGAAATGAAGCTACACTTGGTAGTTGCTTTAAATCTTCTCAAGTACAGAATTCAATTTGCTATGTTCTTTTAGCAAGAACTGGCTTTGACTGACTTGTTTTGCTAAACACACTGTCATTTTTCACATCATTTAGTTTCTTTTTCCACAAAGGCTTTTTTTTTCTTTCTCCAAGTCATTTTTTATTTTGCTGCTAGTTGCACTTGCTGGTCTTACATCTTCCTTATAGATTTTTTTGCTACTCCTCCAGAATGATTCTGGCCATGGATTCCTTATATAATTACAGATTGATGACCACAGAGGGTGAGGTGAAAGTAAGAGCTGGTAGGAGCTGTTTCAGGATTGGAATGAGGAGATCACCCTTAACTTTGGGATCAGATCCTTGGAGCATTCTGAAAACTGCCTCCTCATTTCTGCAAAAGCCCTCAGCTTCTAAGGCCCAGCACTGCTGAGACTGCACAGAGGACCGGATGGTTCTAATTCTTCTCTTCCAAGATTTTTTGCTTCCATTTGCGGTAGCTCCAAACCTGGTTTTCCTGCCCCATCTGTTGCTCTACCTCTACATTCCTGTGCAATATTCAGAGGAAAGATACAAGGGATAGAGGACCATGGTTGAGTACAGCAGGAGAAGCCTGGGACAAACTCTTGACTGAGCAATATTCTGTGGGGCAGTGGAGGCTATAAGTGCTTCAGGGGGAAATTAAAGATGAATTTCCTATTAGAAAAACAAACTTTGCAAGTTTTCCAAGAAAAGCGGTCTCTTTCCCATCTCTCTGGCACTTTTCCAGTGCAGTTTTGTAGTGTGGGTGCATGTCTTTTGCTTTGCTTTCTGATAAGGCAGGGGTCTTGTGGCATCCAGTCCCTTGTGCCATGTCTGTCCTGATCCAAGGAAGGGAAGGCACTTGGGGGAAGGCCATGCTCTGTCCTAGAAAATAAGCTTCTCTTATTCTTACCAATTCCCGTACTGCAGGATTGAACGCAAACTTGAATGTAAATATGGATATGGGCAGTATTAAGGAGCCGCAGTCCCGGCTGAGAAAGTGGACAACTGTGGACAGTATTTCTGCCAACACATCTCTGGATCAGAATGCCAGCAAAAATGGTAAGTTTAAACCAGGATGACCAGAACAAGCCTCTACGGGAGCCCAGCGGCCAGCTGTTGTTTCTTATGGTATGTTATCGGTTTTGAAATGTGCACAGAATATCTGAGTATCAGGATTTCATTTTTAAAAGTTAGCAAGAATGGTTAGATGTGCCCTAATCACATTGTGCAAATCAATAGGGCCCATAGAAGGCCGTATACCTTTGATGCTTTTTCTCAAGCTATGGATTAATGTGGAAGTCAAGCATTTAATTTAAGTGCCGTAAAGGAGAGTGAAGCGTGCAAGGACACATGGGGATTAATGAATGGGCAGTGGCTGAGAATGATTGGGTGAATCACTTGGGACCATAGGGATGTGAAATGTCAAAGTTCATCTTTTGGGGGTGGGGGGATTTAACAATTACTGCTTGTCAGATGTTACCTGTTCAGACATGTAACAAGCTGTCAGGCCTCTTTAAGAAGTTAAATTCAGGAAGAACTTCCAGAAAGCTAAGTTAGTATAGGAATACAGTCTGCTTGATGCTGAAAGAAGTAGAGGTTCCCTTGAAGCTCAGGGATGCCTGTGTTCTGCTAGATGTTCTTCACTGCACTCTGTAATTCACACACATGTGTTATGCACCTGTGCAGAGCCTTTTTTTTTGGCACCTTAGAGAGTTGTTTGGCAGGACTCCTGCCCCCCACGATAATACCCAGTTCCCACAGAGCCTGTTCAATTTTTTTTACTGCCACAACATTCCTATGTTTGCTCCTGAAGTGTCATTCTTTTGTTGTGTTTAAATTCTTTTTAAAAAATCCTTGTTTTAATCTTCTCTCAACTCTTCTTCAAAAATCCTTACAATGTTTCATCAGCACACCTGGTCTTCCCATCCAGTCTTATGGCTGTCAAGGCCCCATTTTACAAGTGTAGATGTTCCAGAACAAAAGTTTCCCCTAGGATGGATAAAACCTTTTGCCTTGCTGAAGGACACACAGTAAATGCTTGTATTGCCAGGCATTCACTAAACAATCATTGCAACCATCTTTCTTACTTGCAAGCCACCCTGTGTGAGCAAACTTTAAGGGCCCAGATTCCAAAGGCATTGTAGTCCCCTTGTTTTCCTCCAAACCTAGTCTGACAGCTCCCTTGTTCTGTGAGTTATCAGTTGAATTCTCTGCTATGTTCAGAGGATCCTCTGTTTTGCCAGAGGAAATCACCAATTATGAGCTCAGAGTCTTCCAAGAAATGTTCCCTATCTGATTCTAACCAGAGCAAAAAAGAAAAAAATAGGATAAAAAGGATAACCTTAATCTCACAACACATTGACAGACTCAACCAGTTGTAAGATCTTGTCCTGTTCGTCAAGAGAACACTCCCGTGACACATGTGGTTCACAAAAGAGGTTTACTCAAGCGTAACGCAACAGTTACAAGCAAAGCCAGGACTGGCTTGGTACAATACATTGGTTCCTTTATACCTCCCCCCTTCCTGCGGTTTCGCCCCGCGATCGCGTTACAGGCTGTAGATTATCAGCGCCCCAATAATCCCCCTTGATTGTCCAGATGGCAGGTTTAGCCCGAATCCCATTGTCCCTTGATCGACTGCCCCTCCAGCGTGGGCTGGTTCCCTTGGGGTCCTTTTTCTTGCGTGCAGAACCGGGGTTTCTGGATGTGCAGTGATCTTAGCTTCACGATTCGCGGCTCTGCTCATTGTTCGCTCGCGCCGCTTATCAGTGTAGATTAATTGTTTCCACTCTGCGGTTTCCCTGCTGGCTAAGCGCAGGTGGCCATTAATCAGCCGCGCGGTTCTCACTTCCCCTTTTTCCCCAGCTTGCAAGCAAGCAGCAGAATTGGCTCAACCAGGCGGCGGGCTTCTCCAGGAGCGCCGTGCCGGCTGAACCTGACACCAGTTTCAAGTGGGAAACTGTTAACATTTCAGATCAAGCCAAATATACTAGGGAGTTCTTGGCAGCTTGGCATTCAGACAAATCAGCCATCGGTAGACACACATAGAGATAAGCCCCATTTACATACCATTTAAAAGATACAATCAAAAGTCTAAGAAGGAAATGAACAGCTTAGAACATATTCCTCCAGCAGCCAACACCCAGATAAGCAGGAAACAGCACCAGATAATCAGAGAAGAAATAATACCCTAATCAAGGAACATCAAGAAGGAAGCCACAGTGCAACCAAAACTGGCAGGGCAAGCTGCTCTATATAAACAGCCAGCAAACCCCAACCTCCCTCGCACTGATGATGTTATCTAGCCTGGTAATGAAAAGTCTGCAAGAAAACAACCAAGCTCAGCACCAAGGACTCAAACATTTCTGAGCAACACTTCAGCAGCTGTAATTCAGTTAAAAATTGTAGGGGACGGTGCCAAACCCTGAGATAGCATACTGGGTCTGTATTGACTACTACAAATAGGGAAAACAGGCAAAGGAGGCAGAGCAGAGAAAGCACTAGAGACATCCCGTATAGAACCAGTGAGCCCTGTATGGGAGGTGGGTTAAGACTTCAGAAGCTGGGCCACAACATTGGGCAACATGGAAGCACGGTCAATCTGATGAAAGTCCATGGTCAATCTCCAGTTTCCCAAGAAATGGACTGTTGTAGACAATATCACAGGGTTCAGGGACCCTTTGGACTAGTAATTCTAGTGATACCATCCTCTGCTAATCCAGGGCCAGTCACAAAGTTTGAATGAGTATGTCAGTTGACAGTTGAAGGAGGCACCTTCATGTCTTTATTGAACACACTCATTCAACATTCAAAATACTAGTGGAAAAAGTAAGTGAACCCTTGGAATCAATAACTGGTTGACCCCCCCCCCCCCCCCCAGCAGCAATAACCTCAACCAGGCACTTCCTGTAGCTGTGGATCAGACCTGCACATCGTTCAGGAGGGATTTTAGCCCATTCTTCCTGGCAGAACTGCTTTAGCTCTGTCATATTCTTTGGACGTCTCATGTGTATGGCTCTCTTCAAGTCATTCCATAGCATCTCTATTGGATTGAGGTCTGGGCTCTGACTTGGCCACTCCAAAAGGCGGATTTTGTTTTTCTGAAGCCATTCTGTTGTGGACTTGCTCCGGTGTTTTGGGTCATTGTCCTGTTGCATCACCCAACTTCTACAGAGTTTCAGCTGACATACAGACATTCTCACATTATCCTGAAGAATTTTTTGATACACTTGGGAATTCGTCTTCCCCTCAATGACTGCAAGCTGGCCAGGCCCTGATGCAGCAAAGCAGGCCCAAATCATGATGTTTCCTCCACCATACTTTACGGTTGGGATGGTGTTTTCATGATGATATGCAGTGCCCTTTTTACTCCAGATGTAGTGCTGCATGTTTTTTCCAAATAGTTCAATCTTTGTTTCATCAGTCCACAAAACATTTTGCCAATACCGCTGTGGAGTGTCAATGTGCTCTTTTGCAAACTTCAGGCGTGCAGCAATGTTCTTTGTAGTAAGCAGCGGCTTTCTTCATGGTGTCCTGCCATAAACACCCTGCTTGTTCAATGTTTTATGTACTGTAGACTCATGAATGCAGATGTTAGCCAGTTCCAATGATGCCTTCAAGTCTTTAGCTGTCACTCGGGGTTGTTTCTTTACCTCATTGATGAGTCTTCGTTGTGCTCTTGGGGTCATTTTGACTGGGCGCCCACTTCTTGGTAGAGTAACCACAGTCCCAAAGTGTCTCCATTTGTAGGTTGTTTGCCTAACTGTAGACTGGTGAATTTCTAAGGTCTTTGAAATCACTTTGTAACCCTTTCCAGCTGTAAATCAACAATTCTTGATCGTAGATCCTCTGACAGCTCTTTTTGGTGAGGCATGGCTCACATAAGCGTATTCTTCTTGTGCGGAGCAAACTCAAAAAGTTTGAGTGGTTTTTATCAGTCAATGTAGCTCTAGTCCACACCTCCAAGGCTTAACAAGACTCCAGGTATGCTAACACCTGGCTCCAATTAGCTTTTTTGAGGTCAACTCAAGAGTTCACATACTTTTTCCACTAGCACTATGAGGTTTTTATGGTTGTTGTCAATAAAGACATGAAGGATCAGAATTGTTTTTGTGTTATTATTTTAGGCACATTATATTTGTCAATGCTCTTGACTTAGATGACGGTCAGATCACATTTTATGACAAATTAATGCAGAACACCATAAAATTCCAAAAGGTTCACATACTTTTTCTTGCAACTGTATGTCAGACTCCTGTCATGATGTTTAAAGTACAATCTGCTTTGTTATGTTTGGTGAGAGAAGGGAGGTAAACTACCTACACCAGAGAATGCCAGCTAATTAGTAGTGCTGAAGCTGGAAAAGGGAAAATACTTGTCTGCTCTGATGAGGCTTGGCTGGTAACCCAACGGCTGCCTTTTGTCTCTGCAAACTGAAGAACAAGAAGAAAAAAGTGGAACCTGTGTGGCCCTGCCTGTTTCAGTCAGATCTTGTCACACCATCCTCTTCTCTGTCACCTTATGGCGGCCAGATCCTCCTCCAGATAAGACGTTTGCTACTCACCCATGTATGTGAACACAGAGACCACAGTGAAAACACAAAAACTTCAAATGATTGTGAATCTACACAACCTCCCTTCCTAACCCCTTCATCTCAGGTGACTTGTCTATTCCTTGGATCTTCTGTGTTGGTTTTAGAAACTAGAAGGGTTTGGCAAGGACTTACGCTTGTTACATGATACGTATTTGAGGGACTGCATCTCCCCGGTTACATCTGCCCATCCCATAAGATCCTGCAGGAGAGGCATGTTACAGGTCCCGTCCACTGAGGAACATCATCTGGCGGGACCCAGAAAGAGGGCCTTTTCTGCCGTGGCGCCCACCCCCCGGAACTTAGATTGGCCCCGACCCTGCCAGCCTTTAGGAAGGCCCTGAAGACTTGGCTCTGCCACCATGCCTGGGCATCTAGCAGTAGTGGTGAGCCTTGGCAATGGCTATTTTAAATGGATGAATGATTTATATTCATTCTGTTTTATTGAATTTTTAATCGTGATTTTAGGATAGTTGTGTTTGTTTTTACTGTTTCTGTTGTTTTTTAATTGTCATGAGCTGCCCAGAGTCACAGTTGTGAGATGGGTGGCTACAGAGAGTAAGTAAGTAAAGGGGGCAGGTCTTGCTCCAACAATTCAGTAATCTTTGGAAGATTCCAAATGGGGCTTTGCATAGGCACATAACCCACATAATAGCAATTGCAGATAAGTAACCAGATCTTATTGGACTGTGTCTACCCTTACCCGTGGTCCTGCTTGTTGGGCTGATGGGAGCTAGAGTTTAGCAATATTTGGAAGGCTGTGTGATGTCCGTTTTCAGCTTCTCAGGATGATGTTCTGGAAAAGGACTGGATCTGCTTGCTTTTCAGGTGCTATTTCCAGTGGCTTTAGGATGGAGGAGACGTCCTTTGTTCCTTATGACTTCATGAGCAGTAGTAACTCACCAGCCAGTCCACCTGGATCTGTGGGGGATGGCTGGCCACGTGCCAAATCACCGAACGGTTCAAGCAGTGTCAACTGGCCACCAGGTGAGTCCCTACAGAGATGTAGTATGCTGGATCCTTCTACCCATATAAGAGGTGTCCAGCTGGCCTTTTATCTGTTTTGTGGGATAAGCTAATTTGTCCTGACCCCCTCATTAAGAAATTGAATGATTTCATTGGGGTTAGAGTTGGGCAAGAAATAATAAACCACTTACCTTCCGTTACTTTTTTTAATCTGTGTATTATAGCAATAACACAAGTTTACAGCTTTTAAAATAAAACCATTTCCCTGGAAATAAGCAAAACAAAAACAAAAAACCCACCCCAGTTTAAAAGCATATTTGTGGTGGGAAGGATGAGTTTGCTTATGCCTTAAATCTTGATTCCATTTTGAAGACAGCCGCTTTCCTTCACCAAAGCCAGGAACAGAGTATTTCCTTGCATGAAATCAGCCTCTCAAAATGCTGCAGCTGCTTTGGAACTCCTTCTGCTGGCACAGCTGCACTGAGACGGGGCCGCTGCCTGTCGGCCTTCCCTTCCCAGCACGTGCGTTCATCCTCAACCTTTCCACTTCTTTCCCTCTGTTTCTTTGCAGCCCCTCCTCCTCTCCCCTCTGTCCCAAGGCCCTCTGCCAAAGGAGGATCAGAACTTTGTGCCCACCGTGCCTGATGCCGCCGCCGCCTCTGAAAAGAAAACACACCGGCTCTGCCGCTGCCCCTTTGCTTTGCATTCAGCATATGTTGGCATCAAACTGATAAGTCTGCTCAGGGCTTATCAGGAAGCCCTTTAGTAGCCCTCCACTCATTGCCTGGCAACCCAGGTTTTCAGCAACACTCCATGTGGGATGAAGATGTTTTGATTGCCCCACTGGAGCTGGTTCCAAGACAGTGCAAGCCAAGCCAAATGTCTAAGGGCTGCTGGCTTTCTAACTTCTAATTGAAACAAGTATGTTTGCCAAAATATGTTAGTCACTAACAGAGGCTGGAAAAGGTCCGTGTTTTGGGCTTGTCTCTCTCACTAGGGTTGGGAGACATGGACAGCAAGGCAGGCTGTTACTTTTCCCAGATGTCCAGGAGACTTCTGGGGAAAGGTGCAGTTGCCAGGGGTGGGCATGGAGTGTTCTGCCCAATTCAAAATCTAGAGGTGGTCAGAGTACAGGTAGTCCCCTCTTAATGACCATTTGTTCAGTGACCATTTGAAATTACAACAGTGCTGAAAAAATTGACTTACGACCCATGCCCAAAGTTAAGGCCATTGCAGCGCCCCACAGTCACATGATTAAAATTCAGGCACTTGGCAGGCCGCCTACACTTATGACCACTCGCCTACCTCCTTCCCCCATCTACGCCTTTTTGGCCACCCTGCACAGCACCACATGGCAGTGGCAGGGCTGGGGCTGGGGCTGAAGTAGAGGCCCGGGGCCTTCAGCAGTCTCAGCCAGCTGCCACCCCTCCCCAGGCCTCTACTTCAGCCCCAGTGCTGCTGTGGCCACTGCGAAATGTTGCGGCCAGCTACCCCAGCACTGTTGTGCAAAGCCCCAGTTGCCCCTGCTGCCCTGCACTCCACAGGCTCTGCCACGCCTAGCTGACCTTTGCTGTTTTCCTCCCGGTGCTGGCGAGGCATGCCTGGCCTGGTGCTACTGCGAGTGAGGCAGCTGCTGGCCACACCAGGCCTTCTTCCCTAGGCCGCTCATGCCATTCCGTGTCTAAGTAGCGCGCCTGTTCTTGCAAGACCTGGGAAAGACCAGAAGGTTTCCAAAGGATTGCAAGAATGAGACACGCGGTTTAGGCAAGGAATGGTGTGAGCGGCTTAGAGAACAGCACAAGTGGTCTCAGGAAAAATGCCTGGCGCAGTATAAGGCAGCTTCTGTCGTAAGTGCGGCTGGGCTGGGCTGGGCTGGGCTGGGCTGGGCTGGGCTGGGCTGGGCTGGGCTGGGCTGGGCTGGGCTGGGCTGGGCTGGGCTGGGCTGGGCTGGGCTGGGGCAGCTGTGGCTTTCAGGGGCGGGTCTGGCTTTGCGCCGCACTGCAGCACCCCCCCAACTCATGCACGACATGCGCCAGGCCTCACCCACCCCCTGTGGCACCCCCACACTCCTGGGACTCCCTCCGTCTTGCTTTACAAGTGCATCGCTTTGCGACAGAGATTCTGGTCCCAATTGCGGTTGTTAAGCGAGGAGTACCTGTATCAGTGCCTCTGTCATCTTAGCCTGCGGTTTGAAATGTGACGCCATATCATTCTCATCTTTGTCATTTTGAGTGCATGACCTTTTAGAAAGCCTTTTCATCCAAGATGTCTGTTCAAGAATCAATAGGGAAAGTTTTCCCTTTGTCTTTTGTGAAGGAGGCTCTTCCTGTGAGGGACCCATACTGTCATTGGGGTTCTCTCCATAGTGCACAGACCCAGTGGAGGTCAGCAACCATTTGAGGGCAGAGGGAAGGAGAGCAATTTTCCCAGGTTTAAGGGTTTTTCTTTTTTCTTTTCCTTTTCTTTCCTTTTCTTTTCCTAGAATTTCGCCCTGGTGAGCCGTGGAAAGGTTATCCAAACATTGACCCAGAAACTGACCCTTATGTTACTCCTGGCAGCGTCACAAACAGCCTGTCAATTAACACTGTGCGGGAGGCTGACCACCTCAGGGACAGGAACAGCGGTACGTCTGCGGGGTGGCAAGGGGTGGCATTTTCAGATCTCTGGAAAATGGTTCTTGTCCGGCCCAGATACTAAGTAAGCAGAGCCTTTTCTCCTGCCGGCTTTCCTGGCTAGCTTGTTTTTCAAGTCTCCCCAGGAAGAAGGTTCTACAGTTGGGGAGACCCGGGATATGGCTTTGTGCCAGGACACAATAATGCAGGGAAGAGCCTGGGGCAAGGAAAGAACAGCAGGAGAGACGGGGACTTGTACTTTGGCCATTCACCAATTTCTAACAGACATTTTCAGTGAAAAGAGGCGGCAAGTTGCAGGTTGTGAGGGTCCCCCATTCTCTGCTGGACTTGCTTCAGTAGCATAACAGGCCAGAATCCACAGCTCAGGTGTTCCTCTTGTGAGCAGCTCCCAGCCCAAGGGGACTTGATTTCCTGCAGGCTGGGCAGCATTGGAGAAGGGGTCCTGAGTAGATGGTTGGCTACCAATTGGGACTTGGTAACTAACTTCCATCACTGGTTTCCCCTCTGCATTTGATGGCCTGTTCTTGACAGAACCAGCCATATTTTAAAGGTGTAGCACTGAAGTAAAACCAAGAATGCTCTGAGCATCACCATTGTCCGTCTTGCCCTTAAATGGCTGCCATACTTCTGAGACCTCTCCGCCAGCTTCCCGAGTGATGTGTTCCCATGACTTTCCTCCACCAGGGTCATCCTCAGCTCTGAACACCACGCTGCCTTCAACTAGTGCCTGGTCATCCATTCGTGCCTCCAACTACAATGTTTCCCTCAACAGTACAGCACAAAGCACTTCTTCAGGTGAGGCCAGCTGGGAGGTCATGCCATGTAGCCCCCCTCTTCCTGCCCCCTGTATCACTCGTCCTGTGTTCCCCCCGAGCCTGCAGCCTCAGAAGCAGTGGACTGCATGGATTTCATGACTGCCTTCTCCTTCCAGCCAGAAACAGTGACTCCAAATCAACTTGGTCTCCTGCTTCCGTTAGCAACACCTCTCTGGCCCATGAGCTATGGAAGGTTCCTTTGCCACCCAAGAGCATCACTGCTCCGTCACGCCCGCCACCTGGATTGACTGGGCAGAAGCTGTCTCTGCCCACATGGGATAACTCTATGCGACTTGGGGGCGGCTGGAGCAATTCGGATGCTAGATATACCCCTGGTAAGAGTCTGGATTCCATCCCCTACTCCCACCCTTGCCCTAGTTGGCTGATGGCAGCGTGTGCCTGGGCTCAAAGGAGGCTCCGCTTTTCTCAGCGGAGCCGTGTCCCTGAGGCCTGGGCCATTCCTGGGCCGGGCTGATGGAATGGTTCTGGCAGAAATAAAGCAGCTGCACAGTCCTGGCCAGGCCTCTCCTTGCTCATAAAGCCAGGGGCTGTTGTTTCACCTGCCACCACCCATGTCTTTGGCAAAGACCCATAAGTTAGATGCTTCCCTCGTTTGGGGAAAGGGCCTCTGCTCTCTTGATAAATACGCTTAGTGCGTATGCCAGTTGCAGATTGTCCACTGGCCAAGATCATGGACATTGGGGTGATCTCTGAAATGTGAGAACTCTCAGGGAGCTGAATCTTCTGAAACGCTCAGCTGATAAGCCATACAAGCAGAATTAAACTGTTTGAGAAATGCTGTTTGGGCTTATTGCTGTCGTCCTAGAGCTGCAAGTCTTATGGAAGTGGGAAGAATGGCCTTCAGCTTCAGGACAGAGGAGCTGAGGGTCCCCTGGTCTTCCCATATTCCCTGCTTTGTCCAGTATCCAGGAGTCGGAGTTGCATTTTCTCTTTCAGGTTCCAGTTGGAATGAGAATAGCAGCTCAGGGAGAATCACTAACTGTCTTGTCCTGAAGAACCTCACACCTCAGGTGAGTCATGCTTCTTTGGGGCATTTTCCCCGGAGGATCTGAGTCCCCCTCTCCTTCTGGCCAGGACTGGCAGCAGCTAAGTCTAGCCCTAACCCTTGTCTGCATGTCCAGATTGATGGCTCCACCCTGCGGACACTCTGCATGCAGCATGGGCCCCTGATCACATTCCACCTGAACCTCCCCCATGGCAACGCTTTAGTCCGGTACAGCTCAAAAGAAGAGGTGATGAAGGCACAAAAATCCCTCCACATGTGAGTAGACCTTCAGATGTGATGCAAGGCTCAGGCAGAAATAGCAGGGAGGCCATGGGCACCTTTCCTGGGAAGGTTTTGCCTGCTTTTGGTCTCCAGGAGAGGCACATGGTTATTGTGCAGAGAGTCATCCTTAGAGCTCGGACCTTCCACTCTGAATGACCTCAGGTGCAGGACCACGTTTTCTTTTGAATTAACTTGCTCTTAATATACCTGGTTTGGAAGGTGGTCTGCCGCTTAAGTGGCTGGATTCTCCTCCAGAGGGTGCCTCTTTTTTTACTACAGCAGGGTGGTTACTGTAGTATAAGCTAAGTGGGTAAATTATTGTTGTTTTAAGTATGCGAGGGGCTTAGAGAAGGGTCAGAACAATGTAGTCACAGGGTGGAGCTGGTAGTCTTGGATGGAGATGCGTGACAGGTGGAAATTGAAGCTGTGTGTTTTGCAAGGCTCCTGTCCGTCTCACATAACTCTTGCTGGCTCTGTGAACAGGTGTGTCCTCGGGAACACTACAATTCTGGCTGAGTTTGCCAGCGAAGAGGAGATTAGCCGCTTCTTTGCACAAGGCCCGTCTCTAACCCCTTCCCCTGCCTGGCAATCTCTGGGCACCAGCCAGAACCGCCTGGGGACTGTGGACAGCCCCCACGCATTCTCCAACCGCAGTGACCTGAATCCTCACTGGAGCGGTCCTGGGCTTTCAGGAACAAGCAGTGGAGACCTCCACGGCACGTCCCTTTGGGGCAGTCCAAACTACACCACCAGCCTCTGGGGTTCCCTGGGCAGCAGCGATGCCAGGGGCCTTGGCAGCCCATCCCCGCTTAATGCGTTTCTCTCCGTTGACCATCTCGGGGCCGGGGGGGAGTCCATGTAACCTTCTGTCCTTCTTTCAGTGGGAAAAACTGTGACCTCAAAGCAGCACTAAATTTGGATTCCCCCCCCCCCCCCCCCCATCTGCAGCCTCTAGGGGAAATTTCAACTGTGGAAATGGTTACGTCGTGCACATTTTTCCTCTTTGTTTTAGCCCAAAACATACCAGTTTGAATACTTGAATCATGCAGGCCAATATTATAATGTGAAAAGTGAATAGATTTACATTTCCAGGTAGTACTATACATAGTTCAGCAGTTTCCTACATAAGATCAGTTTACTTTGTTGTTTTCCTTGATTTTTTTTCCTTTGGCAAATTGCTGAAAATGTTGGAGTTTGAGCTTTTTAAGCTTTGCACAGACTTGGTCCTTCCCCCTACTCTACGATGTTTGAGTGGCAGCAGCAGCCGCCACTGCCGCCCCGGGCAACGTTTGGTGGAGGGCGGGTGGGGGGGCGGGGTCCCCGCTTTGGACCGGGACATGCCCCGCTGCCCCCACGGGTCTGTCTGTCTGCCTGCCTGGCCCCTCCGCGTCAGGTGGCAGTCCGCGGTGCCAAACCATCGGGGGATGAGACTCTGCTCGGATGACGGATGAAGACGTATTGCACCTGTTGGCTCACACGGAGCCCAACTAAGAATGGAGATCGGCGGTTTCTGGAACTGCACGCACAGCTGTCTCGCAACCCAGCCGGCTCGCCTGGGCGGACCCTGCACTTTCAAGAGGCATTTGGGTTTTGTCTTTTATTTGGGGGGCTCCTCTTGGGGCACTGCCTTGTTTACAGAAAATTTTCTTTCTCTCTTTTTTTAAGAAACAATGTTTACTCTTCCATCACTTAAATATTTTTTAAAAAACAAAAAAAATGTGGATGATAAAGATGCTTCCTCTTGATCTCTGGGAATCACAGGCCGTGTGCGGCCACGTTCCATTAGTTTTTTCTATTCCCGCCTCCTAATCCAAGAGCATGGCTCTCAGGAAAACTAAGGTCCCCAGTAGAACTCCTTGTAGTTTCTTATAGGAAAATAACTTTTAGCACTGATTATTACTTGCTCTGTAAAATGACTTCTGCCAAAAATTGCTTCAATTCGCTGGAGTTTGACATTCTGTGCTTTCCGATGCTGTCTTTTTAATAGCGCGGGGTGGGAAGGGTGGTGCTTGGCTTGTAATCTGTAGTTTCCCATTTTTGTAAAGCCCACCCTTTGCTCCTCTCTTCCTGCCCTCCCCCTTGTGCGATGCTCTTCCTGCTCTCGTGACTGTGTTTCATGTTTAACCTTAAAGCTGAAGTAACTATGCAGACTGTAACCAAGGGTTTGGAATTACAGAATTTTGTTGTATAAATTTTAAATGTTTAAAGTTCCTGCAGATACTTTTCTTGTGAAAGTGTTAAACTCATCTTCCTTTTTGCCACAAATGGTATTATCTGATGCTTGTTTAGTCGGAGGATGAAATACTGAACAAGGATAAAAAAATTTTAACTGTGCCGAAAGACGCTCTCATTTCATTGCCTTGATTCTAACTGTTGTGTCTGAAGATGCAAAAGTTGTCAGTGGCTTTTTAACTGTTTACAAATAGAGTGTGATTGTAAAATGTACAGTTTGGGTTGTGTTCAAATTATGAAGTTTCTCCAGATATTAATAAATCATGACTTTTGGGGCTGCTTATCTGTTGTGTTGGACTTTTCTAATTTTCTCTCCAGTAGCAGCCCTTCACCACATGGAGGCATTGGATTTACGTGGAGAGACGCTGCCTGTTTGCCTTTTCTGTTACAGACAGCATGGAGGTCCCAAGGGTATTCGGCGTAGCATTTTCGAAGCACTGACATCCTGTATTGTTATTTCTCCCAAACAACTCCACCATTTCTTTCTTGATCTTATTCATTTAACAAAGGTAGGTGATTCCCATGTTCATGCAGGATATAATTAGTCAACCTTGCATGACATGACAGAACTATTTGCCTACAATTTGTAACAACTTTTGAACAATTCATAAACCTCCAGTATCTTTGACGTACAATCAGGGTTGTTCTTTGGGCTCCCTCCAGAAAAATTAGCTGATCAAAAAGCTATGGACCTGAGTGGCAGAGATAACTTCAAGGGCCTGCACTGCTTCATGATTAGCACCTTCGTGTCTAAGCATACGTAGAGTTGCTTAAGAAGTGGAGACGTCAGCCAGCTCTTGGGTGGTTTAAATGGCTTTCCTGCATGTTGCAGAGGTTGGACAAAATGATCCTTGTGGTCCTTTCCAGTCACCTGATTCTATGAATTTTGAATGTGAAACAGTTTGTTGGAGGTCAGGTCCAGCTTCTCTTGACTTTGACTAGTTCCATTTTCGCAAAGTGGGAGTTGGACCTTTGGGCTGTAAAAGAGAAGATGGTCACAGAATCGGTTGACCTGAAAAGACCCATCTCTCAAAATCCCTTGCATGGGAGTAAGAAACCCATTATATTATTCCTGTATAGCCAACGTTGGCCAACAAAGACCCTCTGGTTTTTCTAACCCAACCTGGGATGCCTCGTACTGAGTCTGGGACCTTAAGCTAGCAAAGCAGGCCTGCTGCTGCTGAGCAGAGAAACTCCCCAGCTCAGGAGCTGAAAGGCCAGACTGCTTGGACAGCATGAGTGACATGCCGAGCAGGGACCTGATGGAAGACCAGAAGAGCAAGAAACCTTGCTTGAAGAGCAAGGTCCTTCAAGTGCAGCTCAGCTACAGCCAGGAGCCTCTCCCCCTGCTTCTTGCGCTCTTACCGGGCCCTGCTGGAGCCCTAACAGTATCCGGAGGGCCAAAGTCTCCCCACACACAATTAGAAAGTGGGTGCCCTGAACTGTCAGGCAGAGCCTCTCTTTTTCTGTAGCAAATTCACTGGATGACCTCTAAGATGCTCACCAATAAAGGCTGTGTAAAAATTCATTTTGGAGGTTGGATTCAAAGCCAGTTGGATAAGAATGATTCCAAATCAAATGGGAGTTGAACTGAGGCTTTCAAATCTGGATGCTTTTGCACATCTGCAGAAAGAGCTGTTAGAGAATCTGTTAAGAAAACAGATTCAGTTGTCAGTTCAGTTTGAATAGCCGGATCAAACCAGAATTGAATTGAATTGAAATTGAACGTTGCCTGCATTAGACAGGTGTTGGTGCAGAAGACGACTGCAGAGCCTGCGATGGCGCATGTGCCCAGCAGAGTGCATGTAGGGTATCCCAAAGAGGCTGGTGGGAAATACTTGTTGGCAAAGCAGCTTCAGCCTGTTTTCAGCAAGAAAGCAACACCTCTCGCTCAGCTAAAGGTATCAGGCACTGCCAGGGCAGTGGCACCCTTCCCCACCACCTGGTTGGCTTGGCCTTCACCCCTGCCAAGGGCCTCCTGTACCCTCAGCTGTAGCAGCTCTGTGGTCGACCCTGGCACCTTTTTCAAAAGAGCCCAGCAACTTCGCTGGAAGCTGCAGGAACTCTTGCCCAGCCCTTTGTCTAGGAGCTACATGTGATGCCCCCTGCTTCGTGGCAGCACTTCCCAACTTACCACCTTTTAAATGTAGCGGAACATAGTTCCCACAAGTCACTATTGGTTGAGGGTGGGATGATAGGAGCTGTGTTTTAGGTGGAAAGCCAGTCCCATCATTGCCACCAGATAGAAAGCGTCTCTCTCTGTGTGACTTGGCCCTTAGTGGGCTGCAGGAGCTTGCCCTCTCATTGGACCCACCTGGCCAGTTCTGTCTACCCAGAGAAATGATTGTGCCCCACGTTAATAAGGCAAGAGGGGCCCAGGCTTGGCTGCACTCAGTGGCTGTGCAGGTTCTCTGGAATGGCCTCCCAGGCTGCCACCCTGTCCTCTGGAGAGCCTTTGGACCTTGAGTCTGTCTTGGTTTGCTTATTGTTTGATCCAGTTTTATTGCTTTCACTTGTTTGTAGACCCTTTATGTGTATTTTTGTTGCTTATGTATCTTGTAAACTGCTGAGAATCCTGAGAGAGATGCCAGTCTTGATGATACAAATAGTTATCTGGCTTTAGATGAGCCTGAAAGAACTGTTCACACCACTCTCTCATCCACTGTTGATTGAAATAGGCCAATTGTTTGGGTTCAAGTAACACAGTGAGCCGCAAACAATTCATCCTTCCTCTTTGCCTAACTGCACTGAAGGTAGGCTCATGATGACTTTTACAAAGCCCTGAGGGATCTCCCAGTACAAGCCGCTTGCACAACCCACAATGGTATATTATTGTATGAACCAGCACGTGACTTCATGTCTCAATCTGCTGTGCCAACCCTACAATTTGGCTAAATGTATCATGCAAAGAGCTACATAAAACAAAGGGGAGCTAGATATTATTTCTCTACAAGGTTGAGGTTGGTTTTTCATTAAAATGGTATTGTGGATACAGGCTGTACTCCTCAGTGCACATAGTATGTGCCCACTGTGTTCAGGGTTACATCACTGCAGCAAGCATTCCCCTCCTGGGGTCCACCCTACAGTAACTCTGAAAAGCTCACAGGTATCAAGAACCAAGACACGCACTCCTGGTTAACTACAGGGGGTTGAATTAGCAATAACTGAGCCACAACCCAACAACTGTGTGTTAGCCTGGTTTCTTGTGCAGCCGCAGGCATTCTGCGGTTGTGGTCCTTTAAATGCAGCATCAATGCCATTAGTGAAACCAGAAGCTACTGCACTACTGGAAATATCCAAATGGGGAGGAGGGAACAGTGCAAAATCACACAGGCCTCAATGGCTGTGCAGGTTCTCTGGAATGGCCTCCCAGGGGACATCTGGTGAAAGTTTTGAGTTTTAAAACCAGTGATAATGGAACTAAAGGGATAAGAATTATTCATATTTATTCCGAAGGCAAACATATACAACTTTAAATATAACGAACAAAACTCTTCCTCTGAGAGCCACAGTGATTCCAAACAGCAAAGGGGCTTGCTTGCCAGGATCATCCTTCTTGATCACATCATCCCGCTTTCAGAACAGTAATTACCTATGAGCAGGGTGGGAGAAAATATTTGTACCTTACATATGGCCACTGGAAAGAAAATTTTGCAGTGATAACTTGAATCACATGAACACGGTCAAGAGCAGCCAGATTCAACCGTCTCCAAAGCACTGCCTTGCCACCAGCCCAAGGGCAAGATCACCACTTTGATCCATTTCCATCAAGAGCAGATGCACCCAACGAGCTGCTCGGGGGGTCAAACCAAATGCATCAAGATCATTGTTTGGCTCTCGACCTCCGGGAGAGGCATGGCGAGCTAAACACGACTCCAGGAGAGCAGAGATGACGACCACAGCAAAGACTGAAGAACTGGCGAGTAGACCGGTTCTTCGGAACCTCTCCAGGGAATGAGAGAACAGGAGACATGTTCTGGACAGCCGCTCTTCGCAAGGAGAATGGATAGCAGTCCCCCACTGGCTTGAGTGCCAGGAGACAAGGGGATCAGTCATCAAGCTCACAACCACAGTGGAGCCTTGAAGGACATGAAGTTTGTTAACCTTGCTTTCTAAGCACTTTCAGAAATTGCTTATTTAACTATCATAAAGCTATGAGAAATCTTCAGAACAAGAAGTCTGAAAAGCCACCTGGTGAGTCTATCTTTGTTTCTAGACAAAAGAAAAATTAACTATAAGCATTCTATTGTGATGAACACTGAGGCACCCACATCCCATGCAAGACAACATCCATCAACCCAAAGCATAGGTGTTCTCTGCCCTGTCAAACACAGTCAAGGAGGTTTCTATTTGTAAAGGCCACCACCTTCCTGTTCTGCTCTTGTGAAAATCTTGCAGCTGCTCTGGGCCAGTCAACTCGTCCACCTCAGGGCCCATCATCCTTGCCGAACAGCCTGCAGCTTCCTTCCTGAAGCTTTGCAGGCAGCTCTCCACAAGCTCTGATTTGCCTGCCACTCATGCTCGCATTCCACAATCCACCCCAGGAATGCCCTGGACATTGAGGCTTCAACCCAATTTTGGATTTGCTATGAGGCTGCAAGCACTAATTTTCATCCCTCCAATATGCTGCTGAATGTTCGAGAAGAAAAGGTAGGTGTGATAGTCCAAACCCTTTCCTTTCCCTGCCCTTGCTGCTTCTCATGCTGCTTCTCTCTTTCCCATCAATATTTCCAATGTATCGTATCACAGAACCATACAATGTAAAGGCTGGAATAGGACCTAGGAGGTCATCTAATCCAACCTCCTCCCGCCGCAGGAATCCCTCATCTGGCCAGCAGTGGCCAGCAAGAGACTGCAGTGGGCTAGTGCTCCCAGTCAATACATTCCTCTCCTCCCTGCCAGGGCCAGCAAACCAGTCTTCCTAGACTTTTTGCAGTCTAGGTCTTCCTTGCAACCCAGTCTTCCTAGACTAAAATGCAAGCCAAGCCCTTTCCCAAAGAACTGTTAATGGATCCAGCTTGATTTTGCCTCTACTGGGTCCAAACCGTGCCTACTAAGGCTCCCACCATCTGCTTCCCTGACTGGGTCCTGCTCTTGATATCAACTGCAGATCATCCCTCCTTCCAGACTTCACCACACAAGATCACTGCATGTCCCATCCGCAAAAATATGTCCACTTACTCAGCTTGACAGGAACTCATTCATACACATCTTGCGTGTCAGCAATGTAATCTATGATATCTTGAGGACTCATCAGCTTCTCTGCTTCTGCATCTGGAATTTCAAACCCTAGAAAGATTTGGCTCATTTAGTTCAGAGGTGCCACAGTCAACAAGAACAAGCACCACAATCTTGGCCTGAAGACTCTGACCCTCCTCCCAAAGGACCCTGCAGTGCAGGGCTGACGCCATAATACCAGGGGCAGAAGAGAATTATCCGTATCTTTTGGTGATGAATATACTGCTGTATTCAATGCTCAGACGCCCCTAATCAACACTATGTCTGTGGGGACCCCTGAGTTCTTCTTGGTACAAAGTTCAGCACAGCACCTTTCTACAAATTTGGATGCATGCTTACTGTTTAGGTGCAATTGTTTGCATATTCAAAATAAGAAAATGGTGAATACAGCAGATACAGAACCCCTTTTCAATCAGTATTGTGAAGCATCTTCTTGGGCAGAAGTCTGGAGACTGTGAAGGCCACTCTGAAAGCTGAAAAAAGGTTGGATGTTTCAACAGGACAATGATCCAACATGATCAACCTCAACGTACTTACTGGAAAGTGGGGTACAGACTTTGCAATGACCTTCACAGTCTCAATTCCAGCATTACTGAAAACCTGCAGGAAGATTTCAAACGGGCAGCGCCTGAAAGGAGACCTAAGAGTATTTCTGAGCCGGAAGATCTGCAAGGAAAGGGGGGGGCAGGAACAGGAGGGCTCTTGACGGGCTGCAGGAAACGTTTGTGGAAAGCCTGCTGAGCTCCTCCACCTCCAAGCTGAGGCGCAAAGCTGGAGGACCGCCATCTTTTTCCTGAAGTCTGTCCGTCACCCGCCCCGCCCGGGGAATTCTGGCTCGGCAGGCAGAAGGCTCCGCGGGTGGCGTCCCACGCCTTAGGGGGCCACGAAAGAGCCCGCCAGCGCGGGGGCGGCGGCGGGGGCGGCGGCGCGCTTACCGAACTCGTCCTCCATGGCCATGATGATCTCCACTTGGTCCAGGCTGTCCAGGCCCAGGTCCTTCATGAAGTGCGACTCGACCGTCAGCTGCAGGGGCGACGGGGCGGCGTCAGAGGGGCTGCCCGTCCGCCCCGCCCCGCCCCGCCCCGCCCGCCGGCGCCCCCTCACCTTCTCGGGGTCGATCTTGTCGTAGAGCTTCAGCACGTAGAGCACCTGGTCGCGGATGCGCTTCAAGGTCAGCGTCGGCGCGTCCGAGTAGCCGCGGGCCCACTGCGGCCGCGGGCCCGGCGCCGGCCGCCGCGCCCCGGCCCAGCCCGCGCCCGCGCCCGCGGCGCCCCGCCGGCCCCCCAGCCCCGGCGCCCCCTGCGCGGCCAGGCGGCCCAGCGGGAGGAGGCACTGGCGACGGAGCCCGGCCGCGGCGCGGACCAGCACACGCGCCGCCATCTTCGCCCTGCGCGCGCCTGCGCTCTCCCCGCGAGGGGCGGGACTCCCGGCGGGCCGCGCGCGGCGCCCCGCCCCGCCCGCCCCGCCCCCTCGCGGCTTGCAGCTCGGCGCGTGGGCGGCCGGCGGCCGGCTGTCGTCGCGAGCCCGTTACAATGTCGCCGTTCGAGCGCGCCCGCCGAGGCCCCCCCGCGGTCGCCGGGCGATTCGCCCGCGAGGAAGCGGCCTCCGGCCTCCGGCCTCGGTCGCGGCCGCCGAAGGTCCGGCGGGCGGCCCCTCGCCCGGCCGCCGGGCCGAGCTGCGCGCCACGTTTGACTTGCGGCAAGACCGCTGCGTGGAAGGCGGAGGAAGAGCCCTCGCGCGAGCAGCCCCGAGGCGGCCCGACGCGAAGCGCGAAGAAGCCGCGCCGGGCCGGGCCGGGCCGGGCCGGGCCGGGCCGCACTGCGGGAGCGTCGTCCGCCCACCCCGTCCGCCAGGCGCGCGGTGGGCGGCTTAGGCAGTCTTGGGGATGTCAGCCGCGATCTCGGAATGGGAATGAGGAAGGGCCGCGGGCTGCGCTCGCTCGGCCAGAAGGCAGGAGTCGAGTCGGCCACCCGAGCGGGGGGGAGCCAAGCAAGGGGGCAGCTGCGGGAGACTGCCGGCGTCTGCCAACTGCCGGCGGCCCCGAAGACCCCCGTCTTTCGGGTGTCGATCCACTTCCCAGCCCTCCCGTTATCCCTCCGCCTCTCGTCCTGTCCCGCCAATCAACTGGCTTGGCGTCGCAGAGTCAGGCCGCTTCTGCCAGCCGAGCTTGCTCTGATCTGGATACAGGACTGGCTTGGAAGTGGAAATTACACGGCATTCCCACAGCGCGTTCCCAGCCCACCTCCGTTAACCCTTACTCTTTCCGCAGGGCAGCTGAGACCCGATCACGCGATCCGAAAATCTCCTCCTCTTCCTCCCTTCCCCTGGCAGCGGCTTCACACAGACGGGGCCCTTCTGACTATTCAGGGCCCCGAGCGGAGGCGGCTGAGCTGCAGCCCCAAGCTCCGCTCCCTACTTTTGGTGCCGGCGGGGGGGGGCAGAGAGGAATGTTCCCATGTTCCTGCGGTCCTGAGACATCTGTTCCAGCCAGCAGAATATGCCCCACATGGGCACGGGGGCTTCAGGCTCCACTGTAGTCACGTCTGATCTTCCTCTGGAATGATCAGGAACGCTACTTTTGTGTTATCACGGAAAGGAAATGGGAGCACAACGACGTTAACATGAAAATCATCACGATGTACTTGATCTATTGGAAAGATTACTTTTTATTGTCGTATCCCTGCTCACGCTTAGTACAAAAACCTGGAAACCTTTTACAAAAAATAATCACGTATTCAAGAACATCAATGAAACGTGTTGCTTGCTTTTTCAGTTTCATTTTCTTTTAACAGGTACGAAGCAATTTCTTCCAAAAAGTGAAATTTAGCCAACCAGTAGCTCCTGTTAATTCTGGTTAGTTTGCAGAAGAAATATTCAAAGTGGATTGTGACCATGCCCAATTTCTGAGTTCCTTTTGGACAAAACTGTTGTGGAATCTCCCTGTTCACACTTCACAAAGCTTGATGTGTCATGGAACCTGCTGTCAGAGGGATTCGGCTCCAGAGAGTTCTTGAGAGGCAGGAAGTCAGGTCTGTTCCGAATGGAGCACGTCTCTTGATCAGAGTGCAGGCTTCCCGTGTACCTATAAAGGTAAACCATGCCATCTTCTTGCCCAGCCAGCAGGCAAGTGTCTGTGACCGACCACCTGGCCAGAGACCAGCTGCCTTCAGAGTTGGGGGGGAGCACAGCAGTGCACTGCCCTAGAAATAAATCCCACACAGCAATAGTTCCAGATGTCAGGACAGCTACCGCTGAAGCATTCCTCACATCACGCTCCAAGTACCTAGAGGGTCAGAAAGAGAGTCATCAGGAGACCGCAGGCTCTGGAGCGCCATCGCTGGCACGCTTGGAACATTTAGATATTTGGACAGAAGAGGAAGTATAAAAAGGAAGCTCAGATAGAGCAGAATCAGGGAACTAAACAGGATACCTCCCACCCGGGCAACCCTTCATCCTCTCAGCGCAACAGGTCACAACAAAACGCCTGTGTTCAAATGGGTTCAGAGTTAGGGACGAAAGGGGCATTTCAATGTAGTTATGGCAGGGTTAAGGTTTAGCACAGTCATCCCCAAAAGTACATTTCTGGGCCCAAGATGGGGGTTTTCTGCACCGCAGGCAGTGGTAAACTGGTTGGAAATGAAACCGGCTTAAGAAACCCCTTCCCTGTTTTAACCCTTTCCTCCACTTTGGCAGAGCGTTCTGCCTGGGCCACACTTCACACGGCCCTGATGGCTGGATGCCCCTCCCAACCACGACAGGAAAGCAATCGCCAATTACTCCTCTTCTGAGTCTTACAGGAATACGTACTTTCTGAAAGGCAGAGTGCTGCTTACAGAGTTGAGGCACCCAAAGGCACCAGCTGTCAAATCAACGTCCCAGCTACTCTGGCACTAACGCTCCAGAAGCAGAGAGGTTGCCTTGGCTGCCACACACAGGAAAGGTCCCTGGTTTGAAGCTGGGCGGCCACAAGTCTTAATTGCTATTTTTCTTCTTCTCCTGAGCTATGCCCTTTATTGCTGGTAACCTTTTTTTAACTAGCAGACTGTTCTCGCGGTTCTTGTTGTCGCTTGGGGTAGGAGGGAAGGGAAGGGCTGTAGGAGTGGGCAAAGCCCTCAAACACCCAGCCTTCCCTCCAGGGCTTGGCCCCTGGAATTCCAAATTCCTGCAAGCTCAGAGCCTCACTGGCAATAAGAGTTCAGAACGCTGCACGGGCAGAAAAGGTGGCTGCGCTCCAGGGACAACAGATTTGGACACGAGAGGACGGCTTGATCAGGAAAGGAAGCAGCACCCGATTAGCAAGGCAGCAGCCCTTGGATCACACGCTTCCCCCAAGGCAGGCAAGGAGAAAGCAGCATCAGTCTGCAAGCTGCAGTCGTGGAAGCTGAACAGGAAGGGCTCGCTCGACGTCCCAGGGAGGAAGAGACGGAAAGGAGGTTGTGCCTTGCCTGTGGAGCGCTCCCTGGGCTTCAGTGTCCACATTACAATGATCCAAGGTGACGGGTTGAGGAAGAACCTCCCCCAGAGACTCTGCAAGGCTGTCACTGCTCAGGGCAGCAAAACAAGCCTAGATCGATAGCCCATAATGTAGCGCAGAGCGGTGTCCCACTTTCAAACGGACTTGGCTGCAAACCGCTGGTTTCCCAAGAGCCCAAACCCCTCCTCCTCCTCCTCGCGCCCCAACTTGCCTTCCTTGGACCCCTGGGGGCAGGGACAAGAGCATCACCCCAGAGCTTCTGGCGGTCCTGGGATTCAGTGCAACTATCTGGAAGGCTGGGTTCCCACGCAACTTGCTCTCTTTGGCATGTGGATGGCTTAAAACCATAAAGAGGAGGCCCTGATCCGCAAGAGAGAACACAAATGGAGACATCAGCTCCGCTACCAGTCAGAGAAGCATGGGATGCATAAGAAAGGCATTCACATGGTGGTCCTTAAACAACATTTAAGCTGGGGCAGAACACAAAAGGGGCTGGGCAGATTGAGGGAAAGCCAGTTATCATCTCAGGATACTGGGTGAACATGCCCCCCCCTTTTTTTCTTTTTGTGTGCCTTCAAGTCAGTCTGCCTCGATGTGCCCCTGCAGTCTTTTTTTGCCAACATTTTCAGAAATGGTTTGCTGTTGCCTTCTTCCTGGGGGTGAGGAAGGACTGGCCCAGTCACCCAGCTGTCTTTGGGTCTCCGGCAGGACTAGAATCCACAGCCTCTCTGTTTCTAGCCTGGTGCCTTTAACCATTACACCAAACTGCTTCTCAATTACATCTTGGCCAACAGATCGAGTCGTAAGATGATTTACTTGTTCAGACACGTTACATTAAGCTAACCTTTGAGATCTTCTCTGCTTCTGGCCTGCTCGATTCTGAGGGTTTGAAGCATACTAGAATTCAAAAGCACTGTACGCCCTTCAAATCTCCCCAAACACATAATTAATCTTAAAACCCTGGACTTCTAAACACTTCCCTACCTCTAAGAAATCAACCCAAAACATTTACTACTTATCCAAACATATTCACTTGGGCAGGCCTCAGGGAAAGTATGACAAATCCCTTTTCTAGAAGATGCCCGCGAAAAAAGTCCGCCTGTTGAACAGCTGCCAAAACCGTCTCCCGTCTGGCATTGCCCCACATCCCTGACATGACCCTAGCAACAGAGTACTTCAAGCTGCGATCAGTCAGAACAAATTTTCAGTCCCACTCCGGAATTCAGAACTTCTCTCTCCTTGGTTATAAATATAACTAAAAACATAATCAACTGGAAACTTTATGTGATTTAATTATTTTGCCCAGCTTGTTGCTTTTTAGTATGATTTTCCCAGATATCAAAGTTCTGCAAAAGGGATCGGTACTTCTCCGGATAGCTGCTAGATTCTGGCTAACTCTCAGTGCCTCCACAATATTCGCAAAAGGAGTTGCACAACCTCTCCCATCCAAAAACGTGGAAACGCAGACTCCCGCTTGTTCATATTCCGAGGCCGGAGGCTGCCTCCTCAACGGTGCTCTAAGCAGCAAGTCAAAGCAAGTGTTGGAAAGCTCAGCAACAGGAAGGGCAGAACCCCTCTCCCCGCCCCCAAAAACCCCAGTAGATACTTTCTGTGTTTCCCAGAGTTTGCCTTAAGGGACCTACCGAATCCGAGTAGGCCTTGTGGCAGACGGACGCGGGGAAAGACCAACCCACAGGCATCTTCTTCAGCAACTGCCCAGTTCCCAGATTCCTGCACAAGGCAAAAAGGCCATCACTGCTTCTCCCCCTGGAGTCCCCAAGGCCACTGCCCAGCAGCGCCCAGAGACCTTGTTCATTTTGCACATGGGCCGTGCCGAGCCACCTTCTCTCTAACCCTAATAGGACCCATTTCCTGGGTGCTTGCAAGAACAAGATCAGCAAAACCAAATGTACAAATTGCAGTAATGGAGTTTTCCCTCTTTCTAAAATGCACTACTTGACTCATTCAATAGCTATGTAAGAAGGATATAATATCAACCAAATAAGCAATTCCAATAAATAACGACCCTTTCCCCCACCCCAATTACTACATCTCAGAAATACGGTATCTAGTTCTCTACACAGACAGAGACGCAGGTTGCAGATCCCCAGCTGACCAGCCCACACGGCTTCAAGCAAGGCTGGCCCCCCTTCATGAGCCACCATAGGCTCTTCAGGAGTTCCTCCCTGCCCCCCCACCTGGTGCCCAAACCCACTGGGGAGGGCAAGGTGGTGACCTCCTGCTCTCTGCTGCACAAATATTTTCTCCAGGTAAAAGCAGGTGGAGAGCACTGGCTGTGCACGAAAAAATGTCCGGCATCAGCAAGTAGCTTTGACAAAGGTAGGACCCCCCTTTAATCTTCATCCATCCCCAGAAAAGCCAGGAAGGAAGGCTGAATCCTGCTCAGATCCAATATCGAGCATTTTAGGCACCCTGAAATGAGTCTGCTGGCGATACAGAAAGTGTAAGACAAGCACGCGCTATTGACATTCCAGGTGCTCCAGTAAAAACATTCAAATTCTGAATGTGGTTGATTTTAATATTTGAATCACATTAAACATTCTTAATTCATTTCTCCCTCTGTAATCAAGTAGGATTTAAAAACTCATTTGATTCAGCAAAAATACTTCTTCGTATCTACTGAACTCTTCAAAGGATGTTCAAAAAAGGTTAGCTGTCAACCTTTCCATGCCAAGTTACGGTCACGTCCAGTGGTAGCCCCTGATTAATTAGCTATAATTGCTGTTGTGAACTGGGTTCTGGGAAGGAAGGTTCACGCGTCAGTGTTGTTAAACTATATTCTAATTTTTTTTCAATTTGTGCAGAACTCTGATAAATATAGGTGACGGTATCTCCTGGAAAGATGTCTCTGTACCAGATTTTAAACGTTGGTTCAATGGAACACGTCAACTCTCCATCTTCGAATTAGCTTTGTTTCAGCAGAGAGACAAAGCTGGACAGTAACGGATTCCACACAGCCCAGGCTTAACTCAGTCTTTAAAATCTGAATTGTAAAGATCTGCATAAATACACAATTAAAACTTTTGTACTGAAGAAGGATATCGGAATCTTGAAATCTTGGATTTCTTTTTGTTTTGTTCTAGGTTTTTTTAATTTCTTTTTTCCAGTTACTTCAGTTCTCCCCCCTCCCCTTTTCAGTTAGCTTTAAGTTTTTCCTTTTATGCATATTACAGCTTATATGTAAGTTTATTTTTATGGGTTATAAAGACATATATAAAGAACTCAATCAGAATTTTCATGAAGAAAAACAGCTGCATCAATGGAAACTTCCACCATTCAGACTGTGGCGCCAGCTCCAAAGAGAGGCTTACCAGAGCACTATGCAGTTCATGGTCGTCATTCCAAGCAAAGCCTCTTGTACTCCGGCTACATCAGCAAAAGCCAAAACGGTCTCTTCTGGAGGCTTCAGAGCCCATCTCTTGTTGCTCCTGCAGAATAAACAGGCTCTCCTGATTTTCAGCACTCAGTTTACAGGGATGGAAAACGGGCTCACTGCCAACATGCCCGGCACAGGTATTATCCACCTATATCCCTTTCCCAGGCATGTTAGTCAGTCTGTTTTCCTTCCCTGCTGCATTGATTTTATCTACTTCTTAGAGGTCTTCTGAGATGGGGGTCTTCCCGAGGAGGCTTACCATACAAAATCAGCCATTCCTCACCTTCCCACCTCAGAGAAAGAAAAGACTTCCACTTCTTGACCTTGGAGTGACCAACAGCTACTGACCAGCTTCCTGTCTGCCAGACCAAGAACCGCATTTATGTTTCCAGCTTTGACCACCTGCTCTTTAATGCAGCCATCTTCAGAAGAATGGAACAAAAGCCTAGAAGAACAGAAGTCTACCTCTGATCTTAGGTCTACTTAAGATCTTAGGTCTATGCAACAACAAAACTAGTTAACATGTAATGTCAATTACAGCAATTCTAGGAAAACTCAATACGATGGGGGTAACATACTAATAAAAATACCAATATGCTATTGTGAAAGAAACAGGTTATAGAATTTGCCCATCAAACGCTTCCCATCTGCAGTGCTAGATATATACTGTAAATGGTGAGTTGGACTCTTGTCTTTGAATAAGATTAAAGGGACTCTCAACTCTTTCACAGAAATTAATAAGGAAATGCTGTATGTCTCATTCTGCCAAGGCCACAAAAGGCACCCTTTGGTTTGGGGTGAGGTATCATCAAAATTCAGATATCTCCACCCCGGGCCCAAGGGGAGGCGTGGCAGAAGTCCTGCCCCGTGCCTGGAGGCTGCCAGGGTCTGGATGGGGAGAAACAGGCCCGGGCTCAACCCAAGCGAGGTGAAGAGGCTGTGACTTCAGAAGCCTTCGGATTCCAGGAATAGATCCTCTTTGACTCTTGGGAGGGTTCGCGATCTGAGGGTTTTCCTGGCCTCATCGCTCCCGCTCAAGGAGCAGGAGGATGCCGTGGCCAGGAGGGCCTTTGCTCAACTTTGTTTGGTACGCCGGTTCCGGCTGATCTGGAACGGGGTGCGCTGAGGACATTCACTCGTGCCCTTGTTATCTGCCCCCCCAATGGCCAGTGAGGGCCTACTTAGCAGATGAGACAGGAGAAGGCCCAGCGAGGGTGGTGTTTTCTGTGGAGGCTCCCCTCCCGTGGAGCAGCCTGTCCTCTGAGGGAAGAGCACCCCCATCCCTCACAGCCCTCAGGAGGCTAGTAGAAACTTGGCTTCTCTGGAAAGCTTTGGGGATGATGATTATTATTATTTAATATTTGTAGTAGGAATGAGATGGTGGGCAAGTGCAGAAATAAAATCGTGGAAATCTCAGGTGCTTCCTTTTGTGCAAAGGGTCATGTCGATTTACCTGTAACATTGCTTGCAATTGCCCGAATAACACAGAAGCACCACACTGCTTCTCTCGGACACTAAAGCTGGTGATCGGATTTGTTTCAAGGAGCAAACAAATTTTGGTGTTAGTCTGAGAACGAAAGCATGCGGCATTTTAAACGCCTCAGGACCCATTAGCCTCTGCTGCTGAGAAACACGTAACCGGAAGCTCTGCAGAGGTTTTGCAACTTGCCTGATCTCTGCTGTCTCCAGGTGTCCCAGCACCACACACACCAGGCTGTGAGCACCTGGCAGGGGAACGATTTGGATAACTGGAAGCTGCAGAAAGAGAGCAGCAGAGTTAACAGCTCCTCAGCCTGAATAAAGGAAACGGGGTGGGGGGGCCACGGCCCGCAAGGTGCTGCGGCGCTACAATCCCCAGCATTGCACACTTCGGCTGTGCTGACAAGGACCCGCAATTAAGCAATATTCAGAGCACCACAGGGTCCCTACTCAAGGCACATCAGACTGGCGAAATACGCCTGGTTCTCACACAGGCGCTCAAAATGGGGGCTGTCTGCAAATGGCAGAATGTGGAACGGTTTGTTCTTCACACACCGCCCAGGTGAGTGCTGGCTCCCCGGCTATTCACAAAGCGAACTCTCAGACAGCACAGTCTGCAGTAACAGCCTGCAGGGAGTGGCAGCAGGTAGCAAGGGTCCAGCTCCTAGCACTTGCAGCAAAGAACCTCATGCTGGTTTTATGGTTCTCTCTTTTATTTTGTACTGTTTATTGTCAAGACCCCCTGCCAGCTATTTTAAGCTTGTGGCCTTTAGCCATAATAAAAAGAAAATCATTCAGTTTAGCTCTATTTTCACAGAGCTAAGCCTTGGAGGCTTTAAGCACATATGAAAGCAACACCCGCAATTTCACAACCCCAAAGAGGCACAGGCAAGCAGTGCCACACCTCTGAACCTTCACTGGGCCAGGAAAGCCCTGCCTCTCGGCACAGATGTGCGTACATGTCTGAGGGTATCCGTGCCGAGAAGATACTGGAAAGGATGAAGCCACGGCTCAGAAGGGCGGCTGTTCTACAGGTCCCCCTCAGCCTCCAGACACGGGCGGCCGGGGCAGCCCGAGGGACGCCCAGCCTGCAGAAGGTTCAGGGGGCACCACACACGGCAGCCAGAGCAGCAGCACCCTCGCCTACCTTTGTAAAGCGCCAGGTGTGCACCGTCCCCCACTGGCCAAGATCCAGAGGCCTCCAGAGAGAAATGGACGTCTCCTCAGCTGTCACAACGCACAAATCCGCAAAGTCAGCAGCTTCCCACCAGACGGCGCTCACGTCCACCAAACGGGAGCCAGAGCCGTTCTGACCAGAGAAGGGGAGGAGGTAGGATTATTGGGAAGCGGGGAAGGGAAGTTCCTGGCGCTCGTTCCAGGAGAGCCGGCCTGGGAGCCACGGCTCCTGCCACAGCAGCAGGTGGCAACTTAGCAGACGAGCTGCAGCCCCTCCTGAGTTGGGAAGCCCCAATGGGTTACCTTTGAAAACAAAACCATCCAGAATGCAGCAACTAGAACGGCTGCCGCAGGACAGCCACCACACTCTGGCACCGGTTGCCAGCAGCTTTCCAAGCCCAATTCCAAGTGCCAAATCTAACCTATGAAGCCCTACATGGCGCAGCCAGGTGTCTTCTCCAACCACATTTGGCCCATCCCGTGCAGTCTCCGAGGGAAAGGATCCTTAGGCCCCTGCCTCACCAAAGGGACCCAACCCTTTTGGACTTCGTACTCTGGCCCCTTATTACTGGCTTCCTCTGCCTCGTTCAGATGAGGTTTTGAATCTCTAGCGACTACGCTGAGCTGCCGGTTTTGGTTGCTACCCTGCCTTGACAATAAGGGTGTTTTTGTGGCCCATTGTATTGCCCTGTGTTTTATGTCTGTAACCACCCAGAACCTTGGAAGGGGAGCAGCACATAATGAACACCGAAAAATACTAGTTAGCAGACATGCTCACTTAGCAGTGGGGAAAGTCTCTCTGCAGCTGCTCACACACTTGCCCCTGTAGTTCATCGGCCCCCAGCCCTGCAGAGCTGTGGCCATTCCAGGCTTGACTGAAGCCTTGCCTAGAGCAAAAACCACCACCTTCTGCCCTCCACCCAAGAGGGAAACTGGGCCAGCAAACCACAGAATTCACTCACCCTCTCAGTCCACACAGCAGGAGTTTTCCTTCTGGGCCTGCAACAGGACCAAGGAAGGCCTGGACAGCTGGCAAGGGCCCCAATTAGCCAAAGGCCCCCTTGGCTACGGCAGCAGCCCCTTCAAAGTCATGACAACCCAGGTCTGCGGCTGTCCCTAAGGCAGGGCAGGCAGAGCCACGGCACTGCCCTGGAGGGTCTGTCCAGCCTCAAGAGGGAGCACATTCCTCCAGGGCTGACATTTCTGCAGGATGTGTGTGACACACACCCACTCCATTATCAGGCAAGCCGTGGGTTTCTAACAATGGAAAGTAATGTAGTATTTTAACAGTTTTTCTTCTTTAACCTTTAGTTTTGAAGTCATTTTCAAGCCGCTTTCTCTCTGAATACCCCCTGGTGCCATTCCCAGGACATCTTCTGCAATGTTGTTCTGTGAAAACAAATGGCAAGTGATGCTCCAGGTAGTTCAGTTTAAGCACCCAAACCACATTCCTGCAGTGCCATTTGGGGAGCAGCTTCACACTGAAACCTGAGTTTCACTGAGGCCTGGAATGCAGGTCCATCTACGTCCGCCCTACAGGGGAGCTCCACCCCAACGTTTGGAGGGTCATTTGTTCATTTGGGTTTATGGAAAAATGTGTTGGCAGACAAGTCAGGAAAGGAATCACAGCGTTCACCAACTGAACAAAATACAGTATCAATTTCTCAGAAAGGCGAGATGGTGAGTCTAATAAAATATGCACAGTACTTTGAACTCCAGCTTTCTGCTACAATAAAATACTCCTTGCACAGAAAAGCAAGGCAATTTTCTCAATTAAATTCTTCAATATGGATCAATAAGGAGCTCTAAAATGCCAACCAGTGATTCAGCTGCTCCGAGGAACACAAGAGGTCAGTTTGTTGGAGAAAAAGACAGCTAACAAAGTCAGGGAAGTGGCTGTTCACCTCCACAGGCCTAGGCAGGGAATCCAAGGACCGGAAGGTGAGTGAAATCAACAGACTGAGGAACAAGCCCAGAACAGGATGGCTGAGCAAGCAGCAGAGAGGTCATCAGGACAAAGGAACGGACACACAGAGCCCAGGGCCGGGGAAGAAACAGACCGTGCACAGAAATGACCACCAGATAAGGGGCTTTGGGGAACTAAGCCAGCCATGACCCAGAGGAGCCATGTGCTGGGGGGGTTCAGCAGCTGAGAAGGAGGGTGCAAAGGGAGACTCAGACACAGCCCCCAGCTTAGAAAGATTCTCTGCCAAGACTTTCATCGGTCCCCTCCTTGCATCCTCCCATGGTGACTGTTTCACCTCAGCAGCCTGTGTGTCCCGGATGCACCCCCTTTACCTGTCGGGCAGGCTCCTTGTCACGCTCAGCTGGCTTCTCAGCTGGGAGCTGCTTCTCCTCAAGGCTGGCAGCTTCCTCCCCGGCCTTCCCGCTGATCCCAACTTGGCCTGGTGAGCAAGGCAGCCTGGTGCCGCTTTCTGGGAAGGAAGAAGCTGCCGCAGCTGCTTGCAAAGGAGAAACACGAAACGCACCTGGGGAGGACTCCCTGCGCTGCAGAGCTGGGGAAGCTGGGGTTGCCCCCAAACAAGGAAAATCCGGGGTGGGCATCGGGAATTGCAACAGGCTCTGTCCACCTTCCAAGGCTGGGGAAAGGAGCAGCTCACGGGGAGAGAGCGCTAGGGGCGTCCCTTTCATTCCGGAAATGAGGTTCTGTCCTGACACTGCTCCTTCTTCAAGAGAAGCCTCACCAGCGGTGCGCAGAGGGCCCTCGCTGGATCCACCAGCATCACAAATCCCCAACGGTTTCTCGGGACAGACTTTGAGCTTCTTGGACTTCAGGTGGCCAAATTCCTCATCAGGGAGGTGGAACTCCTGGGAGGCCAGGCTTGAAGGCAGCCAACCAAGGTGGGACCCCTCACGGTCCTGGGTGAGGAAAGGCAAAGCCGCCACAGCAGAATCCACCCTCAAGAAGCCTGGAGAAGCAGGGCTCTGGGAGCCCACGGGCGGGCGGCCTCTTCTATCTGCAAACATGGAACAAGCAGCTGGAGGGAACCTTTGCAAGACCCCAGCCTCAATCTGCTGAGCCCCCAAGGTGCTGGCTTACAAGACTTTCCCACATTCATCTCTGCAACACCTACAGAGGCAGGATGGCGACCCATTACCCACGCCACCAACAGCCCTCAGCCTTGCACGCCGCTCAAAAGTGCATGTGGTCTTTGAATGGCGCGCAAGGCTGGTGTGCTGCATGTGCCTTAATTTACAACTACAAGCAGCTCACCCCTCCTCATCCCACCCTCAAACATACCCCCTTGCCGCCCCAGAGGGCATCCTTACAGAACCCAGCTTTAGGATCCATTCTGCCTGCCTGGGAAGCGCTGCCCTTGGCACAGGCGGGCATATGCTCTCAACACTACCCGGGTTTTCCATCAAGCCCTGCAGGAAGGCGGCCTGGGTGGTCCCTTGGGAGACGGCCCTGCCTTGCGTCCCAGGGAAGCCTCCAGCATCTCCAACGGGGGCGAAGAAGGCTTACCCTGCTGGACCAGCCTGGGACTGGCAGGACGGGGATCCCCAGTCTGTCCAAAAGGCTTCCGTGCAGAGAGATGCAGTTCACCACTGCCTTCCTGGCTTCTTCCACTGCTGGGGAGAGCACGCTGGGCCTTTTGGAGCTCCGCCCCCTGGCTTATGCTGGCCAAAGGGGCCGGCCCCTCTAGCCCTTCCCTGCTACTCTGCTTGCTGCCCAGGGGGCCACCAGCTGCTGCAGGCATGAGCACGGCTGCCTTGCTTCCGTGCAAGCAGTCTTCTTTCCCGCTGTGAAATTCTTCCACGGCATCAACAAATGCTCCGGGGAGCGCCCCTTCTGGGTTCTCTGTACCGAGGGAAGTCCTCCTCCTCAGCCGCTGCCCTTTCCTGCACCGCACGTGGCCTCTGCCGGACCCAGCGCTCTTCGGAGAGAGGCAGGGGGACTGAGCAGAAGCGTCCCCAGGTGCCCCAGGAGGCCAGCTCAGCCGATCGCCACACTGGGGGAGCTCTGGGGAGGACAGGGCCGGATTCACCGCCTGCCCTCTGTGCATCACCCTCCTGCCTTTTCTGCCCCTTCCCAGGTGGCTCTGAACGACCGCCTCCAGGTTCACCTCCTGGCACCTGGAGAGTTGCCGTGTTGTCCTCACATAATATTCAACCGGAAACATGAGTCCCTCAACTACTGTGCAAGAGCTCAGCATCCCCTTATTGGGAGTGACCCCTTCCAGGGGAGGTGACCCAATTTCAAGATTGGGTCCTTCGTCCTTTCCACTTGTCTTCTTGGTGGGGGGGCGGCCATTATCAATGTCATTTCTATGCAAATCAGGAACAGTTTTGTCTCCTTGGACGGCATCATTGGTCACTGCTAGGTCTGCTAATCTTCCTGGATCTCCCTTGCTCACCCATCGGTGCCCCTTTTCCGTTTGGACAGATTCTTTCTCCTCATTCTGCACATTTGCGCATAATGCAATATTCATAGCAGCTGAGTCATCCAAACCAGAAATGTTCTCTTCGCTCAGGTAGTCTAGTAAGGATACTTGACTTGCATTTGACAGGACCCAAGGAAGAGGCTGCGTTACCCCAGGAACATCAGTTTGCGCCAACATCCCCTGTTCACAGTCTGGGTGTAGCATGAGAGAATTAACATTGCTGCTTCCTCCTTTGCTAGTTGGCAACGACGACTCTGGGGGGCTCCTCTGGCCAGTTTCTGAGATGTTGCTTCTTCTCTTAAAGACTGGCGACCCTGAGCCCTGCGCCACGGCCATCTCATGCTCCAGTTGGCCGCCAGTATCTCTCTGATGCGCCTCCCACACTGATTCTCCTCTCTTCGCCAAAGAGAGCACTCCTCTCCGTTGCCCAGTGCTCCTACTGGTTGAGCGCAGGCCACGATTTCTCCCAGGAGGAGGTTCCACAAAGAGTACCCTTCTGCCAGCCTGATGGCTACTTCTGGAGCCTGACATTTCTGGCAAGCCACCTTCCGAGGCCTCAGGCTTCAAGAGGACTGGTGTGGCCTCTGCGGTGCTGCTCTCAGAGCAGATTTCAGCCAGACCCTCCTCCGGGGGCCCTGGAGATAATTGACTGAGGCCTCCTGCAAAGGAAAAATTATTGGGTAGCTTCTTTCACCCTGGGAAGCACACAGCTCAGCAGAATTAAGCATCTCTGACCCAGAGCAGAAAGCAATAGAATGCTGTACAAGGAGCGTTTGTTAGAAGAGTTTCGTTGAAGAGACTTTAGGCACGAGAAGCTGAGCTGTTTCAACAGGAGCATGCACAAACAGAACATTGATTCGTCTGACTCAGTCTGGGTTCAGGAATCAAAAGAGGCAGCAACATTGCTTGTAAATGCACAACCTGCACCTGCCCAACCACCCTCCCTTCCCTGTCTCACCCCAGTTTAAATCCTGCGTCAATCTAACCACTCTGTGCGGCTGATGAAGTGAGCTGCAGCTAAGGAAAGCTTCTGCCTTTTAACACATTTGTCAGTCAGAAAAGGTGCTACCAGACTCCTCCTGATTTTTTGCCACCATAGACTAACCTGGCTCCCCTCCAACAAAGAGAAGATTCAAAAAGACTGAAACAGGCAGTGGGCTGAAAAGAACAGAATGGGATTTAACAGGGACATATATAAAATTCTGCATTTGGATAGGAAAAATGAAAGGCAAAAATATAGGATGGGGGAAACCTAGTTTGGCAGTAGTGCCTGTAAAAAGGATCTGAGTCTCCTCGCCCACTACAAGTCAACATGACCCAGCAGAGGGATGCAACTGCTGAAGGGGCAAATGTTATCTTGGGGTGCATTAATAGGAGCACAGAGTCCCGATTATAGGAACAAATTGTTCTATGCTACTCTACCCTGGTCAGCCCCCATTTGGAGTACTGTATCCAGTTCTGAGCATCAGAGCTTAGAAAGGAGAGTGACAAACTGGAGTGAGTTCTGAGATGGGCTCCCAAGATGGTGAAGGGTCAGAAAATCAGACCCCATGAGGAACAGTTATTGGTATGCTGAGCGTACAGAAGAAACAACTAAGGGGAAACACGACAGCAGTCTTCAGAAATCTAAAGGACTGTCATGCAAAGGAGGGGGCAGACATACTTTTAGTTGCTCCAGAGGGCAGGACCAGAACTAGTGGTTAAAGCCCTAAAGGAAGAGGTTCAGGCCAGAATTCCCTGACGGTGTGAGTTCTATCCAGTGGAACAGGCCGTCACCTGAAGTGCCAGGGAGGTTTGAACAGAGGCTGGATGATCAAAGATGCTCTAGAGCAGGGTTTCTCAGCTTTAAGATGGGTGGATTTGAACTCCCAGAACACCCCAGCCAGCATGGGCCCTTCTCTGAGCAAGGAGTTGCACTAGAAGACCAATAAGGTCTCTTCTGGCTCTAGGATTTCCAGCTTCTTGAAAGTCCAAACTTGAAGGAGAGGCTGGTGAGGAAACATGTTAGCCCTGTGCCTTTCCCAGCCTTGATTCACTGCTTCTGCTCCTGGTTTCAAAGTGACTCTTTTCTACCTTCAGCACGGGGAGGGGCCGGGGATAACTGCCTTCGTGTAGATGACAAGTGCACCTCTCCCTCATGGCTCAGTTCTGTGCCTGGCATTTTGCAATAGTATCTGTCAAGCAGGGGCATTCCACAAGGGATTTAACTTAAAATGAACTTCTTGGTTTCCGGTGCTTGGGCAAAGCTGGCAAGCAGGGACCATATCCTCAGAACCACCCTGCACACAGGATGCAGAGGAAAGCAGCAGCACAGCTGTCAGGCCACCTTCCACTCCAGCTCTTCTCTCCCTCAACATCTGCCTCCTTGAATGTGCTGAAGTAAAGGGCAACTCCCAGACTAGCCTGTAGGTGGGAAAAGAGCCATTCAAAAAGCTCTGGAGAAGGAGAAGCAAACTGATTAAGGATCCCGGTAAAGGCGTGGAGGACACCGCAAACAACAGGATAAAATCACTCTGGCTGGTTGGCCTTCTCTATTCTTTCCTGCCTCAGCCCTGCGCCCCACCAGGCAGACCAGACCAGACCAGACCAGACCAGACCAGGAAATCCACCCCACAGGAAGGCTAAAACCACTTTCATTAACAGTGTCTTGCAAACCTGATTTGCTGTACCTCCTCCCCTTTCTTATATTCTTGTGAATCAGGGAGGTGCCTGCCTGAGTCACTTACAAACCCTACCTGCCTGCCTTGGACTTCAGAGACGTTTTCCCTTTGTTGCCCTAATAACAGACCTTGCCTGCCTCCTTCAAGGTCACCTTCTTTACTCCCTACCTCCAGCCAAAGCAGCAGCTCAGCTCTTACAAAACTCTCCAGAGCACTCAGGCTTGGAGGAGGGTGGAGTGATTCCATGGTGTGGAAGGTCAGCCCAAACACATGGCTCCAGAGACACTCACAGTAAAATCTCCTTCAAGTCAGGCTTGAGTCCTGGTGACTTCTGGGCAACCATATGGGAGCAGTTTGCTGTTCCTACTTCTGGGGCATCTTCTCAACTTCACAGCCTCATCTACAGTTGCAGCACCCCAGGTTTCCCTCCAAGGGCTAACCAGATCTGACCAGACAGAGTCAGCTAGGCCCTACCACCTCCTGAGATCCTTCAGAAAGAGACCCTCACCCCAGTTATTTCTATAAACAGCCCAACAGATGCTGTCTCAGTATTACCTGCATGGTTCTTTGCAGCTTCCTCCTGTGCAAGCAGCAGGTTTTGCTCTGCAACTGTTTTCTTGATGTAATCTTTAACCTTCACAGCTCTTTCAGCACGCTGTGAAAACAAAGAGGGGTAGTAATCACACTTGGCTGCTCTATTAGTCAATAAGCAATGGTGTATTTATTATTTACTTATTATTTAAAAGATTTATATGGCCTCCCATCTTAAATTTTCTGCTGATTTTTGCTCCTTAAGCATTCCCCAAATGAAGAGATTGTCCTTCAGCAGCTCTGAAGAGTCACATTAATTTACCTACCTGCAACCGGTGGAATGTTTTGTTGTATTCTCTTTTCAATAAGGCCAGCTTTTCTTTCAGCTAGAAGACAAAACTATTGTTAGTTCGAGTCCAGCCTTCGCCGTTAACAAGGTGAGCTCTTGTTTCCTCCCCAGCTCCTGTCAACCCAACAGGTCGAAAACTCACATGAGTAGATAAATGGGTACTCTCACTCCGGTGGGAGGAAAAATGCTGGCAGCGCCTTGCACAGAGAGACGGGATCAGCTGCCGGTAAGCGCGAAACCGCGCTCACCCGAAAAGGGCGCAAAGCAACTGAAATCCCGCCTCCTGCGCTCGCCAGCTGGGCTCTGCTCTAGGAAGGAGGCTCTGGCAAACCACTTCCGAAACAATTGCCTTGAAAACTGCACAGGATTTGTCCAGGCAAGGATTCGTCCAGGCAAGGACTCGTCCAGGCAGGCACTGCAGGGTCAGTAATGACTGAGCACAGACAAAATAATAATAATAATAATAATAATAATAATAATAATAATAATAATAGTATGTGGGTTTGACATGGCAATGAAGAACAGCACACGTGCTCCCAAAAATGAAGAAGCCGCTCCGAGATAATTCCACATAACCTGAAAGCTCATTTCTAACACTGTGAACTTGCTCAGGTTTAAAAAAAGCTGAGGAAGGACCTGGACAGGTTCGGGACTTCCTTGCTTCCATGAGCTTATACTATGTGTTACCTGGCCCAACTAAATGAGCCCCACATGCTAAGCCTGGTCTTCGGAGCAGACAGCCTGATATTTGTAGAGGGAAGGCACGGTGGATCACTCCTTTGCTTCGCTCAGATCACTTCCTGGTCACCATGAGGCTATGGACACCCTAGATCCCTGCAGGGGTAGAGGACCCATAAGATTATGGATCCACTTGCTTTTTAGAAGCACCTGGGAATTTTCCCAGTGCTCCAGCAGGCAATTCCACTGCTCTGGACCTCAGAGGTAACAAGGGGGGTGGATGAAGGTGTTCCCAAGCAGCCTTTCTCCATATTCCATTCTTTCCCGAGCCAAGCCTTCATGGGGTGCCACAGGGCTCACCTCTCTCTGAATTCTATTTAATCGCTCTACGAAACCACTGAGAGCTCTGTTGTCAGCTTGAGGTGGGGTATCATCGGGATGCTGATGGTGCTCTGTTACACAATAACCCCAGGCCAAACTAGAGATGCTGTGGGAGTTGTCACCCGGGATTTGGAGGCTGTGAGGGACTGGATGGTAGGAAACAAGCTAAAACTGAACCCATGCAAAACGGAGGCACTGTTCAGGTGGATATCATTCTGGCACCACACCTACTCCTACATTAGCTCTGGATGGTGTCACGCTGCCCCTGAACAAGCAGACCCGCCACCTAGGAGACGCCCTGGACGCCCGGCTCCTGCTCGAACAGGCAGGTGCAGTCTGCGGCAGGGGCTTTGCCTGACTGGCTGGTGCACCAGTTGAGGCCCTTTTTGGAGCAGGCCGCCTTAGCAACAGTGCCCCTCCTGCCCCTCGGCACTAGTGCCACGTACTTGACCTGGAGACTGCAGCTGGTATAAAATGAGCTGCCCACTTGAGAGCAGCTTTAGCAGCGTAACCCGTTTTGTGCATGCCAATAGGTTTCAGTTTAACATTCAAAGTGCTGGGATTAACATAGAACTTGGCTAAGATCCCGTTACCTGCAGGACCATGACCCCCCCAACAAAATCTGCCCAACCTGTACATTTAATCAGGGAAGGAATGTTTCAGGTCCTCTCCCTGCGAGAGAAGCAGGGCCTGGAGCAGCCCTTCTGAACGGCTGCCCCATCATTGTGGCACAGCTTGTGCCCAAAGGCCAGATGGTTCCCACATCCTTGAGTTTCCGAAGGGCAGCGAAGACAGTTCTATTTTGCTGGGATTTGGGGGTCTGAGCGGTTGCTGTTGCTTTTTGTTGCCATTTTAATTTGCACATTAAATTATAAGCAATATGCAGCACGGAAAGTGATGGGCATGCTTTGGTATGCCCATATAACGCCTCTGTTTCATGAGCTGCGCTAGTTGCCAGGTGTTTCCAGTTGCCTCAGTACCCATAAGGCCCTACGCGGCACAGGGCCCGGTTCCTCGAGGGACCGGGGACCGCCTGCCTCCCTAGATCTACCTGGCTGACCCGACCCGACCCGACCCGACATTCCTTGTTGGCTGCTCCGAGTGCCTCCGATTAAACAGGGCCATCCGTCTGGACCAGGGCTGGCTGGGGAATTCTGGGAGCTGAAGTCCACCGTCTGCCACGGGTGGGAAGCCCGGGCCTCGGCCCCGGCCGCGCGCTCTCTCTGTTGCAGCGCCCACCAGGACCTGAACGCCCGCATCTACCGGTGCTTGGAGGGGCCCTGAGGGCCTGCCTCTCCCCGGCCCTTTCTCCCCCCCGGGCTCCTCTTCGTTGCCGCCCAGAGGCTCCGGGAGTCCGAAGGCGCGCGCCGTTAGTGAGTCGCCACGTTGCCTCCGCGCCACCCGTCCTCGGGCTGCCTGCGCGCTGCAGCCGCGGAGAAGCGACCGCCCTGCGGCTGAGGCTCGCCGAGAGCGCCGCTGGTCGACGCGCGTCCCGGGCAGGGCGCAGGCCCCCGTGAGCCCCGCGCCCTTCCCCTGCCCGGCGGCGGCTCCCCGCAACGGCAGGCGCCCCTCCCCCCGGGAACCCCCGAGAACCCCCTCGCCTCTCCGCCGCAGTCCCGCGAGCGCGCCGGCGCTCACCTCCGCCTTCTCCTGCGGGGTGAGGCCCGCGGGGCCGCCGGCCTCCATCCCCGCCTCCCTGCTCGCCGCCGCCGCCGCCGCCGCGCATGCGCACAACCCCTTCGCGCCACGCGCGAAAGAGAGGGCTCGGGCCGCCTCCCGCGGCGGCGCACCCAATGGAGACCCGCGTTACAAGGCGTTCCCGGCGCCCGCATTCGTGAGCTCCAGCGATTGGCCAGAGGCGAGGCTGGTACGGAAGCCGGCTGGCCCGGGAGGCGTTTCCGCGGCCGGGCGGCGCCATGGAGCTGAGCGAGATGCTCTACAACAAGTCCGAGTACATCGAGACGGTGCGCGGACCCGCGCGGGGCGGCGGGCGGGCGGGCGGGCGGGCGGAAGCGTGTCTCGGCGTGCCTGCGCCGCGGAGGCCGGGTTCCCACGACGCGCGGGCCGCGGGGGGGGCGGGGGGTGCCCTGGGGCCGAGGGCCTGACCGCTGCGCCCCGTCCTCGCAGGCCTCCGGGAACAAGGTGAGCCGGCAGTCGGTGCTGTGCGGGAGCCAGAACATCGTGCTCAACGGCAAGGTGAGCGCCGCCCGGGAGGCGCGGCGGGAGGCGCCCGGCCGAGGCCCGCGGGGGGGGCGGGCAGGGCGGGCCCGCCGGGAGCTCGGCGCCCCTCGCCCGGGCCCGCCGCGTGACGCCGCCGGTCTCTCCCGCGCCTCCGCAGACGATCGTCATGAACGACTGCATCATCCGGGGCGACCTGGCCAACGTCCGCGTCGGGCGGCACTGCGTGGTGAAGAGCCGGAGCGTCGTCCGACCGCCCTTCAAGAAGTTCAGCAAGGGGTAGGGGCCGCGCTCCGTTCCGCCGAGCGGGGGGCCGCTGGCCGTCCCCGGGCCCGGGCCCGGGCCCGAGCCCGAGCGACTAACCGCCGGAAGCGCGAGGCAGAGGCGGCGGCGGCCGCCCAGGGCCAGCGCCCGCAGCCCCGGGGGCTCCGCGGAAACCCAGCCGCGGGACGAGCCCCTCCTGCCCAGACGCGAGCACGCGGCTTCCGAGGCTGCCTGGAGCCAGACCCCGGCCGGGGGGCTTTCTAGGGGAGAACCAGCCCTCGGAGGCAAACGGGTCAGCTGGCCACGCAGCCTGGGCCTGGCGGTGCCCTGGCCGCCGCGTTCTGCCCGGCCGCCGTGCCCGGCCGCCTTCAGCGGCAGCAGATCGTCTTTCTGCCGGGGCAGTTTTGAGAACGATGCCAACGGTTGGCTTTTGTTCTCCAGTGTTTTGTCATAGCCAGTCTGGCTGCTAACAATGGAAATTGGATCGATTTCTAGACAACTTTTTTTTTTAATATTTTGTAAGGAATTTTGGCAATAATCCTGCTGTGGGATTCCATTTTCAAAGGTGGCTGTGAGAATCTTATCAAAAACTTTGCCTAATTGCGCGGTGTTATCTGAGATAAATTTGTTTATATCCTTGCCAATGCAATCTCGAAAGTTTGACTTTAATCTTTATGCAGTAAAATGCTACCAATGGGCTATGTTTGTTGTCATTTCTGGATGATTTGCTGAAATGGATTTAAACAAAATTTTATGCCATAAAGAGTTCCATTATTTATCAAATTGAAAAACTAAATCCTAAAACTGTTTTTGCTGATATAAAACCCTATTAAATCAAGGAAGATTCTTTTACTATTCAAAAAAAAAAGTTGCTTCCGATTTATTCATTCATTCATTCAACTTGTATGCTCCCATCTCCCCCAATGGGTGACTCTGGGTGGCATACAATTCAGTTCAGTTTGCAGTTGAACTATATCTTTACTCAGGTTTTTAAGAAAAAATACCATATAAGCTCTGAAATAAATTAATTACTCAGTTCAGACCCTAAATATTCCTAATATCTCAATAATCAAAATAAATAAGTTAGGTGAAAGGGGGAATCCTTGCTTTGTGCTCCTGTTAATTTGAAAAGAACCTGCATTTACTCATGTTTCTAATTGCAGGTCCTGGTAAATATCACTGCTTGCTGTATTTTCTGTTATGCCCTTAATAAATCTCCATGAACGTTTGTGCCTGTAATCTGACACTTTTATGAAATAAGAATAGCTTCTAGTTTTGAATAACCCAGCAAGTGAAGACTGATCTCTTAACCACGAATCTTTCAATAAAGTTTTGCTTCTAGAAATATCACAACAAATAATATTTCCTTTTCCTGCATACAGTATGCAACAGCCCTTGATTACTGGATTGTTACTGCTGACATTAAATGATACAGATCTCAAACTGGTCATCACAGATATTTTTGATTATGGCATTGTATGTAACTCCAAAAACAATATTTAACTCCCTTACCAAAAAATGTTTACATCAAAATTAATATGCTTAAATGCTTTAATAATAAAAATAAAAAACGCCCAATAGGAAGGGGCTGGTCTGCTAGTCCTAGATGTTGGGGTCTCTCATCTCCTTTCGCTTCTTTTTTGCCTTGGCTGCCACTGAGGAGGGAGGGGTGGGTGGGTGAAAAAGAATCAGCAAGAGCTCTGCTGGCTGTTGGCATCAGTCGGGGTCACCAGGGCCTGGGAATTCTCAAATTCGGTCCCCCCATCTGGGCGACAGAACCGCAGGCCAGGCGCAAGCATTGTGGCCTCCTTTTGCTCAGCCCCAAGCATGGAAGGGATGCTGGTGGCAAAGCTCTGTCCTCTTTTTCTGCAGGGTTGCTTTCTTCCCTCTGCACATCGGAGATCACGTCTTCATCGAGGAGGACTGTGTTGTCAATGCGGCTCAGATTGGCTCCTATGTCCACATAGGCAAGAACTGTGTCATTGTAAGTGCATGTACCTGCTCAGCTCCAGGTGAGGGGGGCTCTCCGGCTCAAATCTAGCTTCACCCGTAGCTCCTAGGAGATTCGATGTTGACCCTAAGTGGGCGCCACAGGGAGGAGAGTCGCACACATCCACTCAAATTAACAGGTGGTGGGACTGATCTGCTGATCAGTGATCTCAGATTCTTTGGGAAACCTCCTTTGGCTTGCTCGTTCCCTTTATGTATGAGGGTGACATGTCCCAGCTGGAATGGCTACCCATTAAACAAGTAGAGTGTAGAGTTTTGCAACAGTAAAAAGATGCCACCATAAAAAATTCTTTCTTTCTGGGCTTAAAGCCTCTTGGGGTCTCTGCTTTGATGGGTGAGGTGTAGTAGGGATCTGAGCAAAATGCCACCGTAGGGCATGAGTGAAGGTGGGGAGCCAATACTTCTTGCCCTGCAAATGACTGCTTATCTAAAGTCCACTTTCTGGTTACTGGGTGGGAGGGAGACAGATTATCTCCAAATAGCCTTCCTGATCAGAACAGTGTTTCCATGGCCAAACCAAACAACACACTCTAGTGAGAATTAATTCTGAGCACCATGAAGTTCCTTGATCTTCCCCACCTGAATAAACATTGTTAGACATTTCATTGGCCAAAATAGTGAGTCTCCTCAGAGAATTGGACGTGGCTCCCTTTCTGCCCTATTTGACATCCTTAGCTAAGCAAGCTGGTTCCTCTGTGTAGGAGGCAACTGGAAGAGCTGTTTACCTGCTTTATGCCCAACAAAAGATCCTGTGTGTCCCAGGTGACTGGGTATCTTGGCTTCACCTCTGGTGTTTAAAAGCACAGCAAAATCAGGGACCATTTTGTAGAGCCTGAAATCTACAGGCCATTTGGAGACTTTTCAGATCCTCTGCTGGGTGGCCTAGAGCTTCCACCAAGCTCAATTCTGCCTTGCTTCCCTCCATTTGTGGTGAGCTGGCCCTCAGTGCTTTCAGCATCCTGGGGTTATGGCAGCAACCCCCAGAGCATGATGGCGCTGTGCCTTCTGGTCTTCAGGCAATCTCGGCTGCACTCCCTCTTCAGGTGGGTCAAATTCTTGGCCTGTAGCTGGCACTGCAGAGACCATCAAGGGCTGGCTCCATCCCCTGGGCCTGATGCTGCAGAGCAGAGCTCTGCCTGGTTGAAGCCAAGGGACTCCAGCAGATTATGGGTTCATTCCTGGGTATCCTTTTAGGGTCGCAGGTGTGTCCTGAAAGACTGTTGCAGAATCCTTGACAACACAGTGTTGCCCCCAGAAACAGTGGTCCCACCTTTTACTGTGTTCTCTGGCTGCCCAGGTAAGCTGGAAGGGGCATGAATGCTGGGGGCAGGTGGGTATGCGAGCTGCTCACGTTCCTCTTCCTCTCCAGGGCTCTTCTCAGGTGAACTCCCAGAGTGCACTCAGGAGCTGATGATTGATGTCACCAAGAGCTACTACCAGAAATTCCTGCCCCTCACCCAGATCTGAGGTGCTCCTCCTCTGAGGGTGGGCTCAGGACTGGCATGGCCTGTGGGAGCCCTGCAGGCAGCTGGCTCCAGACCTGACCAGCAGGCCTGCCGAAAGCTTCCCAATCAGGCTGCCTTCCTCTTTGGTGACTTCCTCCATCCCAAATGGACCAGGCCCATGCCGGAAGCTTGCTGGTTGGAGTAGGCCTGCTGGCTAACCTTGATCTGGCTCCCCGCAGATGTGCTCCATGATGGTTTAATTCTAAATCCACTTTGCTCTGTAGAGCAGGAGAGTGAAGCACTCGGTGCTCTGTAGGGTGGAGGGGGTTTGCATAGAAAGTTGCTGCTCTTGTTTTCTCTGGTCTTTCCCGCTGTATCACAATCCTACCTTGAAGTGGTCCTGAGCTCCCTTCTGACCGCCTTTCATTTTATCTGGGGCCACCTAAGAGCTTTGTAAGATGCTGTCAAACTGTCTCTTTGGGCACCGGTCATGGAAACGGCTCCTTTAGGCCAAGTGGCTCCAGCCTAGTTCCTGACCTCTGCTTTGCGGGCTGTTAATCCAGATCTGACCCTTTCCTCCTCCCGACCGTTTGGAGGGAAGGAGATCAGGGATGACCTGAGGCTGGCAGGGCCAGATAACACCCCTCTCCAAAGGGCAGCAGCTGTGCCTTCCTATCGACGGTCATTTTGGAGAAGCTGGGCAAGAGGAAAGGACCGTGTGGGTCATGGGGGCGGGGAAGTTGAGAGAAACTCCTGAATGAAGCTGCCTGGTAGGGCAGAAGCTGCTAATGTTGGATGCAAGCAGTCTCCAGAGAAGCTGCAGCTCCTTGTCTCGCCCACTCTGAGCTCTTCCCAATGTTTTGCTTTGCTTTTTCCCCCCCATCCATAGGTAAAACCATCAGTCACCTGGTTTTATTGTACTTGTTCTTTGTGTTCTCATGCTACTACTTTCTGCATGTTAGATTCCAGCTTAAGTCCTTCCAGGCTCTGTGTGTGGGTGCACACATGTTCACGTTTCTGTATTATTGGCCTGTGAAGCTCCACTGTGTAGGAATCCTTGCTAACTTAACACATTGTAGGAATCCTTGCTAACTGCACAATTGCTCTCTGGTTTGTTGGCATTTACCTATATGTATATTAAAGTCTGAACTGCCCAAGCATATTGAAAGTGATCATTGTCTCAAATCAATCTCCAGGGAAGGTTGGTCACCTGGCCACTCAGCTTTCTCTACGTGCCCAGGAGACCCATTGCCTGGTACTGCTCAAATATCTTTGGATGAGACTCTGAAATACTTTGGACCACAGTCACTGGCGGGCCCCTCCTTGCGCCTTCCACCTCTAGGGGGGATCCTTGGCTTGTTGAGCGTTCAGTGAAAGTGGTGATCTGAGGCCAGGGATAACAGCAACACATAGCTCTCTTTCATCAGAACAGCCAAAGCTGTGTTTGCACTCATTGATAGATTTTGCTCTGGCTTAGTGTGGTAGATGAAACTCGGCTATCGTGGATTGTAAGTCACAATTTATGGCTTACCATTATGTGTGGCCTAGACAGATTTGACTTGTCCAGCTACCTATAGTGTGGGGCAGGGTGTGAACCCTGACATAATTAATTTTAAAAGCTTGCTGGTTGCACTGAGTAATTTCTACAAACTGACAGGAATCCAAAAGTGACTTATTCCATGGCAAATTTTGCTATATGGTGACATGGATAAACTGAGAAAGTCACCATCATGGGGCCCAATGACCATCTGCTGCAGTAACCTTGCTTACATCTGAAAATCATTTAATGCTTTATGATGTATCAGGTTTTATTTTTTATAATGAATTTCTGATCAATGACCTTAATAAACGTTTAATGACCTGTTTGGAGTATTATAGTATTATAATACTATAATACAAAGTATATATTATATACTTTGGTAGACAAGCATCTACTTCACCAAGTGCATGATTTGGAAGAAGCCCTTTGGGCCTTGTGCTGGTGCAGCCCCACTTCTTTCTTGCAGGTCTTCAGCAAGCCCAGAGAAAGATGCTGCTGCTTTAAGAAGTCATCCTGCAACTCTTAAAGCAGCTGCAACTGTTTAAAGTTCTTGCAGATGCTTGAAAAAAGAAGGGCTGCATTTATGGCCAGCAGCAAGGTGCTGTGGCTATGCAAGGTTCAAAATACTTCTTCTGAATCCTCTGTGAAGCCTGCCCAGTGCTAGTAGGGAGTGAAATGCAGAAGGTACAGATAACGACCGAACCATAAAGTCCTCGGAGCCCAGAAAAGCAAAGAGAATGCTTTCGAAAGGAGTCTAGCAGATCCCTGCTTGAAACTCTACATGCCGATGCCTTCCTTCAGTCCTCCAACTCACTTGAGGCACTGACGGTTGCCTCGGCCAAAACAAACATGGGTTGCAGGCGATTTGTGGTCCTGAGCTGGTAATATTTAAAAACAATGCAGGACAATAGCCAATAGCAATTTGAGGACGTTTTGTATATATATTAATCAACCATTAATGAAATTGTTTCCTTAAACATAGTTAAACCTAATTAAATGTATACTGTGCCATACACAGTCATGGCAATTTACAAAATTAAATCATAACTAAAATGCAGAATAAATGCAGTACAATTAGCAGCAATTAACAGTTAAGCATTTGATGGAGAAGATGCATTCTTGCAATTTTCTTGAGGGTGGGGGAACCAAACATACCTTTCAACAGAGAGCAAGCTTCAGTGAAAGATATGTTCATCTTTCCCAACATGAAAAGGGGCAATGTGAACTCTCTGCAAGCATCCCTTTGTCTGCTCATTGTTGGTGGCAAAATGGAACACTGAAAATTTAAAGGAACTCCCTTATGTCCAGGGTGGCTGGGAAGATCTTTTTCAGATTGCCCTTGTAAATACAGAAGCTAGGAAAGAGCTGAATAGGCATTATTACGTATGTGTTCTACCCACCCCACTTATAACACACACACACACACACACACACCCTAGAGGTTGTTGAAGACTAAAAGGAGGAGTTAGTGCTGGATCTAAAACAGGCAGAAAGATGACAGCACAAACTTTGGGCTTAGCAGATCATGGGATGCTCAATCCAAGGGGGAAGAAAGCCAGCTGCTGCCCTCCTCCTGGGGCCCTTGTGAAATGGGGCTCTGTCAGAGATCTGGCTGTGTAATGTTATGTGGGAATGACCCTGGGGGACAGGAGGGGAGGGGAGGGAGAACCACAGACTGGAGAACCAGCATGTAGAAGATGTCTCAGCCCACCAAAGGGGGGATGGTGTGGGAAATGTTTCAGAAGGGATCCCCCCCCCCCCCGGTTTTCTGGAGACTAAAAAGAAAGGAGGGGAGAAATACTTTCAGCCTTTCAAGATTCTGTTAATGTCACCTTACTAGTACTCCTGGTTGTACTTGTCTGGACTATCTCACCTAAAAGGCTGAGAGGTGGCTGTGAGCGGCTCACCCTTCCACCCCCCAGCAGCAGGTGGCGGATGTGGCCCTCCCTCCTCTGCAAACTGACTCAGAAAGAGACAAGCTGAAAATCCCCATGGGAGTTTTTGTTTCCCTTCGGTTCACTGGCAGAGATGGCAAGGTCAGCCAGTTGCTAGAGAGCAGCTGGTGAGAAGAGGGCACACCTTCCAGCCACTCCTGCCTGTTTTTGTAGTTGTACCGCTGGATGTGGTCCTGGCAGCCTTTTGCTGAGCTGCAGGGCACGTGGCTCTTCTGATGGTCTGGGATCCACCCTGCCCTGGTCAGATCCCATGGGAGTCTGGCGTTCAGTTCTGGGCACCCCAGTTTAAAAAGGACGATGACCAGCTGCAGCAGGTTCACCCGAGGGCTAGCAAGGCAGGAACTGTTCTTGAAACCAAGCTCTGTGCAGACCAAGCGGTTTATCCTTGGTCTCAGGAAATCCTCAAAGGACACTGTTTCCTTCAAATCAAGCTCAGCTCCTAGAGACTCGAGGGCTATAACCAGGTGGTTTTCAGAACTGGTGTCCAGATGACCTCCCAATCTAGCCTGGGTATTCCTTGGATGGCTCTCATCCAAGACCAACCAGCCTTGACCTGCGTAGCTTCTGAGGCCAGACTCTGAAGGCAGAGGACAGCCGGTCTTGGATACAGGACTGCTTTCTATAGGGCAGGCCAAGTCACGAGGGCTGGATGCCCCAGGCTGGGTGTGACTGTGTCTAGGCCTTGCACTCTGCCAAATTAGGTAACAGGCATACAGTCTGGCAACACCACGCCCCCCCCCCCAGATGTGTACACAAAGGAATGTAGGAATATATCAGCCACCTCTTACGCCTTGGGCAAATAAATGTGTGTGCATAACCCACCCTGTCTTCAAGGATTCACTGGAAAAAATTACTGTGTAAAGAAAACATTAAAAAGCATCCCAGCAGCTTGTCTTTCAACACTTCCCTCCACCCTGGCATTTCAGAGCGTTGGGACAGTGGCTTGCTCACCTGCAGTGCAAAAGCCACTCCAAGGACCTCCAGCCTTTGCTTCAGAAGCTCCTCCACACCCCGCCTGGATAGCCACCCACTGCTACCCGGCACCGGGGCCCCTCTAAACGCAGAGCCTACCCTTCTTAATCCACCTAACTGAGCACCAACTTCCAGACCGCCACCCCGGGCAGAGCACCTGCCCTGCAAGCAGACGCGCCCGGGCTAGGAACCCTGGGGAGCTGCTGCTGCTGCTGCCCTGCAGCTCCAGGAAAGCTGAGATGAGCGAGCCCAGGCAGCCTCCGCAGCCAAGACTGCTGCAGCAGCCACGCACTATTCCCGGCTCGCGCTCAGCAGAAGATGCCAACCCTGGTTCACGCCTGGGCCTCCCTTCTTACCCCTCCAGGTTTTGATCCATAAAACCAAGTGCGATGGTTGCAACTTCATCTTGTTGATTTTGGCCCAACCAGTCAAGATCCTTTCAGATCTTATTCTTCCAGGATTTGGATCACTTGCAGATAAACATCTTTCCATCTCCACAGTCAAGTGGTTAATCAAAAGGTTGATTAACAGCATGGGGGGGGGGACACCTTTCTGCTCACGCACACACACACACATCTACACAAGCAGCATTAAGCTGTTGCTTATTCTGGACATTATTTATATCCCATCTCCTCACATACTTGAAGAAAGCTTCCAAAAGTGATCATGTACAATAAAAGGTGATTGCCTATAAATGGTGTGCCAAGCGTAACAAGCGAGCAATGGAAAGTTCAAACATCAAAGCCACGCAAACAAGGGGCAAGAAAGAGCCCAGACCAACTGCAGCGCTTTTCAGAAAAAAAGCCCCATCTTTTGCAGAGTTGCATAATTCAGCTGTGGAAAAGGGGTATTCCCTCTCTTCCCCCTTCCCACCATTAGCGAACTGGCAGCCAAGCCCTGAATCCAGGGCAGTTGGGGAGCTTTGGAAGGGCTGCTCGCAAACAGGCACCCTGAGTCTGCAGGGCTGAACTGGGGCCCCCATTCCAGGCCAGAATAACGGGCCACCGGCTGCTGTGCAGTTGAGACCCTCAGAGCCCCAACGGTCATTTAGAAAAAAGCCGGTCTCCTTCCGCTTGGATGAACAGGCAAACGCTTCATCGCCCCCTTCCCCCCTTTGTAACAAAATCCGACGGCGCCTGGGGGCATCTTTTCCGACTGCAAATGCTATTGAGAGGCCTGAAATACACCAGTCGCAAAGGGGACGCCCAGACGCCTTCGGATTTTGGCAGCGGTGGGGCTCTCCTCCCACAAGGCCCCCTTTTAAGAAAGCCGCCCCCTGCTCGTCAGAGCTTTCCGGCAGCAGAGAAAGCGCCGCTGGAGAGGCGTCCCGGCGGTCGTCCCGTTTCCCCCAGAAGGGTCCGCTGCGCGAGATCTTGGCGCCACGCGGAGCGGGACCGGCCGAGGGCTTCAGGCGGAGGGGGCGATCCCGCGGGCGGGAAAGCGGCGGCGCGTGCGGCGACCAGCACCTGCCCCGGCTGGAAGAGCCCCGCAGACCCGGCTCTCGCGAGCGGGTCTCCTCGGGGACGAGACCTCAGCGGCGTCCGGCCTCTCCCGCAGCCACCCCGGCTCCGCCCCCGGCCACCGGATTGGCCGGGGCACGGCGCCCGCGGCGTATAAAGCCTCCGAGAGCGCCTGCCGCCTGCCGGGCAGGGCGGGCGGCGGCCGCGATGGCGGGGGGGCGCGCCGTCGAGGAGACCCGGGTGCGGCTGGTGTTCCTGGGCGCGGCGGGCGTGGGCAAGACGGCGCTCATCCGCCGCTTCCTGGACGGCACCTTCGAGCCGCGCTACCGGCGCACCGTGGAGGAGCTGCACGTACTGGACCTGCCGCTGTCGGAGCCGCCGGGCCCGGCGCTGCGCCTCCGCCTCGAGCTGCTGGACACCAGCGGCAGCTACAGCTTCCCGGCCATGCGGCGCCTCGGCATCCGCGGCGGCGACGCCTTCGCGCTGGTCTTCGCGCCCCACCAGGCGGGCTCCTTCGAGGAGGTGCGGCGGCTGCGCGACGAGATCCTGGAGGCCAAGCCGGGCGCCGCGCCGCTGCTCGTGGTGGCCGCCAACAAGCTCGACTTGGCGGAGGGCTGCGGCGAGCCGGCCGCCGCCCTGGCCGACACGGTCCGGCGCGACTGGGGCGCCCGCTACGTCGAGGCCTCGGCCAAGCAGGGGCGCAACGTGGGGACGCTCTTCCGGGAGCTGCTCGGCCAGGTGGAGGAGCTGAGCGGGCGCCTCAGCCCGGCCCTGCGGCGGCACCGCAACCCCGCGCCCCCGGCCCGCCGCCCCCGCCCGAGGCCCGCTTGCTCCGTCTCGTAACGGGGCAGGCGGCCAGCGCCTCCCCCAGCCTCGGGGCCTCGGTCTGCGCCCAGGAAAGAGAGCCGAGCGGCCCTGGGCGCTTCAGCGGTCGGCGCGCGCCCGCGGCTTCAGACCGGCTGCCGCCCCCCACGCCCGCCCTGGGTGCCGCGGCGCCGCGCAGCGAGGGATGGCCGGAGCAGCGCCAAGCGGGCCCGGGGCGGGGACAGGCTCCGCGGGACCGGGGAGGAGCTCCCCTCGAGTCTTTCCGGGCGGGGCGGGGCGGGGCGCCTGGTGGCGCGCCTCCTAGGGGCCCCGAGGCTGCAAGGTTCCCGTCGCGGGCGAGCCGTCGTCGGAACACAGCCCTAGCGCGCCCCGAGCTGACGGGGTTGGGATACTGCGCTTGCAGGTTGTAGCATCCTTTCCTTACCGAGAAGGATGTCGGGCGCACCATTTGCATCATGTCACACCCCCAGACGTGGCTGTTGGTTCGTGTCCTGTGTGAAGACTCGACAGACCCTTTTTTTAAAGGGCAAGGAGCCCGATTGTCAAGGAAACTTGGAATGCGCTTCAGTTGCTCTAACAGTTACATAGTTTCATGCATTTTTCTGTTTTTTTACATAACGATCTTACTGGTTTGAATTTGTTTGGAAAAGAATTTATTTGTCTTTTTGTTATGAGATTATTTGTTATGAGATTGTTATTTTATCTCTGAGGGGCACGGAATGGAGAAATACTGTATGTGCGATTCCTGTGGGAAAGCAAGAATCTATAGTCAATCCCTCCCAGACTTAACCTATCATGGGTCTTTTAATCTTAGTGACCCTTCTGTCTTTAGGGCAGGGATGTGGTAGCCCATATCTGAAACCTCCCAAGGCGCAGAGGAATTAGCTTGTAATTTCCCCTTCTTTTTGGTGCCCCTTCCTTAGGGTAGAGATAGATAAATGCAACTAACTTATTGACCCTTCCCTGGATATTATCTCTTTATGATACCAGACTTTCTAGTACTGTGTACTGTCCCTTATAGACATATTGTCTCTTTATGATAACAAGATGCCACTCGACAGTCATCCATCATAATAACCTAAGTTTGCACAGGTATGACGCGCAAGATCATAAAGAGGCTCCTAACCAATCATTATCCTTCCTTTTGACTGTTTTCTTGAACTTAATGTATAAAAACCCAATTTCTTTTGTGTTCGGTGTGCCTCTTTTGACAGAGGTAGCCCCTTTACTGCTGCGCAACAATAAAGGAAACATCTAAAAGTTTCTCGTGTCCGGCGAGGTTATTGGCAGTTGTCTCCAGGCAAGAACCCCATTTTGGGTCCAACGCTATGTGCTATCAAGTCCATGTCAAACCTCAGCAATCAGATTGATTTTCTCAAGGATACGGTGTTCCCAGCCTGGTCCTCCTGTAGTTGAGTCCATCCCCCTTGACACTGGCCACCCTCTTCTCTTTCCTTCCTCTTTATTGTAAACTTCTCCAGAGCTAGGCCTTCAAACACATTTGTTCAGCCTTCAACAGAGTCTACTGCTATGTCTCTTGCTGTATTTATCCCATTTTTCAGATGCTTAAAAAAAAACTTTGTGTCTGTTTTGGATTCCCACTCTGGAATTATTGCAATTGAAATCAAAGCAGAGATTTAAAAAGATCCAGTTGCACAACTAAGAATGTGGGAAGCTACCAAATTCTGGGACAGGATTGGTTTGTTGTGCCCAGTGACTCTTCAGAAGCTGGTGGGGAGGTTATCTGTGGACTGAGACAGGGAGCCAGCGGAGGGCTGGAACTTCCACTGGGGCCTGCAGAAGATACCCCCTTTGCTCACCCATCAGGAATGACAATGGCTGGACCACCCCATTTTGCACAGTCGCTCATCATCTTTGGCTCCTGGAGCCAAAAGGGCAGAATGCTGATGTTCCTTTGCTCTCTCCTCTTGATGTACAATTGTCAGTAGCTGCTTCTTGAGTTTATGTAAATTCCTGCTTGTGACATAAGTAAAAGGCCACCTTGTCTTCTGTCCTCTGTCAGCTGTTTTTCCAATTGCCTTTGATTTTTCTCAGCATTGGGGTCTTTTCCAGTTTCTCTCACCTTCACAAATACCTTCGTATTAGTCTGGTAGGACTGCCTCAAGATAACGGTCTGGGGGACTTGCCTTGAGGGGGCTATTCAAAAACTAAACGGGATGTTTTGGGGTGATGGTGGGCAGCATCTTAACTTAGGCGAGACCAGACTTGGTTACTGAACTGGCTCCATCTTCAAGCAAAGCTGCCCCCCGGAGCGGTTTTTGCCTTTTTAATCCAAAGGGTTGCACAACTGCTGCGAAACCAGCAACTTGCTTTTGCTCAGAGAATACGTAGAAGTGTTGGGTGGGCTTGCATCAATCCCCTGTAGTCAGGTCTGACAGCTGAATTTTATTTCTTTGACCCACACAAAATTGGCATTCCATAAGAAACAAGCTGCTTACTAGTTACCAGTTCCTTGAGTGAAACTTTGAGAAAGAGTTTAATGGGTAAAAAGGACAGGCCTGAAGTTTATGCTGCACCTAAAATTAAGCACAGAGTTATGTTTCCAGGATATTTTGCCATTAAAGAAAAAGTAAAATTGGTTTGGGATAAGGGTTTTATTGTTTACTGCTTTTATTGTTGTGTACATTGCTTTATTCCTGGGTTGTAAGCTGCCAAGCATTTTAAGATGGGGGGTACAAAGATTTTAAATAGGTAAAATAGGATGGAGAAATGCCAGAGAGCCCCCACAGCTTTTGCACAGTGTCACATAGCAATCTTCCGTGTTTAAGAGAGGATCCCTGACCTAACGGGACCCAAATCTTTCTTAATACACAGGGCACTATCAGAGATTATACAAGGAGCCCATCTGTCCATAAATGGTAGGGAAAAAATAAGAAACTTCTACTCGAAAGTAATGGTGTCACTTTCTTAGCCTTATTATGGGAATGCTGTGGACATAATATATCTGGACATAATACATCAGCAAAGCTTTAGACAAAATACCCGAGAACACTCTGATCTGCAAGCGAGGCTGGGATGGCAGGAAGGTGAATCCACAGCAGGCTTGAAAAGTACTCGGTGATCGCCAAGGGCATGAAACGGGCACGAGGTATCAAATGCCGCGGGCTGTGGTCCTGGATCCCTCTTCAACAGGGTCGAGGGTAACTTGGATGGCACGGGCACTGACTAGCCCTCTGGGGACAATGCTATGCAGGACTGAATCCGGGGGGGACTTCGGGGGGATTAGGGGGATGCTTCACTAACGGTGCACCTGCACTGCCCGGCGACCTTGGCTGGTCTTGCACACGCACTTGCTGCGGTCAGCAGGGGTCAGCGCTCAGAGGGGGCGGGGATGACAGGCTGGGAAGTGGAAAGACGTCCGAACAGGCCAGCGGCAAACCATCTCTGTCACCCGGGAGGGCGACGGGGCACCCTCGGACAGACTGGGCAGCCCCTGGGGGGCACTGCGCGGCTTGGGTCTGCCGCAGAGCCCCAGGCCCCTTCAGCGCAGGGCCCGCCAGAGCCCGCCCGAGGACCGCCAGCGAGGGCAGCCGGCAGGGCGGGAGGCTCCTCCTGGGGAGCGACCCTCGCGGCGCCCCCTCTTCTCAGGCTCGGCCCTCGGGGCGGTGGGAACCCGCCCGCTCCCTCCCCGGGCGGCCGCCCCGCTCGCCCCGCGCTCCCGCTGACGCGCCCCCAGCGGGCTGGGCTTCCGCCGCCCCGCGCCCGGCCAGAGTCGCCCCTCGGGGGCGCCCGCCTCGCCCGCCGGCCTCGCGCCGCCCCGCGCCCGGGAGGCGGTTCCCCGGCCGCCGCCGCCGCCGCCGCCCCGCGCCGCCCCTCCCGTGCTGCCTCGCGGCGCGGGAGGCGGGCTGGAGTTTAAATCCGGCCGGCCAATGGGGAGCGCGCCCGGCGGCCCGTAACGCTCCGGCTCCGGCTTTGAAAGGCTCGGGCGGCGGCGAGCGGGGCTGCAGGCGGCATGAGCGCGGCGGTGCCCGGCAGAGGGTCCCGCCCGGCGGGGGGCGCGGCGAGCGGCCGGGGGGCGCCGCCGCCGCCGCCCTCGTCCGGGTCGGGGTCGGCGCCGGGGCCGGAGAGCAGGGCCGTCCCGGAGGTGCTGGTGGACCCGCGCAGCCGGCGCTGCTACAGCCTGGGGCGCTTCCTGGGCAAGGGCGGCTTCGCCAAGTGCTACGAGATCACGGAGGCGGAGAGCCGGGAGGCCTTCGCGTGCAAGGTGGTGCCCAAGGCGCTGCTGCTGAAGGCGCCGCAGAAGGAGAAGATGACCATGGAGATCGCCATCCACCGCGGCCTCCAGCACCGCCACGTGGTGGCCTTCCAGGGCTTCTTCGAGGACAGCCACTTCGTCTTCGTCGTCCTCGAGCTCTGCCGCCGGCGGGTAGGCGAGGCGCGCGGGCGGGCGGGCGGCGGGGCGCGCGCGGCGGGGCTGCGCTGCGCTGCGCTGCGCTGCGCTGGGCTGGGCTGGGCTGGGCTGGGCTGGGCTGGGCGGGGGGGGGCTCGGGCCCGCGCCCCCGCCCGCCCGCCCGCGAAGGCCTCGCGGCGGGCACAGACGCCCCCGCCCCGCGGCGGTTCAGCCGCTCGGAAAGCCGGAGCCTCGGACCGGTTCCGCTGCCGCGCGGCGTGCGCGGAGGGAGGCAGCTCCGCCTTACTAAGAGCAAGGTCCGAGAAATGCGCATGACGAGCCCCGGGGCGTCTCTGGGGTCTCCTCTGCCCGTCGCCCCCTCCCCCGCTTTGGGAACGAGCGTCTCTGCCTCTGCCTGGAACTTTCTTGTGGGTCTCCCCCCTTCAGCAGCTCGTAGCCCCATTTGCGGCAACCTTGAAATTAGCACATGCCGTCAGTAAGGCCTAGATGCTGAACACAAGCGTGCCAGATGCAAAGGAATGTGGAGCTGACCTTGGGGGGAACGAGGAGTGACCCCTCAAAAGGGGGGGCTCAGAGAAGAGATCGCGGTCCCTGGGCAGAAGGAAGCCCATCGCTGCGCCTTGACTTGCTTTGGGGTGGGAGGGGCTTCCTTCCACCTACCCTGCAGCTGCTCTTATTTCTTGACCCGGCCTGCCTCGCAGGGCTGACATCAGTCTTGAAGCCTCTTTAGGCTCCTCCCTGTCCCATCTTAATTAAACCGACTCAAGTCTGGGTGACTTTTCACGCTTTCTTCCTCCTTGACGGCGCTGTCATGCCTTCCCCAGGTGAGCTTTCCAAGTAGCAGAAGCGCACCTGTTTTGATTTCCCAAGGTTTCTGAATGCTTTTATGAGACCCCCCCCCCCCATTTCCTTTCATCGCATCCACATTTCCTGTACCGGAGGGGGGAAGGGGGCCACACACCTCTTCCAAGCACGGCTTCTCACAGTGCTGCCCCTGCTGCTCTTCTCCCCCCGTCCCCCCCAGTCCCTTCTGGAGCTGCACAAGCGTCGGAAAGCCCTGACTGAGCCGGAAGCCCGTTACTACCTGCGGCAGATCATCCTGGGCTGCCAGTACCTGCACAGCAACCGCGTCATCCATCGCGACCTGAAGCTGGGCAACCTGTTCCTGAACGACGACATGGAGGTGAAGATCGGTGAGTGGGCCTCATCTTCTGGACACAGTTGAGCTTGGACGAGGCCTCGTTGCTCTGTGGCCCAGGTGGGTCTTGGGCCAGGCTGAATGGGGGAGAACCCCACTTTCCCAACCTGAAGACTGGCGGTCTGGCGGCTCTTCGGCTACACCCTACCCAGAATGCTATTAATGGGTATGTGAAGACTGTTGCCCAATTTATCCCTTTACCTGGCTGCCCGACTCAAACGATGATTCTGGGCAGGCTGCAAAAAGTCACTCATTAAAGCTTACTAAAATAGGGAACAGAACTGAGAACCTTTACAACTCACCAATGGGGACTCTGCTCAACCTGACCCTAAAGCCTGGCGGAAGAGCCGGGTTTAACCACCTTGCTAAGATCCAACTGTCTGTCCAGGGAAAGATTGTTACAAAGGGCAGAGGCTGCCACAGAGAAGGCCCACCTCCTGGGTCCCCTAAGATGGCATGCCTCAGTGAAGGGACCTGGAGTGTGCCCTTCTGTCAGAACCTGTAGGAAGGGCAGATACCTCAGAGCAGGTGGTCCCATAGATAACCTAGTTCTATGCCATGAAGAGCTTTACAGGTGATAACAAGCCCTTTGAATTGTGCCTGGAAGCCTACTGGGTGCCAGTGCGGCTTGTAGTGTTATATGAACATAAGAGACCCCCATAACTACCCACACCACCACATTCTGGACTAATTGTAGCTTCTTCAAGTGCAACCCCACCCAGATTCAAAGCTGCAGCATCTTCACTTCCAGGATCTGTGGGGCCCCAAACCCATAGCCTCTAGAACCCTGGAAGCTTCACCAGGATGGCCTGGGGCAGAGATGTACAATTGAGTAATCATATGTAGATATTAAATAGGATCGGGATCCCTCTTCCACCAGCACCAACTGGAAGCAGCCCTGGAAGGAGGAGGAGAGTCCCTGTAAAACAGGGCCATTCCCACCCAATTCCCTGAGCCGCTCCAGAAGGATTCTGTGGTCAATGGTATCAAAGGCTGCTGAGAGATCAAGGAGAACTAAGATGAGTGGACTCCCCCATCTTGAGCCCTCCAGAGGTCATGAACCAGTGCAACCAAGTCTCAGTACTTATCCTAGTATGGAACCTGACTGGAAGGGGCCCAGATAATCTGCTTCTTCCAGGACCCTCTGGAGCTACAGGCCAACCACCTGAACAACCTTCACCAAAAAGAGAAGGTTGGAGACTGGACAAAAATTGGCCAGATCTGAGGGATCCAGCAATGGCTTCTTGAGGAGGGGGCAAACCACATTTCTTTCAGGGAGGGTGTAATCGCTGCCCCCCCCCCCCAGGCAGTTCACCACTTCATGGATCCACCCAGACACCCATCCCTGGAAGTAGAGCTCTAAGGCCCAGGTGCCTGTATCTGCAGAGCTGAGGACCCTTGCTACTTCCTCAGGACTGACAGGATCGAACTCCTCTCAGAGAACGTCACAAGACCCCTCCCAAGGATATGCCCAGCTGGAGTCCAACTCAGAGTGAATCTGAGCAATTTTATCCACTGGGTGTTGAGAACAGTCCTTGCAGTGACCCTGCAGATGCTTCCCCAGCCTCTCCTGAGCCAGGAGGCATTGGGAGGCTCTGAATGGGGCCGCTGACCAACCCTCAGAAGACACAAGAAGGGCAGAGAAATAAACACATTTCACTGCTCTTATGGCTGCAAGGTCAGCTCTAACAAAGGTTCTCGCCTGCGCCCGGTCAGATTCGTTCCTAGTTTTCCTCCAGAGGCGTTCCAGGCATCTCTCCTGCGCTTCATCCTTTGAGGTCCTCTGTGAATGACGAGAGCTCAGGGTGATCTGGTCTAAAGCCACTGCCCCCAAAACCTCAATCGGAGTTAGCAAAAACCCCAAATCCCCCGAACCCCAGTCAGATCCATCAGGCTCCTGGGCAGGTGGATTGAGGAGCCCCTCCTCCCCACAGGGGGTGCGGTGGTGAGCTGCAGGGTCACCAGGGAGCGGTCTGCCCACAACAAGCAGAGGATGGTAATATCCCCCAACTCCAGGTTCCATTGCCACCACCCCAAAACAAAGAACAGGTCTAGCGCGGGACGCGCATGCACGCACACCCTGCCCCGTAGTGGCCATGAATTCCTGGGCTGCAGCTGAATCAGCCCAGGGGGACAGGTTGAAGTGTCTCACCACCATAAGCCTGGGGTGCTCCACCGCCAACCCAGAGGTGGCATCAAGCAGCACAGGCAGGGAAGCTGCTATGTTGGTTCAGTAGCAGCAATCCCAACTGATCTGAAGGCCCAGCCATCTGTGAGGTGCTACCCCGACAACCCTCTCAATCTCCCAGAAAATATTGGCACACACAGACACCAGCCCTGGGGTCCTGGCTGCTGCCAAACGCGAGCACAGTTTGGAGAGGGGCAGCTCCCTCCGCCAGCTGGGTCTCAGGAACACATGCCGGAGTTAAGGTGTTCTGGATGATGCAATCTTTATTAAAGACAGGCCTGGTGTTGGAAACGCCAGCCAGAGCCCAGAGCCACTCAGGGACCAGGCACCGGGGACGGAGATGGGGCTGAAATGCAGGTCTGAGGAGAGACGTGGGGCTCGTGGTCCCTGTGGCTGGCCCACCCCCGGTTCCCACCGCATCTTGCATTGCCCAGCAGCAGTCCTCCTCTGCTGGGCGAAGCCGCTAAAGAACCCCCAAAGGGGCCAACAGGGTGTGACCGTTGGGGTCTGCAGCCAGGCCTCTGAGAAGCCCTAGCTTGCCCTCGGGTGTCAGACAGAGGCCTCCGTGGGTGAAGCACAGCAAGGGGGCTGGGTGCCGTGATGAGCAAACCAGGAGTAAGAAACAGCAGTGGCCGATTTTCAGAACTTGTAGCTGGCTGGCCCCGGGCGTTGTTCCTGGGACAGCTCATGCTTAAGCTTTATAGTTCCTAAAACCTGATGATGTCTAGAACACTAAGGCTGCTCTGAGTTTTATCCTTTTTCCAAAAGATAAAATGGATCTTAGGATTCAGGTGCTTTTCCAGACTTGGAGCTGCTTGTGTCAAATGCCTGCACGGAGACCGTTGGGCCCTGGGAAAAGGGGCTTCCCTGGAACTGGAAGGGCTGGGCCTGCCTGTGGCTTAGGGACCCTCTCCTGGTCTGCCTGCCCCCCCCACCCCCCCCCCCAGCTGCAGCTCAGTCACTTGGAGAGGCATTCAGGCAGCCCTTCCCGCCGCGTTGGGGTCCTAGCAGACCTGGACTCAGGAGCCTCTGTGTTGGGCCTACCCAGGTGACTTCGGCTTGGCCACGCGAGTGGAGTACGACGGTGAGCGGAAGAAGACGCTGTGCGGGACGCCAAACTACATTGCCCCCGAGGTGCTGGGCAAGAAAGGACACAGCTTCGAGGTGGACATCTGGTCCATTGGCTGCATCATGTAAGTTCCGGGGCCCCTCTGCTGCATTACACTTGAGTGTTGGCCCCAAGATGAGTAGAGACCACAAGAGGAAAACTCCACCCCCCCAACACAAACGTGCATGCTGGAGCAGCAGGAGCCGCGGGGGGAGTCTTGCCCACATCTCCCAGTTCTACGGGTTGGGGATGGTCAAGTGGATGTTCGCTGTGATGTGTCCTGGCCTGCAGAACTTGCATTTTCTGTAGGAAGGGTGGGCTCTGTTTTAACTGGGCTCTGCTGAATAAGCTGCGGCTAGCTGAAGTCCCAGCCCACGATAGGCTGTCAAACACGGCTTACCAGCGACAAAAGCCACGCTCAGATGCCACTGGCTCAAGAGCCCATCGAGTGGGTGGCTCAACACATGAACCCATCCCACGTAGTGCCTGGTGGAGTCGTGTGTGGCCGCTGCAGGAGCGCGACCCAGGAGCGTGCGGGGAGGGCGGAACCAGCCCTGCCGTCGCTCCGCCTTCGGAGAATCAGCCCGTCCTGCTCTGCGAGGCTTGGTGTGGGCAAAGGGGCACTGGGCCCCTTGGGCAGCTCTATGGGGAGCTGTTTCGAAGTTTTCTGCGTACCTCCCCCCTCCCATATGTGGTTTCTCCTGCAGGTACACCCTCCTGGTTGGGAAGCCGCCGTTTGAAACCTCCTGCTTGAAAGAAACTTATATTCGGATTAAGAACAACGCGTACACTATTCCTACGGTGGGTCTTTTAGCAGCTGGGAGCCAGGCAAGCTGCAGACGCCCCTGGGGGAGCTGCCCGTTAGGACTTCCAAGCCGTTTCTAAGCTGCCTCGTGTGGGGTGGATGCGGAACAAGAGCGGCCTTGTCCACTCTTCCCTGTATCTTAGCCCAGGGTGGGTGTCTCGGACCCCCCCAACCTCGTTGAATTATGGTTCCCACACCCATTCCCCCTGTGTGCCATGGGAGCTGGCTCTCCTGTAGGTGGTCGTTTGGCAGTTGTGCCTTTTCAGTCGTTTTCAGTTAAAAGTAACGGTTGTCAGAATAATAGTTTATACTGCTCCTTCTGTGATGGAATGGAATTATGAAGGCCAAACTCGGGGAGGGAAACGTGCTCTTTCGTCTCCTGAGGGGCGAGGGAGAGATAAGAGAATGAGGCTGGCACCTCCCTGAGGAATTCACTCTGTTTTGACTGGCTGACTTTGGGAACTGAGTTTCAGTCTGGGAAAATCTTGATAGAGGTTGTAGCTAATAAACACTGCTGAACTGAATCTGCATTGTCTCCTGGAGTTCCTTGGGCTAGGCCTGACACCTTCATCCAGTTGAATTAATGCTTGTTGAGCTTTCAGACATAGCTTAATTCTGGCCAAGAGGCTCTTCTGCAGCTCGTTTCGCTTCGCTTAGTTTCATGTGTGAATCCAGCCCAGCCAGTCCACGGGTCAGAATGCTAAGCACCAGCTTTATGGCCTTGTGAAGGGGACAGGGGCGTCGGTGATCGGTGAGGAGGCACACAGCAGGATTGGTTGAGGGGCTCCTGAGCACCTCCTGAGCCTCGAGGAGCCAGCTTCTGCAGAAACAGCCGTGTCCTGTGTCTTCGGCTGCTGGACCTTCTGTTTGTCCCGTTTCCAGCACATCAACCCCGTGGCTGCTAGTCTCATCCAGAAGATGCTGCAGCACGACCCGGCTGCCCGCCCCACCATTGACGAGCTGCTGAGCGAGGAGTTCTTCACAGCAGGCTACATCCCTTCGCGGCTGCCTACCACATGCCTCACGGTTCCTCCCCGGTTCTCTCTGGCCCCTAGCAGCTCCGACCCCAGCAGCAGGAGGCCTCTTGCAGTGGTGAACAAAGGTGAGTGAGCCTGGCAGCTCGGCTCATTGCTGGAGCCAGTTGGGGCCAAGCTTTCGGAGGATGTATGCCACAGTCCTGGGCTGCGTCACCCACGAGGCCTTGCTGATTCTTCCCTGTCGCAGGACCAGAGAGCCCTGCTTTAGAGAAGGTGCCCACGAAGGAGGACGAGACCGCCCAGCCTGAGCCGGGACAGCCTCTGCCCTGCTACCTGGCTGACCTGCTGCAGCAGCTGACGCGAGTCAACTCTTGCCGGCCCTCGGAAAAAAACCCTGTCAGACAAGGTGAGGGGCGGTTGGCCGGAGGCTATGCTTTTGAGATGGCCAGCCCAGCTGCAGTTGTTCACTCCAGTGCTCTCTTTTTTTCCCCAGAGGAGGCTGAAGACCCGGCCTGCATTCCCATCTTCTGGGTTAGCAAATGGGTGGACTACTCTGACAAATATGGCCTAGGTAGGTGGCATTAGGGCAGAGCCAGGTTAACCAGTGGCGGTTTGGTGGGAATGCTCTGGAAACAGTGCCCCAGTTGCATTTTTCCTCGAATCACAGTGGACTTCTCTGTATTTTGTGTGAATGAAAGAAAAATCTTAGGATGGAGCAGACCCTCTTGGTTGGAGGGCCAGTTTGCTCTGGACTTGCAGCCGAAGAGCCTAAAACCTACAAGGGACAGCGTGATACCGCTCCAGAGTAGCTGTGAAATTGATACAGAAGCTGTTCTGGTCACTGGATGAACTAAAGTGGTTTAATTTGATCAGAAGGAATTTAGAGAGAATTCAACTAGAATTTCGCCTGACAATTTGTCAGTCTGTCAACACTTGAGGGTCTCAAACTGCCTCCCAACTCGGGAAAGGGCTTACTTTACACTAATTAGGCTGATAACAAGTTTGTCAGAACTCTTAGCAATCTTCACTCCATTTTGCTTCCCTCTTTCTGGATTGAGTTAAAGGAGATTTAATTGATTGCGTGCCATTAAGTCAGTGTTGACTCTTAGTGACCACATAGATAGATTTTCCCCATGACCCTAATCTGGTCCTTCAGGTCTTCCAACGGTGCACCCATTGCCACTGTAACTGAGTCCATCCACCTTGCTGCTGGTCATCCTCTTCTCTTTTCCTTCCACTTCTTTCCTTCCACCATTAGAGCTTTCTCTAGAGAACTAAGTCTTTGCAAAATATGTCCTAATTAAGATAATTTCAGCCTGGTCATTTGTGTCATGAGTGAGAACTCTGGATTGATTTGTTCGATCATCCACTTCTTGAGTTGTTTTCACTATCTATGGGCTTCTCAGGAGTCTTCTCCAACAACAGAGTTCAAAGGCATCAATAATCTTCCTATCCTGCTTCTAACTTTCACTTCCATAGGGTGTCACAGGGACTACCATGGCTTGCACAATTCTGATCATTGTAGGTACATACACATCATGGCATCGGAATATGTTTTCCAAGGCCTTCATGGCTGCTCTACCAAGTGCTAATCTGCATTATATTTCTTGACTGCTGGTTCCTTTATGGTTGATAGTTGACCCTCAAAGGCAGAAGCTATCTACCATTTCAATATCTTATGAATTCTGGTTGTTGTACCAGTTGCTATTAGTTTGGTCTCCTTTATATTTAATCTTAGTCCCATTTTTTCACTGTGCTCCTTGATTTTTATTACTAAAGCTTGCAGATCCTTTGCATTTTCATCTATTAGAGTAGGGTCATCAGCACAGCGCAGGTTGTTGATGTGTCTTCCTCCAATTTTAGAATCACACTCATCTCCTTCCAAACCAGGCTCTATCAATATAAGTTCAGCATGTAGGCTGAATAAATAGGGGGAGAGTAAACAGCCTTGTCACACTCCTTTGCCAACCTGGGGTCAGCCTGTTTTGCCATGTTCTGTCCATACTGTGGCTTCCTGACATAGATAAGCTTCACATGAGGACAATGAGATGTTCTGGGATTCCCATTTTTCTAAGCACATTTCATAGTCTGACGCGATCAACACAATCAAAGGCCTTTCTATAATCAATGAAGCATATATTGACTTATTTTTTGTAATCTTTGGCTTTCTCAATTGTCCATTGCACATCAGCAATAATGCCTCGTGTTCGTTGGCCTTTTCTAAAGCCATCTTGAACCTCTGGCATCTCTCTTTCCATGTAGGGCTCTAATCTGCATTGGATGATCCTAAGCATTATTTTGCTACCATGTGAAATTAAGGATATTGTTTGATAGTTTGCACACTCTGTTTAGTCTCCTTTTTTTTATATTGGAATGTAGATTGACCTCTTCCAATCGGTTGGCCACTGTGTTGTTCTCCAGATTTGCTGGCATAGCTTGTTAGAACCTTGACTGATTCTTCTTCTGTTGCTTGCCATATTTCTGTGGGTATTCCATCGGCTTCTGTGGCCTTCCACTTTGGTAATGACTGGGGTGCTGATCTAACTTCATCTCCATCTAGTACTAGAGGTTCTTGTAAGTAGGGAATACCTTGGATGTTAACATCTCTACTGTGCAGTGTTTCAATATACTCCTTCCATCTTCCTTTGGTCTTCTTTCAATTGGTTTCTATGTGTCCATTGGCATCTTTCAGTATACAAATTTGAAGTTGGGACCTCCTTCTGAGTTCAGAGATCTTTTGAAAAACTTTCCTTATTTTTCCATGTCTGTTTCCCTCATTGATGTCTTTACAAATGTTGTTGTGATACTGCTTCTTGTCTCTTCTAACAGCTCTCTGAAACTCTTTGAATTCCTTCCTGAGATCTTTGCCTTTCTTGACTTTGGCATCTCTTCTCACCTTGGCAATTTCCATGGTTTGTTCTGACATCCAGTTTGCTTTCTTCTGTTTCTTCATCTTTGGCATTCATCCTTAATGACAACTTTAAGTTCATTGCACCCTTTCTTTGTCTCTTGATCAATGTGGTTCACAACTACAAAGCGATCTGTATTGTTCTTTAAAATGGTGGCTATATGCTTGAGATGATATTCTGGAAACTGGTCGGCTTTCTTCTTTGGCTTCACTTGGCACTTGCACATGATCTCTTCCACAGTCAGCACCCGGCTGGGTCTTTGATGCTATAACTGAGCCTCTCCATCTCCTTTTAGCAATAATATAGTCAATTTGATTTCTATATACTCCATCAGGTGATGTCCATGTATAGAAGTGTCACTTTTGTTGTTTGAAGACAATGAAGAATTCATTGGAGTGACAGAAGCGGATAAGTCAGTCTCCTGCTCCATTTTGGTTCCTAGGCTATACAGTCCAACTACACTGTCCTCTTTAATGTTTCCAACTTTGGCATTCCAGTGTCCAATCACAAGCAACCTCATAAAATTTATCAACCTCCTCTTCTTCTGTATTGGTGGTTGGAGCATAAACTTGGATGAGCATCGTATTAAAGGGCTGTCCACGAAGTCTAATGGATTGCATTGTAGCCAAGGACTGTTCTTGCTATACTTTTCCTGACTATAAAAGCAACGCCGTTCCTTCTTTGTTTTTCATGCCCTGATAATAATTTAATAAACTGATAATTTTATCATTTAATAAACTGTGTGATTAAAGGTTAAAAGGAGGCTTCAGTCACCCTCACCAAAGGCCTGGGGGAAGAGCCAGGTCTTCAGGCCCCTTCGAAACACCTGCAGGGTGGGAGCCGTTTGGATCTCGGGGGAACCTCATTTCAGAGGGCAGGCGCTGTGACAGAGAGGGTGCGCTTCCAGGATCCTAATAGGTGGCATTGTTTAATCAATGGAACCCGGAGTTGTGCCAACCCTGCCAGATTGAATCAGCCAGGCAGATGCTATATTGTTTGTTCCGTTGATTTAAAATTGAACTTGAACATAAAACTCATCAACCTCCTCTTCTGCATCAGTGGTTGGAGCATAAACTTGAATGACTGTCATATTCAGGGTTGCCCATGAAGTCTAACTGATGTAATTTGGTCACCGATTGCATTGTAGCCAAGCATTGTTCCTGCTATGTCCTTCCCAACTATAAAAGCCACGCCATTCCTTCTTTGCTTCTCAAGTCCTGAGTAGTAAACGGTGTGATCTTCTGGCTGAAAGTGTCCGATCCCTCTCCATCTCAATTCGCTGATGCCTAAGAGGTCAATTGGCAGTTTCATTTCATCTTTCCTGTGTTCCGCTTCCTACGTTCTGTCTGTAATTCTGTCTTTGCGGCTTCAGATTTTCTTTTCTTGCATGGCAACATCAGCAACTGTATATCCTGAAGGCTTTAATCTATCCTGTCATAAATACCATTGGTACCCCGAAAGGTCCTCAGAAATTGCTCAGTAGCACGCTGAGTGCCACCTGACCTGAGGGGCCCATCATCCAGCACCCATCTTCATCATCATCAGTCATTTTATGTTTTCTATCCATGCAGCTTTCTTGATAAAAATATGGGGGTGGTTTACCATCGTCTTCTCCAGCACAATGTGAATCGGGGCCTTTGCCATCGTCACTAAGTGACCCTCTGCCTCCGGCATCTTCCTATATCACTGCTGCCCATTGCAGGTGCCTGCTTGCTTTAGCTGGGCAGCTTGGCAGACAGTCCTGACATTCTTTGTCCATCCCTTCCAGGAACACCCCACCACTATGATGGAGCAGCACAGCAGGACTTGCGGGGGGGGGGGGGGGGGAGATCAAAACTTTTTTTCCTGAAGAATTAGTATTTTTCTTTCGAAAGATTTGGGTTTTCTGAGGGAGTGAGAGGGAACTGTTTCCCAGCCCAGCTAAATGCCTTGTACCAGTGCTGAGCTTTCCCCACACTGTGAGGCGAAGGGAGGGCAGTCCAGCCAGGGTGCTTCATGGCTTGTGCCTGGTTCCCAAGCGCTCCCTACGTGCAGGTCGGGATGTGCTCGGCAGACGAAGTCATGTTCTGCTGAGTGAGAAGAGGCTCCTGTGAGAGCCTGGCCTGGCCTGGCCTGGCCTACAGCCGCTGAGAACGCTCTCGCCTTCTCTCTCGCAGGCTACCAACTGTGTGATAATAGCGTTGGGGTTCTTTTCAACGATTCTACTCGTCTGATCATGTACAGTGATGGGGACAAACTGCAGTACATTGAGCAGAATGGCTCTGAGCTATATTTTGATGTGCGCTCTTACCCAGATGCTTTCAGCAAGAAGGTCGGTGTGTGTGTCTGGAGATGCCTACCCACAAAGTTGGGGCCCTGCTCTTCCCTTGCCTCAGCTCCCACTGTACCTCTGATGGGCAGGAGGGATGAGGGTCCCCACTGCTGCAAACCCGAGCCTGTGCTTGAAGAGGGAACTCCCCTTTGGACCCGGGGAAAGGCTGAGATCCCGGCGGCATGGCCCAGTGGGGTTGGAAGGCTTGCTGGGCAGATGCTCCTGGATCGGCAAGGCTGGAGAGTTCTCCGGGGGCCAGTAATGCAGGTGGGGGGCGGCAGGGTGTGGGTGCAGCGGGGAGGTTTCCGGCTTCTTCCTGGAAGTGGCACCTCAAGGTCTTTCGTGCTGTGGCTTACCCTGCCCTGCTGACGCACCCTGCTCCTGCCTTCTCAGATTAAGCTGCTGGAATATTTCCAGAACTACATGAGCGAGCACTTGCTGAAAGCCGGCGCCAACGTCACCCCCCGGGAAGGAGACGAGTTGGCGCGTCTCCCTTATCTCTTGAACTGGTTCCGCACCCGCAGCGCAATCGTCCTCCACCTGAGCAACGGCACCGTGCAGGTCAACTTCTTCCAGGTGAGGTGCGGGCCACAGAGCCCTCCGCGGCTTGGGGGGCAGACGGAGAGGAGCCGGGAAACCCACCAGAGTGGGAGCAAGCGGTGGTCTTGCGGGGACCTTGCTCGGACTGGAGTGCCTGCAGGGCATCTGTGATGGAGTGAGGGATCGATGCTCGGGGCCCTGCCCTTGCCCAGGTGCCCGGTGCGCGCTCTGGGAACACAAGCCCTGCCCGCCCCCGGCTCCTCCACCGGCTTTCCTTGGGGGAAGGGAAGCAGCCGGAAGGGCCAGCTGGCTCTCTTTCCAGGCCAAAAGGAAGATCTGGACAGCGTTTCTGAATTAGCCGGGAGCTTTTGCAGCCCCCGGCCTGTTGGCCTCCTAGCCTGAACCCCAAACCTCTTCTTGGAAGGGGGTTGTGCACTTGCTTTTCCAAGGGCAACCCCGAGAGCTTTGCTACGAGGCGCTGCTAAGCCAACCGTTGGCGCCGTCTCCTCTCGGCCCACAGGACCACACCAAGGTCATCCTCTGCCCCTTGATGGCTGCCGTCACCTACATCAACGAGAGGCGGGAGTTCCGGACCTACAAGCTGACCCTGATCGAGGAGTTCGGCTGCTGCAAGGAGCTGGCCAGCCGCCTGCGTTACGCCCGCACCATGGTGGAGAAGCTGCTGCTTTCTAAATCGGGAGCCGCCCCCATAAGACCGCCGACCTAGAGCCTGGGGGGGTCCTTTGGCTCAAAACTGTCCAGCCCCCTTGGAGGGCCTTCCCTGGCTGGGGGCCAGCAGAAGGCCACCCGCTGATTTAGGGGTCTGGGGGCCCCTCGGCTAGAGAAGGACTGTAACTTAACAGGAAGTATTTTCTCCGCATTCTGATAGAAAAGCCCCATCCTCTTTTCTGCCCTAATTCAGACTAAGCTGTTTTATACTCACTTTTGAATAAAGAGAAGCCCCTGGCTGTTGCCTTTTGACTCGGATTTCGAGCCAGCCAGACTCCTTCTAACGTCTTTCTCTGGAGGTGGGTCCATATCGCGCCTTGCGGGGTGAACGTGCTCCTTTTGGTTCAGGGTGATACTCTGGACCAGCCGCTGCTTACTTGGTGTCACGTGCGAATCAGGCCTCGGCTTGCTTTTCCTTGAGCGGACGACTCCCCTCCAGCTGCACTTTTCCTCTCTCAGCCCACCCTCGTGCTAGAGCCCTCTCCCCCAGCTGGCCCGCCCTCTTAAAAGCAGGGAGGCTGGCCAGGGACAGAGGTGACTTTGGCCAAAGCCACGGTCCGAGGGAGTCCTGGGCAGGAGAGCCAGCCCAGCCAGCCTCTCGCATCCCGAGCCGCCCTTTGGCGGAGCTGTGGACTGAGGCTCCCCACCCACGCCGGCCTCCTTCCCAGCCCACCTTGTCTGCTGGGGAGGGGGGCACGACTGTTGGGGGGAGGTCAGCTCACAGTAGTGAAGTGGTGTGGGTGGCATAAGTTGGGGCGGGCTGATGTCAGGCAGAAAGGAATGCACTGGAGACAGGTGGGAGCCCCATGGAAGAGCCCTCGCTGCCCCCCAGTCCAGCTGGGCTTCCCAAGACCTGATCTTCCTCTCAGTCAGGTGGTTTGCCAGGGTTCTTCCATCAGCATCCCGGAGCTCCTGGGCAGGAGGTTTTCCACGATTACGCTGAAGCCACCCCAGCTGTTGCAGCAGCAAATGACGGCCTCCGACTGAAGCACCAGAGGGGGTCCTGGGCGGCTGGAGGCTTGGTGCACCGACAGGCGAGTGACACCCAGGTGATGGAAGGTTAATGGGCTGGACAAGGCCCAGCAAACAAAGGGAATTCCAGGATGGAGGCCCTGGGCGGTGGGGACTCATCGCAATGAGGATGCAGTTCCCCCACCAGCATCGAGCCTGTTCAGAGAGGCCCCGTTTGGACAGGAGCGCCTGGCCACGGCAGTCCCTGGATGGTGACACTGCTATGATCTGCCCCACTATAGTGCTGTCATCTGGCGTTCCCTGCTTCACCAACGCTAAACAAGCCATTGCGTTTAAGGCCCTTAACCGTTTATGTCCCTGATTGATTGAGAAGCCCCTCTCCCGGGACATTCTTGCCCAGAGTGGCTGGGAGAAGCGCGTCCGTGCAGATGCCTTGCTCCAGAGACTGAGCGCCTGCCTTATCGCCTTTCAGGGTCAAGCAGAGACCTCAGCATTGGAACCCAGAGCCTGGTGGAGATTTTTGTTTCCAGAGTGCTGCTCTGCCTGCTGCTCGGTTATTGTGTTTTAAATTCTTTCTTGGTTTACTGCCTTATCTTAGGTTTTTTTATGGGACTGTGTCTTTCCACCAGACCCTCTGCTAGGAGATGGCAATCCATCTTATGAACAAGTGAAGCCAACTTGATCAACTGTGCGTAACTGGAAAAGGGGGTGACCCAAGGAGGCCCACATCTTGTGCAAGAACCGCCTTCTACCATCCATTCCAAATTTCCATAGTGTAGAAAGAGTCTGAAATACACAACCAAAACAGCCTAGTTGCAAGAGGACAAAATCTTGTAAATCTACTGTAATTGTAAATGATTCTGTAAATCCACAGGAATTATATTCTGCTGTCAAGTCTGAATTTACCAACAATACAAAGTCAGACATTATAGACCAGTGTTGGTTTATATTATTTTCTGCATGGGCTAAAATGCTAAATAAAAACTCTTCCTAACGTCTTTTTTGCAGCTCCCCAAATCAGCCTTGCAAAGCTCCCAGGGAGGGGCGGGTTCTCTTGTTCTCCTAGCCTCAGCCCAATCACAGCCTGAATTTCACCACATCCTGACTTCTGAGTCAATCTAAGAAAATGTTCAAAGTCCCAGTTTTCTGGAGTTTTGTCTCACTCTTGGATTTTACGTTCCCTGTTGAATATGTTCTGTCAAAAGGAACAGTGGAAACTCAGAACAGACTTCGCTTCTTTCTCGTTTGTCCTACAGCCACGGCAGTCTACAGTGAGGAGTTTCTAGCAACCAATTTTCAGCAAAAGATTGGCATAATGTATGATTTTTAGCTAACTTTTAAACATGGAAACAAACTGCCTACAGATTTAGGCATGCTTCTGTTGCTTCCGTGGTTTGCAGCGGGAGATTTTTATAATTGTATGCCTAAATGTAATTTGCCTAATAGCCTTGCTGGGCTTCACACCACAGATTATGCAATAAAGGGCTGGTTGTCTTGGGTCCAGCCTCGTGTGTGAACACAAGCACAGGTCAGTCATCTGTTGAGGCCCCGACAGGCAGAGGCTTCCCCTTGGGCCGCCAGCAAGAAGAGCCCCGTCAGGAGCCACACCGGCTGCAAGGTCCTTTGCTCTCAGGTGGCTGCCCAGCAAGGAGCACAAGCATTGCGGGTTCCATCCGCCCTCGGAGCCTGCCAGGGTGTTCCACGGCTGCTTCAGCCAGCTTGTGGGAACCTGTTTTGAATATTTTCTAGGACTGGGCCTTCAGCAGGCATGGCCAGCAGCACACGTAGGGGAGTGAATCTTTCTTCTCTTCGGGAAGCCAGAGTTCGGTCATCTGCTCATCTCCTCGTCCAACTCATTAATAATCAGAACAGATTCAAGGACTGAGCTCTGTGTGGCCCCCGTGGCACCTTCCTTGAGGAGTACTCGTCCAATAAGAGCATCAAGCCTGCTGTGGATCCACCCAATATTTGACTGTTGTGAGAAATTTTGCCAAATGTTTTCCTGAAATCAAGCTATAGTTCGACTGCAGCATTCCCACAATCCATTAAAATTACCTGATCAAAAAATAACAGTCTGACAATTCTATTCTTATGTAAACTTGATCTAATCCTGTCTAGTTCATCAAATTATGGCTAAACCAAATCCTGTCCTAGACTTCCGTGTAAGTGCAACCAATTGTAAGGCAGCCGTGATGTTTCACGCTCACAAGTCTGATCCCCAAACCGCCTTCTCAGCTCAACCTTGGTTCAGGCGGAGCTCCTGCTCCATCATCCCTCCTGCTGCCAAGCAGCCAGGACCCTTTCTGGCTGAAAGAAGATGCTGTGAGAAATGGTCCTTCCTGATGGTTGGGGAGGTGCAAAGCACAAGCACCCTGCCTACTGCCTTTCTGTGGCCTTTCTCTGTGCCCCTTTATGTGTAAGGGCTTTTTTAACCAATTTACAGCTTTCTGCCACTAACTCCAGAAGGCTGGTGAGCCGGGGGATTTGCTCCTGCTTCCATATTCATTACACGTCTTGTCTTTGGCCAAGAATAAAGTGCCGTGGGGCAGTTGTGGTGCAGAACTAAGGGGGAGAAGGTGATGGCAGTGTGCAGCCTGAGCCCCTCTGGCTGCCTTTAGAAATCCAGTGCTCTGAAACATCTGCAGGAGGACCAGGGTCTGCTCGCCAAAATGCAGCAAGTTACTGGCTGTGCAATGCAAACTGCCTGCGCGGGAGCAACTCAGCCCACGGGGACGTCTGATGCTCGTTATTCTTTTCGGGTGGGAATTCAGGGGAAGGCAACAACGTCTTCTTGGGAAGGGCGGCCCTCCCACTCTCCTCTGCTCCCCCTCTGACTGAGGCCTCCTGGAAGCCCCCAGGAACTATTTTCTGGCTCCCGCACGAACACCCCTGCCCAGGAAGCAGCTGGGCCTGGAACATCGGTGTGCTCGTGTTGACTTGGGTCCCTCCAGAGCAGGGCCAGGCTGTCGTGTACCAAAGACGCTGAGGAGCAAGAAGGCAGGGGGCCGGCGAGCACCCCGTCCCCACTGGAAGGTGCATCACTCCCCCTGGCAGTAGTATCTCTGAAAGAGCCTCTCGCCAGCGCATAAACGCATGGCCTGGTGAGTGTGCAGCAGCAGGCGGGGAAAGCGGTCCACGAAGTACTGGACAAATCCATGGGGGAGGGTGCCAAGGGCCTCCTGGACGCTGCGGGGCAGTTCATGGTAATGATGCTTCTGAAGGAGAAAGAGTCCAGATGCCAGGGCCCCTGAGGAACAGTGCCACGGTCAACGTGGCTGTGGCTGTGGCTGTGGCTGTGGCTGTGATGGTGGGGCAGAAGGGGGACAGGAGGTGCTCGAGGGAATGAGGGGGGCAGCCCACCCACCCACTTGCCACTCAGCCACAGAGGGCCGCGTACTCCCCAAAGAGCCCAGCACCAGGGTTGGCAGAGTACCTTATTCCTCAGGGCTCGCAGCAGGTCACGCACTGAGCTGCCATGATATCTCCGGAACTTCCTGAGATCTGGGGGGGGCAGAGGGGACCGAGAGGGTCAGCAAAGCTCCTGCGCTTCTCCCCCTAGGGCACGTGGTGGGTCTGGAGAGGGCAAGTTCCTACCTGTCTGTAATGGGGCAGAAAGATGCCCCTGCCAGTTCCCTCGCACCACGGCTGGACTCCCGGCCTCTAGCACGCTGACCAAGGGCCCGTCCGCCGGCTCCTTTTCAAGGCGGTCACTGACGTCCTGCGGATGGGAGAGAATGGGCAGCAGGGGCAGACCGAGACCCAGAGCGACGGCTGGGGGAGCTGCACCTGGTCCCCGGGACTCACCTGGAAGAACTGCAGCTGCCTCTCAGGGCTCCAGAAGAAGGGGTGCTGGAGGACCTGTGCGGCCGAGGGGCGCAGGCGGGGGTCACTGCTGATCATGGCTTCTATCAAGTCCCGCCCAACCACGTTGCCTGGGGGAGGCAGGCAGGCAGGGAGGGCAGGTTACCTTGGTTGGTCGCCCAAGGATTCACCTCCAGTTCGTCACCTTCTTTACCACACCCCTGCAAGGTAGGCTAGCATAGCAGACAGCAGGGCAAGTGGAGGGAAAGCGGCTTGGCTATGGCTGAGTAACAGACTGGAGGTGAGCCAGGGCCGCTGGAGAGGCACGAAGCTGCTCCAGTTCCCACTAGCCTCATGTGGACAGGGTGGCAGCGATGGGGCTCCCCTCCCCTCCCCTCCCCACCCCTCCTGCAAGGCCAAAGTGTCCCACGGCACCCTCCTCACTGTGAGTCTCCTGCTGGAACCACGACAGCTGGTAGATGCCTGCCAGAATATTGGCCTGGCGCTGGAAGCCGTGCCCAAAAGGATGCTGCCCGTGGGACAGGGCATAGTAGAAGACACAGCCAGCAGAGAAGATGTCCACCCCACAGGTCTGCAAGAGAGGGGGAGCAGCAGGGAAGCCATTGTGAGCCGCAGCAAGTTCCGTGTTTATTCCATGTCTCGGGGTTAGATTTCCATCCTGCCTTTCCTCCGGGACTCCATTTCCCTTAGAAAAACCACCTTGAGAAGTGGGCTGGACTGGGCTGGGCAGGATGTCTCCGGGGGGACCGGGACCCTCCACTCCTTGAACTCCCCCCAACCCCAAGACCAGGCCGGCTGGGCTCACGGGGCTCTCCTTTGCATCCTCCCTGAGCATCTCAGGCGCAATCCACCCCTCGGTGCCGGGAACACCCGAGCTGAGACTGAAGCTTTGATGTCCTCCCTGGAGCTTCTTGCACAGGCCGAAGTCAGAAATGACAGCTCGGCGCCGCCCTTGCCCGTCGGGGAGCGAGATCAGGATGTTGCTGGGCTTCAGGTCACGATGAGCTGGGAAAAAAAATGTGGACCCTCGCCACATGCCCGGATCACACCTGGCCTTTGTTTAAAGGGAGGGGGAGGCAGCCAGCCCTTGCTGCCGGGGGGCTCACCTATGCTGAGGGAGTGCAGATGTGCCAATCCGGACATGGTCTGGGACAGCAGAGAGAGCAGATCCAGGCCCTTGCCAGGGAAGGCAGAGCTCTCCATGTACTGAAGGGGGCAGAAGGGAAGAGAGCAGAGCAAGTCCTTGCTGGGAGCCGCAGCACCAAGCCTGTCCCCCACCCCACCCACCCCGCCACCTGTGCGGGAGCAACCATCAGTCCTGATGGTCTTAAGGAATCTGCCAAACTCCTGTTACGTAGATGGACTCTTTAAAGACAAAACTGTTCAAGAGCATCTTGGAGGGGATCCTTCCAAACCACACTTGAATTGCTTAACCACACGTTACTTCTAGTCCTCTCATACAGATACTGTTTGATTTCCAATCATTTCCGAACATTCGAATGGGTGGAAATGTCAGTCAAGACCTTTGTGTTGAAAACAGGCAGCTCCCTGCTCAGGACGGCTGCACAAGGACCCGAAAACAAAGCATCCTGAACGGGCTGCGAGATGGGATGTAATTGGTGCTATTTTACATGATATGTTTCTGCAGTGCAACATATCGGCGCGATCATTTTACAAGCCAAGTTAGCATTTTCTGATTTGGAATAAAATCACCACCCAGATGCAAGCGGCACCAGAGATGGGGCCCCGCCAGGCACGCCTCACCTCCTGCAGGGTGGCTGAGCACAGCTCGAGGGCGATGTAGTGGAACTGCCGGTCTGCCTCGGTGCAGAAGTAGCGCACCACGTTGGGGTGCTCGTCTGACTCTCGCAGCAGCTGCACCTCGCGGTCCACCAAGTGGATGCTTTCTGGCAGCAGGCGTTTCACTGCCACGTCGCGCCCATCAAAGCGGCCTCTGGTGGAAGGAAGCTGCCCAGGTGAGGCTGGGGAGAGGAATGGCTGCTCCTCCGTGCCAGGGCCCAGAGTGCCCGCCTTCCCTCCTCCCAGCATTGGGTGTAAGGTGAGAAGGGTGGGACGTAAGCACGTGTTTATCTTATGATTAGAAAATATACCCTCCTAGCATGTATAAAGATATAAGCAGGGTATATAAGATTTAAATGGGGTATGTAATGTATAATAATATATCCCATTTTAAATGGCTACCCATTAAATCCAAGTATTATAAAATATAACAAAATTCCCCAAAGAAAGCAAAGTGCAATATAATAAAATCAGAGATGGGGGAACATAAAAGCAGAGGCCCTAAATAAGACGCTAACAAGTGGAGAATGTGCTGCCTAAAGTGGTTTGGTTCTTACGAAACAGGCGAAGGAAAGGAATGGAGGCAGGTGGCTGGAAGAGCCTTAAGCTCACCATTTAGGAGGGGAAGGGTCAGTCCCAAGGTGGCCTTTACTGGACACTTTAACCCTCCCTGGGGTTCCACAGACGTATTTCCACAAATGCTATCATGTCCTTCTGGGGTGCAGCATCGGGAATCCTTTCTGCTTCTACGGATCCTCCTTTTCATGCAAGGCTGATCTAGAACATCCTGCCCTCACAACATTGGTGGGGCGGGGGGGAGGCATGGCCTGCTAGCTGCCTTATTCAGTCTCTTCTAAGGATTTCCAAGCTTCTCAAAATACAGCCAGGAGAGTTTTGCTGCTGGAAAACCAAATTGCTCCAGGCTGGGAGATCAGTTTCCTAAATCTGCAGATGTTAGAAACTGCTCGCCTGCTATTCCTGCATTGCTTGAGTGGACATCTCAAAGGCAGCGTGATACGTGAGTTCGTCCCATGAATTGTTCTTGAATTTCTCCTCCTCTGGATTCAGATGAATATGTCCTGCTTTAGACAATGCAACTGCATCGTAATGGGTGATTAATGGCTGCTGGATATTAGCATCCAAACATTGTCCGCTGCTTCATCTGTGGTCATTGACCGGCACAAAGTGGTGTCACCGTGCCTCTGGCTGACTTACATTTGGAGCATGCTTGAGCTGGGCCAGGCCCTATCCCTTCTGGGACAAGGGAGTGAAATGCTATCCCTAAACAAAACAACCTACAGATGGCTAGAACGCATAGAAGATACGTGATCTGCCCAGTTCAAGAGGGACGGATCACAACACCAAGATTCCTGTAGGGCGTGACAAAAGCCCTCTGCCAAGGGCCTAGGAAGGCTCTTGTTCTGCCTCTGCCCTCAGAAAATGCTAAAAGCTGGCTGAGCGCCATGGGAGGACGCCACGCCACTTCTACAACCTGGACCCCATCCTGCCCTCCCTCAAAGTGCCAAGGTTGGTTCTGAGCAGCGCAGGACTCTGCCCGCAGGGAACCCCCTTGGCTGGATTTGCAGGGCTGGGAACTTGCTTCAGAGACCCAGCCCCAACTCACTCGGGCGCAGGAGCAGCCTCCAACTCACCGGAACACAAAGGTGCCCCCTGCCCCACGGCCCAGCATGTCCTGGGGCCTGAAGGAGAGCTTCCCCACAGCAACAATTTCTGGGGCAACACCTGCCGAGAGGAGAGGAGAGCGTGTACCCCCAAAGGAAGGCACCCCAGTTGCCTCCTTCCCAGCCCCAACCCCTCCCCAGCATACCCACCTTGCCCAGGGCTTCCCATCTGGGGGCTCTGGAGGGACACTCCATCAGTCAAGGCTGAGGAGTGGGGGAGGCCTGCCCGCTGGTCCTGCTCCAGGGAACCTTCAGGAGTCAGTCTTGGAAAATGGCTGGAGGCCGCAGGAGGCCGCTGGTCAGAGCTGCGTCCAGGCGGGATCCTTTCCCTCTGTGACAGCAGCAGGAGGAACAGAGGGGAAGAAACCACCGGCCTTTACCACGAGGAGGCCCCACCACCGGGCTGGGGGCGAGGCTGGCTCCATCCTGGCAGAGCTCCCCCCCCAGCCTGGCATTTGGCCAGCAGGCAGCATTTTGAAAAGGGACCCAAAAGGCGGGGGGGAGCGAGAGTCTCCCAACCGAGAGGAGGGGCTTAAAGGTGCCTCCTCTAGCAGCGGGCAGGGTCTGATGGGAGCTTCTCCTGGCCGTGGCCCCAGGGCCCCCTGCAATCACCCCAAAGCCCCAAAAGCCAGAGGAGAGTCTGATCCAAACCCACTCACCCAGAGCAGAAGGCAGAGGAGCCCCCCGCCCCAACAAACAGAGGCCACGCCAACCACAACCAGCTCCCAGCCGCCAAACTCAGGATCCATTTCTATCGGAGCCTCCTTCCCGGGGGGATCCGCCCAGGGCCGACCAGCACCCAGATGCTCCTGCAGGCCACGAGGCACCAGGAACTGCAACAGACCAGGAGGGCTTCTTGACACGGATGGAGTGGGACACCCAGCCAATGCCTGGCCCCACACCATGGAGCCTTTCCTGGAAGTGGGGCTGGGCTGGGCTGGGCTGGGCTGGGCTGGGCTGGGCTGGGCTGGGCTGGCTCCTCTGCCCAACTGCTGACTGTGGTGGGGAAAGGGAAGGACAGGGAGAGACCAGCAATCCTTTTGCATGTGCCTCTTGCCCCCCTCCCCTTATCCCCACACTGGCTTGTGATCGTTGGGGTGTTTGCAAGAAAAACATGGAGGGCTTAATCGCTTGCTCCACTCCTTTTTACGATACCTCGAACAGGAAGGGACAATGCTGAGCGTCCCTCTTTCCTTAGAAGGCCACCATCAGCAGGACCGGAGGAACCTGCCCTGGAGCCCGCCCGCGCCCGCCCACACCAGCGACCAGCCCGCGATGCTCCCCTTGCCCCGTACATCTTCGAGGAGGGTCTGGGCAGGGGAGCTGTGCGGTGCAGCAGCCTCCGGGTTCCTCCGCAGGCTCTCGGGAAGGGCCCTCAGCATGGTGGTGTGGACCACCGGGGGCAGCTCGTGATGCCCTGGAAGGAAGGGAGGGAGGGGCCCAGGGTCAGCCTGCTGAGTTGGAGGGCTCTTGCTGGGGGAACACTCCACTCGCAGCGCTGGACGTCTGGGTTTAGGGCAGATGCTTTGCCCGTCTTTTAAAGATTCAGTCATGCTGATCAAATGATCCTTTTCTTAAATTCCACCAGATTCCTCTCTGCCCTCATCTAACGCTAATCAGGGACCTTCAGCCTTCCCCGAACGTTCCAGCCACAATCTCTCCCCCCTTCCCTTTCTGAACCCCATGTACCTTAGCTTGACCCCCACACACACACGCTCTGCAAAGGGCAGATTGCTTCTGAGAACACCACACCCCCACCCGGGCATCGGTGGGGTTAGGGTCCCTGCCCACACCTGCAAGTACGCACACGTGTGCGTTCACATGCAGAAAGACACAACTGCGTGCAGGAGTGGGCGCCTGGACACACTGCTTCATTCCAGCGGGGCTTTCTTCCCTCTCTGCTCAGGGACTCTGGGCAGCTTGCAGGCAGAGCGCTCCACGGCTCCTGGGGAGGTCAGGCCTGGCTCCACACGTGGGCCCGGGAGGCCCAGGAACTCACCTATCAGCAGCCACTGGCTGTGGGGAAGGGGGATGCTGCCCGGCGGGTACCGGATGCCCGTGCTGGGTGTGACCTTGCACTCGCCAGACCTCTGGGGCGTCACCTCGCGCGTGATGGGGCCGCTGCTCTGGGCCAGAGCCACTCCCTGAGGCTGCAGGAGGACAGACAGCCCCGTGAGCAGCAGGACCCACCGCCCCCCTGCCCCCGGGCAAGGGAAAACTCACCACAAGGGCCATGCCTTCGTGCACCAGGGAGGTCAAAGCGTAGAAGCCCCCAGCATATTTGCCCACGTACAGGGTTGTCCTGAAACAAAAAGGGAGGCCTGGGAAGGGTGTGGAAGCCCCCTGAGCCGGAGCCCCCCAGTGGCACGGAGAGCTGCCCGGCGGTTTCTGGCGAGATCAGAAGAAGCCAAGGGCCTGGAGGCTTCAGCAACGGCTAGGCAGCCCCCCCCCCGGCAGCACTGTTGAACCCACCCCCCAGGGGTGCTTCGTGGGGAACGCAGGAGGCACAAGAATTAAGGTGGGATATACACTGAATCAAATCCAGCAATAAAGGTCTAGCAGCCACAGGGGCTCCTGATCGTCGATATGGAGGCAGCCTACCCCGTAATGGCCCTTGCTGGGGGGCTGGGCTGCAGGTGCTACGGTGAGGTTCCGGGGGGTGTCAGGGGGTGGCCTCCGTAGGAACCGAAGTTGGGGACGGGGAGCTCTCTTCGCAGCCCCTTTGCTCTGGCCCCAGGGAAGCAGAGGATCAAAGCCAGCCCCAGAACTCTTGCTCGGGGGAGGCGGCGTGGTAGTCGACTCGCAGCCAGCAGCCAGGGTTTACTTCCTAGCAGCCACTGAAATTACTGTACGTCCTTTGGGAAAACAGACCCAGGGTTAACCCTGCAGCCGACATGCCCTCCTTCTGCACCCCACCATTTTTCTGGAAACCAGGCAGCCGGATGGTGCTTGCCCGGCGGCCCTGAGAGGACTGGCCCGGAAACGCGGCAGTCCTCCCTCCCTTTTCCAGCTCTTTCCTATGAATGCTCTTTGACTTCCCAGGGGAGCCCAGGGAAATTTTCAAAAGAACTAACCCCCCCCAAAAAATTAAATACATCGACCATAAAATCAAGCAGCCTTAAAAATACAAAGCAAGGTTCATTCTGAAAAAAGGAAAGCAATCGGAAAGGCTCCCTGGTCATGAGGCATTTTTATGTGTATATTGACGATCAGGAGCCCCTGTGGCTGCTAGACCTTTATTGTTGGATTTGATTCAGTGTATATCCCACCTTAACTCTCGTGCCTCCTGCGTTCCCCACGAAGCACCCCTGGGGGGTGGGTTCAGCAATGCTGGCCCGGCGGGGGCGCGCACACACGTGCGTATAAATACCGATGGGTATGATTTATGCTCTGCCTTTCTACTCTGGCAAGCTTTCAAGGCAGCTGACAACAGTTTAAAAGCAAAAGTAGATTAAATCAACACTAACATACAAAGGATTCTAAAGTTGGAAGGGGACCTTGGGACCATCTAGTCCAACCCCGTGGTCAGAGCAGAAATCACCCCAGACAGATGGGCTGTTCAGCCTCTGCTGCAACAGAGGAAGGGGAGCCCGTTTTCCCTGTAAGGAAGTGCTTTCTAATGCTCAGCTGGATTCTGCTTTCCTGTAACTTGACTCCATTTCTCCATGTTCTGCTCTCTCTGGTATTTGAACACCCCCTACCCCCACCCCCCGCATAGCCTCCCTCAGTCATATTTATTTCCTCATGCCCTTTCTCTGAACCTGTCCCAGTTTCTCTGAATTCTTCTTAAAGTGGGATGGGGCACTTAAGATGGCCTGCCTCTGGTTCCACTGGTAGAGTCAAGATCAGGTTGCCAGTCTTGCTCCGAGCCTGTTTCCAGGCATTCCCAATGTATATGAAAAGCTTCACCTGGTTTAGGATACCTATGCATCTATCAATAAGTTCTGCGTTCTCCAGGGCAGGGACCCTATTGTGGAGCGAACTGCCGCTGGAACTGAAGCTAACTTTATTCTCTAGTAACGCTTTAAGGTCTAATTGCAGTCTGCGGTTTGCACGGTATTTGTATTAGTTGCCCTGAGCTGTTAAGGGACTGCGTAGCAAACCAGTACCCTAAAATCAAGCTGTTAGTCTTGACCTCTATGTCTGCTTCCCCCTTTCATGCTCCCCATAAATGCAGCCATGCCGCCCCAGATTTCCCCAAAGAACTGCCTTCCAGGAAGTCACCCACGGGCCCTTCAAGATGTACCTAGAACTCTACTCGGATCAGCACTTACAGCAAGTTGGTCTTGGCGACAAAGTCCTTGGTAGTCCGGAAACTCCAGTTGATGAGGTGGATGTCCTGAGAGTGCAAGATGAGGTAGCGCAGGCTCTCCGTGGCTATACTGAGGTGGGGTGCCCGGCGCAGGCTGTCCTGGTGCCAGGTGTAAACACCAACCACGGGCGATCCAAAGTCCTGCATCCAGAGCACCTCTCCGCTCTCCTTGCCCACTGTCACCAGCCAGCCATCTCCGCTCGAGGCAAAATGGGCCACTTCTGTGCCAAGGGGGTGAAAAACGTGGGGTGCTGGGCATGGCAGCACAGGGAAACCTGAACTGGAAGGCCAGCCAAGCACGGATACGCAAGGGTCAGGAGCACAGCTAAATCTTTGGAGTTGTTCTTGTCTTGGGTGAGGTGTTAACTTGGCAGGATCTATCAAGCACAGTAACCCTATGCTGAGTTTGGCAAGAGGAAGATCTTCAAGTTTTAGGAGATGCTGGCATATCAAAGATCACACATTTGTAGAAAGGCTGTGATAAGCTTACATCCCACAGACTGGCTGATGAAACCAACAGCTCTTGCAGGGAGAACCTAATCTTTAATAGCAGAACTGCACCCCTGAACTGGCACTAAGAAAGTGAGTGTGATCTCCCCAAAGCTATGGCTGCCATCAGCTGAACTTTTTCCCCGCAATGGTGTTTGGGGGGCAGCCCATATTTTCCTTTCCAAGCGTTCAGCCACTTGCCGTGACTGCTGACCCCTTATGGACATTCGTTTGATTTCTGCCAGTGCTTCTTCCGCTGCCAGCTGCCAGAGAAGGAAGAGGGAGCGGGGTGGGGAATTCCAGCTGCCAGCCCCGGTCTCCCAGTTACTCACTGTAGTTGTAGTTCTGGTCATGGAAGGGAGCGGAGTAATCCAAGTATGTGGCGTTCCAGTGCATCTCCTGGGACTTGGTGTCATACATGGTGATGACATACTCTGCAGACAGGAGCAAGGTTGATTTACCCACACACCCCCCAAGCAGAGGAACAGCTGCAGTACATTTCAGGCTGGCATTTCTCCCTCTAAGCGTTCTCAGGGATGTGCAGAGACGCAGGCTCGAGGCATGCTTACGGCTGCGTCCAATGAACAGCAAGGAGCTTGTGGGGCACAGCCCATCCCAGGCCTCTGCAGACAGCAGGCTCTGCTTCTGCCCTGATGCCGGATCCACAAGAAACCAGGCGTCTTCCTTTTTCCCTGGGAAATTGAGGAGGAACACATGTATTCAGAGGCACTGTATCACTTCAGGTGGAGACGGGTGGGCTCCAGCCCTCCTGATACATTTGCACAGCCTTTCACGAGCCGAGCCGGGGATGGCTCCTCTGGAGCCCCCTCACCTCCGCCTCCGCTTTCCCCTTTTGTACCTGTGTAGATCACACCATCAGAGCTTCGGCAAGGAGAAGATTGAACCAGCTCCGGAATGGTGAAAGGCAGCTTCTAACAGAAAAATAAAAGAGAGAGACACCCCACTTGGCACGGGGCCACACTTAACAAATGGGACTGTAATCCTCGAGGCACCGTCAGGCGGCAGCTGATCCAGTGCTGCATTTTGGTGCAAGAAACTTGGAAGATGTAGGAGTTCTGTGCCAGTAATTGTCACTGTGGTAGCAACACAGATGCCCCTTGAATTACGCACTGGCCCCCCGAGTGTGAATATCCCCCCTGGCATGCTACAACCTTCAAGATGTCCAGCCCTTCCGGAAGCCTCAGAGCAATAGCTTCATTTCATGTCATCCATAAGCCCCCACAAGTGGAGCAGCCAATTATTATTCCCTTTTGCTTCAGCATCCTGTCTTCTCTAAAATGAAGCTCACGACAATAAGAAGTAACCAGGAAACTCTGTGAGGTGTCTTTAATTGCCCAGGACCAACCCCTCCGGGCACGTTTTAGATCGCTCAAGTCTTCTGAATTTCTTGCCCAAACCCGGGGGCCTCACCCTGGCCCCAGCGCTCTGCTTCTCCCTTCCTCCCTGCATGCTGGACCTGGCTCTGCGTGGCCCCCAAGACTCGCCTGCCTTACCTCTCTTTCTGCCCTTAACTCCGGAGGGTGTTCTGGGCCAGAACCCTTTTTCCTGCAGAACTGCAGGCACCAGATGCCCCAGAGGGAGGAGCCCCCTCTGAGTCTCTGGGCATGGCACCTCCTTCGGGCAGAACTGTGTTCTTACAGGATCGGTTTCCCCATCTGGTGCTCCACAACCCAGGACTCTGAGGATTCGGGGTGCCCTCCCAGCTTTCCTTCCCTGCCCTCTCAGGCCCCACCCCGGCAGTTGCCTAAGGCAGGGAAGGATCCCCAGGAAGGTTCCTCCCCCTTTGGCCCCCAGGGGTGAGACCCAGCCCAGGCCAACCTTCCTTCCCGCCTGGGCTCAGGCATGAAGAGCCCTGCCTCCTGCTTCTTGGTCACTTACCATCAGCCCCCCCTTGTCCTTGCCCCCCACCACATACAAGCTGCCATCACTGGGGTCTGGGAGAAATGCTGGCCTGGACAGAGAAGATGAGACGGGCGCTGGAGAGCTCCTCCGGGCACAAGGCCAGCCAAGGCCGCCTGGGCAACCAGACAAAGGGCTGCTGGGCCACCCGCCGAGAGCGGCCACCTCCTTTCACCCCCCAGCCGCCTCCACCTCCTCCGCCGGGATGTGCCTTATGAAGGGGGGCAGGCAGGCGGCACTTTGGGGAGAGTGGCTGCTCCTACCCGCCTGAACCTCCCGGGCCAGCCGCTACTCACTCGGGCTCCCCGCGGGGCACCAGCAGAGGGGGATCTGAAAGCAGAGCGAGCGCCGGTCAGAACCGGGAAGGGGGCGCCCCTGAGGGCGCTCTTTGGGGGAGCAGGGTTAGGCTAGCAGCTGCCAGGCCGCCCGGGGAACCCGCCCGCGCCCCGCCCGCCTCACCCTCCTGCAGCGTCCACCGGGCGTCCCCCGTGGCCGGGCTCACTGCGCGGAGGCGCCCGTCAAGCGTGGCCACGAAGAGCGGCGCCTCCGACTCCGCCGCTGCGGGGCCGCCGGCCAGAGTCTGCGGAGAGGGGAGACGCAGCGCGTGGACCCGGGGCCAGGCAGCCCGCCCGCCCGCTCGCCGCAGGTGGCCCCGGGCTTCCCCGGAGGCGGACGGGTGCCGCTCTTGGGCGCGGGGGGCTGCCGCGCGGAGAGGCGCTCCGCCCTCCTGCCCTGGGCCTGGGGAGCAGAGCCCCCGCTTGCCGCAGGAGGAGCGCCGAGCCGGGAGCCACTTCGCGGGCGCCTTTCAGTGAAGGCTGCGCGGCCCGACGCCGTAGAGCCCGGGCCTTTCGGGGCTCCCGGAGGGCGCCCTCCGTCCAGAGGCGAGACCGAGCCACAGCCGAGCCGCCGACTTGGCCGACTCCCCCGAGGGGCTCCCCCGCGGCACGCCGACGGCGAGGCCGCCCAAGCAGCAGAGTGCCCGGCGCCAACCGCGCTGACAGCGGCTCTCCGAGCGATCGCGAGGATCCGACGAGCCGCATCCGCCGCCTGTCCCGGCGAGGCGCCGGGCTCGCCATCACCCCCCCCCCCCTTCCTGAACTTGCGCCTGGGCAACCCGGCTCGGGAAAGACAGGCAGCCCCCCCCCCCCCCGCGCGAGTCTGCGGGAGCACCTGTCCGCTGCCCGCCTTCGCGGACGCTCCTCGCCCCTCCCTTCCGTGGAAGCATCGCTCGCCAAGCCCCAGGTGCTCGGCCGACCGTCCCGACAAGCCTCCCCTCCCGCCCCCTCGGCGGCCCTTCTGGCGCGGCAGGCTGCGTCGGCCCGCCTTTACCTCCGCCAGCAGCAGGAGCAGCAGCAGCGGGAGGCGCAGCAGGGTCGGCGCTCGGCGGTCGCCTCCTGGGGGTCGCTCCTCGCCGTCGCCCATGGCGGCCCTGGCATGCCGCGGCTCCCGGCCCCGCGCGCCGCCCCTGCCTCCTGCTCACGGGGAGGAACCGGACTCGCCGGGCCTGGCCTCCGCCCCAGATCCGGCTCCCCGCCTAAGCTCCCTGCGCGCCACCTCACCAAACCTGACCCTTCCCCCGCCGACCAACGCCCGCTCCGGATCGCGGCGCACCTGCCGCGTTCCACCCCTTGGCTTCGGCCTGTCCGTCGCTCGGAAGAGGCTCGGCCGGCGACGGGTGGCAGCAGAAGGGGACGGCGGCTCGTGATGTGTCAATAAACAGTTCGCACTACACGCTGAGCTGCAAGCCATGGTTTACGATCACACTGGCTGGTTCACACAACTGTTAATCTGAGCGAAGCAAGCCCTTAAGTAGTGCGCAGAGTGAACCAGGACGATGGCCTTTCCGCAGAACACATTAGCCACGGTTTAATGTCCTCATTGCGTCCCTTTGGCTGGGTTCCCACAACACCCAAACCACCAACACTGTAAGTTGCATTTGGCTCAGGGTCGTAGGAACCCACAGTGCGTACACAGGTCTTTCCAGAAGTGGCCGACAGAACTCGGGCCAGCCTTCCCTCTGGCTGCAGACGAGGGGCGCTTGGGGGCTGACAGCCCTATGGGCACAGACTCACCTCCCCCACCCCTTGCAGGAAGAGAAACCCGCTGGACCGGTTTCCCGCCGCCACAGGCGCAAAGCTGCTCTCTCCCTCGAGGGGGAAGTCTGGCTGGGAGCTGGGGGACGGAGGCCCGCTGGAGTGGCGACCTCACGCACGGGTGCGGGGGTGGGGGGTGCGCGCATGAGCAGAGGACAGTGCAGGGGGTCTCCACCCGGGTTTCTCTCCAGTGGCCTGGCTTCCAAGGCGCTCCTTCCAGCGCCCCTGGAGAGCACCGGCGGGTCTTGGCAGCCCCCACCTACCTCCTACCAGTGGCCACTGCGCTTGATTCCTGAGGGCCTTCCAGGCATTCAACCTTCGGCTCGGTCACGCTCTTGGACGGTTGCCCGGAAAACCCCGCAGGGTCCCCGCATTCGGCTTTGGTGGGGGGGCTTCCATTCTGCTGGGAAAGCAAACGCAGCTGCGCAGGAGGAGCCCAAGCCGGGTGACCGCGGCAGAGGAGGGTGCCTTGGGCCGCAGCCAGTGGGCACCAAGGTCTTAAAAGCCCTTCCAGGGTCACAAGCAAAACCACTGCAGGCGAAGAAATGACAGCCTGCTCAAATATGACACAATAAACACACACACACACACACACACTGCACACCAGTTTTGGTGCCTTCAAGTCAATGTTGACTCTTGGCGACTGCCTGGACTAGGCCCTGCAGTTTTCCTGGCAAGGGTTCTTGGGAGTGGTTGGCCATTGCCTCCCTCCTAGGGCTGAGAGGGAGTGACTGGCCCAAGCTCACCCTGCTAGCTTTATGCCCAAGCCAGGACTAGAACTCATGACCTCCTGGATTCTAGCTAGATGCCACTAGACCAAATAGTCTCTCATGTTATGATAGAGCAAATATAATTAAAAGCAATCAGCAACAAATCATTTTTGCTTATTTTGTTATTCGCTCATTAATTTAGATATTGTTTATATAATTTATTTGTATTCCTCCCCCCATTCTTATGCTCGGGTGGGTTGTGCTCTCAGATGTTCCCAACTTATGCTGCCCATGAGTTAAGAATTGGGCTTGGCTGGGCTCTGCTGCAAAGCTGTGGCTTTCTTTTGTGACGCCAGCCGGGAAGCCCCACCTGGGCTCCCCCTCCAGGCAGAAAAACCAGCCTGAACATGAGAGTGCGCAAAACGCAGCACCCAGAAACTTCTGCCAAGAAGATTAGGGCCACAGCACCAACGGTGCTGGGAGTTTGAGGTGCAGGAGCCGCCTTTGGACCCCCTTGCAGAAAGGTCAGCCGCAGGGAAGCTGCCCTGGGCACAATGGGTCACCTCAGGAGGAAATTTCTTCCCAAAGGCCCATTCAGTCATGTTCCCCTGACTGACTGAGACTGGGCTATGAAACCCCCAGGATGCAGCGGTCTTGTGGCGGTATCTGGCTCTTTCCCGTTCAGCCCCTGGCTCTGCAAATGAGATGCTGAGTCCAGGCTCTCGGCCAACAAAGCAGAGATCACACTGGTGCATCCGACAAACTACTCAGTAAAAGAAGCTCTTCGTTAGCAATGTTTAATTTACAGAGCAAAACAAGGAGACGCTTAATGTCAGAGTCTGCAACACTCAATTCCCAATCCAAGTAAATCCTCTGGAGATCAGACCATTCCAGTAAAGATTTCTTTATTGAGAAGAAGCATACAGCGTTCCATAGACTGCTGAAACTGAAAACCCGCTCTCAGTGTTTTCCTTTTTATCCCCCTCCCTGCAGTTTCCCTTCTTTCAAGTTCCAGTCCCTCTCACACCTTCCCTTGGGTCTCTTCTTGGTCTCACGCCTGCAGGACCTTGCGAATTCCTGAGAACTTGATAACGTTCCGTCTGTCTCTGTCTACCTAAATCATTCCCCACCCCTTATTTTATGGCAGGAACGAGCAAGCAATCTATATAAACTAACATTCTTAACAAAACCTACACCTCTACTTTATGGCTGATATAAGGGAGCATTCTAACTAGGTCAATAGCTCTAATAAATCTAATAGTTGACATAAATTGATAGTTGATTGATTGTGAGGATCCTGACACTTACACTTAAAACATCCTAGCCAACTTCTTCTGGTCTTTTCCCTCTTCCCCCCAACAGGAAATGCTACTGTGTCTAGGAAGTGGGTGGCTGCAAGATCTGCCTGGGGTGCAGTCACAACCCACCCAGCCATCAGCTACCTAGAAGGTTGCGAAAGGAAGCCAGAGGGTCCGGGGTACAAGGCACTCCAAAAAGAGAAAGTGGAGCATAGTTGCATGCACACTCAGAGAAGAGCCAACCTCAACGAGCCCCGAGAAGTAGCGAGTGAGATCCAAGAGAGAGCGATCCTCAGGTGACAGGGAGGACAGGAGGTTGGGAACACCTCCAAAACAAGCAGCAGGAAATACTGTGCCCTCTGTTGGGGAGGCAGCTTTGGAAACCATTCCGGAGGTGGAGGGAGCTTTTGGCTGAGCTAAAAATATACCTGTCCTTTACCTATTCTCTCCTATATGTGTGTGTCTGTCTCTGTGTATGTGTGCACGTACACACACACACACACACACACAGAGTGATTCTGGTTAAATACAAAACAGCACACCCTGTCATGTCCTTATCAACAGATTGAACTAATGTTCTCCATCTTTGTTGGGAAAAATATGTGAAGTTTTAGATTTAGTCATCAGTGGTCACCATCAGCTCATGAACAGACATCCAGACACTCCCCTGTAGGGTTTGCTGGTACAATCCAGAGTCTGCTGTCTGCTCAAGGACTGCAAGCTATTTGGGTCCCACTTCACCGTTGGGGTGAGGTTGTTTCTTTGAAGTGCACTGTTGCATGTCTCCAAATGTCACATTTCTCATCAAAGCCAAAAAAGTTCCACTTTTGCCTTCTCTCTCTGCAGAATCTTGTCCCAGTAACCTACCAGTTCATCCAGGTCGTCTTTGGGAAATTTGAGACAGGCAGCAGGATGCTTTGCAGGGAGCAAGGGTTTCCTCTGGGCTGTTCTCCTTATGGGGGATCTCAGGAACACAGACCTCAGACAATGCAAGAGTGATCTGAAAATAATTTGTACTTACCTTGGGGTTGTTGGCAATCTCCCCAAGGATTGGAGAACTTGCTCATGAGGTGATTTGGGGCACGCTTTTGGGAAGGGTAATAATAGAGTTGCATTATTTCCATTTTTACACAATGTGCTCGATAGTGGACTGACGGAGACTAACATTTTTGGCAATAGTCCCATGGGCCTTTCCAGCCTCAAGAGCATCACCCATTTCTTTCATGTGAGAAAGGCTAAAGTGTAAAAGGAACTTGCAAGGGAAGCTCACCAAAAGGCCTTTTGGGCTGTGTTGGTAGTAAAGGGAAGAAAGAGGATGGGGTGGGCCAGCTGCTGGGAGAAGATGGTAGGATGGAAACAAGTAACTGGGGGAGGACACAGCTCCTCAACTCCTGCTTCACTTCAGTCTTCCTCCCCGAGACTCATGTGGCACAATTGCCACAAGGAGGGAGTGGCAACCCAAGGCAAGTACAGTGAGGGTTAGGGAGCACCCAGCCTGGACCAGTGACATCCAAGAGGAGCAGAGATCATCCTGGAGCCCTCCCTGTGATCTTTGAGAAACCATGGAGGAGGAGCAGAGCGGCAGAAGGAGAAGGGCAAATGTTCCTGTCTTCAGAAAGGGGAAGAAAGAAGACCCAGATGGTAGGCTTGATGTCAGTACCAGGCAAAACTAGAGTATTAAGCAGTTGGACAGCAAGCATGTAGAAAATAATGAATTACCCGACAGGAGCCAGCATGGATTTATCAAGAATCACGCCAAATCACTGGATCTCCTGTTTTGATGGGGTAACCGGAAGAATGAGGGGGGCAGAGCATCCCACGATTTAAGCAAAGCACGCAACAGTCTGCATGAGAAAAGGACAAAACATGGTCTGGGCTTTACTACCATTAGACAGATACAGATACCTAACGAGTGGACATCAAGGGTTTTGCACCAAACTGGAGGGAAGTACCAACTGGTGTACTGCAGGGATCCCTTCAAGGCCCTATACTGGTCAGCATTTTTAGAAATGACTTATTAAAATATGAATATCAATTTGGCAGACCACACACAAATAAGTCCTGTATTTGGATAACAAAAACCAAAGACATAAGAAAGGACGAGGAAGGATGATACCAGGTAACAATAAAGGTGAAAAAGATCTGAGCTCTTGGTGCATCACAGGCTGAACACGAGCCAACAGTGTGATGCACCTGCAAAAAATGCAAAGGCAGTCCTAGGCTGCATCAACTGAAGTTTGTCAAGATCAAAAGAAGTAATTATTCCTGCCTGCAATATTGCTATCAGTTCTGGGTATTTCATTTTAAAGACATTAATAAGCTGGAGCATGTCTACAGCACAGCAACCAAAATGCTAAGTGGTTTGGAAGCAAAAAGCCTACGAGGAACTCTTGGAGGTGTTGTGCATTTTAAAAGAGAAGATTGTGAGGAGACATGCTAACCGTCTTCCGGCACACAAAGGGCTTTGGGTAGAAGATGGAACAGAGGCGTTCCAGAAAACAGTGCCACTCCACAAGGGAACAGACTCCCTTGGAGTGCACAGTAAACTCCTCTCTGCAGCAAGTGTATAAACGCAAGCTGCATAGCCGTATGTCAGGGACGCTGTAGCAGTGGGGTGGGGTGGGGTTTGGACTCGGTGATCTCCCTCCAACCCGCTGACGTTCTACGATTCTATGATTAACAGCTGCCCGACCTTCAATTCCAGGCGCCCTTTCCTTGCACAAAGAAACTTGGGCACAGGGCCAACGCCAGGTCAATCTGCTAGAGCTGGAGGCTTGCCTCACATTCTTGCACACTTTGAATCGGGGATGGGAACCTCTAAGTTGGTGGGAGAAGCAGGAACCAGCGAAGTCGGTGCATTTCTCAACACCCATCAGCCAGGAGGAAAAAGCACTAGGGCGTGGCATTTTGGGTCCTGTAAAATTAACCCCAAATGTTGTGTCTTTGGACCTGCTGACACCAAGAAAGATCCCAGAAGTCAGCGGGGATAAGGTAAAGTCTAGAAGAGTACTCTAAGTTCCTAATCACTGGACCCAGTGGTGTTTCCTAATCATAAGTGCTGCATTTAGGCACCCAAGATGTTTCCGGCATTGAGACCCCGGGACAGGCTGCTGCGGCTGCTGCCCTAACTGTGCCTCTCTTTCTTCTGACTAGCCTCGGGTTGAAACGAGAGGTGAATGCCATCACAAATCAGCTGAAATTACGGGGAGGAAGCCAAGCAGCCTTGCTCCTCCAAGCATGGCAAAACAGGTTAGGAACACTCCACGGGACACTGAGTTTTCAGGAAAGAAGGAAGGAAATGGTATTGACTGCAAGGACACGCATGTAAGACTGCCTAATGTAGAAATACGTTTTTCTTAAAAATAGTCGCTGCACTGGGTTGTAGGTAGCCCCACATGACCAGACTCCATAGGACAATCGTCAAGTGTAATTTTAAATCAGACAAAAGTGGAATAATTTAACCAGTGTAATCATACTGCATTTAATTGTAATTACATTTAACTGCAAAGGAAATGGCTTCAAATTACTTTCTATCCGAACCACACACACCACCTCTTGGAATGACCCCTGGCCCGCCACTGACACAAGCCTCTCCTGGTGAAACCCTATGCACCCCCCACCCCAGCCCTACTTCGAGGGAAGCCTTTACACTGATGAGAGATGGGGAAAAGCACGTCAGATAGAAGAGGCACAGTGAAGGCCGCTGACAGGCAAGGCACAAATCCTCTCACATCCGGGCTGCCAGGAGGCCATCACTCCCACCCACTCAAAGGAACCCCACCCCCCAGCTCCTAGTCCCCCATCCAGGGTTGCAGTTGCCTATTCCTCTCTTCCATTAACCTGAAAAAACACACAGGAGCCCTGCCTGGAATCAATGCCTTCCAAAATAGCCGCTGCAGGTCCCCAACTAGTTCTGGGGAAGGAAGCTGACAGCTCACAGATGTCTTGACCTGCCAGAAAAGTCAAAACATCCAGCGGTATGGTCTTGTAGGAGGAGGGTGCTTGCTACGCACGCCACGTGATCTGGACAGCCTGGAAGGGCACATTGCTTGGAGGACTCTGCGAGCACACAAGTGGTTGAAAAAGCTACTTTATTCGGCAATGAAAGGAGGGGGATTCCGGGAGCCGATCAAGACCACCTACCCATGAGAGAGAAGAAAAGAACACCCAAAGGGGCAGCGGAAACAGAACCAAACTTCAAGTTGCAGCTCTCCAGATGCCTTGCGAAACAGGGGGGATTGGGGGAAAGGAGCAGGCTGCCTGCGCACGCTCGAGGGTACGCAGAGGCGGTCCCTTTTCAAGGGCTTTGATCTGAAATGCAGCCCTGTTCCCGCAGGACATTAGCAGAGAGAAACTCCTCCCCGTCCTACCCAAAGTCCCCTCCCTCCTCACACTTAACCGGAATGACAGAAGGAAAGCTGATGTCAGGTGCTCTCAAGTTCTACCTCCAGCAGTACAAGCGGGAAACGCTGTGAAATTTACAGAGGAGTTGCAGGCACATCACCTGCTTTGCTAAACAGCCACACTAACACACAGCACTGCCGCTTGAGCATTAGTGGACTGAGCTCACATCACATGCCAGGAGAGAAAATGGCTCCACGTCTCCCTCTTCCCTAGGAGGCCCTCCTAGCACTCTTACCCACAAAGCAGGGGAACTGCAGGGGAGCAGCGGGGGGTGGGTGGGTGGGTTACAATCTCTCCTCCCCCCTCCAGGAGAGCAACACGACTTGGAGGCTGGCTGAGTTTCAGAACAGAAGTTCCTGCTTACTTCAAGCCTCAGGGAAACCAGCATCCATAGAGCAACTCAGCCCCAGACCACTGAAAATTTGTTATTTCAGATACACTTGAACTAAGCAAGAATTGCCAAAGGTATATTAGCAGCCAAAATACAAGAGAGACCAATAAAAATCATGGGCACAAAACTCTGAAACTTGTTTTCCATCTGGTTTCTATGGGCCCTTGGCTCTATTCAGGCCACAGAGTCCAATCACAGATCAAAGGTATGTGACAATCTATTTAGGCTGCGACTCTCTGCACACTGATGTGCAAATAAGCTGGTTGAACCCAGTGAAATTTACTTATGGAGAACTTGTTTAGGACTGCACAGCTCCTGTTTCCAGTGTAATCAACCTCAGAGTTGTTGATGATAACAGAGGGACCACATACACCAAAGTTGATAGACTAAGATAAATACAAGTAAGATAAGAGTTCAATGTGATCAAGTTTATTATTACCACACCTTAATTTCATTTATAGGAATATTTATTTTCTGTGAGCTTTCTCTAAAAAGATAAGTTTCATAATGTTACTTAGGTCTACATAAAATTTGCCAGGTAGTAAAGTCTTCCTTTAGTCATTACAATTTTGGTAATTTCTATCTTTGAAAATTCTACTTTCTCCTACTTGCAAAGCTTACTTCAAGGAAATCCTACTGAGTTCAATGGAATTTATTATAACTAAATGCAGTAAGTGTTACAAAAATCTTCCCTTAGATCTATCTTAGGATACAGCAGCTTGGAGGGCTATCTTTAACACTAGGTATATTTGTAAGGTACTGTTTGAGTAAAATTAAGACATTTTATGTTTTTATTTGTCATAAATATACTCAGAATGATTTTATCTGCTAAATTATGCAGAATAAATTACACAGAATAAATAGACCAACATGTCTATTTTTTTCCTGGATTCTTTTCCTCTTCCATGGCTTCATAATTTTCAGAATAACAACCAATCTCTAACCTGGTTATCTGTAGAAAACAGCCTCCATAGGAGCTTGCTACGATTCCCAGGCCTCTTTAAAATTTACCATTTCCAGGGCACTAGATAAATAAAATAGCACCAGAAGATGGCCCTTTAAGTCTGCCAAGAAATACAAAAGGTCTGTGAGTGCAATTCCCCAGCACGGTTTTCAAAAAAGAAAAGAACAGAAAAGGAAAGGAAAGGAAAACTAAAATGAAAATTGGCATTCCAGAACTAGCAGGCCTGGAACCAAAGCCCCAAAGAAGGTGGCTGTGACCCAGCACCCACACTGGCTCCGAGACCTCCGGTTGCATCTGCTAGCTCAGAAGACGCGATTTCTTCCAAGAGTTCCACCAGGACGCGCTGCTCTAAGCAAACACCCTTTACGCCGTGGAAAGAAAATGCCAACTCCTAAATCCAAAAAGCAGCAACAGTAGCACCAGAAGACCAAAGCACTCTTGGATTATTAAGAGAAATGGCCAAAAAAAAGGTTTCTTAAGGCAACTCAGGTTCCTCCAATTAGGGCAGCAGAAGTGGGGGAGGGGAAAGAATAGCAAAACACATCCAAGCAAGCAACATGTCAGTTTGATGGCACATCTCCCACATCACCCCTTCCTCCCTTAGTGACAGACATGGAGAGATTCACCACAGAATTTAAAAGGAGTTGATCCTCTTTGGGCTCAGAGTGGAAACTGTGCCACATTGATACTGGAAAGTTACAAAACGCTAAGGACGAGGAAGAGGATGGCTTATGAAAACCCAAGTTTACATACGGTTCAAAAGTTTTCTTTAATGTTCCAAGAAAAGAGACCGAGTAAAACCTATTTTTTCAGATTCCCAATTACAAGCCCATGGCTCAAACAATAATACTTATATATGAAGATTATGAAAATATCCGCCTCTTGTCCAAATCATGTAGAAAATCCACAGTGATGTATTGGTTTTGTTTTGTTGCTGAAATCTGAAGAGCTGCCCTGGGCAGAGTTGAAGTGTATTACACACAGTGGTTTGTAAATTAAGATTTATTGATTTCCATTGTATTTGCTTTTTTTAAATATGGTTGAAGCTGCTGCAGAACAAGAGCTGCTGCCGCTGCACTGCTTTAAGTTAAAAATAAACTAATGGCGAGAGATCCCCACCTCTGGCGTCCTCCAGGCCTCTCCGAGATCGTGTTGATTAAGAAGTTCCAGGATAACTCACATCCAGGCCTCTTCCAGCAGTGTCCTTAAGGTCTGTCTCAGTCTCCCGTGCCAGAGGTGAGCGTGCCTTCAAAAGTACTGCCACTTCCCTAGCACCGTATCCTTGATTGCATCCACGTACTGAGTGGGCACCCAGTAGACCCAGTAGTAAGAGGCTTCTGTGGGACCCAACTGGAAAGCCTAAGAGGAGGAGGAGGAGGAAGTTTAAAACCCACAAGCCACAATCACTTCTTTCAGCGCAGGTCAGCGTCAGGTCCCTCATACGTAAGATCTGCATTTACTTCGCAGTGTTAGAGTCAAGGTCTTTATATCAGAAACTCTTACTCTTGGAGTCCAGCAGTAATAAAGTAACGGTCTTGGGCCATTCCTGGCAAGTCTGAGGCCCTCCCCCAGCCCCGTTTTTCCTACTCAGTAAGGCTTGTGGATGTTCAGTTACCCTACAGCTGCACCACAAGAAGGAGCCCTGAGGACCCTGCTTTCTCCTCCCCTTGGATCCTCCATCCTGGTTGCCAATTCATCTATGCCACGAACCATGGTCTGCTGCTACATTTGAACTGGCCAATTAGGAACCAATTGAACCAAACTGGGACTGCAACCACAGGCTGAAGCTGGTTTGTAATCTAGCTATCTTGTGAAAGTATAAACCAGTCTGCCAGGCTAGACACAACAAAACAGATTTTGAACCAAAGCAGTTAGCACCGATGTGCAATGAAGAGAAAGCAGCTAATCACAGTTGTTCCCCCCAGATGCAAGACCATCCATTAGCACTACTGGGGGCGTGGTGGGCTTATCAAGCAAATGGCATTCTGAGATGACGTTCGTGTTCTTGTCCCCCAAAGTAAATGAACAGAAGGAGAGCAGAAAATGCATTAAAGGGGATGTTAATAATGCCAAGAGACCCAGAGCTGTGTCACTATTTTCTGTAAATGGATTTATTTCTTCAATTTATAGAGTCACCTAACTGAAATAACTCAAAGCAGGATACAGTGGGTTAAAAACAGCACTAAAACCCCGCAGGACCAAATACAACAAATGCAGTGCACTGGAAAAAAAGAAAAACTCAAACAGTAACCATTCACAAATTGCCCAACCCAGAGCTTGCTTGAAAAGCAAACTTTAATGCTTTCCTGAAGGTCAGCAGAGTTGGGGCCAAGCCAAACTCAGGGGGAATGCTGCTCCGGGGGCAGGAGCAGCAACAGAGAAGGCACATCTCTGGGGTCCCACAAAATGGCATTGTTCTGTAGATGGGACCAATGACATCCGGCCTGGTAGATCTTATAAGACAGGCAGACAACTGGAGAAACATAGTCCCAAAAATATCCAGGGCCCAATCCAGGGCTTTATAGATGACAACCAATACCTTGAATGGCACTCAGAAACCAACTGGTAACCAGGACACTTGCAAAGCAGAGATGCACTCACAACTACTTATGCAGCTACATTCTGGATCAATTGGAAGTTTCAAGCAGTCTTCAATAGCAGCCCCCTATAGAGCACATTGCAGTAGTCCAAATAGGAGGTGACTAGGGCATGAATGACAATGAGAAGAGGTCTGTGGATTTAAACAAGGGTACAATTGGTGCACAAGATGGATCTGTGCAACATCCTCCTTGGCCACAGCTGCCACTTGCTCTTTCAGCAAGAGCCATAAGTCCAGGAGGACCCCAACTGTGCACAGTTTCACCTGGGGAAGTGCAACCCCATGAGAGCTAAATATAGTAAATTCTCAGACGCAGCTGATGCCTACACTCAAAGCCATTCAGTCTTGCTAGGGTTGAGCTCAAGACTGTTTCTCCCATCCAGACCCTAACAGCCTCCAGCCCCTGGGACAATGTCTCAAAAGCATAACTTGGATAGCCAAAGGGTCAAGATAGATAACTGGGACTCATCAGCATGCTTAGAACACTTGATCCTGTGCCATCAGACGACCTCTCCCAGCAGCCTCACGTTAAATATGAGAGGGGAGAGCACTGATCTCTGAGGAGGTTTAAGGCTTGCTCTCTCACTTCTACCACTTCCACACACCAACCCAAGAGACAGAAGGAAAGCCAATGCTTCCCATACCCCGATGTCAGTCCAGCTGGGTATCACAATCAATGGTCTTGAAGGCTGCTAAGAAATCAAGAAGGAGCAGGAGAGTTGCACTGCCTCTCTCCTGGTCCTGCCCGAGATCAAGTGCAATCAGTGCTGTCTTAATATTACATCCCGGCCTGAAAAGATTCCAGATAATCTGTTTCTTCCAGGATTCTCTGGAACTGCAGCTCAACTACCTTCTCCACAACTTTTCCTCAAAAGGGGAAGTGAGATATTAAATGCAAATTGTCCACTATTCTTGGATCCAGTGATGGTTTCTTGAGGAGGGAGCACTTGCTACCTCTTTCAAGGAAGGGGGAACCCCCCCTTCACTCAAAGATGAAGCCAGCACAGCGACACATTATCTTCCAGGTGGCCTTGACCAGGCAGGAGGGACATGGATCTAACATACAGGTTGCTGCACTAACTCCGAGAACCTGTTCCTCAAGACTCACAGGATGAAACTCCTCCCAGATAACAGGGCAAGACCTTGCCTCAGCCAACCCGAAAGGACCTGCCCAGTGGAGTCCAGTTTGGAGCAGATCCGAGTGATTTTATCCCTCAGCTGCTTAGCATGATACTCACAGTGGCCTGCAAGGTATTGCTCTGACACCCCCTTCCCAGAGAACGTTCAGGTCACCCTCAACTGGGCTGCTAAATGGCACTCTGTGGACACAAGAAGAGCAGGAAAGTAATCGCGTTGTGCTGCTCTTATTGCCACAAAGTAGTCCTTAATACAAACTCCAGTCAGGTTGGTCCTAGTCTCTCCCCAGCAGCACTCTAGGTATCCTTCTGCTGCTTCATTTCCTGAAGCTCCTCAGAAAGCCAAGGGGGCCTTAAGATCAACATACAGGAGAGGCTACTCAGGAACAATCCAATTCCAGGTCTTTGTAACCTCTTCATTTCAAGTGGTGACTAAGGCCTCAGAAAATTCCCCAAGCACACTCTGAATATTTACTGGATGGGTCAGGCGCCTGAAGTAAAGATTCAAGAAGCTCCAGGACAACCAGGCAATGGTCTGACCACAACAAAGAGCAGGCGTTACATTAATGTTCTCCAGCATACCACGTTGCAACTGCCCTGGGATAAAACAGATCCAGGGCGTGCCCACCAAAGTGTGTCGGGTGATCTGTGTCCAGTCCATGGTTGTCATGCTAGCCATGAACTGCTGAGCCACTTCAGATTCTGCACTGAGTGAAGGCAAGTCACTCAGTTTTGATGGGTCCAGGAGACTCCACCAGCAGTCAAGCCTTGAGCAGGGAAGCTGCTGTACAGCAGACGGGCTAGGACTGGAGCAATATCCTGACTGACAGGAAGGTCTCACATCGGATTCTTTGGGCACAGTGCCTCCGGGAGGCATCCGAATCTCTCATGTGACAACAGCCACTCCACCCCTCCCCCAGCCTTGGAATGCGGCCGCTGCTAACCCAAAACTCCTTCTGTGCTCATCCAGGTCTTGGTGATACATTCCAGATCTGCCATAATACAATCATGGATGATAGAGCTCTATTACAGGCTGACATGGCATCCAGCAGCAGCAGTTGGAGACCAAGTCATTTGAGAGTCAGTTGATCTGGGACTTGGGATGACTGCAGATGGGAGAGAGTGAAAGTGAAGGCAAGAGCTAGCTAACTACCAAGGATGATTGTTACAGCAAAGAAGCAGAAGAGATCCAACTGTCTTTAATATTTAAAAGTTGCTAACACACATGAATACATATGACTTGTTGAGGGACCAAGCTACCACTTGTATAAAGAACTGCTTCCTCCATAGATAAACCTCCGCTGGAGCCTCTAAAGCTGATTATCTTTGTCCATGGGAAGACATCATTTCTCAGCTGAAGCCACTTACCATCATATGATAATCTTCATGTCCTTCAATGGGTTCGCTCACCACGTTCTTGATGGATCCCATGGGTAGCTTTTCTGTTCTTTCTACGTTGAAAGAAAAAGTATCACTTTGGATAACTGATGTTCCACATTTCCCAATATTCTCTCCTCCCATCTACCAAGCTTGTCTTAAAAGGACAAGGTAAGAACACCATCACTAAATCTGTCTTACTGGACATGCAGTCTATGGCTGAATAAATGATCAACTCCAATAGTAGCTAATATCTAAATCAAATTGTGGGTTCCTGGTGTTCTGACCTTGGTTATTTTCCTGCAGATTTTTTGTTACCAGGCTAGATGACATCATCAGGGCATGGAAGAATAGCATTTACTGATGGTTTATATATAGCAACTTCCCTTGCCGATCTTAGCTGGGGTGTGATTTCTTCCTTGATAGTGGAACACCCCAACTAAGACTGTCAAGACAAACTACCACAGATAGTCCTTGGTTAATGACGGTAATTGGGACTGGATTTCCACCACTAAGCAATGTGGTTGTAAAGCATGACATCACGTGACTGCATCGCTTAGTGATGGCAATCCTGGCAGTCCCCACTGCCGTCGTTCACTGAATCCCACCAGTCATTACACAAGGACCCACTCCGATACAAGCCATTCCCAGCTTGATCCCTCCCAGTCTGAGCCTCAGTAAGGTAAGGGACTGCTTCCTCTTCAACTCCCCCCACCCGCCTATCTCCCTCCTGATCTCTGCCCTTTTGGCTGCCTATCTGCTGCCTCCACTGCCCAGCCCTGCCCGCCGACTGTACTAGCTGGGGCCTTCTTTCGCACCACCTTCTTTTGCACCAGTGCAGCCAGGGCTTCTCTTGTGCCCCGCCTAGGGCCTCTATTTGTGCCCCGCCCAGGGCCCTCTTTCGCGAAAGAAGCCCAGCGCAAAAGAAGGCCCTGGCCGGTACAGTAGTGGTGTGCAATGTGGCTGGCATGACAGCAGCAGGGGCAGCAGGTAGGTGGGTGGCCAAAAGGTGATCATAAATGTGGATGGGCCCAAAGTTTGTTCACGTGACCGGCCAGAATTTTGAGGACTGGTCGTAAGTCCCTTCATTAAGTGCCATCATAACTTTGAATGGTTGCTGAACAAATGGATGTTAAGAGAGAACTAATCTATGTATAAACCACCAGCAAACTTCACTCTCCCATGCACTGATGTTACCTAGACTGGTAACAGAAATGTCTGCAGGAACAATCAAGCTCAGAGTACAACAAGAACCCAAATTATCAACTGCTTAGCTATAATCAAACAATTAGATAACAACAAAGATTACCAAACTGTGCATTTACTGGAGCAAAGCATTCTCCGCTTATTTATTTAAAACAAAAACATTGTTTTGGAAGAGATAATATCAATAAGTGGACAAACAAAATTACTGAACTATGCTCAATATAACACTAATAAAAGGTAAACTATACCAGACAAAGTACATTGAGTTTTTTTGCAATATGAAAAAAAGAAGCATAAATCTTTGAGCTTAGCAGATCAAAGCATTCTGTGCCCATTGATCCCATTAGGAGATAATTATTATTCATTTGATTAATTTACTACAATTTTATTCCACTCAATTCAATGAGGCTCTAAGGAGCTAACTAATTAAACATATGCTTAAATCCTGCGGAATATATACTACTGAGCCAAAATTAAGCTTGCATGCATTACTGCACATGAGAAGTAGATGTATTTAAAAACCAAATTAACAATATTTGCAACTGAAAGATAAACAATCAGCAAGAGCAGTAATGCTTAACAGCACCAAACAAGAAAACATCTCCATTTAAAACATGTAACTGAAACAACAGTTCTGGACTATTCTGTATTTTGTTTATGCTGGAATATCAAGAGTGAGAAACAGCTCTGTAAATTCCATCATACAATTCTTTTTATTGAAGCTTCACAATTACCTCTCGTTTAGCATTTTAGGCTGCAATGGGGCTTACACAGGAGAAGATATATATTCAGCTACACTGTTAATCTGCTACAGGGAGTTACTTGGTGACCTTGCCTTTCTGGGTTATGGAACTATTAATTGGTAACCTCACAAAGGAACAGTTTACCAAAGGGGACTGGTAGTGACATGAGAGCAGGTAGGGCCAGGAAGAATTAAAAAAAAAAAGAAAATTATCATGAAAAATAAAAATCAGTATCTTTCTCTTCCCATCAAATTACACATAGCATGAACCACAAGAGAAAGTATTTCACTTGCATTTCAGCAGACTGATGCTACGGGCTTCAAGTGCCACACAACAATATCAAAGGGGCAACATACTGTCCTGAGGCTGCCCACCTGTGTCTGCAGGCCTCTGCCCCAAGCATCAAGTCCTAGGACAGTTAAAGATATTCCCATCACCAATGTTTTGGTTCTCCAAGCTTCACACATTGCTCACAAATCAAAACGGAGCAACTTAAACAGGTTTATTCACAGGTAAATTAGATTCAATGAGGCTCATAAACTCAAATGCATTAAGTCAGCAGTTCCCAAAGTACTGATTATCCCGCAAAGCTAAGCTTTCAGGATCTGAACAACCACACATTTTGGGCACGCACCTTTAGTGCCAATCCAGAGCTGATCTTGTTCAAGTTTAAAGGTTAGCCGCACTTTTCCACCTGACTTGTTGTACATGCCCGATAAAGGAACGGTTGGCAGACGCTCCTAAAGAGGTTCAGAACACAAGCTTTCTATGAACAAAGCAAGTTACAGTACAAGAGAGAAATACTATGTTCTCTTAGTGCCCATCAGTATGAAAAGAACAGTTAGTGTTGCCAGCCATTGGCCTTTCGACTCCTGTTTCCTTACCTGGACACCCTTGACAGAAGGCATTACATCTTCAGGTTTCCCTTTATCTAAGACTTTCCTGTGTTGCTGTAAAGCAGAAATCAGAATTAACTGAAGAATGATAGAAACTTTGCAAGATTTCCAGTCTGCTTACTTGCCAGCACATTAGTGAGAGATCTAAAAATTCCCAGATGCACAATCTTCAGTCAGAAGGCAGCACCTACTTAGGTCTCAACCCTACAATTAAGGTGCAAACAGACACTAATTAAAAGACACACAAATTGTTCTCATCCTATCGGTATTTCTTCCTTATGGAACAGAATTCACATTTTCCCAACAAACAAACTGGCTGAAGTTGCACAGAAATTCTAGATGGGACTGGCAACCTTTTCAGACTCAAAGACTGAGTTGAAGGAATATGTTCTTACTTCCGTCAATGCGTAACTTTCTATATGGTTACAGAGCTGTGAGGCTGCAAAACTAGGCTGTAACTTCTGCTTTCAACATTCTGTAGCTTTTTGCACTGCACAACAATCTTGATGCAGGTGTTCACAGAACCTCTGAATGGGGAGACCAAAACATCTGGAACATCTGCTTGTGTACACTCTGATTTACTGCAGCTAGAGGGTTCTATGATCACAGGATCAAGGTGGTTGGGCTTGCAGAAAGAAGCAAAAATCAACAAATGACTAGTGGCAGTTGGAGCTGCTACACATCAGCCACAAGAGGAGCAGGTGGGGAGGAGATAGTGCCAAGAGATGAGAGATCATGGGCAACATTAGCAACAGTGACAAAAAACCCTCACAATAACAAGAGCCAACAAAAATGAGCAAAGCAGCTATAAATAACCTATGGTGAACCAACCAAAGGCTTTGGAAAGTTGCAAATAGCCTGTCTATGTGTGCTCAATTGCTTAATAATTAAAAAATGAAGCCTTGGATACTACCTGTAAACAAGCTAGTGAGGTGACAAGAAAATAACAGCAAGGGGGAAAAAAAAGATAGGATTGCAAGAAAATGCTTTTTCTGGGAAACAGATTCTTTTGCTCATTGCTGGCAAAATTAACTGGCAGAGTTTCAGAAAAGGAACATTCCCCTACCCTATCAGAATATGTTAGGCAAATCACCTGACACCATCTATATATGAAGGATGACACATAAGCATGGACTATCCTCCTCCAAACATCACCAGTCTCAAAGCCTACTAGTGGTTACAACCACCGACTGAAAGCATCAAAGGAGACACGTCAGATATACTCAAAAAGCAGTAGCGCATTTGGTGACCAAAATGCACTACTGAACTAGTTTTGCCAATCTGTGGACTCTGTACAAGTTAAAGAGAAAGTTAAGTGCCTGACTCTGAACATGCTGGTAGCCTTGAGGTGATGAATTTACTGTTAAGATTGCTTCCACTCATCTTAAAATTGGAGCACTAATGGAGAACAAGGAATATCAACGTACAAAGTTTAACAAAATACAAAGAACCCCTTTTCTATGATTCAAAACAGTTTTACCTTATTTGGAAAGTCAAAATCACCTTCAAACTACTGGTATCAGCTGGTGGCTCCAACTAACCTTTTGTCTACAGAGAGGCTCTTTTTTGGTCTCTTCTGACTTCACTTCCTGCTGAGTAGCATCTTTTGGTGTGTTCACTGCCAAGACGTCGTTGATAGTCGAGCCCACCACCATTATTTTTGCTCCACTGATCACTTTAATTTCTCGTAAGGTTTTCTCCTCTGGGAGCAGTCCTTTAAACATGACCTTTTGCATTGCAGGTGGAAGGCCTGCCAAAGAGGAAACCAACAGGGAGCGCTTAAAACAGGAGTCTTCCCAAGGCAGGCTGAGCTGCTTCTCCAGGGAACAAGAGGCGGTGCTCTCACCTGTCAGCGAGTGGATTTTCAGCTTCAGGTCTGCTCCTGTGCTGTCAAGAGGGAACTTCAAGTCGTACTTATTTTTGTTCCAGATAATTTTCAACTCGACCAACTCCTTTTCCATCTCGGATTCACCTCCGTTGCTCACGGAGGCCTCCAAATCGGGTGGGTCGCTCGGGGGCTCATCGGGCTCCGAGGGCTTCTCAGCGGAAAGCGAGCCATTTTCGTCTTCGCCTTGGCAGCCCACGGGTGGATTCCGGACTTCTGCGTCCATGCTGGCTTCCTCCGAGTCTGCGAAAAGCAAAGGCAATCGGGGATAGACCCGCGACCGAGGCGGCACCTGCGCGGACCCCGGCCCGGCCTCGCCCCAAGCCCCGCGGGGCCCCTTCCGGGGCCCCTCCGCGGCCCGGCCCTCCGTCCCTCCCTCCGCGCCGCCCCCTCCCGGCCGGCCGCGGCGGCCGCACAGCCAGCTCCCCCGCACAAAGCCTCGCAGGCCGAAGCGCCGGGCCCGCCGGGGAGGCATTGGGGGCGCCCCACCGACGGCGCGGCCGGGCTTGGTGCCGGGGAGCCTCCGCTGAGGCGCCCGCGGGCGCGGCTCCCACCCACCCAGGGCCGCCGCCGCCTGGCGCGCCGCGGGGGACGAGCCGAGAGGCGGCTGCGGTCTCACGCGCACCGGGGGAGGCGGAGGTGGCGGCCATGATGATTGTGTACAGCCCGGCCGCGGGGCGCGTCGGGAAGAGCGCTGCGATTGGCCCTCGGCGGCCACCGTAGCTGCCCGTCCCGGTCGAGGGGCGGGCCCGGCCGGTGAGCCCCGCCCCCCATGGAACGCCGCAAGATCCGAGCCGCCTTGGCAGGAGGAGCGGCGGGGCCCGAGGGGAGCTTTCCGCGTCTTGGTCCGCCGCGCCGCGCCGCGCCGCGCCCTTGCCAGGCCGGCCTTGGAGGCTTCCCTCACGCGCTCGGGAAGGGCCCGGTGGCCGCGAGTTCCGTAAGCCCGTCCCGGGCGCGGGGGGGACCGCGGAGGCGACAGCCGGGGAAACCCCGCCCCTCGCCGGGGCTGATAGGCTGTGCCCGCGGGGGCGGGGCTTCCGGTTCCGCGGCCGCCATGGCGCCGGGCGTGGGAGCGCGCGCCGTCCGGGTGCGGTTCGCGCCCAGCCCGACCGGTGAGCCGCGCCCCCGCCTTGCGCTTCCTCGAGAGCCCGGCTACACCGCCGGGCGGGCGGGTCGGTGGGGGACGCGAAGGAGGCCGAAGGGTGGCTTCTGGAGGGCCTGAAGGCGGAGGCGGTTGGCCTCGGCAAGGGCAGGGGCCGAAGGGCGGCCCGCGCCAGCCCTCCGTGCCTCTGGGCGCGCAGGGTCCGTCTGGCCTCCGGGAGACGTCGGGGCCTTGGCGCTTCGGGCGGGAAGAGGCTTTGGCGACGGCCTCGGCCGCGGAACGGCTCTTACCGCTGAGCCGCTCTTCCGGGCGCCCGCCCGCCGCCGCCGCCGCCGCCGCCGCCGCCGCTTTGCTCCGGGTTTCTCAGGCCTGGCCGGATCGCCCCCCAAGAGCAGCCGGTGGGCAGCCGTGCCTCCGCCTCCCCAGCCCCTCGCCTCTCTCCTGCCTTCGTAGCCTTGGGGCTTGCGTCCACCTCTGCGGTTTTCCCTCTGCTTCTCTTCACACGAGCTGCTCGTAGAGCTTAATTCCTCCCCCCCCAATACCTGCGTGTGCTGCTGACGGGCGGGGGCCCGGCCTCCGCCGTGCAGGTTCCTTTCAGATCCCAGGGCTGAGACGGCCTCCGCTGGGATTCCGGGAGGAGGGCGCTTTTTAAGCAGGCAGCGGAGGTGCCTCTGCCTGGGGAGGGGAAGGGAAGGCCTCTCTCTCTCCGCTCAGCCTCCCCTCATGGCTGATGTGCCCATTTCCTCTGAGCTCTGCTGTCTACTTTGCAGGGTTTCTGCATTTGGGAGGGCTCCGGACTGCTCTGTACAACTATCTTTTTGCCCAAAAGCACCAGGGCAGCTTCATCCTTCGACTGGAAGACACCGATCAAAGCCGTGTGGTATCGGCGGCTTCTCAAAGCATAGAGGATGTATTGGAGTGGGCAGGTAAGGGTCAGAGCCTGTCGAAGGGGATGAAGTGTGCTTTTTCGTCCTTTTTAAAGCCTTGTCTTTTGCTATAATTTTAGCAGTATTTTTTCTGCCAGTGTGATGGGGGCACATCCCCAGGGGCCAGAGAGAAGTTGGGGGGAAGGGGTTGCATGTGGCTGCAAGCGGTCCGTCCCTGTTCCAGACCCATTTTGTGGGTGTTAGAGATTCTGCCACTGCAGGACGGAATGGAAAGTGCAGCTGGCCCTGTTCTTTGCTCAACACACCTCCCTGCAGTAACAGTCCATCCAGTCTGTGTTTCTAGTCCTGTTGGAGGCTTAACCCCCACACCAGCAGTAGCAACTGTAGAGCTTTCCCAAGTCCGTTGGTGCATCTCTGAACGCCACACAGTGATGCCCGGAGTATAGAGAGCTATCCTTCCTGCTGTCGATCTGGCTGTTTTATGTTGGGAAGATCCCTGTGGGACACTTTCTCAGGGTCCAGGGCTTCCTTGTGGACTTGCCTTCACCTGATACTTGTGGCCAGCTTCTTCCAGGGTCTGTAACCCTTTGGGTAAGTGGACCTTAGGGGTATGCATCAACTTCTAGTCAGTCAGCCTCCTGAGATGAAATGTGGGGATTTTTAGCATATCAGTGAATGTGCCACCAACTGGGCCCCTTCTCTAGCTTACAGGGCTTCCCGAGGGTGGAGGGGCAGAGCCTGTGTTGCCAGTGGATTGGGCTGGACTGTGGTTTTGTCATCCCTCTGCCTTGCTCATAGCTGCTGTCTGCCTGCAGGCCTGCCACCGGATGAGAGCCCTCGCCAGGGAGGCCCCGCCGCCCCTTACCAACAATCCCTACGATGTGACCTGTATAAGAAATACACAGAACTGCTTCTTGAGAAGGGGACTGCCTACCGCTGTTTTTGCACACCCCAGCGCCTGGAATTGCTAAAGAAGGAAGCGCTGCGCAATCAGCAAACTCCACGGTAAGTACTGTTGATGTTGTGAGGCTGAACTGTAGCATCGGACCCTTAAATTCTCACCTTATCCTGTGGTTGGAGGAAGAGGCTAATTTGAGAAAACAGAAGTAACTTCAGTTGTGCAAAGTTCATCCATCCCTTCTGGGCATCTTAAGAAACGCTACATGACCAGTCTGATGTTTTCCAGTTGCTCATCCCGCTGCTTAAAAAGCAAAGAAATGTTATCCCTGAGCCCAGCCCTTTGCAAGCAGAGGGACATCAGAAACTCTGTTCAAGGGAGTCACAGCCCTTTTGGGTAGTGTGGGTCTCCAGAAATTCAGGAAGGGCTTTCCCTCAATAGAAGGGAATATATATAGCTCAGGGTTGAACTGTGGAGTTCTTGGTGTTTTCTGAGCTTGGTTGTTTTCTTGCACTAAAGATTTTACCTAGCCGGGTAACGAAACGTTTGCAAGAAAACAAGCTCAGAGAACCCCAGGGACTCCATAAGACTTTCTCTGCTGGAAATGGCTGGGATTGATTCTGGAACTTTTTGCAAGGAAAGTACTAAGCCGCCAGTCTCTTCTCAAAGGTCTTCCTTCTGTTTTCAGTCTGTCTTCCTAGTTTTTTCCAGCCCTTCTTGCTTCGCGTTGGTAGCACCTGCAGTCACAGTGAAAGTTGATGTTCTTTTTTGTTCTTTCCTTCTCTAGGTATGACAACAGGTGTCGTCACCTAAGCCCCAAAGAGGTTGCTGAGAAGACAGCTCAAGGTATTAACTATGCAGTGCGCTTTTGCCTAGAAGAGCGGTCGGAGCCTTTTTGCGATCTAGTCCATGGGTGGAGCAAGCATGATGTGGCCAGTGTGGAAGGTGATCCAGTGATTTTGAAGAGCGATGGCTTTCCAACCTATCACCTGGCCAATGTGGTAGATGACCACCTGATGGGGATCAGCCATGTTCTGCGTGGAATTGAATGGCTTACCTCCACCTCCAAACACCTCCTCCTCTACAGGGCCTTTGGCTGGGACCCACCTCATTTCGGGCACCTTCCACTACTCCTGAACAAAGATGGCAGTAAGCTCTCCAAGAGACAGGGACATGTTTTTGTGGAAGAGTTTGCTCAAGATGGCTATTTGCCAGAAACCCTCCTGGATCTCATCACGCACTGTGGCTCAGGGTTTGCAGGTAATGCAGTCATACCACGTAGGTGAAAGAAGGTGAATGTGTGTTATTTTCAGAACCATTTGTGTCTTACTTTCCAACCGTGGCAGGGACAGCATGCAGGAACTGTTATAAAGGCCCACTCCCTCAGCAGGCAATTTGTACCCCTCCCTCTTTCTGGCCTGCTCTTGGTCCCTTCTCCTCAGCCACTACAGCTTCTGTTCTAAATGGTTACCTGCTCTCCAGCCTGGGGGTCCACTTGCTGACCATCAGTCGCATGGAGGCACGTGGAGATGGGAATGGTTGCAGGTTGAGAGATGGGCAGGTAGAAGAGGCTGTGGATAAAGTGGGAGGAATTAGTGTGGCACCTGCACATTGAAAGGGATTGTAGAAATCAAGTGTCTATCGAGCAAGAGCAGCAGCTCGATCTGTTTTTCAGAGAATCGAGTGGGACGAACACTGAAGGAGCTGGTTGATGAGTTTGATCTGAGTAGGATTGAAAGGCACTCAGCCCTCCTGGATCTGCAGAAACTGCCAGAATTCAACAGGTGGAGAAATTGAAGGGGCTTCATACGTCTCCTGATTCATTGTTGCTCTCTAGCTTATGACAGTATAGCCAGCTCCCTGTTCAGTGTTTTGGAGGCTGGTCCCCCTGGCCCACCTTGGTTTCTTTCACCTCCTGCTTGAAGTTGACTAGGAGTAATGGGGGAACCACAATTTCTTTCCCCAAACTTTCCCAAGGTGTCAGCATATCTTGCTGGAATAGTCTGGAAAAGTGCATTGCCAGATTGGGCTCTGCATTACAAGGGGGCTGAGCTGGGGGGTGTTCGTTGGGGTTGGTCATGTGGCAGGCCATTTTAGTGATGTGTGTTCATCTTAAGGGTTGCTATGGCTTTGTTCCAGAAGAGGCCCAGATGTGTCTGCCTGTATCTAACACATTATTTTGCATAGGATCCACCTGGCCCGGCAGATTGGAGATGAGACGCTACGGCAAAAGCTTGTGGCAGAGGTTCAGGCCTCTGTAGAGCAAGTCTTTGGGAACCAGCTTCTGAACAGAGAGGTCCTTGAGAAGGGCTACATAGAGCAAGTGCTGCTGCTGAGAAGAGTAAGTCAGAAGCAGTTTGTTCCCGGGGGTCTGCTGTGGATTCCTGCCAACTGACTGTTGCCTTTAAATGTATGAATACTCCATGGCCCCATATATGTGAACCACGTGGGGGCAGCGTATGCTGGCCTGTGCTAAGATGAGTGCAATCTGGATAAAAGGGCTTTTAATTCCTTACCTGACCAGCAAGTACGGCCTGTATGGCTGTAATGCTTGTTAGCTGTCCATGGTGGATCATTTGGCAAGTTGAGCGAAGCGCTTCAGCTGAAGGACAACACCTTGGAGAGCAGGATGGGGGGAAGAAGGCAGCAGGGGCTCTCCCTCCTGGGGGCTCTGTTTCTCAAAACTCCTTCTTCCCTAGGGCCACATTAGCCATCTGAAGGACTTGGTGTCACCCTGCTACGCTTTCTTGTGGATCCGACCCTCTGTGCCTTCTGAGAAGCTGCTGGCTCTCTCCACTGAGGCAGATGAGATAGGAAGGGTGGTCCTCAGGTAAACTGGCCACCATCTTGGTGGGGAATCTTACTTATTCTTGGGGACAGTTTCCTACTTGCCATCACTGTAAACATCCTCATGTGAAAATTAGCATTTTCCCTGCTAGGATAAATTTCTGTCGTCAGTGGGCCTCCCTCAAATGGTACACGCGCCATGTGAAAAGAGAATACAAACTGTTGTGATGAAGTCTCTCTGTGGTAATTTTAATGAAATGAAAGTTTCATCAACTGCCAGAACTATGGCATTAAATTAGCAGCTTGAGTTTGTACCATGGGATTGGTCTCAAGACGCTTGCTGGATTCAAATTTAGATGGACTTTGACACTCCGGTGGGGCAATCAGATGATCACATCAACAAGTGTTTCTGCTATTTGTCCAAGGCTTCCCTGAAAGAGTCCTTTGGAGGTGCCTGGCCCTCTACTGAATGCCAGGTTCTCAGAGTGTGGTTGAGAGGTTAAGCTGGGCCAGCTCAAGGCCCCTCATCATCTGGCCCAAACTTTCAGCCTGCTCTGGGTTGACCGCATCGCCTCTTTTCTCCTGAAGGCTGCTGGAAGGGCCAGTGACTCAGAGACCTGAAGAACTTGGCCAGCAACTGAGGCAGCTGCATGAGCAGATAAGCGGCACCAAGTACAGCGGCATGATGAGGCTCCTCCGCCTTGCCCTCAGTGGCCTGCAGGCAAGTCTCCTTCCCTCCTCAGATCCTTCCTCTGTTCCGGGTTTGGCTTGGGGAACTGCTCACTTGTGCCTCCCTGTGTGGTAACCGCTTCTGTTTCAGGACGGACCCAGCGTTGCTGAGATGATGGTCCTGTTGGGACCCAAGGAGGCCGGGGCTCGGATACGGGGGGCACTGTGCAGCTGACCTGCTCCCTGCGGGAAAGAGGCAGAGGGAGAACTTTGGGGAGACTAAGCATAGCGGAGCTGGGTAAAGACCTCCGAGGCTTGAAGGCAGCGCACAGAACATTTGCTGATTTCACAGCAATATGGCCTGGTGCTGATGGATGCTGGGTTCGGATTCAATAGAAAAGGAAAAATACTAGCTTGATCTAAAGGCCTGTTGAGACTACATAAAGACCAATCTTGGCATCCTCTGTGGTATTCCTCCTCTAGTTGCTGTGGGCCAAAGGACCAAACTGGGCTCTGAAAGTACAAGTGCTGTGGGAGTTAGGAAATCAGGATCAACTCTCTTGCGTGTTTTTGTTGAGCTACACCTAAATTTTCCTAACCCAGATGAAAGTTCAGATTCAGCACGTGAATCTGCACGTGTCCCCCAAGGACAGTTGACTTATCAGAGAGAAGTCCAGGCTTCATCCCTCCTCCTCCCCGATATGCTGGTTTTCTAGGGGCGGGGAGCTTTCCAATAGCGGGGTTCTTGCTACAGAAAGGTCTCTCTGCAGCTGAACGTTGTGAATCCCTCCCCCCTCCCTCCCTCCCCCCTCACCTGCTGTGCAAGGTGAGATGGGGTCCTGAACTCTGGGCTTTAATCAATAAAGACTTCCACATTGTGACGTGTGTGGCAACGTTTGTCTGTTGCAGGTGAGCACGTGTGGCTGGCAAGCGTGCCACTGAGGTCCATCCCTGGGCTGCAGACAGGGATGGTGCTTGGTGCTGGGCTGCTTCTGCTAAGTAGTTTGGCTTTTTTCTGAAAAAGGAGAGCCTCTGCTGGAATTCTCAGGCTGTCCTTGAGGGAGCCACTCATCTGGAAGCCTTGTCAGTGGGAAGAGACTGATTCACACACTATTTGCAGCCCTAAACCACGATTGACAAGCCAAACTGCTCGCCAAATGTGCAGCTAGTCCAGAGCATGGCTTGATGGGAAGGCCAGCATGCCAGGATTCAGGCGCTGTGTTAGCAGATGTGCTTAGCTGTGGTTTCCCTGATCAACCCACTTCTGGCTTTGCAGGAGGTGGTGAAAAGTAAACAAACTGGGCTAGGTTCATCCAACGTGGGCTAAAATGCGGTTGGTTTGGTGTGTCACGAACATTCAGAAAAGTGAACAAATCCCAGTTTAGCAGTTGTGTGAACAGGAGGCCTGTCTGGCCAGGAAACTGGCCGCGTGCTAGCCAGCTCCGTTGCCTGCCCCGAAGCTCCACTCCGGGCGCTCCGCCCGGCGTGGAGGCCTCCTTCGGGAGGGCTGCCCAGCTTGCCTCGTCTGACATCAGGTGCCATTTGCCCGCGGGACTGAGGCGGCTGCCGTGGGAGAGCCCTCCGCCGCCGGGTCCTGCCCCACCGGGCATCAGAGCTTTCTCTGGGCTGGCAAGAGGGTGCCGAGCTGCGGAAGGCGGTGGCGGCCCTGGCTGCGAGGTGGCTCCCGGGGCCCGCTGGGGCGATGGCTTCGCGCGCGTGGGGGCCAAGCCGGGGGGACCGGGCTGGCTTCTGCTCCTCTGCGCGGCTTGTGCCCCGGCCGCAGGGGCGGGAGGAAGCGGGCGTCCGTCCCGTCCCGGATCTTGCCCTGGAATTGGTAAAAGTAGCGATGCTTCCCGAGACAGCCCGGGATTTGACTGCCCCCAGAGCGGCTCGAGCCTCCTGCTCCTCTCCCGGGTCCAGCTCTTCGTCCTGGGACGGGGCAGCATTGCTGAATAACGACGTCGGGGAAGTCTGCGAACCCACACCTGGCCCGGCGCTCCCGTTTGCGCGCCTTCCTCTGTCGGCCACCGCGGCGCTTCCCACCCACAAAACCAAAGCTGAGGCGGGAACCGCAGCGAACTTTCCGCTGATGCGCCTGATGGTGCTGGGCGGTGGCCCAAGGCCTCCAGTGAGCTGCTCCTCCTGGCCAGACCCGCAGCAGAGACGCCCTGAAGAGGCGAAGGAGCTTGGGGTTCTGCTTGGGGTTCCTGGCTGCCCCGTCCCCAAAAAGAGGAAGGGAAGGGGCCGTGGAAGGGTTGGGGACGATGGAGCAGCTGGTGGGGGTGGGCAAGGAAGCCAGAAGGGGCCCAGAACTGCCGTGGAGAGGGTTGAGCCACCTGAAGGGAAAGGGGGCATCTGACTGAGGGGGGACTGGGTTTCTCTGCTGAACCCCCCTCCCGCTTGGTACTGAAGTTTTGAGCGGGGCTTTTTTTTTTTTGCCTCAATTTATTTGCCATTTCAAGGAAAATGATATGTCTGGTTGGCAGCCCGTTCCTCTCCAATTCCAGTGCTTCGTCGTACTCTGATTCCTGATCACCGTCCTCTTTGCCCCCACAGGCACAATTCCACATCTTGCCCTCTGTGAGCAAAATGGCCAGAAGGCCGTGCTCCACTTGTCCGGAGATTCAGCTCCTGGCTGGCCAACCACCTGGGTGACGGTGCTGCCCAGGCCGCCGTCCCCAGGGTGAGTCACCCAAAGGGCCCTTCCCTCTGAGCTTCCAGGGCACCCCCCACTTGGGACTAGCCCCCCCACGAACTTTCAGAGGGGAGTGGTTTTAGTTAGGATAGCATGAATAGCAGAGTCTGGGTGGGGAAGCTTGTGCTAAAATGGCTCTGACGATGGGAAACAAAGCCAGATTATGCTTCTGAGGGTGACGACCTGGATCCCAGGGGGAGGGAGTGTGGGAGGAACGCACTGGAATCGGGAGCCGGGAGCCTTTCTCGGGGGAGCTGCGTGTACTTTGCCAAGGGTGGCCGGGGTGTGGGTGGGCCCCATTTCCCCTGCCCGCCCGCCCGCCGGATGCCCTGGGGAAGCGTTTCTGGGAGTCCTGCCGCATCTCAGCTGTGCCGCCAGGTGCGAGTCTCTCCTCAGGAAGGCTTTCCTGGGCCCACCGTTGGTAGCATTTGGTCAGCAGCCAGAGCCTTCCTCTCTGCTGGTTTCAATCTCCCACCCCTGAATTTGTTGATTTTTCCCCGCTCCTCTTCCTGACTTTTTGTAACTTAACCTTCTGGGGTGATTCATTTTGGACTGGAAAGGGAGGACGGAGACCTTTTAACCTCATGCAGCCTTTGAGGTGTTCGGGAGAGCCACTGGTTTCCCTGCAGGGCTGAGGCTGCACTCAAGCCTTCCTCACTGGTTTCTCCTCCTGGCGGATGAATGACGATCCAGTGTCAGCCGGACACAGGGCCGGACCTTCCAGCTGTGATTTTGCAAGTCCTGTTACTGGTCAACCCTCACAAGACACATGGGAGAAACGGGGGGGGGGGGGGCATCCAGTGGATAGCAAATGAGTTTGTGCCAGATCAGTCAGTGGGCTTGCTTGGGAGATGCTGACTCGCAACTCTGGAAACTTTGTGCCAATCTCTTGGTACCTGTTTTGATAAAAGGTGGGCCTTGTTTTGACCTCTTTCCCTCCCCCCCACTCGGAGACCAATGAATGTTTGATTCAGAGTGCAAAAGTGAGGCCACCCTTGTGATTCGAAATTGCACAAACTAGTGCAAGACGCTGCAATTGCCTAAGAGCAAATGGGGGTTAATGGGTGGAGGGGAAACACAAGTGGGCAGCAGCGGTCCATCTCATGCCAGCTGCGCGGAGGGTTTTGGTGGCGGTCTCCCCAGCCTCGTCAGCCAACTGCGGGCATCTCCCGCGCTGGGAGCGCGGATTCCTCGCCTAGGGCGACGTGCTGCCGTCTGGACGCAGTGGGGCAGGAAGAGACTACCCCGGTTGGATTTGCGCCTGCTGCGCATTCTTCACGGGAAGCGGGGCCGGGAAGGGGCGTCCACCCTTCGCCGAGGGACGGTGGGCAGGGTCGGCGACGGGCCCGCCCAGTTCTGGGGCGTGAGGGTCGGCCACCAGCCAATCGGCGAGGGGGGCGCGGCTTCCGGAAATCCCCGCTGAAGAGACGCGAAGCCGCAGGCCCGTCACCAAGATGGCCGCCGGGCCACTTGGTCAGGCGGGGGCGTGGAAGCCCAGTGCGCCTGCGCGCAGGTGAGTTCCGGCGTCCCGCCGAGGAGGCCGGCAGGTGAGGGGCGCAGAGGGGCGCGAAGCTCGCCGGCGCTGCTGCAGGGCGCGCCTCCTCCGCGGGGCTGGCGAGGCCTCGGCTCGGCCCGGCCCGGCCCGACGCAGCCCGTCCGCGGGGCCCTCCTCGCCGGGCTCATCGCGGCGCCCCGTCCTGCTTTAGCCCAGCTGCCTTGGGCAGGCCCCGCCCGCGCGGCCGCCGCTCCTCCGGCGCCTCGGGGCAGAGCCGGGGTCGCGCTCCCGGCAGGGAAACGGCCTCGGGCCGGCCGGGGCCCCTCGGGAGGCGCGGGCTTCCGCGGCCAGGGCGGGCGGTGAAGTCCAGCCCGCTTCGGGTTGTTCGGGCGCCGCGTCTAGATGCCGCGTGGTCGCCGTTATCACGCTTGGTGCCTCCGGGTCGGCTTTTGACTCCCGGCGGCTGTCGTGGCAACGTTTCCGGGAGCGGTTGGCCCCGGCCGCCTCCTGCCCAGGGCTGAGGGGACGCACCGGCCCGGGGCCCCCAGCCGGCTTCGTGCCCGAGGCGGGACTGGCGCTGGCGGTCTCCCGGTCTCCAGCCCGGTGCCCCCAACCACTACAGCACGCTGGGCCTCGCGCTGTATGTGCCCCCGATTGTCTCATTGCCCCCTTTGTACGGGGCGGTCCAGTATTTTGTATTCACTTACACTTAGCAAATCGCCCAGTTTCAGAGTAATTCCTTTCCAGATCTTCCAGTGACAGCTCTCCTGAGATACTGGAGGGCCCGGCTGGATAGGAGCAGAGCAGGGGTTTCGGGCTTTCTCAGGCAGCAGAACCTGTTTGTTGGAAAGAAAAAGAAAAGCCCAGAACCCTGCTGGAGAAGCAGCGCTCTGGTGATGAAAAAATCAGCTGTGCCTGAGTGAACTTTTTTTTGCTTAGTTTCTTAACCGCATTAAACTCTAGAGCTCCACAGAATATAGTCTGAAAAACCCTCATTAGGGGACAACAAACTGCCTGCCTTTGTCTTGGTGGACTCTGATCACAGCCTAGGTGGTCAGTTAATCAAGGAATTACCAAGGCGACCCCCTCCCCACCAACACTGCCAGCACAAGCTACTGTATGTAAACAGGGAGCAATCCCCAGACTCACTAGCACTGATGATATTACCTAGCCAGGTAATGAAATGTCTGCAAGGTAACCACCAAACATGGAGAGCACCAAGGACTCCCGAGACGGTAAACTGCTTGCCAGCTTCATAGAACCCTAGGATTTGGGGGGGGGGGGGGGAGTCTTCTAGTCCAGTCCTCTGCTCAGGGCAGAAATCCTCAGGCTACCCCAGACAAATGGCATGTAAGCCCATGCATTGTAGCACTAACACCCATACCTTTTTTAAAATTGAAGGCATTCTGCAGACAAAGCACTTGCTGAACTATGGCTTTTGTTCCTGTCTGCTTCCCTTGTATCATCAGGTGCTGCTGTTGCTGACGGGCTCCATGCAGTGGGGAAAGTGTGGCAGCCACCATGGATTTCTCCAAGTTCCTGGCTGATGATTTTGAGGTCAAGGCCTGGGTGAATGGGGCCTTCCGGGCTGTGCAGCAGGAGGCCCCGGGCAAAGTGGATGCTCACGCAGCTACCCTAGTGATGAAGTTGCAGCTTTTCATCCAGGAGGTCAACAATGCTGTGGAAGGTGATGCTGCTGTCATGAAGGGGTTCACTTTGGAAGTTTCAAGGGCTACACGGTGGTGGAAGCAGCTGCTTTGTGCAGATGTGTACAATTCAGATTATCTTTGGCACTCAGATGTTTCTACAAGCCTTGTTGGGATACCAACATTGCAGTTTAATCAGGACAGATACTATGTGATACAATGATTACAGTATTTATATTTGTGAGGCTGGACTAAACAAAGTGCTTATGTTTCTGCCTTTGGAAAGGGTTTTCCCACTTCCAAATTTTGAAGGTGGTTTTCTCTGCTTTCTCACAAGAAGCTTGCATGCTTTTCATAATTTCAGATAGTATGAAATATCTGAAATTATGGTTCTGGTGATAATGAATATTATGAAATATCTGAAATGGGAAATAAAAATTGTAAAACAACATTTATGTTGTTATTTTTGACACATCCTGAAAATGAGAAGAAACTGGAATTTCAGTAGTAAGATGGATATTTTTTATAGTTTGTATAATGGATTTTATTGCTAGGATGAATGAATAATGACAGGGTCCCCCCCCCCACAAATAGGGGTACAATTCCTTTGCTTCTTTGTGCCAGTAGTCCTCGGAAAAGTCTGCTGTCTTCACTTAAAGCCATTCTCCCCTCCCCCCATTTATTGACTTTCTTGCTTGGCAAAATAGTTTTGGGGAACTGGAAAATGTCAGCCAGTTTGGTTACATAACTTTCCATAAGTTTCCTATCTGCCATAGGGGTTTAAAAAGCTGGTGGTTCATTTTCACACTCAGGTTACTTCAGTGTAAAGATGTGGTCCCAAGAAGAAATAGAGTTTCATTGAGTGTCTGATTAACTAAAAAAGTGAGGAGAAGGAAGAGGAGGAGGAGGAAGGGAAGAACATAGGGAAGTAAGCAGGAATGGACACTCAATGAAACTCTGCATATTCCCAACTCTTGGTCACTGGTAGCCTATCTCACTCATTGATTTGAACTGACCAATCAAATATTGCCTTCACTGTGCTGAACAGGTGATGCCCCTTTTGGCCCTCTAACCACCTTTTTCTCATGGACACCCTTCTGCTCTCGTGGCACGGATCCTCTGCTTTTGCTGCCGGTTTCCAGTCTTCCCAGAGGTGCAGCCTCTGTCTCTCGTGTTCTGTGAAGTTGTAGCTGTGCCTGACCCGCTGGTTTTCGGTTTCCCACAGAGACGAGCCAGCAGGCTCTCCAGAGCATGCCCAGAGTTCTGCGGGAAGTGGAAGCCTTGAAGCAAGAGGCAGCATTCTTGAAGGAGCAAATGGTCTTGGTGAAGGAAGATATTAAGAAGCTGGAGGAAGACACCGCGCAGTCGATGCAGGTACTTGATGCTCCTCTATAGCAGGTGGGACAGGCGCTCTCCTCTTCCTGAGCAATTGTAGCGGAATGGATAAAAATCAGCATTCCTAAAAAAAAAAAAGACGCAATGCTAAAAATGGATGTTTCATTCAAGTTGCAGCGCAAATGTTTTAAAATTATACTGAAATAGTCATTGGGATGAATTTAACTGGTCTCTTAGACTTGTACTCCATAAATTACCCATCAGTTAAGCCCAGATATTTATTTCTGTTTTCATTCGAAGGAAATGGTTCGGCTTAGACCACCTACTCGTCCTTAGAATCGTGCAGTAGGGAGGGACCTCAGAGACCGTCTAGTGCGACTCCCTCCTCAGTGCAGGACTTGCTAAAGCATTTCTGACAAATGACTTCTCAGGCTTTGTTCAAAACCTCCAGTGAGGGGGAGTATAGCACTTAGGAGGCAGCCTGCTCCTATCTAAGCTGAATCTACTTCCGCTGATTTTGGTCCTGCTCTCTGGGGAAAGCTTCCCTACCCTTTAGATATCTGAAGACTGCTGTCACGTCTCCCCTTGGTCTTCTCTCCTGCAGGCTAAATATTCCCACCTCCTTTAACCATCCCTCAAAGGATTTTGTTTTCAGTCCCTGCACCATCTAGGTGGCTGTCCTCTGAGTTTCAGTTTGTTGATACCATTTTAGGCTGTGATGGCCAGAAATGGGTACAGTCTTTCAAGTGGGTATTTCTACTCTGTCCGAGGCAGGCTGGAAAAATTAGTTCCTGTGATCTGGACTCTATGCTGCTGTTAGTACCTCCCAAAATAGCATTTGCCTTTTTAGCAGCTGCATCACACTGTTGGCTCATGTTCAATCTGTGATCTAACAGAACCTATTGGCTGTCAGACCTTTGGCAGAATTACCGTATTTTTCCGACTATAAGATTATATTTTTTTCTAAAATCCTTACGCTAAAAATTGAAGGGCGTCTTATTCAAGGAAGTCAGCCGAGGAGAGAACCGCGCGGTTGCAAAACTGCCCATACTTTGTCTCTGCAAACAGCCTTCCTCCTATTGCTAGCCTCCAATCACGAGTGAAATAGCTTGTCTCCCAAACAGACTTCCTCCAATCACGAGCCTTATGTAACTGACGTCAGCTGATGCTGAACAAACCAATTAGAAGAAGTCTGTTTGCAGAGACAAGCTATTGGCAGTTTCACTCGTGATTGAATGTAATCAGTTATGCAAAAGAGCATGGAAATAGAGCTGCAGAGAGACGGTTTGGACCTCCTCCCACCGAGTGTATCAGGTCAATGTTAACTAATTACTAAATAAAAATGTGTTCTGCACTATCTTTAAAATATTGATTTCTTAATTTTGGGTTGGAAAAGTGGGGGTCGTCTTGTACATGGGGGCGTCTTATTGACGGAAAAATACGGTACATTTTCAGTAGAAGTCAGGGTAGCTGAAATCTCCCACTGGCACTGCTGCAGGTCTCTTGAAAGATTGGAAGACTTATCCGTATCTTCTGCCAATCCTGTGCCTTACGCTTTCCCCAGCTTTGTGCTGTGTGAAAGCTTGAAACAAGAATTGCCCATGAGAAAAAGGTGGTTAGATGGCAGAAAGGGGCACCCCTGTTCAGCACGGTGAGAGCAAGGATGCTAATGTTTGATTGGTCGGTTCAAATCAGTGAGTGAGATAGGCCACCAGTTAGGAATATGGTGACTTTCACTGAGTGCGGGCTGGTTCCGCTTCAGACTTCTGGTCCTGCAGGGCCCTGGCTTGCCTCTCCTGCCACTAATGGATGGATGGTGTCTTGCATCAACATCAACATCAAATCTAGCCTGAACTGAAAACCAGGTTGCTTGCTCAGAGTTATCGAGTTAAGTCGTCCTTGGTGTTGATGGCTTCCCCGCAAATGCAAAGAGGGTATGTTATACCTGAATATCACAGGCAAACTACAGTAAATTAGCTCCAGGTGTGCTGAGCCGCCTTTGATCTGAAGCAGAACCAAACAAGTTTCAGACTTTACTGCAGTTGGACCAGAAAACATTTCAGGTTGATTCTGCAGAAAGAGCATTGGTGAGAAGAAGGTATTTTGAGATACTTGGAGCTGGAGAGGCTTAGAAACCCTGATGTGGTTCACGGTTGTAGGGAACTTTATTGGTCAAACACGCCAAGCCATTTTTAATTGCCCATTAAAAGGAACTTCCCGTGTTGAATAGACAGTGTGCTGTATTCACAGCCATAAAATGTGTGCTTGACTACTCTCACAAAGGGCTTTAAAACATTTGTGCAGCAGTTCCTTGTTCTGTTTGTGGGATTCTTGGAGTCCTTTCCAAGCAGGGCTGTCCTTTCTTTTTAAAAAAAAAGGGCAAACAGAATTCTGAATTTATATTAATGCTTTGTTTTACAGTTGGTTTCCAACAGTCATTTGCTTTTTAAAAAAACAGATGAGATTTTATGTTGTTGGAATTTTGGTGTTCTTGAGATGAACATTTATTATTCCTTTCAGGTCTTAGTCCAACTTGACCATGTGAAATCCCGAATGCAGCTAGCCGTTGACTCACTCCAGGAAGCAGACAAGTGGAGCACTCTCAGCGCAGACATCGAAGAGACATTTAAAACACAGGTATATCTATGTTTACAGCTGCAAACAATAACCTACAAATTATTCCAATGCTTAAAGGCTACTCAGAGAATCGATTTGATAGATCAACTAACTTATCACCATTTGGGGACTTCATAGAAACCTAGTATTAGAAGGAATGAGAAGTTATCCAATCCAGCCCCCTGCTTAGTCCAGAATCCACCGGAGTATCTCTGACAGATGATCTCTGTTTCGAAACCTCCAACACTAGTTTATATGGCAGTCTGTTCCGCTGGCTGACAGCTGATAAAGTCAGAAAGTTCCTCCTGATGTCTAGCCTGAACCTTCTTCCTTATAGTTTTAAACACTGATGTTGCTCCTGCCTTCTGGAGCAATAGAGAATCTCCACTTACTCCATCATCTGGAACTGGATTAACAGTAACTGTGATGGGTTTATGACCATTCGTTCAGCAACCATTCAGAGTTATGACGGTGCTGAACAATTGTTGGTTACAACTGGTCCTTGGAGTTCCAGCCGTCCCAGCAACCCCAGGGTCACGTGATCACGATCTGGGTGTTTGGCAATCCGTTTGCACTTACAACCCGTTGCCAAATACCTTGCAGTCATGTGATTGCCATTTGAGGCCTTCCCTGCCAACTTCCCCAGAAAGTCAATGGGGAAGTCAGCAGGGAAGGTTGCAAGTCACTGGGGTAAATCTCCCCCACTCACATACCCTCCCTGAGCCCCTTTGCACTTGCGCCGCACCGGCCACTCACACACCCCTGTGCACCCTCCCTGACCCTTGCTGCACCTCCCTCGCACCCTCACGCACCCTCCCACACCTGGCAGCAGCCACTTACCTGCCTGCTGGCCTGCCTGTGAGTCACCTTGCAACTTCCTGCTGGCTTCCCCACTGACTTGGTTGTGGGAAGCTGGCAAGAAATTGCCTCGACTAACGACTGTGGAATTTGGTTAATGACAGCAAGCAGGACTGCAGGGATTGCTGTTACTAAGCAGTGCCATTGCACTTTTCGACCGCATCATTTAGCAACAGAAATTCCAGTCCCAATTGCTGTCGTAAGTCGAGGACTACCTGTAACTTGAAGCCCCACCTCCCATGGTCAGAGGCTTCTGAACATCTTGTCCAGGACCAGGATATGAGGCTCCGGCTCCTACCCATCCTGTCACGTTGCAGTCATTGGTCTGGGGATATTACAGTCGTTGCCAGCTGAGGCCATCCGGCCTCTTTAGGGAATTGCTTATAGATGCGCAGGTAGCCACTGACCAACCAGATGGGCCTGACTGGGGGTGATGAGGGATTCTACAGGAGGTCTGAAAGGGGTGGGGAAGGCGGTGGCAAAGGGGCAGTGGGGAACTGCTGCTTCTGTGCTTTGGAAAGCTGCACCACAGGGAACAAGAAGCCAGAAGAGATGACCCTGTATTGCCAGGCAGCCTTCGCCAAGAGTGCAAGAGAACCTGTGCTCTGATCACTAACTATTGTGATTTTTTCCCCAAAATCCCTATGTCTTGGTTTTCTTTACAATCCGTGGGTCTTTTGGAATACTTCACTAATGATGCTTGTGAAGGTGCTTGCAGGGTTTGCTGACTGATTGATTGATTTAATTTATATTTATATTATACACATCTCACATATGTGACTCTGGGTGGCATGTACGATTAAAATAACAACAACAAAAACAAAACCATTAAAAAACAAAACCATTAAAAACTATAAATAAAACAAAAAACACAGGAGAGATTTAGGACCCTGTGCTGATTTTCTATGTTTTGGGCTTTTTCTCAACATGAAAATGTATTGATTTCTTTTTTTCTTTGATTTTTAAATTAAAGTCTTCCTCTCACTTTTCTGCTTCACTTTTTTAAACTGTTTTATTAAACATTTTAAGAAAAAATATGAAGCAGAAAATGGGAAAGTTGTTTTTCTTCCTCTGTCGAATGTTCCATATCACCATTGGAGTTTTATCTTGATTGATCTGAAAACTTGGCACAGAACTGTGCTGCTGTATATATTCCATTAAAATACTAAAGCGTTGTTTGGCTGGGCATTGCAACTACTGCACAAGATTGTTAGCACATCATTTCAATTTATGCCCTCGCATTGCTAGTTTAACTCTTGAAGTTTTACTTTCTTGGCTGGTGTGGGTCTTCCGGGCTGTGTGGCCGTGTTCTGGAAACAAAACGTCCAGAACACGGCCACGCAGCCCGGAAGACCCACACCAGCCATCATATTCCGGCCATGAAAGCCTTCGACAATACATTTTACTTTCTTGATCTGTTGTTGTTGCCGCTGGCTCTAAGGCCAATAAACAAGAGAAGGAGAAAGAGAGGGCAACTTTTTCTGCTCTTCTGGAGGAAGGACGTCCAGGAATAGTTAGGGAAGGGAGTGGTGGGGGGTGGGTCTTGCTTGGAGGCACCACGTCTAACCAGGCTGTCTTCCTCTCCTGTCTGGGCCCAGGACGTGTCTCTGATCTCTAACAAGCTGACCAGCATGCAGAGCAGCCTGGCCGTGCTGGTGGACACCCCGGACTATTCAGAGAAGTGTGTGCACCTGGAGGCGCTCAAGAACCGCCTGGAAGCCTTGGCCAGCCCACAGATCGTCTCTGCCTTCAGCACTCAGTCTGTTGGTGAGAGGGCTGTGCGGCTTGATGCAGCGTGCCTGGGGCAGGTGGGGGGGGGAGGGCGGGAAAGCAGAGAGGCTCTTCCCTGCAAATCCAGCCCAGAATTGCACAATAGGCAGCTTGCTGGGAAACATGTTTATTGCTCAGGTTTAGGGGAGATTCAGAGCAGGTTAGAATGTGCCATCATAAAGTAAGTTTGACCCTGCGCTGAATCAAGGTCATTAGGATTTGAAGGCTTAGCCGGCCTAGCTGAGAGGGTCCTGTGGTGCGTTTGAAAGAAGCGCAGGCTGTGAGTTTAGCAAATCTCTGCAAGAAAGAATGGAGCTACTTTGCAGAGTTTCCAGTCATTGGACTAAGCTGGCACATGAGACAGGCATTGAAAGGAACGTTTGAACATTGGCATCAAGGGCCCTGGCAAATGTCTTTTACACACACTTAATGCAGATTTCTTAAAGCGGCAACAGATGTAAGAGCTGAGGAATTTGTTCAGATGCTGCAGACTATTGAGAAAAGTCAATATTGCTAACATCCCCAGGAAAATAAGAGGTCCTGGCATCTCAGCCGAAGGCTGCTGGGCTTGGAAAATTGGGCAGTAAATCCAAATGCCGGATGGGGTGGGGCAGGGATTGGGTTTCGGCAGATAAGGACACTGATGTTTTGGGAGGAGACGATCCTTCGGGAGCAAAGAACACTGGGTGGAGAAAGGACATCAGAAGCTTTCTTGGTTCTGCTTCATAGCGGGGCTCCTGTCCGTTGACATTTGCAACCTGCTGGTCTGTGGAATTGGTGTTTTGTGTGGTAGAAACCTAGAATTGCTGAACAGCTTTGATTATCCCATCTGGGGCGACGCAGGAAAGAGCCCACGGCTGCCTTGTTTCCTCTGCCTTCCTGTGGTCTAAGCACATTAGTCCCCATCCTGTCCTTTGGGTCCTGCCTCCCTACTTTCAGGGAAGTCTTTCAGGAGTGCCCTCACATTGCCCTCTCAGTGGTAAATGGTATAGCTGGAAAGTCTCTATAACAGTCTGTTTTTTAACATCCCCTGAGTACTTTCTCAAAAATCCAGAGAGGCCCACAGGCATCGAGGGTTGAGGACCTCAAATCTGGGCTGTATTTTTGTTCTGCCACGGCCAGCGACTTGGCTGTAGCTCTCAGTAATTGAATAGAAAAATGAAGCCACCCCTGTGTAGTGCCTGTGGTGGATTGTGGCCCCTTCTGGGACCTGGGATGTTGGTGAGGCCCTTCTTGGCTTGGTCTTTAGAGTCGCTGAGGAAGGCACTGGCCAAGGACCATGGGTAGGATCGGAGAGGTTGGGGCTGGTGGGAGGCCTTTTTGTGGATGGGCAATCCCAGGCTTAAACATCTTAAAGGAGTCCTGCCATTTGCAGCTTTGGAAGGTTTGATACTTACGATGCGTATTTCCAGGCCTGTTGTCCTGAGCGTTCTCAGTGGGGCAGGCTTGAAGCTCTGTCCTTCAATAGCTTTCTGCAGTTATCATGGGATCTCTTGGAGTTGTGCTGCAGGGCTACCAGGAAGGGGCAGCCGTGTGCCAAGCATGGGCTTTGGCTGGCCCTGCGCGGAGTGTGGCTCTTCCTCCCTCCCTCCCTCCCTGCCTCCCTCAGGGGGTTGCCAGGATCACCCACTTGCACCGTGTCCCAATACGGACTCTCTTCTGTGGGAGCCACGGGGTACCTGTCGAAATCCTCCCCTCCCCACCAGGCTGGTGTGGTGCTTCTGAAGAGGGTACCCAGGCAGACCTCTTGCTCTTAGGGGCTTTGGAAGTAAGAAGTCACTGTTGTGGTTGGAGGGAGGAAGTAAAGGTGGAATGTAAAGCCAGATGTTGCTTTCCCCGCTCCCTGAGAAGACTCTCCTCCCTCAGATACTCCCTATGAAATGCCCAGAACCTCCAGGAAGGGTTGGCTTATTCCCCGTTCTGTTTGTCCTGAAAGCAGAGCCCCCTCCTGGGGGATGGACGCTGTGGTATGTGCCAATGGCCATTTGGCCTGCTGGGGGCAAGGGCATGGGGTGAGCCGGGTCCAGGCTTCCGTGTTCAGGATTTCGGGCATTTGGGTGGGTGGAAGCATCTGGGCTCGACTAGAACAGAGCCTGAACCTGCTCTCTTCCCAAGACAGTCTGACGGGTGAAATCTGTGCTTCTTAGATCAGGCCCGACTGTTTGTGAAAGTCTTCACGGAAATTGACCGAATGCCCCAGCTGCTGGCCTACTACTACAAGTGCCACAAGGTATCGGGTTCCTCGCGGCTGCTGGAACAGACTGGCCATTTTTATTCAGCCACCATGCTTGGGATGGATGAGAGGAAAACGTGGGCACCGTTTCTGAAACTGCCCCTTGCTAATGACAATCATGATGCCTTCAAGAGGCAAGGTTTGGCCTAGTCCACCTCATCCCACCACATTCCAGGTCCACACAGGACAGTGGGGTGCTGGAGTACTTCATGCCAGTGGATATGGAATGTAGGTGGGTGTCTTCCGCCAAGTCCCAAAAGAGGTGAGCAGCATTCAGTTAGGTTTGTTCAGGAAATCTGCCCTCAAGATGGGGCGCCCAAGTCCAGCTCTGTTCCTCTCCCACTCAGTTGCAGTGGAGAGCCACAAGGGGCCATTCCAGGCCTGTGTAGGTGCTCACTAGTCCAAACACCATGAGAGACCAAATTTTGCACCTCTTCCTTTTAAGCCCTAAAACTGCGTAGATTTGGAAAATGAGGGAAGCGTATTGAGAAGCCTCTCTTTTTCCTCTCCTCTCCTCTCACACCCCCTTTCCTGCTCCTTCCTTTTCAGAACTTGATTCTTGCCACGCATTTTGTGGCTTTGTCTGTTTTACAACATACACAACACTCTTGGCAAGGTGAGGGGTGCATTCTGGAGACAGAAGGGTGCTCCCACTGTGGCCCAGTCCAGTCCGATCCTCTTCACGTTGTTCCTTGCTGGCCAGGATGGGGCTGCGCAAGGAATCTGAGATGCTGCTGTAGGCAGCTGTTGGCTTCACGAATCCCATGGGTGCCCAACAGTTGCTCTGATGCACTCACAGATGGCTCTGAGAATGCTCTTTAATTCCCAGGGGGGTTATGTGTAAATCAGAGGACAGAGGTCATAAGGAGAATGGCGGTCTCTAGAATGGCTGGACTTGGTTTATCAACTTCTCAACAAAGACTTTAGGCCTCTGGTCCTTAGGGCAGCCCTGTGACACAGCCACAGCCCAAGGCACCCCATGAGCTGAATGAGCATGGGCCTAGAGCGTATCTGACAGTGGCAGATTCTCACTTTCCTCCAGTTTTCACCCTCGTTTTCCATGTTTATTGACAAGAACAAACATCCTCTCAGTGCCATCCTAAATGACCCTAACCTGGACATGATCCTGACCGTCTCCCTTGCTCACAGGTGCAGCTGGTGGCAGTGTGGCAGGATCTGTGCCAGTCAGACCTCCTCCTGGATCGGCAGTTGACAGAGCTCTATGAGGTGCTGCTAGGGATGTGGCACTCGCAGCTGCAGTGGACCACGCAGGTACAGCTGTGCCGGAGGAGGGGAGGGGGCCGCGGGTCTGGAGCCTCAAGTCCTGGTGCTCGGAAGGCGTTCAGCCTCCCGCAATCAAGGCAGAGGAAGCCAGCAGACGCTGTTTCTCTCCCCAGGCATCCCCGCAGCCCTATCTCTTCCTTCATCTATTTGAAATGTGGCCAGATTGCTCAGCCAAGCAGTTGAAGACTTGCAAAACTCCCATTTCTGGCCTCACCTGGTGTTGTGCCCCCATCACCCCTAGGGTTGCCTTAACAACTATTGTAGCTCAACTGGATTTAGTGCTTCAGGAACTTTCCTTGCAAAATGGAACCGTTTACATCTCCTTACATAAAAAGGGCCTGCATGTAAACTAATTCTTGGCAAACTGTTTGCCTTCTGCTCCTGATTCCCCAAAGAGATGCCACCAGTCTGTGGTTGCACGAGTGCGAGATGCTGGGATGTGATACGGAATTAGATATCCTTGTAACCCTCTCCTGGTATATATTTTAGGCAAGTTTCTGCCCGTAGCTGCCGTGGTTTGTTGACAACACGTGAAGTCTTTTTAGGCATCCCAGAAGGGCTCTCTTACCAGTTTTGTGGTAAGGAGAGCCAGAATTGGTACTGCAGAACGTATTGCTTAAAGACCAAGGGTCCCTTAACGTAGACCCTCAGAATGGCTTTCAGATGCTGGAAGCTAAGTCTTGGCAGCAAGGACAGCATGGTGCGCGGACATCGGCTGCAGAGGCGTGGTCCCTGCAGGAGTAGCAGCCGTGCTCATCTTCTGCAGGAAAACCAGCACAGAATTTCGAGGTACCTTAAAGAGGACAGAATATGAAGCTGTTTACAGCCCTGAGTCTGTTAAGATTGGGGAAGGCTGGAGATCTTGTTAAATAAGTAAATGGTTGCTAATTAATTGTTGTTCAGTCGTTAAGTCGTGTCCGACTCTTCGTGACCCCATGAACCATATCGCACCAGGCCTTCCTGTCCTTCACTGCCTCCCTGAGTTTGCTCAGTTTCATGCTCATTGCTTCAGTGATGCTATCTAACCATCTCATCCTCTGCCGTCCCCTTCTCCTTTTGCCTTCAGTCTTTCCCAGCATCAGGGTCTTTTCCAAGGAGTCCTCTCTTCGCATTAGGTGACCAAAGTATCTGAGCTTGAGCTTCATTATCAATCCTTCCAATGAGCAGTCAGGGTTGATTTCCTTTCAGATTGACTGGTTTGACCTCCTAGCAGTCCAGGGGACTCTTAAGAGTCTTCTCCAGCACCACAGTTCAGAGGCATCAATTCTTCGGCGCTCAGCCTTCTTTATGGTCCAGCTCTCACAGCCATACATTACTACTGGAAAAACCATAGCTTTGACTATGCGGATCTTTGTCGGGAAGGTGACGTCTCTGCTTTTTAATATGCTATCTAGGTTTGCCATAGCTTTCCTCCCAAGGAGCAAGCGTCTCTTAATTTCATGGCTGCAGTCTCCGTCTGCGGTGATCTTGGAGCCCAAGTAAATGAAGTCTGTTACTGCTTCCATTTCTACCCCTTCTATTTGCCAGGAATTGATGGGTCCAGATGCAAGTTCTTAGTTTTTTTAACGTTGAGTTTCAAGCCAGCTTTTGCACTCTCCTCTTTCACCCTCATCAAGAGGCTCTTTAGTTCTTCACTTTCTGCCATTAGGGTGGTATCATCTGCATATCTGAGGTTGTTGATGTTTCTCCCTGCAATCTTAATTCCAGCTTGTGATTCTTCCAGCCTGGCATTTCTCATGATGTATTCTGCATATAGGTTAAATAAGCAGGATGACAGTATACAGCCTTGTCGTACTCCTTTCCCTATTTTGAACCAATCAGTTGTTCCATGACCAGTTCTAACTGTTGCTTCTTGGCCCGCATACAGATTTCTCAGGAGACAGGTAAGATGGTCTGGTACCCCCATCTCTTTAAAAATTTGCCACAGTTTGTTGTGATCCACACAATCAATTAATTGCTAATTAATACTTCATTATTATTGGCGGAGTTTGATCCCCAAAAGCTTAGGCTGTAATACCTTTGCTGTTCTTTGAGATGCCAAAGATCTGCTGCATCAGGGACACCAAATTTGGACAGCCACAAGGCGCAGTCACTGCTGCTTGTCTAAGATCCTGGGGGGTTCTCCCTCTGGATCCCTGAAGGACTTGGAGATGCCCAATTGAATGGTTGGCACCTCACTGCAAATGGCCCAATGTCTTTCTGGTTTGTTCCGGGCTTTGGAGTGGAGCTGTACTTGCGTCTCTGCCCTTTAACTCCTCTGCCTTTTCTACGGCTGCTCTGCACATGTGAGACCAGAACAGGTAGGCAGACACCCAACTCAACCCTGGTGGCAGAGGAGCTGAGTGCCTTTGGCTGTTCCACAGCGCAGCCGGGAAGCTGTTGCCTTGCCCCAGCCGCACAAAGGAACTGGGTCCCCTGGTGGCAAACTGGTTTGCTGGAGTTTTGGTAAGCAGCGGCCAGTTTGGACAGATTAGGTTTCTGAGGCTTTCACCCGTGAAGGGGAGAGCTGACGCTTATCTCTGGGGAGGCCGGTCAAGGAGCCTGGAAGGCGTTTCCTTGGCTGTCTTGGGCTGCTCTGGCTCACTTGACCCATGGACCTGCCCCTCTGCCCCTTTCCCAAGAACATTCCTCTGCCTTCACGGCAGAGGATAAAGCCAATGAAAGGGCGCAGGCCAGCTCCCTCCGACTCTCAGTGAGGAAACATAAGCTCTTTTGGTGCAGGGTTTAAATGAGAAGCATGTAATTCTTTAAGAGGCATTGTACCACTCAGACACGGATTGGAAGGCTTGCCTGGGTTCAAATGACTTCTGGTGATTTGGGGTGTGTCTGCCTTTGTTTCTGCAGCTGTTTCCTTCTGCTGGAGCTTCTCTGTCCACCCCCCCTCCCAATCTCGAAAGGATCCTGAAAAGCAGAGAACTGTTTCCTGAGGGATAGTTTGCTTGTCTGGTGCTTCTGCGGCAGGTGGGAGGGGCTCATCGGTTGTTACTCGCTTCTTGTCTCTCTGCCACATCTGCTTCCCTGGCCCTGACAGCTCATTCTGTCTTCTAATATGCCAAAGAATGTAAACATTTATTTAGAGACCATTAACCAAGCCCAGACCTACAGGCAGAAATTGGTTGCAACTGCTGTGCATCTACTGGCACCCTTCATGGGAAAGACTGAAGCATTGCAAAAATGCTAGATGGGATGTAATAATTGTTTACATTTCTATCAGGGACTTACATAGGAATACGGCCAAATATAAATGCCAAGGAGTTTGATGTAGTTCTGTAGGGAGCCATGGGAATCACCTTGGAGAAAGCATCCAGAAACCATTAGGACCAGAGCAGGTGCAGAAGTAACCTGCGTTAAGCCCGGGCGGGCGGGCGGGCGGGAGGAACAGGCTCAGGCTGGCTCCTCACTGACTCAGCAGGGGCCTAAGAGAAATGACGGGAGGCTTGCAAGATTCTGTGACTCAAAAAAAGTGTAGCTCTAGTCCTATAGAATCACTTTCCTGGTCAGTCTGCCCTGTAGGGCTGACGAGTTCATTACATATTTTCAAGATTAATAATGAACGAAACATTGACGTTAAAACGGAATTTTTGAAATTAGGTAGGACTTTTGGTAGTTTGTTGCTTCCTTGGCACACCTAGCACATTTTCCCCAGTTTATCAGGCTTTTTCTGTTCTGCCATGAAGCTCCGTCCGGAAAATCTGATCTTGCTAATTTCGAAAAAGAAATTGTTAGCTTCAGTTTGACACTAAGGATGTTCCGTGACCCAGTACGGAAATGCACAGTAAGCTTATCGAGTTTTATCATCTCTCTTGCTGACAAGTCACCCTGAAGCATCAGCCTAATGGGGTTTTTATGGTAAAATTGGCCTGCCTCATTCATGGAATTTTACAAGATCCAAAGTCTACATAAACACCTGTGTGCCTTAAATTTCTGTGATTCAGCTGCAGCCTTTGCAGTCAATCATGACAACTCGTAGGATTTCAGAAGCATTTTTCATTACTGTTTTTGGTGCAGTTGCACAGGTACAATCAAGAGGCAATGGTTTTTAAGCCTGCCTACGTCCCTCCTTGCAATGATCCTGATGCAAAATCCTCCATAAAATCTACCCTGGTCTTTCTCTTTCTGCAACCAAAGAAGGGCTCCAGCAGTCCTCTGGGGCGAGATAAGGGGGTTCCTTTCTGGAGTCTTGCCCATTGTGTTCTTCCCCGATGTTTACTTTCTCCCTCCAATAAACCAGGTCTCTCCTGGCCTTTCTTCCCAGGTTTCCCACCTGCCCTGCTGGACAACAGCAAGCATGGGGTGGGGAGGGCAGAAGTGGGCAGCAAGGGGGAGAAGCCCTACAAGTTTCTTTCTTCCCCACAACAGAGGGGACCTGGGACCCTGCCGTGCCTCATCAGATCCTTCTTTCCTGTTATAAAACTTAAGGGTTAGCCATGAGATTGGTGGGTGGTGGTGGTGGTGGTGGTCTAGAGTGTTCTTGAGGCTGCCAGAAGACCATAAAAAGGGCCCTTTCCCATTCAGGGTGCACGGAGGCCAGTGGCTTTCCCTGCTCTCAGACCAAATTGCCCAGCTGGTGTTTTTTGTTTTAAACATTAATTATAGCAATATAAGAATCACAGTGCTGCAAACTGCAGTTCCTGTTATCTCAGTTATTGGGAGTCCAGTTATTATAATTTTTAAGAACACTGTCTAAAATACACAAGTCAGTAAATACAGAGGAGTACAATGATAAGGGTTCTATCTATCACTGCTCCTTGTTGTGGGATTTTGGTCTGCTGCCTGCAGACTCCATCCTTGAGCCGTATCATCATCATGCGCTGGAGACTCGGAGCCCAGCACGTGAGCTGCTGCATGGCCGGCCGGCCGGTGCCTGGCTCATTCAGGGCAGAAGTGGAAGAGGCTGTGGGCCAGGACTGGCTGTTTCAAAGGGATCCTCTCTTGGCAGAACGGTGGGCAAGAGCCTTCCCGTTCCAGTGTTTGAGTACATTTTCTAACAAAGTAGTCAGGAATCAGCTATGGTTAAAAGTGCACAAGAGGGAAAGGGGTGGAGCCCCAACAGGTCTCCTTTTCTACCTGGTGTGTCTTCTGATAGATTTTAATTGAAGACTGCTTTAGGATCCAGTCTTGACTGAAAAGCAGAATATAAACATTAAGGGAGATGTTGTAGGCTTAGCACCTCCTTTTTCTATCAGTTTTTAAGACATGGCATTTGCCCATTGAAGACAGCCTGGTTCTTCACCCTTTCCTTGCAAGCCTTCCTGACTTATGAGCCATCTCTGTGCCCTGTGTGGAGCTGATGGCTGGAGGGCCCCCTCTGCAGATGGAGGAGAGGGGCAGAAGAGTGGTGGTGGTGGTCTTGACTGTCAGGCATAGGGTTTGGTGGCTTGATGGCTCTCTCGTGGCTGGAGAGCAGAAACTGGCAGGAGCGCTCTGTCTGCTGCATCCATCTTCCTGCCGTCTTGGGCAGACCTTCAGTGGGCGAAGGAGTTCCGTGCGTGTTCCCCACCAAACCCGAGGCGGGATTCCTCACACCCTGCAACAGCTCACAAGAGCCAAAGTCGGCTTCGATGTAGCTGAGATGCTACACGCAAAGGCAGAGGTGGAGGAGGAGAAGCTGGCAGAGTTGCAAGGGTTTCCACACAAGAGTCATCTGGATAAATATGCCAACTAAAACTATTCAAAGCCGCATAAAAGAAAGAAAGAAGAAACACCAACACTCAGTTCTAGAAGCACTTTGCGAGTTTGCTGGCGCCAAGTCTGTGGCTTGGATGGTCTCCATGCTTCCCCAGCCTTTCGTATCTCGCCTTGGCCTCAGTTCAGCAGGGCTGCTGAGAGGCTCTGGCCAAGCCTCCAGTCCTGCTCCTACCTCCCTTCCTCCCGCAGGTTTTCCAGAACCCCCACCAGGTGGTGACTGTCCTGCTGCTCCAGGTGCTGGGTGCGCTGGCGCCCTCCATCCCCACCTGCCTCAGTGCTGCCATGGAGCGTTGCAGCCCCGAAAGCAAGTTGGACCAACTCCTGGGGCTGTACAGCACCACTGTCTACTTTGCGCGCGGGCTGGAGGTCACCATGCTGCCCAGTTTGAGTAAGTACTTCCGCTTGCCTGTCCTTCTCAGGCATTGCTGTTGGACCATCTTGCTCAAATGCCCAGAGGCATGACTTTTCCTTCTCTCTCTCTCTCTCTCTCTCTCTCTCTTTCTTTCTTTTTTCTTTTTGTCCTTTCTGTACAGGGGAGTTTTACAGGAACACAATTTGTTGGTATTGTGTTGACAGTCTTTATTAGTTACATAACACTTGTACCAAACTTTGCTTAACTTGATTGAGCGGTATTGACACAGTTCTTAAAGTGTTTGCCAAAGCAGAACAATTTGCATTCTATCTTGAGTAAATACTACTTAGCACTTTTGATTTTTGTAAAGGTTAGCTAGTACTCAGCCTCTCCCTTCCCTCCAGCTGCCCTGGAGGCCTTTGGCAAGGCCTCTGTGCTGCCCCTTTGCTTACATGCTACGGAAGGACCAGGGGCAGGGGCAACAGAGAGCAGGCAGAAAACCTCCCTCGGCTAAAAGACACGATGAAGCTCTCGCATCCCACAGGACTCTTTCCTGAAGTTGGCCATTCAGAAAGAAATGTGAGCTATCTCGGGCTGTCTCCAGGCATTTTCTGGAGGAAGATTGAGTCGGTATCTCGTTATACAAGGTGGTGGTGATGTTTCAAGTTCCGTAGACCCTCTCCTCCTCCTCCCCACTAAGTAAATAAAAAGCAGTACAGCAGGAAAAGTATAGTGGTGGTGGTGGTGGTGGGGAGATTTGATTTTAAAACGTACTTTTTCCCAGAGAAAAGACTTAAAGCACTTTCTTCACCTTATATTAACTGCTCCTATCAGCCCCTAACCTGCCTTGCAGCTTCAGCCTTCTTTCCTCCGCACTCTTCATCGAGTTTGGAGAAGGACCCACAGAGAGTTTGGGGAGCAGAGAAGGATCTTCTGTACTTGCAGGAGAGTTTTTCAGCACCACTGCCGGTGCTGGAGGATTTTGTGGGTCTTTAATCTCTCCTCTTGCCCCGGTTTTTCATTTTAGTTTAAGAATAACTTGGGCAAAGCAACGGGAGATGTGAGTAATGTGGGAAGCCCCTCTTGTGCTGCTCCTGCTGCGATGCTGTGTTTTGTGCTTTTAGGGGAGTGTAACTTGGTGAAGGTGGCTGAACTGGTGGACGCCATCTTCAGCCCTTACAAGCCTTTCCAGCTGCAGTACCGGGCATTGGAGGAGGAGAATCTTCTCATCCAGATGAGTGCTGTCCCTCTGGTAAGGTCCCCTTCTCTGCTGCCCTAAGAAGTCCTGCTGTTGTCACACACAATGGTTCATCTACAATCCGCTTTTGTAACTTCTGAAGCGATGAACAGAACTTAAAGAACTCCAGGTCACTACTGTAAGTGAAGATTTCCACTAGAACCGTTTCACTGTCAGCCTTCTTAGACGGAGGAGAGCTTAGAGAGTCCCAGCCTCTTCCTGGGGACCAGCTCTGGCTGAAAATGGGAGCTTTGGCAAGTGCTTAATGATAGCTGCCATGCTTGGCTTCCCTTTAGCTTGTAAAAAATGCTGTTGTTGGCTTAATTGAGTCACCCTTGCGTTGATTCTGTGAGCTGTTGTGGGCACGGAAGAGAAGGGGAGGCTTGGCAGCACCGACAGTGAAGTACCTTTGTAAGCCACCCAAAATAAATGCATGGTAAACGGAGTGAAGACAGGAGACTGTCCCCACAGCTTGTAGGGTTCTGTTCATGGCGAAAGCCTCCCAAGCTGAGTTCAGCTGGGTGGTTTTCTTTGCCAGTAGCGTCCCAGCCTCCCTTGAGAGAGAAGGGGCAGATCTGTCTTTTTGTGGAGAGCGGGCCTGTAACAAGCTTGAAAGCCTGGGGGATAACCCAAAAACTAGACTAAAGCTTATCTTTTTTCTAAAAAAACCCTTAAATTTAGGAGGTGCAAAGAAAGTCTAGGGGTGCTGGCCTCCCTCACCCGGCTTCAGACGGGTGGCTGGGTGCTGCAGTTGTTATTTTGGGAGGACAGTGACTGACAGGCTGGACTAAGTTCCACATGTGGGGAGCATTGGGGTTTCTTATTTTGCCCCCTTGACCTGGGAGTGTTTACTGCCTCTTTTGAACTGTGTTAAACCATCTTGGTTTACAGTACATTTTTCTCTGTGTTTTCCACCTCAAAATGTTGAGAAAGCAAGGCACTGGTTTCTGGCAGCAGCCAGGTGTTGACAGCTGGCACTCTCAGGCGAGGGGAGCTGCAGAACAGTCCTGGGGATCTTGGCTCCTGTCCCGTCCCCTCCCCGCCACTTCAGGTACTTAAGTCCAGTCCTGTTATGTCCAGTGGTGAGAATGCCCAGATCTTTCCCACCAGTTCCTGGATTTGCTGAAGAGGAACCCTGGACTTTTCCCATAGAAATCAACCTGTTCTGCAGAATGCCCCCTCTTTGAATCATCAGAACAGTCTGTCCTCCAGGGGCCTTGAAAGCTTGCTCAGCAGTGGGGGGAGGCAGCTAGGGACAGTCTTTAGGAGGGCTTTGTTCACAGTGGCAGGTTCCCAAAGAGCCCTGTCCAAGGCCTTGGGGAGCCCCAGTGGCCATAGTTGCCTTGTTCTGCCCGATTTGGACTGGCTGCCTTGCTCCTCTGGCGTGGTGACCGCGAGCTGCGATCTTGTCTCCCGTGCAGGAACGTGGGGAAGTGATGGACTGCGTCCAAGAGCTCAGCCATTCCGTGAACAAGCCCTTCAGCTTGGCCTTGGTGGCCGTGGACCACTGTCTCACGCTGACTGGTGGGCTGGGCGTGGGGGCACTCCTCACAGCCCTGCAGGCTCTTTTCAACAAGTAGGTCCTTGGCTGTGAGCGAAACACTTCCAATCCAGCCTCTGGGCCAGAGCGGGGAGGCTTTCTCAGGGCCGGGAGCATTTTGATTCCCCACCAGCTCAGCACCTCTACCCCTGCGTGGGTTGTGGGTGGATAAAAACAGGTTAGGAGATGGCTGGGACCCCAGTGCCCCATGGAGTTCCTTCTGCTCCTCCTGACCACAGGAGGAAATGACTGATTCCACCTGCTGCCCCCTTCCCCCTCCCCTGGGTCCTGCCTGGGGCTCCACTAATGTCCTCCCAGTGCCTTAGGAGAAGAATTGCTTTGCCCCCTTGGATCTTCCGTGCTCTTGGCCAACCCACTCCTGGCATGGGAGCGTTCAGCCGCACGGGCCCTGGGTTCTGGGTGCTGGCCGGCACATCATCTCGGACCCTTCTTTAGATACGTGTCAGACTTCAGTAATGCCCTGCAGTCAATCCGGAAGAAATGCCGGCTGGATGACATCCCTTCAGATTCACTCTTCCAGGAAGACTGGACCGCTTTTCAGAATGCCATTCGGTGAGAAAAATACCTTCTGTGAAAGATGAATGGTGTGAAAGGCAAGCGTTTCTGGAGAGCTCAGCATTGTTCCTTCAGTTGAACAAGATTTTAAAAGGAAATCTAGCTGAACAGTCTTTGGCACTCCCATAACTCCCCTTCCCCCTTTTCTCTGGTTAACCACAGCAGTCTAGACACCCACACGCAGACACACATACATGTCTGCTGTGCTCTAGGAGCAGGTGAAGGAGGGGCATTTGTTCACAATCATGGGTTCTTCAAGCAAGCGAGCCATGCCACATGCTGTAAAGCAGAGACCCACGTTTCCTCACTATACTTGGGGCAAATAATGCATTCTGTGATTCCTCCTGGGCCCTTTTCGTCCAAGCATGTGGCTTCTCACTGCAGGAGAGAAAGTGCTTGAGCTCTTCTACTGCCTGTCAGTAGAGGGGGGTGCCTTTTGGGGGCAGTGATGCCACAGGCATTTCTCTCCCTGCAGAATAATTACCACCTGCGGGGAGCTCCTGCGACAGTGTGGAGACCTTGAGCAGCAACTGGCAAACAGGTGGGCTTGCTGGGAAGCGGGGTCCCCAGGGCTGCTGTTCAGAAAGGAGTGGGGTAGGGACAGATTTAGCCCCATTCCCCAGTCTCCCGTCAGAGGCCGGGCAGGATGCCAGCACCCGGGCACCCCCTCCAGCTCTTACTCCTCCACCAGGGCCTTGAACCCCACTCCTGATGTCAGGGCCTCTGGGGTGTCCTCAGTCCAGGCTGCTTTGTCTCCTGGCCCTGTTTGCAGGATCCTCTCGAAAGCAGGGAAATTTCTCTTGGAGTCCTACCGTCCCTGCAGCCTGAGTGGCTTCCAGGAGCCCAGCCCAGAGAAGCAGAGCCACGTCAAGAACCCCTGGCAGGAGTACTGCTACCTGCAGCAGGAGAGCCCGGCGGAGTATGCTGCTCTGCTGGAGACCCTCTACACGCTCAAGGTGGGCATAGCTGGGCATAGCTGTGGGTTGGCAGAGGAGCGTCCATGGATGGAGCCTTCCGCTCACCCCACCCCTCCCCGAAACGCCTTCCGAGTGGCGCTGCCTCTGGCTACGATCCCTCCCTCAAGTGTTTGCTTTTCCTCGGCCCTTCAGTGTGCCTGTCACCTTGCTTACTTTTCCCAGCCTGGTGGGGCTTTTCTGCTCTTCTGTTCCCAGGCAGGCTCCTCACGTGTGGGGGCTGGAGGGCCTGCCCCAGTTTGGCTTGTCTGACAGTCCTGGGGGGGACACTGTTCCTCAGGTCATGGTGAGTCAGAAGCGGCTGCACCACAGCCACAAAGAACCCTCCCCTTCGGCTGCTGTCAGCAAAAGACCGTTGGGTCCTTCTGGGCTCTTGGGTGGTTTTGCAGGTGACAGGCCCAGCCCTGCTCTTACTCAGCCGGCACCTGGGTGAGAAGGGATGCACCGGATGGACGTGTGAGTGGAAGCAGCAGGAGGGGAAGCATGGAGGTTTCGGTCCAGGTGCACTGGGGGGTCTTGTCCTTTCTACAGCAGGCACTGCCTTCCGCAGGGACTCTGACAGCAGCTAGCCTCCTCTTTTCTGAAAATAGGTTGGGTACAGCAAGTGAGATAAAAACACAGGGTAAGGTCCCATTCTGAAAAGCTTGCAAAGCGGAGGGCACCTTTGCCTGGTGCTCAGAAATCCCAAATGTGGGCATCAGGGTTCTGGGGGCTGTGCCAAAGCCCAGGCACTGCTGCTGCGGAGGCCTTCTCTTCACCTGGTGGGCCCCCGCAACACAGGTAGAGCCACAGGAAGACCATCTTTCTGGTAGCCTTCTCCGAAACGTCCCAGGACAGTTTGCAAGTACAAAGCTGCTTGCTCCAGAGACCACTGGAGCCTCTGACAACACTGTTGCACCTGATTCCCACCCAGAAGAGCCCCACTTTCTCCGAACTTTATTGTCCTCATCCAGTTCTTTAACGTCTGTAGGCTCCAATGCTGAGTGTCCATTGCCCCAGTTGAAATGAAGCTTGATGGCCTCAGGCTGGGTCTCCAGTTGGCTCCTCCTGGAGGGGTCCCTGTAGGGGAGAGACTGCCCAGGACCTTGTGTAAGCCAAAAAGATGGCGGCGCTTCAAGCGGTGGTCCCTCATTGCCTGTTGCATCCCCGAACTCCAGGACCACAATGATTGCCCTGATGTCGCATTCTCAGGGTTATCCCTCAGGGCGGCTAGGGGAGTTCCAGTCCCCAGTCCCCCTGCCTTGGTAGCCACACAGAGCTCATTAACACGGAAGGTCCCTTGCTCTCTAGCTGATGCTGAGTGGATTCTCACAACTGCTTTCGAAGCGATAGGGCTCCCTGGTGCATTGCAAGACAGAAAGAGGAACCCGACCTGCATCTCTGGGCTCTGACTCCCCCTTCCTCCCCATCACAGGAGAAAGGGACGAGCCACAGTTTGCTCTCAGCATCGCGCTCCGCCTTTACCCGTCTCAACCAGCTTGCCCATCAGCTGGCCTTTGACTCTGTTTTCCTTCGCATCAAGCAGCAGCTCCTCTTGGTAGCCAAGATGGAGGTGAGTGTGGTGTAAGTAGCCAGACGGGCTGGGAAGGGGGGATCCCTGCAGAGTCAGGGAGAGGGAGGTGAGGGAAGGTCGTTTTGCAGGACAAGTCAGCCTCTAATTGTGCTGGCGCTACTGAAGTCTTTCTGCTCTGTTCTGAACTAGAGCTGGAGTGCAAGTAGTGCGGGCGAGATCCTCACCGATGACCTGCCCAACTTCAGCCTTACGCCTCTAGAATACATCAGCAACGTAGGTGGATGTGTTCACACATGCAACGCCAGTGCTGCTGTGACTCAAGTGGGCGCTTCTAGTTCTGCATCTCGTGTCCTCAGAAGATGCTGCTTTCCCTATCCACCTGCTCCAACTTGGCAGCTGCTCTTCAGCATTCAAGAGGAGCAGTTTCCAGAACCTGGGCAGCCTAAAAGTGCTAGGGGCTTGCTTGGTCCCTGAGCTGTGGCCCTCCCCTGGGGTCCATGTGAGTCCTTGGGAGTGTGAAGGATTCCTTCGGAGAGCCAGGGCAGGGAAGCCCTCCGAGGGCGGCCCAGACGGATGAGGTGGCTCAGGGTCTGTGAGAATTGAACTACAGGAAGAGCCCCCAAGGGCAAGGGGAGGGAAGAAATCTCAGGGGCCCGGCAACCACTCAGTGGCCAGGCCGAGGCTTGGCTCAGCCCCTCTTTGGCTTCCGGATGTGCCCTGGGGAAGAATGTGCTGATCGCATCCAGCACCTCTCCATCGTCAGAGGAATGACGGGCAGGTGGCAGGTCCCCGGAGACACAAGGGTGACTCCATTTTCTGCAGTGAGAGCCTGGGGCTGCCTGACCTACTGCTGCCCTTCCTCCCTCTTAGATTGGCCAATACATCATGTCCCTCCCTCTTCATCTGGAGCCTTTCGTGACTCAGGAGGACACGGCGCTGGAACTTGCACTGCATGCTGGGAAGCTGCCCTTTCCTCCAGAACCAGGTGGGAAAGTGCGGGAGGGGTCCTCCCCCCCACCCCCAGCATGACCTTTGCCCAAAGAGGCATCTGCAAGATGGCTCACACAGGCAGTGAGGCGGGCATGGGCATTTCAGGGCCCTGCGGCCCCCAGCTGCCACCCTTTTGTCCTTGCAGAGGATTTGCCCACATACCCTGCCCTCGGTTATTCCCTCCTCAGCCTGGCCTAATGACCAGCAAGCTTCACTCTTCAAAGGAAGAAGTCCCGTTTAGCTGCAGGGCAATCATTGCTGCTTGTCCTCTTCCCTCAGGTGATGAGGTCCCTGAGCTGGACAACATGGCAGACTATTGGCTGGGCTCTCTCGCCAGGGCCACGATGCAGACGTACTGCGAGGTCATCCTGCAGATCCCTGAGCTCAGCCCACACTCCTGCAAGCAGCTGGCCACGGATATTGGTGAGGAAAGAAGACTGTCTGGGGCGTGTGGGAGACACCCAGGTTAGGTTCTGCAGCTGGATGGTTAGGTCCTTCAGGCCATCAAGCCCCCTCCCCTGCTCAGAAACCAGATTCCAGCGTCCCTGGCAGATGCCAGTCTGGCTTCCATATCCAGTGAAGGGCAGCTGACTGCTTCATTGGCCCCATTGTTGCACTGTCACACACATTGTCACACTCTGCCTTCCTGGATCTGAAATCCACATCCTGTATTTTGAAAAAGAGAGAACGGACACCCTTTCAAGTATTTAAAAAAGCATTACTGTACCCACCCTGTCTTCTCAAACTAAGGACATCCCACTTCTTCAGTCACTTTTCCTAGGACTTAGCTTCTAGTCCCACAGTCATCTGCTGATCTTCTCTCAGTTTATTTATATTTATTTATATTTCAAATTTGTCACCACCCATCTCACTACAGAGCGACTCTGGGCAGTTTACAGTAAAAACAGAATAAATATTAATTAAAATAAATATCAGTTTGTCCGGATGCTGTGGTGTTCTGGCCGTGGTCCTGGGAATCCCCCTTCTCTTGGCTGGTTGGTCCTGTCTCCCTTTGGGGAGCTGAGATGTGCTGCTGCTCGTTTATCTTACAGATTATTTAATCAACGTGATGGATGCTCTGGGTCTTCAGCCTTCCAAGGCCCTGCAGAACACAGTGGCCCTCCTAAAGACCAAGCCTGAAGACTACAAGCAGACGGCCAGAAATTTTCCCCGCCGCCTGGCTAGCAAAATCGCCGCCATGAGGGCCCTGGACTATTGAGCTGCCAACGTCTTGGCCCAAGAGTGGCCCCGTCGCTGCCCTCGGGCAGAGATGTCAGAAGGGCCCCTGGGTGCGCCTGGCGCTCCCCCGCCCCCCACTGTAGAGTGCTCTCCTTCCTTGCGTAGGAGAGAAAGAGGCCAAAAACAGATGAGTGTGTGCAGACAAGTTTTGTAAGTACTCAATAAATCCTTTTAAAAGCCATCTCTGAGCTGGTGGCTGGTGAAAAGGGGATTTGCAGCCAGCCAGCCGCTCCTTGCAGGAATCAAGCCTGAGGCGGCAGAGATTGGAGGGAGCGTTCTGCCGGGACAGCCTCAGAAATGGGGTCGACCAGGCTCCTGGGGAAGCTGACGGGCTGGCTGAGGCTGGCCAGACTAAGGAGTGGTCATGGGGAAGGGGGTACAGTTGCTCATCCCCATTTTATAAAGGTGCTCCCTTTCTGCTGGGGCCGGCATCACCCCGTCTGACCGGGCCACCCGCGAGGAGTGGAGTCCGGTGGCCGCGGCGGCCAGCCCAGGCCAAGGAAAGGCCACCTGTGAGCCTCCCACGCGCCAGAAGGGGCACTTTGGGGAGAGGACTGAATCTGACCTGGCCAGAGGCAGCTTTGGGGATGGGGGAGGGGGGATTTGGGGGCAACAACAAGAGTCAAAAAAAGGAAGGGTAGGGTTCTCCCTAAATCACCTAGGGGCTTCTCCACATGTGGCTCGGACCCGCACGTCTTCAAGGCTGAGCCTGGCATCGCTCACAGGCACGGGGTCCCCATGGAGGCAAGGGAAGGGCTCTGAGGGTGGCTGCTGCTTCTCTGTCCTTGGGGCCCTGGCCCAGAGTTCATCGAGGTCCAGCTGGTGGGCCAAAGCTGTTTGCCCAGCGGGCAGAGCTTGAGAAGAGGCTGCCCAAGCTGGACTCCGCTGCCCAGAACAGCCTCCCTTGCCAGGGCGGCTCTTCCCTCGTGAGCTGACCGACGGTTCAGGCCTTGATCTGCCCCGGGTGGGACAGTGTACAGTAATCCAAGACGGGCCCCTCCTCGTGGGAGCAGCCTCAACCCGGGCGACCCTTCCCGGCTTTGCTGTCATTTCGCCCCAGGAGGGGAAGCTGTGGACCTCCGAGGGCTTAGAGGTGAGCCCGCGGCGGCCACGTTGGCAAATGCTGGAGATTGCCCTGCGGGGTGGATGGGAGGGCTGCTTAGCTGCTGGTCATGGCAATCGCGCAGCAACAGAAAGAGCCCCCCCACCTCTTCCTCCTCCTCCTCCTCCCGGCCAGTTTCTCCTGGGTCACTTCTCTGCACAGGCCAGTCCGAGGCACTTTAGTCTTCCAAGGCAGGTTCTCTGCAATCCCCCTCCTCTAGAAGATGTCCCTTGTTCGTGTATTCTTTTTTTATTATTACTTCTACCCCACCAGGAGCTCACGGGCATGTATGTAACCCTCCCTCCTCCAATTTTTCCCCACTAGAGCGACTCTTTGGGGTAGATTTGACAGAGAGGAGCCGGGCCAAAGTCACCCAGCGGGTTTCTGTGGCTTGCGGGGAGGGCTTGACCCTGCGTCTCCCCCCTCCCTCCTGTCTTCAGCAGGTGGGACATTCAGCCTCAGCAGGCAACGGGCTCATCTGAGGAAAGGTGGCTGCTTTGGAGCCCAGGCAGCTTGGGCAGGCTGTGCTGCTGGGAGAGGAAAACCCCGGGCCGGGAAGCAGGGGCCGTGGGGCGGGAACGCTGCCGTGCTGCCTAGAAAGTGCCCCCGGCCGTCTCCTTCCAGGGGAGCGCCTGGCTGTCCAGTTGCCCGAGCAGGCAGCTGTGACCAAGGGGGCAAGGGCCCTCATCTCCGCACTGCGCTAACCCACCTCTCCTCCAGCTCAGGATGTGGCCTTTGCTGAGCGATACCCCAGCTGGCAGCCCTGCAAAGAGGGCAAGCGCCCCGTCCCACTTCCCAAGTCATATCAAGCCTTTCCCTCCACTTCTTCAAGGCTTTTCTCTTTTTTTGGTAGCTATAATACCAAAAATGCTTTTTGAAAAAGAAAAGCAAGATGACTGTGCCCTTGATGAAGCAGAAAAGTCATACTTTCTGCAAAACGTAATAGCAACATGACACGTTTCTGGCCTCACAGCAAAAGTTTGTCTGCAAGACCTACCAGTTTGGCAGCCCCCTTTGCAAGCAGCCTGGTGCCCTTCAGCCCAGAGCGCGGTGCGGAGCAGTGCGAGAGCCCGAGGCCTGTGCTGCAGGGGTGCGTGCACCGCTTCCAAGGTGCATGCCTGAGCTGCAAGGACTGGAAAGTCGGCATTTTTGCCTGCACATTCACTCCGGAGCAGAACACAAGTGTGCAGCATTTTAAGAGAGAATTCCTCTTTCCCCTTTCCCTCCAGGGTCAAACACTATTGTTTTTGAAAACCGTAGTGGCCAGGGATGTAAAAGCCATAACGTCGGAAGAGCTGTGCTGGATCAAAACGAAGCCCACGGACTCCTGCGCTCAGCAGGGATCCTGCAGCTCTCGTGTTGCCTGGGGACCAGTGTGAGAATCTCAACGGCCTCTGATCTGCAGCCGCCAGGGAGCTGCCCAGTCCTCTTGTGGAGCTGTTGAGCTCAGGGCCTGGCTCCATTTCAGGCAGCAAATCCCAGACTTACGTGCAGCGCATTTCCTAGGGTGCGTCCTGCATATCCCGGAGTTCATTGGGTGATCCTGCGGGCCGGGATAATTTGGGAGGGGCAAGGCCAACGCCTGAGGCTCTGCTCCTCTCCTGCTTTCAGGCTCCCCACCCCTCGGGCCGCAGACCCTTCCGTCCTCCGGGAGCTGCTCAGGACTTGGGCCACTCTGACCACCTCCTTTTGCACGTTGACGTGGTTTGGGTGCCTCATAATCAATCATCTTGTGCCACCTGCCTCTGCCTCACGTTTTGGTAAAGATGCACACTGGGAATTCCCTTTGGAGAGGGCGTTTCGTGCGATTCTGGTCTACCATTTCTGGCTCTGATTCAGCTTAGGCTGACTGCAACCAAGCTCCCAAAAAGCCTGTGATGGGATACACACCGCTCTGTCCAATAAAGCAGCAAGCGCGGGGAAGGCCTGTTTTATTGCGGAAACCCTAGCCCTGGCTGCCTCCCCCTTGTCGCACCCCCCATGTATTTTAAGGTGTGCACCACTGATCAAGCCATTTCCCCGTGATTAGCCGTAAGGGTCCCTTTGGGAATTAAAAAACTAGCCCACCTCCGGTCACCGTTTCTCAAAGAGGCGAGCAGGGGACACCCCTCTGTTTTCCTGGCAGAATTGGGGGACTCAAACGGGGACTGATTGGATTATAGAGGCTGGAGAATAATCTTCCAGTTTTGCTGTCCAGTGAAAACTTATATGAAAGCACATGCATTTTCACACCAACCTCTTGACCTGCCAGATTTATACACAGAAAGAAATGTATTCGCTTTAGCAGCAGCTCAGGGTGCTCCGGCTACTCCCTCAAGTAGTGACACGCCAGAGCAGAGCTGGAGGGCAGGGCAGCTGGGCCGTCTGAGGGGGAGGGGGAAGGACGTTCCTGCGGGGGCCTTGAGGACCAGAAAGGAAACCTCGCCTTCTGGGCATCACCCGCTCTTTGAGTCCACCCCAGGAGCTTCCTCATCGCTGTCCGGAGCCACGAGATCTAGGGGGAGCACGCGGAGCGAGTCGTATTTGGGGGGCGGGGTGCCAGGCTCAGAGCCAGCCTCTGGAACGGCCATGGCTCCGTCGCCAGGGCCCCCAGCCGCTGCCCCCTTCTCCTCCTCCCCGTGGAAGCCTAGGTTTGTGTAGGCCTCAGTTTTCTCACAGACTGACGGGAGGGCATCCAGGGGCCTCGGGGCTGGCTTCCACTTCAGCCCCTTGCCCCAGCCGATCAGCTTCAAGACGGTGATCCAGACGAAGTCAATGAGAATCTCCCCGAACTCAATGAGGCACAAGACGGAGCCGCCCATCCAGAAGCCGAATTGACCGCCCAGACTGGAGAGAAGCCAGACGATCTGCGTGGGGGAGAGGCCGGGGTGAGGTCGGCCAGCGCAGAGATGCAGAGCTCAGCCAAACCCCTCTCCAGGGAGGGCCGGGGCTGGTGTCCTCCTTGCCCTCGTGGTCCCACATAAGGCCAGCATGGACATGAGGATCATTAAACAATTCAGCTATTGAAGCCAAAGACCGACTTCTGATTTAAAATTTTGAACTCCAGATACTGAAGATGGACTGTTTCTCCTCAGTTACAAGCCTCACTGCTTGCCAAGCCACCACATTGCCTCTGGTCGGCCTCCTGGTTTTCCCAGATGCTGACATTTGTTCCTGCCACATGCAAAGCAGGGTTTGCTGCTAAGCATGAGCAGAGTGCATACCCTCCTCCCACAAGCACCTCTTGGCAGAGAGAGAGACATTCCACCTCAGAGGAGGCATCCACCATGGCGTTGCTCATCATTGCTTATCAATGAACTCCAGCCTCCCCTGTCGGGAGAAGCCGCCATAGAACCTCCAGGGAACGAGGGAGCTGGACCAAGGACCAGACCTCTCGCCATCTCTAGGTCAAAAGTGCCACTTACAGTTGTAGCTGCTGACTCTGAGATGGTGCGGTAGTTGTACTCCTGGAAATAGATGCTGAGCTTGATGATTCCGTTTCTGCGGAGAGAAGGAAAGGGCCGTCAGGACTCCTCAAAGTGTGAGACAACACCCTCCTTTCTGTTTCTTCCACACCTTTTCTGACAGTTTCTGGCTGTCACTGGCCCTCTTGGGCTGGGTGTGTCACAGAACAACAGAATCATAAGAGTCTGAAGGACCTCAGTGCAAGGGCTACTCCAGCATCCCTCACACAGGACCATCCGGTCCCTAGCTGGCCCCTTAGCAACAAACTCCCTGCTTTGTGTGGGAGCCTGTTCCACTGGCTGAGAGCTCATACAGTCAGGAGGTTCTTCCTGACATCTTAGCCTGAACCTCCTTCCATGTGGTTCTGGTCCTGCCACCCAGGGCAATAAAGAGTAAGTCCATTCCCTCCTCTCTGTGATAATGCTTTGGATTTCTGAAGACTGCTATCATATCTTGCCCTCAGACTTTTGCAGGATGAGCATACCCATGTCATACCCATAGGACTCTAGGCAGGGCCTGATCAAGGCATATAGAGTGAACCAATTACTTCCCATGATCTGGACTCCATGATCCTGTTAATGCAGCTCAAGATAGTGTCTGCCCTTCACGCACCTCCATCACACTGATGGCTTGTGCTTGAGAGTGACAGCCAGATCCTTTCACATGGACTACTGTCGAACCAGCTCTCCCATCCTATACTCATGCCTTTCATTTTTCCTAAACAGATGCAAAACTTTACATGATGGTTATGTCCCATTCCATCAGTGTTGACCACACAGATAGATTTTCTCTAGGGGTTCTTCCTTGAGAGAGGGAGTGTTTCCAGTGGTCTTTAAAGAGGCACTGGTGCACCCCCTCCTCAAGAAACCACCACTGGATCCCACTGTACTGGACAATTTTCATCCAGTCTCCCACCTTTCCTTTTTAGGGAAGGTGGTTGAGAAGTGGTGGCATTGCAGCTTCAGAGGATCCTGGATGAAATGGATTACCGGGACCCTTTCCAGTCGAGTTCCAGGCCTGGATTTGGGACTGAAACAGCATTGGTTGCACTCTTGGATGATCTCTGGAGGGAGCAGGATGGTGGTAATGCATCCATCCTTGCTCTTCTTGCCTCTCAGCAGCTTTTGATACCATCGACCGTGGTATCCTTTTGGGTCAGCTTGGGGAGTTGGGGGTGGGTGGCATGGTCTTGTGCTGGTTCACTTCCTTCCTCCAAGGTCGGACCCAATCGGTGTTGATAGGGAGCGAGAAGTCCAGCCCGCAGCCCCTCCTTTGTGGGGTGCCACAGGGTTCGGTACTCTCCCCGCTCCTATTTAACATCTACATGAAACCTCTGGGTGAGATCATCCACCACCATGGGATGAGGTATCATCAATATGCAGATGGTACCCAGTTATATATCTCCATCCCAGGTGATTTGAGTGATGCTACCCCTTTGCGGCGCCTGGAGGCTGTGGGGGTCTGGATGGGGAACAACAGGCTTCAGCTGAACCCTGGTGAGACGGAGTGGCTGTGGGTCGGGGGCTCCTCTATATCCGGAGGTTTACCATCTTTGGTTCTGGATGGGGTCGCACTACCCCAGACAGACCTGGTGTGTAACCTGGGGGTCCTCCTGGACTCACGACTCCTGCTCAAAGAGGAGTCATGGCCAGGAGGGCCTTTGCTCAACTATGTGTTGTGCACCAGTTACGTCCTTTTCTAGATCAGGAGTCCCTTCAGTCAGTCACTCAGGCCCTAGTCATCTCCCGTATTATTGCAATGCGCTCTACATGGGGCTACCCTTGAAAAGCATCCGGAAGCTTCAGCTGGTTCAAAATGCAGCCGCGTGGGCAATTTTAGGTGTCCCAAGGATGGCACATGTTACACCTTTGCTGCGTGAGCTGCGCTGGGTCCCAGTTTGCTTCCGGGTCCAATTCAAGGTGTTGGCTATCACCTGTAAAGCCCTACGTGGCATGGGACTGGGTTACCTGAGGTACCATCTCACCCCCATTATATCTACCCGTCCCACCTGGTCAGGCAGAGAGGGTATGCTGCAGACCCCGTTGATGAAAGAATGTCGGCCGGCAGGGTCCAGAAAGAGAGCCTTCTCTGCCGTGGCCCCTGCCCTATGGAATACTCTTCCCCCAGAGGTGAGGCAGGCCCCAGCTCTCTTGTCCTTCTGGAAAGCAGTTAAGACCTGGCTCACCAACTGGCATGGGGCAAAAAAAGGGGCAACCAACCCTGGGGGTGGCTGGCACCTTGAAGATGCTCCCATATGTTAACGTTTTACTGAACATCAACATCTTGGAAGATATTATTTGTGTATGTGTTTGGTTTTTTATTCTATTTTTATTGTGTTTTATATTGTTTTATTGTATTTTAATATTTATTGTGTTTTATTGTGAACTGCCCAGAGTCACTTTTCGTGAGATAGGCGGTATCTAAATTTGAAATATAAATTAAAAAATGGTCTATCCCTGACCTGGTCCTTCAGGTCTTTCAGTGGTGAGAACTGCCCCTGTTCAGTTCCTTCCTACTTATTCCAGCTCACTGCTGAAGCCCATCTAGATCTTTCTGAATCTTCTTCTTCATCCAGAGGTTTATCTACCTCTCCCAGCAATGCATCCTCTGTACATTTTTAAGTGTCCCCTCAACTCTCTTTGTCTAGGTTTTGATCATATTGTTGAGCAGGATAGAGCCCTGTGGCCATGCCGTTGAGACTTCCCTCCAGGCTGGTGGACTCTTGGGGTGTAGTCATTCAGCCAAGTGCAAATAGATGTAACAGCATCATCTAGTCTATATTTTATCATTTTTTGAAGGAGTATTCCAAGGCCTTCTGCTGAAGGTACTCTGTCTACTGCGTTCCCCTGATCTACTAAGCTGGTAACTCCATTGAAGAAGGAGTTCGGGTTAGTCTGGCACAAATTGTGACCAACCCATGTTTGTTCCTGTTACCCACAGCAGGCCTATCCAAGCGCTCGCAAGGATGCTGCTTGATCATCCATCTGAGAACCCTGCCCAGAATTGCTGTCATTTCCAGGTGTGACTTTTCCCTGTGTAACTAACTCCTTCCTGCACCCTCCTGGTGCTTTTTATTGCCCGGCTAAACCTCCCACCTGGCAGCTTCCTCACTTTAGCTTGTACACCCAAATGTCTGAAAAAGGAGTGCTATTGTACAATAGTGAGCCAGTTGGAGTGGGATGGCTGTTGTTTCACCTAGACTGGCAAACAAAAGACAGAATAGCCTAGTGAGCTCTGTGGAGCCTCCTAATCAGTGTGGAAGGAAGATTAGGCTGGGAGAGCATGGACTGTCAGCAGGGAGCCAAGGGTAGTCTGTGCTGTCTTCTCTAGTTCCTTGGCAGGAGCGGGGCACTGCCAGAGCTCTTCAGAAGAGACTCCTAATGCCTGCTTCTGCCAAAGCTCTCCCCAGGAGGACTGCATGAGGCCGTGCTGCTCCACAAGGCTTCCTCGATCACGAGGCGCTTGGGGGGACGCAGCGCACTTAACAGGGCAAGGAAGCAAGGCTGCTGGAGGCGGACGAAATTGGCCAAAGGAGGCACAGAAGGGTCACGCCATTTGGGAGAGTCTGTTCACAGTTGGTGGCAGGGCTGCTGCCAGGCCTCGGTCTCCTTGCAGGGCAGAGCAGCCTCTATCCTGCTCCAAGGGGCTGGGTGACACCCCCACCAGCAGGTTGAAAGATCAGGCTGGGCAGCTCAAGTCTCAGAAGCCAATAGGGCTCCGGTGGGCTTTCCTCTGCCCCTGCCCCCACCACCATCAAAGCAAAGGTCAGGGATATCTCAAGAGAGGAAAGATCTAGACCGGCTTGAGCAGTGGGTTGAAATAAACAGGATGGAACTTAACAGGGACATATGTAAAGTTCTGCATCAGAAGGCGAGACCTGTGACAAAAGTGGTTTGAAGAAAGTTCACGAGAGGAGAGAGACTTGGAAAAATACATAGTGACAGTATTCTGCTTATTTTTGACAAAAGGGAAAGGTGTTTGGTCATTGAGGTCAGTGGGAACAGCTGCAGCATTCAGCTCTCTTCCTGTGCTGGGGGAATCAGGTCCTCTATGCAGAGACTCAAAGGCGTGAGCAGTTGGGACAGACAAGGAAGAGGAACCAACCAGCTAGGCTGGCTTACTCCTCCCTGGGTCCTCCTTGTTGCACAAGTGTGCTGGGGCTCCAAAAGGGAGCAGAAGGAGACCCCTATTTGCCTTCCAACTGACATTTCCCTTCTCTTTGTAGGCTCGGCCAGCTGAGCAATGCTGGTGGCTCAAAGCCAGTCAGCTTCAGGAGAAGCGAAGGACGAACCCAAGTCTCCCCTTCGTGGTCCAATTTCTCTCCACCCACTGCGTGGTCCTCGTGTGGGGCGGCTGCCCCTCCCAGCCTTTCGCTCCCCCCAGTAGCTGCAACCGATGCTTCCTGCTGCATCTGCCTCGACGAGGAACACACATTTACTCACCGGTCAAGAGTCACATTGGTGGACGTATCTCTTTCATAAGATAAAATATGGAAAATCCAGTCCTAGGAAGAGGAAGAAAGTGACCCGAGCACGAAGCCGCAGGTGATGGATGCTCTCATGCAGCCCATGTGTGGGGAGTGGGAGTTTTTCCCTTAAGAAGCCCCCTTCTGCTGCTCCCCTTGGCCCGCATGGAGGCTGCTCAGCCAGCGAGCTGACCTGGCCCCGTGGGGCCCCAGCAGCCCCTGGGATCTCCTGGAGGGTAGCCGATTGAGAGAGCAGCCCCTTCCTGCAGAGCTGTCCCATCCACGGCAGCCTGACTGTGGTTGGGGCAGGGAGGCTGCGAGGCTCTTTCCAGCCCTGCCACATGCCACGTGCTCCTGGCTGGGGAAGCTCTGCACTCTGGCAGTGGAGGCATCACTGAGCCTTGCTGGTACCAGATGCAGATGAGCGCGTCAGAAGGAAGCTGTTCAAAATACGTCCAGTACCCTTTTTATTCCCCACTGGCTTTCAGAATTTAAACTGCTTAATAGTGGGTCCCTGAATCAGAGCTAAAAGGGGCCCCTCTGGGTGTTGCTCAGCCCCCCTCGGGGAGCACTAAGATGGCCATCCAGCCCCCGCCGGAACGCACCTGGTCAGAGGGAGCTCACCGTTTCTCTGGGAGCCTGTTCAGCTGTCAAAGCGCTCCAATGTCAGGAAGTTTCTCCCAATTCCTTTTACTCGCCCCCAGGCAGGTGCCCCCTAATGAAGCTCAACTGCCCGGCCCTTGGAGAGGGCAAGCCGAGGAGCTGGCCTCCGGCATGACTCACCTCTGAAGCTTCGGAGGGCCAATCCGCCATGGAAATGGTCATCTTGTACTGGGTGTTGCTGGAGGGAAAGACGAACGGTCAGGGCCTTTCCCACAGCCCCCCTCGGCCCCAAGCTCCCGCGGGCCGACCATCCGCGCTTACTTGCAGGTCTCCTTGCAAGATCTGATGCAAACCTGCCGGTGCTCCTGGTTCATGCGCAGCATGGAGTAGCAATATGCTGTAGGTAGGGAAAGAGCCCAACTCACCATGCAGCTACCAGCTGCCAGGTTCGCCCCCGTGAGCTGCTGCTAATCTGAACCGCTTGGACGAGAAACACCCCAGACCCAAGTTTTAGCTAAGTTTTCAGATGCGATTCCCACTGCATCTTTTCCTGTCTGCCCTCTATCACGCCCCCAATATCTAGGAAAGGGGCTTTGGCTGGCCCCAGTCATGCTTTCATATCCCTCACGGCTGGAGAGCCACGCCACGCCACGCCACGCCAGAGATCTCGCACGCCAGCAGCTCCACAGCCGTGCCGGATCCGCCCCTCCAGGACACAGCTCAGGGCAACTCCTGAGTCACGGCCATGGGATCATTCCCTCCGTTTCTCACCCCAGTCGGGATAATCCTCGTTGTTGCAGTAATGCTCCCCTTTGGGCAACGGGTAGGAGTAGTGGCCACACTGGCAGAGCCTCACCACCTTAGCTTGAAAGCAGGAGCGCAGGCAGGCCTGGAAGAGGAGGGGTCCTGCTGTCAGGGCGCTCCCCAAGAGCGGGGCCCGGCTGCAGCTGTGAGTGCTGCCCGAGACCCCTTGCGAGCTCTTAGCCCAATCCCCTGAGAGGCCCTCCAGAGGGCCACAAAGGGGTCTCAGCCGCTCCCAGGGAAGGGCCCCCTTGCCCAGGGAGGAGGCAGCGGCATTATCACCTGGATCGAGTACGTGGTTTTGTACTGCCTTCCCGAGGAGCTCATTTTGCTGCCAGGAAGGGTACAGTTGGCACAGGCCTGTGGAGAGGAGGACAATGTCAGAGAATCCCCCTTAGTGCCTCTCTGGGGAACAGGGGCCCTTTCCAACCGTGGAAGGGCCCTTTGTGTGGGGCAGGGCTGGAGGAGAGAGGCGGCCAAAGACGAGAGCGGGTGGGACCCTCTTTCTTCTGGCAAAGACCTTCGCCTGCCTCTTCCTCTCTCCGGCCGCAAACGGAAAAGGGCTCTGAACTGGCCTCTTGCAGAAATCAGGCCAAGGGCCACAGAAAGTTGTCTACCGGTGTTCCCCCCCTTTCCTGAGACCCCAGCCACTGAAGAGGAAAGCTGCCAGTGCAAAGACATTGTTCAGCATGAGAGATTGGCTAAGGAAAAGCATAACGTGTTGCAACTCAAGTGTGTGCTTGTGCAATGAAAGGCTTATCTGTGGCCACCCAGCAACCAGGAAAAAAGGGGCCGCCGCCCCCCGCACACCCACATATGCTCCGTTGTTCCCTCTCAAGGACTGGGCAGCTCCGAGTAGTTCTGAGTTGGGCAGTTTTGGAAGCAGATTGGGGCAGACTCTGAATGGGCTGAAGCCTTTCGGCTACCGTCCTCCCCTTTCGGATGGAGTCCTCCTCCTCCTCCGTTTCATTCTGTCCTGGAAGCACCTGTGGGAGATCTCAAGGGATTTTCCCACTGGCTGGCACCCGTTCCTCTGCCAGAGATTTTACAGGGGTTTATCCTGTTGAAAAGAGGAGGGCCGGGACAAGACGCACCGCCTGGACCGGGAGCTGGTGCGCCTTTTAAAGCCCTTGCAAGCCCTCCGTGTATTGTACTTCCTTAAGGATTTACAGAGGAAGATTGGGTACAACTGCTTCAGTCATGGCCTGGGGAACGAGTCAAGATCATATCCAGTGGGGTGGTGGCATAGGGGGTGGGCAGGCTGCTGTGCCGGTGCAGGGAATCCCCTGGGAGGGAAGGGTCGGTTTTCTCTTTTCTAGAACCAGGGGTAGCTGAATTCCTTCTAACCAGCTCTGTGGATCTCACTGGACAGGGTATCCCATGCCCAGGAGCCTTTCGAAGAGGCTCAGCGCGTGGGGGCTGAGTTTTGAAAGGGCCGAGCTTTTTTTGAAAGGGCTCAGCTTTCAGAGAGGCTGCAGCTTCTCTGCACCTTCCAGGAGCAGTTCTAGAGGCGGGTGAAGCGCTTGCACAGCCCTTCCCCTCGGGTAGCAGGACTGAGGGAATGGTGTAAAGGCAGGAGGAGGGGAGGGGAGGGGAGGGTTGGCCCTCTCCTTCTTAATGGGGTGAACAAATCTCGCAGCCCAAAGCTCCCCTCCTCAACAAAATCATAACCTCGGGCGCCCCGGACTTCTCCGTGCCTTACTCGGCCTGGCAGCAGGCACCGTCCACACTCTCTTCCCCCAGCTCAGCTCCTGCAGCAGCAGGTTCCAGGGTTGCTCATTTCTTGAAATGAAAGCCGAGTTCACCACCCCGGGCAAAGGGTGAACGAATGCTTTTATGAATCAAGCGCGGAGGCAGGCGGAGCAATTGAGAGCAAGCCCTCTGTGGCTTGCAGGAACCGTTTCCCAGGCCGGCCAGCGCATTGGGCAAGGCTGTGTCTCCGTGCTCCCCCTCCTGCAGCATCCGAAAGCCACTGATGCATCCGGAGCCAAGGCTGGTCCTTCTTCCTCCAGGACCACAGCTTCCGTATTACTTTGCCCAAGCAAGCGGCAGCGGACGTCATTCTTTCTCGGGGCTAGAACACCAACATGTCACGTCCAGCGGACAGACCCTGTGAATCCCACCCTGACTGTTCCTGCATGTTTTCCAGGAGGGTTTCGGATACAGATGACGCATCAGCCTCCAGAAAGCAGGGCCCCTCCTGGTGCCCAGCTTCCTGCTGCATCAGTGTGCCAGCTCCTGCGTAGGGAAGGTGCTCAGCCTTTAAAGCAAGGTTCAGGGCCCGGGCCTCTGAGTCATGTCCAGGGGCCACTCAAGTCCTATCGGAGGGCTGTTCACTGAATGAGGCCAGGCCAGTGGGTGACAGCTAAGAGGTGGGCCTGCCCCCCAGCTGTACCTCCTCTCCCAATAGGAAAAAGGTCTCCACCTGCAAGGCCACAGGAGCTCCAGTCATAAAGACCAGCAAAGGGGGCTGTTGGCCTGGCCCCCCCCCTTCGCGCCCCACATCAGCACGGTAGGATCAGCATCAGAAGTGCTAGTCCTTTGGCCACACTGCAGGCTGTGGAGACCCCCAGCTACCCTCCCAGAAAACCAGGGTCACCAGTCGGGGGACCCCATCACCTGAGAAGCAGGGTACTCCTCATACAGGTTCCTAATGGGAACATCTGACCCGTTGACAGTGCAGTCGCTGTAGGGAGAGCCCATCCGCTCGAGTTCATCCTAGGGAGAAAGGCCCAAAGATGTGGTGACTGCTGCTCCTGGCATCCTGGCACGGACAGGCTTCCCTGTCCCGTTCGCCTCTCCAGGGAGTGCAGACCGTGCAATGGGAAGAGTCCCCCAGAAGGGCCAGTGGAGATCCTGCCCACCCACAGCAACCCCTCTGAGGCACAACCCCAGAGGGAGGTGCATCTACAGGGGCCGTTCCCTTCCCGCCCCCAGCTCCCAACTGGGAAGTTTCAGCAAACAAACGGCCGTAATTCAAGTCTTCCTAGAGGGGCCCCAGTTTGATTCAAGGGGCCAGCTGCTCCTGGAGCGGCCCACCTACCACCAGGACGCCAATGGAGGTCTCGGTTCCCGCCATGGCGTAGATGCCCTGATCCTTCAGGAACGGAAAGCTTCGCTGCTCGTGCAGCATCAGGCGGGCACCGGCCGTGGATGTGAGGAAGGGGATGTAATCCTCCTGGCTGATATCCAGGATCAGCTTCAGCCCTGCAGAGGCAAAGCCCAACAGTCAGTGGGGGGCCCTGGGAGAGAAAGGGGGTGCGGGGACAGCAGTCCAGCTGGTCTCCTTTCTGGAGGTGCTTGTTGGCCTGGGGGGGCTTGTCTTTGCAGCCTGGGGATCCACTGAGTGTCTCCGCCAAAAGGGCTGGGGATCCTGGCTGCCAACCATGCCCCAGAGAGGGGTAGGGTGTGGGCTCGGGAGGACAGGCACGCCACACCCAGCCAAGAGGCCCGGCCAGCGCATCCAAGCTTGCGCCTCCTCTGCTGCCAGGGCTTCGCTGCTCCTGCTCCCTTGGGCTGGGCACACCCAGCTTTTGGGATGGGTCTTGGCGTCGAAGCCCACACAAGTCCAGCCTGGATGAGCAATGCCAACTGGATGACTGTTTTCCCTCTGCCTCCAGACTTACAAGGAGGGCTTGTCATCACAACTGCGCAGCAGGACTCCGAGCACTTCCTCCCTTTCTCGGGGCCAAATAGGCTTTAGTGCGGGGGGCCCCTTGGGGAGGTGAAGAGCACCCCTGCCAGCTCCACAGAGCCCTCCCGCCTCCAGCTGGACCCAGCCAGGCCTTGGTGTCCCTCCCCAGGGCCCTGCCCCACAACCAGGGTACCCACCGAACTCTGCCCCCGGATTGGAGGAGAGGAGGGGCTCTTTCTCGACACCCCAGTTGAAGACATAGCAGTTGCCGTGGTCCGGGTGGTAGAGGTGGGTGAAGTTTCTGGGGATAGCCAAGCAATAGAGATTATTCCCAGAGGGAGGGTCGTGGGGGTCCAAGCCCTGCGGGGAACAGTAAATCATCTATCTGGTGCTACGCAGTCGGTGCAAAGCACTTGGCTTCCTTAAGAGAAACCTTCAATCAAATTCTGGGCCGTCTGGATAAATGAGAAGAGGGAGATCAGATCCAGCTGAGCATCTCCTTCTGAGCTGGCTTCCCAGCTCTCACTGGCCGTGTCCACACAATGTCAGAGCCCTAAACTGTTGACACGAACGGGGTTCTTGGCTTCACCCACAAACGGGACAGCCAGCAAACCATGTGCCTGGTGTTTACATTGAAACGGGGTGTCCTTCCACGCAGGATGAGTGAGAAAACAACTCGCTAATGGCTGGTTTCCACCATGGAAGTTGCACACGTCCCGCCTTTGGAGCAGGCTGTGAGCGATGAAGGACCGGGAGCCGGCAGTGCACTTGGCTTAGCTGAGCCTGGTGTATGAACCTAGGCACCAGGCCTAATTTGTCAGAACTGGGTTTTTTTAAAAAAAAAACAACCTTCCAAGGGGACAGGGACTTGCAGAAGCAGCTCTTCTGTTGTATGTTCAGTTTCTCTGCAACTGCCTAACCTACCCACAGGGTTGTTGCTACAATGAAAAAAGGAGGGAGTTATTATAACTAACCAATTCATTGATAAAATGAATACAGTGTCCGTTGCTCAATGCCCACTCTCCAGAAAAAGAAATGCACTTCAGTGGGCAAAATGGCCTTTCTGAGCGGCTGCACGAGGCTTGGGCGTGCTATCTGGGGCCCTTGAGGCAACTTATGGGGATGCATAGCCGGAAGGGCCAGGAGCATCAGCCATGGGTGGCTTGTGGACCACAGGCTGAGTGCCAGCCAGCACAAAGGGCTTGCTGACAGGAGGCCGAGCAGTGGAACGTGGGGGGTGTCTGGCTTTCAACTGAAAAACCAGGCAGATTTGGGGCAAGGGGGCCAGCCGCATCTCCCCCAGCGGGAGTGTAAACTGCAGCCAAAATAACCCAGGCGGGGGGGAGGGGAGCCATGGAATAAAAGCCTTAGGCTGGGTTAGCATCCCCACTGCATCCTGCACCGGACAGGCCTCACCAACAGCCCTGCACTTGGCTCGGGATGTGCTTTTGAAAAGGCTGTGGGCCAAAGCGCATCAGCAGTCTGGAACTGGGGTCCAGCCAGGGGTCTTGAGAGCATGGGAACTCCCCTCAAATGGCTGCCACGACCGAGTGAAATGGCTGTCAGGGAGGAAGCATGCAGGAACAGGCGTGTTCAGCTGGACAGGAGGCAGCGCCTTGCTCCTGGTTGCTCCAGAGGGAAAGAGAAGCCAAGCCTGGGGGGCGGGGGGGGGGTGTCTTACAGGCAGGTGGATTTTGAGAAGCCTGAGCAGAAGTGGCTCGCTCGTGAAGCAGCTGGCAGTGCAGCGCCTGGCACAGGCACCGACTTCCAGGACTGAGCTGCAGAGGGAAGAGCTGGCTTGGATGGTGGGGAGGCCTCCTCAGCCTGGGAAGCCACGATCTGGAGAAGGAAACGCTCCGTGTTTTCCTGTGCCAAGCCCACCCCAGGCCGTAGCAGAGAGGAAGGCGCTGGACTGCTTTGGGCTGAGACAGCCTCGCCCCTTCTCCCTGCTCTGGGCAGGGAGGCTGGTGAGACTGTCATGCTCACCGACCTGGCCCCAGGAGATGTTCCTGGTGCCCTTCTGGGCCCAGAAACCTGACCCAGATCGGCTTTGCCCAGGTCACCGCTTAGTCTGGAGGGTGACAACCACTGGCTCCCTGTTGAATGAAACAATCCTGTGTCAGCAGGCTGATCATTCCTGGCAAGGCAGTGGCTGAAAAGACACAGCAGCCGCCCTCCAAGCCACAGACAAGAGCGCCACTGAGCCGTGGCCGAGGCCCAGAGCATTTCTGTGGGCATCCAGAGGGTGTCCAGGGGACAGCTGCAGGCAGCAGGACCCTCTGGCTGCTCTTGAACCAGAAAGTCCAGCTCAACCCTCGCTGGGACTTCATCAGGCCAATCTCAGCTGGACCTTTGTAGTTAACACTGGTGGGGATGTCTGCACCCCAAAAAGGTTTCTGCATAACTCAAAGCAGAAGCAGCCTCCAGCAACAGAGACCACCCTGACTTTCCTCGCCCCAAAACCTTGCCAGCCTGGGAGACCCCCCCACCCACCCCCCGCACTTCTACAGGAGAAAAGTCTTCTCAGGGCTGTTGCAACCTGCCTCCCTTGTTTTGGCTTCAGCCAGGCTGGTTTAAGCTTATCCGGATCTTTGCAAAACCTTATTTCAGTACGCAGGACCTTAATTTTGGGGAGGATAATCCGCCCCACCTGTGACAGAGCTGGACTGGGCTAGAAAGGGAATTAGCCATCTCACCAGTCAGAAGGAACTGGAGGAAGAGCAGACCGAGACAACGCCTTAATCTCTCCCTGGGCATCCCCACCCGGGACTCGGAGCATGGTTTGCGTCACCAAAGGGAGCGTCTCTGCAGACCACACACACCCATTGTGGCTTGAGGTTGTCACCACATTTGGTAGAGCCGAGCACACTCATTTCCTGTTGCATTTTTAACTCAGCCCTCTGCCAACCTGCTATGATTCCTCTCCTACAACGGAGACCTAGCAGGTGTCGCTTCAGAATTTGAAAATGGGGAGCTCATGGCCACTCAGAAACTGAGGCCAGATGTAGTTGTCCATGGGAAGCATGGGCACTGGACTCCTGCCTTTTCCTTGGTTTATCCCAGGCCAATTTTTATATCATGGTTTGTTCCACAGGCCACAGAATGTGGGCTCAGGTGTGACACTCAGCTCCACACAAGGCTCTGTCATTAAACGAGGAATTAAGCAAGATCCTAAGCCAATTCTCCTGCACACACACCTGTGGTTGCAAGGCTCAGCTCCATACAGGCACGCCAGAATCATGTCCTCTGCCTGGTAGCCCATCTCGATCCTTTTGCTCACGGGCACTTTGGACAAGATGCTGGTAGACTGCAGGACGTACCACTCAGTCACTGCCTGGGCTGCGCTGGTGAAGTTCCAGAAGAAGCAGTGGGAGCCAAGGTGTGTGCACTGAGGATGCAACCAGAAGAGAAGGGGGAACATGCTTGGAAGGAAAGACTAGGAGCTATGGGGGGGGGGGGGGTATTGACCTTTTTCAGGTAACAGCTTGCTGATGGGCTGGGCCCAGGAATTAGGTGCTCTTTCCGGCTGGACAGAACAAGTGACCTGGTGGGGCTTCTTCTATGACTCCAAAAAAGACCCTCCACATGGCCCACTTATCAGCAGGGCTGCCAGAGGAAATCTGAAGCCAGAACAAGCACCTACCTATGGGTGAGCCATGCAGGTGTGCCATGTGGCAGGGCTGAGGGAGGGGACATGAGCATGCCCAGGAGCAGGGGATGGGTTCCTCACCATGGGAAATCCTTCTCCTCCCCTGCTTACCAGTTTCAGAGCCAGCTTGTACCTCTTCCCTTCCGGGTTGCCAAAAGAGGAGTAGTTGTGGAGCCCTCCTAGATCAAGAGAGCCATTCCCAAGAATGTCAAGGATGACTGGATTGGATCTATCACTCTCATCAATCAACACCAAGGGGATCTGGTTCCAGAGCTGCAAGTTGAGCTTCTCACTAACGTTTGCTGCAGGGGTAACAGACGCATTCTCCTGGAGAGGCTGCAGGATCCTTTCAAGGGCTGCCTCAATAAGGTCATCCAAATCCTTCAGGAAGGGCTTCACCTTGGAATACCTAAGTCATACACCAAAGGAGAATTCATGGCAGGTTTGGTCATAACAGATGGAAAATGCAAAGAGACTCCCATGCAAATAATAACTGGGCACTAGGCCAGGCAGGAAGCCAACCAAGGGGCACACCAAAATCCTAAGATGCCTTCATCATCCCCTTAACAGAGAGAGGTTCACTATTTCTGAGCTCCTCTAGCATCTGCCAGCTAAGCTGTCAGCATCTCCAGCACAGTACTGTCTCTCCTGAGTTGAGGTCAACCAAGAGCCTGGTTCTTGCCAAAGGTGCCAACTAGTCCTGGAATTTGTGCTCTCTGGGCCGAAATAAGCTTTTATAGGGCCTTCCAGAAGGAAATGTGGAGAGAACCTTGTGAGATGTCACGCCCTTTGTTAAAATAACTGGCTTGGCCTTCTAGGTCATGGGCAGCCTAGGTGGAACCCCATCAGCTGAAGGACTCCAAATTGTAAACAGCAGTACCAGCATCAGGTGATGCTCCCTGAATCCTGGGATTGTCCAGAATGCAGAGGCCCTCCTGATACCAGTCTGGATTCCTCCAGAGGGAACTCACCGGAAAGGACTTGCATTGCAGATGGTAACAGCGGGGAATGTCATGGTCTTGAAGCCTATGGCCAGAGAGGCTGTAACATTGTAGGACAGGTAGGTGTTGATGAGAATTCCCCACTGCCAAAACACCAGCGAAGCAAAAAGCAGAGTCAGGAAGAACCAGATCAGCTTCTTCTTCGGACCCTCACAAATGATGCGCTTGGGCCCATGGGTGTTAGTGTTATCACAGTACCAAACCAGCAGCTCCTGATAGGTGTATCCAGGGCCCTTCTGGAGGCGATGAAGAGCCTTCACAAAGTACTTCTTCAGAGTCATTTGAGAAGCTTTTGCAGAAGAACAGAAAAAGTGTGAGAGAGAAATGGAATAAGAACCTGGATGCTTTAAAAAACGTGCACAATTTCTCATAGGTTGGAATAAGCAGCAGCTTAAGAATAAGCAGCAACAGTGGATCCAGTGGCAGGCAGGGGTGGTGGTGGTGGCACCCCTCACAATCTCAGACGTTGCTATACCAATGCCCAGAATATGGGGAATAAACAGGAAGAACTTGGAATCCTAACACAGAAGGACAAATATGGTGTCATGTGCATCGCTGGAACTTGGTGGCATGATACTCTTGGTGGAGTTAGATTCTCAGCAGATATTGGGATGGCTGAAATTTCCCCTTGTAATTACAGTGTGCCTCTTTGAAAGTCTGATCATCTGACACAGAAAGGCCTCACCCATATGTTCTACCTGTCCAGGCAGTTTATAATAAGCTCCTATGACAATATCATGTACATTTCTCTCTTTTTGTTGTTACACAGAACCGTCAGCAGGATTTCCATGCTCTGATTTGTGAATTTGTGTACAAGTGTATTTTTATTTTACATACAGTGTAACCTTTTCCCCCTTTTTTCTCCTTCTGAGTAAGTTGTAGCCTTCCAGGGCTACTTGCCAACAAATTCCTATCCTCATCTGCTGACAGCTCCGTTTGCCAGAAGGTGGAGGAAGGAACAAGGGGTTCTGCTGGACCTAATCTTTACCAACAGGGAAGAATTGGGAAAATAAGTGAAGGTGACTAAAAGTTTGGGAGAAAGGGACCTTGTTATCCTGGAGTTCATGATATGGAGAGGAGGAGGAACAGAGAAGAGCCAGGCTTGCATGCTGAATTCCAGAAAAGTGACTTTGGATGACCTTGGATGGAAGGTAGGTCACATCCAATGACTTGAAACCCTGAGGAGAAAACTGTCTGTGAAGGATGGGAAATCCTGCAAAAGGATATTTTAAAGACCCAATCACAAACAACTCCAGCAGAAAGAAAAATGGAGACATCAGAACAGCCCAGTGTGGATAAACAACAGCTTCCTCAAATGCTGAAAAGGTGCACAGGAAATGGGAAAGGCAAAGCCCAGAAGGAGCTGAAGCTTGCAAGAAATGCCCAAAGAGCAGCGGTGGCTTTTTCAGGATGTCAGGAACAAAAGGAAAGGCACGGAAGCTGTGGAGCTGTTCTAGGGAGAAAGGGGTCGACTGGTAAGGTGAGAACTTCTTTGGGTCTTCTCTCCAAAGGGAAAGGAAGCCCAGCTCACTATCGTTGCGGCACTGGTGGAAGGAGGGAGCTGCAGCTCAGAAGAGACAAGGAAAGAAGCATTTAGCTCATTTGAACAGATCCAGGTCTCCAGTGCCAGATGGGCTGCATCCTAGGAACTGAACCGGACCCATGGAGAAGAAGCAGACTGCAAACTCTGAAAATATCAGGAGTCTCAGAAGGCCCTGGAGAACAAGTTTTGTCCTTACCTTCAAAAAGAGAGGAGGACCACAAGAACCAGAGACCTCTCAGCTCGATATCTATACTGGGTATGGTTCTCAAACAGCGGTTTGAACAGCTTATTGGTGAGCACTTGGACAGAAATGCAATGAAGAGAAGGCAGAACAGGTTTTTCATAATGGACTGGGCCAGACTACCCTCCTTTCCTCCCTTGAGACACAGCGTACCTGGGCCTCAGAAGGCTTTCAGCAGAGTGCCTTGTGGTATTCTCCTTCAAAAAGTGATACAATTAGGCTAGATGATGCTGTTAGATCTATTCACACTTGGCGGAACAAGAGCACCCCAAGAGTCCACCAGTCTGGAGGGGAGTCCCAAGGGGAGGGCTCTCTGCTGTTCAATGTTTTCATCAAGGACTTGAATGCGGGAGTGGAGGGGACACTTGTCAAACTTGCAAATGATGTGCAAAGTAGGACGGGTGGTTAATACTTCAGATGAATGACAAAAGATTCAGAAAAATCTAGATTGTCCTGAGCAGCAGGTTGAAATGAATGGGATGGAATATAACAGGGACAAATGTAAATTCTGCATCTGGACAGGAAAAATGTAAGGCACACGTATAGGACGGGAGAGAACCGGTTTGGCAATAGTCCATGTGAAAGGGGTCTGGATGTCCTTGTCCATGTCAAGTCAAACATGAGCCAACAGTGTGATGCGGCTGCAAAAAAGGTAAATGCTATCCTGGGGTAGATAAACAGAGGTACAGAGTTCAGATCATGGGAAGAAATGGTTTCATGCTACTGGGCCTTGGTCACATCCCATTTGGGTACTGTGTCCACTTCTGAGCTGCCCAAAAGGACAAACCACAGCGAGTCCTGAGGAAGGCTACCAAGACGGTAAAGGGTCTTGAATCCGGGCGCTGGGAAGAATGGGCATGATCATCCTACAAAAGGCTGAGAGCAAGTTATGATAGAAATCCAAAGCATTATCATATAGAGGAGGGAGTGGACCAGTTCTCTGTCCTTCTGAAAGACGACCAGAACTGATGGTTGAAACTGCAGATAAGTAGGTTCAGGTTATGTATTAGGGGGAATTTCCTGACTGCATGAGCTGGGCGTATTCTTCACTGGTGCTCTTCAAGCCACCTGGACAGCTATCTGTCCAAAGTGTTTTGGCAGCAAAGCCTTGGAAGGACCTCAGAGTCCAGCCACCCACCTCTATGATTCTAGGGCTTCTCTGTTCCAGCACCTGTTTCATGCTCTGACCCACAACCACTCCAGGTTATGTGATGCAAAAAGAGCAACGGAGAGTAGTCAAGAGGGGAAAGATCCACTCAGCCCAAGGCCCAGAGTTTCCTGGGACCTTCTCCCACCGGCCCCACTGAGGGTCGGCTCCTCAGGGACTACCCATGTTCCACGGATGGAGGGGAGGACCCTCTGGATTGTTCCCTTCAGGAACCCAATGTCCTGGGCCAGCTCTGAACTTAGATTATGCCACATGATTCACTTCTCCCTTTCTGGCTTCCTAGAGCTTCTTTTGGTCCCGGCAGGATCCTGCCTCCAGCTCGACCCCCAGAGATGAGCACGGAGCTGGCACTGCTCTTGAGAGCCCTGCCCCCGGGAGCTGGGCTGTACTGAAGGTGCCCCCCCAGGCTGTACTTGGGGAGGGGCCCGTGCACATGGCCACTCTGCCCAAGGCAGAGGGAATGGCATGCAGTTCGCCCGGATGGACGAGAGGAAGAGCGTGCCGGCTGGGCTGGGTCTCCTCCTCTGAATGGCTCCTCAGTTACAAGGAGCTGCTGCTGCTGCTGCTGCTGTCTGAACCTCCAAAGGGATTAGGAAGAACATGGGGATGCTCTTGCATGCCTCAGTAGTTGGTGCCATCCTAGCCACAAAGGCAGGGCACAGTCTGGCCTGCCAGAGCTGGGCTCATGTTGTCAGTGCCCACCTCATGGCAGTTTCCAGGAGAGGCCCAGGACCCACGTCAGCGGAGGAGTTTGGTGTTCATGGCCAGTAGGGTCCCAGGCAGCTCCCTCACGACGACACCGCAAGTTTAATGCTGACCTAAAGCGACAGCATGGTGATTCGTAGGCCCTGCAAGGGTTGGACTCGAGGAACATGTTGAACAAGCGGATTTCTGGTGAGAGAAGCCCCCTCCCTTCTGGAGAAGGAGGACCTTTCCTGGGGACTCAAGGAAGATTCCAGCAGAGATGTGAGTCGCCAGCAGGGTCGGGACGCGGGTTGTTTTTCTAATTCTTTTGTCTTTCAAGGTACAGTTGGTACATTCTGTTCTGTCGAGTGAAGCCGAGGCAGAGCTTGAGCCTGGCCTTGCTCTCCTCACGTACGCCTTGTCCTCCTCTTGCAAGGCGTGGACGTGCATTTCTGAATCTCTCTGTCCTGAGGTGGAATTTCAGACTGAGAAAGAAGAGGACTCTGCATCTCTACAACAGGGTTTTTCAACCTTGGCGACTTGAAGATGTGTGGACTTCAACTCCCAGAATTCCCTGGCTGGAGAATTCTGGGAGTTAAAGTCCACACATCTTCAAGTTGCCAAGGTTGAGAAACCCTGGTCTACAGGAAGCCTCTGAAGAATGAAGCCCAGACTCGCTGGAGTTGCCTCCAATATGGTGATTCCAAGACAGGCAGGAATCTCGCAGGCCAGAAAGGGCTCCCGGACAGCAGTTCCACCCAAGGCTCGAACACTGGAGGGTCAAGCGTCTCCTCGGGATGCAGATTCTTTGAACATGGAAAGGGCACGCCTGGCCACCTAGATCTGCACTCAGACCACCCTGGTAGGACTTTTGGAGTCAGGACTGTTTACCGTCCTGGGGAAAAGGTTTTGAAATCCACAGCCTATGCTGGAGGTCATATCATTGTACTCAGCTTTTAAATTAAGCGTACAAAGAGTTTTAAATTCAGGGCTGCCCTCTAAAGCCCCAGAGGTAGGAGGGGCCTTTAGCCATTGACCCCCCCCCCGCCTTCAACAACTACCTGCCCACTGAAACTTTCCCCTGTTGAATGGCTCATAACTGTAAAAAGAAAAAGGCCCCCGCGAGGCGGCTCTGCCTTCCTTAAAGCAATCGTTCCACACCTTGCCCTGCGGAGAGTAAAGAGTGGCTCTGGATCTTTTCTGTGGGGCAATCCCTCCCATACTTGAACTATACTATCTGCCCTCTCCCAAAGCTAAACAGGTCTCTCCTGGAACCCACTTTCTAATCCTCTGATCACCCTCACGATCCCCCTCTGAACCGGTTCTCCGACTCCTCCTCTATGGATTCCAAGGCAGAACATGCAGACTGTTGGTGAGGAGGAGACAGAAAAGGTAGCTCTCTCCATTTACCTGAAAGGGTGTCACACCAAAGAGAATCATTCCAGGGTGCAGTGCAAGGAATTATGAATTGAAGTTACAGGAAGGAACTGCTCATAAGTTTAGAAGCACCCTGGCGAAGGAGCCAAGTCCCCAGAGGTGGTTGGCATCTCTTCACTGGAGGGGTGTGTGTGCTGGTGGGTGTCCAAGCACAAGCCAGAGAGCCACCTGTCTGGGATGGTCCCGCTTCCAGCAGCAGCTTAAATGGCTCCTTTCATCGGTGATTTGTAAGCTATACTTTTATTGATGCAGTTTAAAATTACATACACATTTTTTAATTTATTAGACTTTTCATATCACTGACTACCAACGTCTCCTGGTAATTCATAATAAAAGCATAAAAGCAATCATACTAAAACGACTACCATCTTTCATAATGAAATGCCTGTTAAAAAAGATAAGCTCTAAAGGTCAGTTAAGCAGGGAGCACATTCCCAAGTGGGACAGTGACAGAAAAACTCAGCCTGAGTCTCCATGCGGCAAACCTGCAGGAAGCGTAGGCAGAGCTCAGGAGGACCAGGACCAGGACGGTGTTCTCTCCCAAGCCTTCTGGAGCTCTCAGAATAATAACCGGCACTTTGTGTCTTGTCTGAAATAACGCAAGGGGCAAATGTGGTTGCTCCACAGATCAACCTGCCTGCTAGCTTCGTACCAACTGAGGTTTCTGGACTAGACACAAAGATTCTCAGGTAGAACCGGTTAGAATAGTCTAGCCTGAAGCCTACTAGTATGTGCTCCATTTTAAAGCTATTTTCTTCCAAGAAAGGACAGAGGAGACATGTCAACAGAGCCTGTTAGAAAGAGTTCATGATCTCAAACCCTAACCCTAACCCTAACCCTAACTGGAAAAGCAGAGAAAGGTCCACATCTCGAAGGACACCTACACTGCATAGTTGCTTCTTCTAGGGAAAAGTCAGGAGACTTCCATTACCCCAACATCTATTAGGAGACAAATTCTGACAAATCTGGTCCCTCTAGGAAATTCCAGACTTTTCTTGCTGAAAATTTCTCCTTCAGAAGACAGAAGGTGTAAGAGAATCAGCTATCTTGGGCTTGACTGTAGCCAACAGGGAAAACATATCTGAGCAAGCGGAAGTAGCAGGAGCCTTGGAGGAAAAGGTCCAACTAATATTCTTGACCTTAAGGAAAACTGAACACATCTCTTGGACTTCACACAGGCTGATTTGAACAAACTCTGAGCAGTGATGAGACACTAACAAGAAAAGGAGCCCAAGGAGGATGAGAGTTTCTTAAATGGGATATACCAATAGCACAATCACAAATAATTCCGAACAAGAAAACAAAATAGAAAAGGATATTAGTCAATGTGGCTGCAGAAAATATTAACACACTTTTTAAAACAACAAAGGAAGTGGACAGAGAGATAGATCACCAACAAATAAAAACACAGAAGAAAAAGATTCACACACGCGCATGCACACGGACACACCAGCTCTTCAGGGAAGATGGCAAAAATGTTAGCAGGTAACAAAGAAAAGGGTTCTAGCCTATTCCTATTCTGGCTCATCTTCTGCAACAAAAGGCTACATGTCCTTCCAGGCCATCGTGAAGAAGAGAACAAAGGGGCAGGATTGAAACCAGAGCGTGGCAGTTACGTGATATGGAATATTTTCCCTAACTTTAAATCAGAGGAGTCAGATTGACTGCATTAAAGTCTGGCCAAACCTTTGTGTACCATCTTTGAGAAATCCTGGAGAACGAATTAAGTACTGGGGTTGCAAATGCTGCCCGTCTTCAAAAAGGGAAGAAAGGAAGAGCTGGGGAACTACAGACAGACAGCCGGACTGACCCCTGAGAAGGTTCTAGAGGAGGTCATAAAATGATTGATCTGCAAACCCTTTGAAAACAATATCATGATTATGAAATCAGCATGGATTTATCAAAAACAAACCTCACTAGATTAACCTCCTCTCATTTTCTTCTTGGGCAATTTCCTTAGTTAGGTTGTGTAAATGCTGCAGACAGAATACGCCGTGATTTCAGCAAAGCACTTGATAGCCTGACTGGCAAGCCTGGGCTGAGAGGCATGACAATTAAGAGCATTGGAGCTAACCCAGAAATCATACGCAAGAAGTCCTCATCCAACTGAAGGCACTGAGCAGTTGCCACAAGGCTCATTCCTGGGCCCTGTGCTTTTATTAATAAAATCAATGCTTTTATTAATTACTTGGAGAGAAAGCTTATCAGATTTGCAGATGACACAGCTAAGACAAAAATCAAAATCAGAAGACTAAATAAAATTCAAAATGATCATCAAAGGTTAGAGAAATGAGCTGAATATAACAGAATGAAGTTTAACAACCTGTTAAATGTAAAGTTATTCGTGTAGGAAATGCATCAAATGCACAGGTATAGGACGGGGCCTTTTCAGACTTGAGGGGTATATAAAGTGTGATAATGAATAAATAAATATTGTCAATGCACATAAGACACAAGCGGGTCTTCACTTGCACCGTTGCAGCCCCTGCGGACACCCCTGCCTGCAGGGCATTTGGGGAGAGGGCAATCGCTGACATCAGTGAAGAGCCTGACTCCTTCCCCATCCCATCGTCTAAATGCCAAACGGTGCTGAGTTCCAGCACGTCTGCGTGCCTGCATTTCCACCCTTTTTTAAACCTGGAATGTCAAAACCATGACTGTCAAAACATATTCATTGAAACTCTGGGTCTCGCTTCTGCCTGCCTTTTCACCTTTCACTTTTAGAGCACAGTGGAAGGAACCCTTCCAATATATGTACAAAGGTAATCTACATCCTTTACAAAAATGGCTTCTGAATGTTGCTAGGCAGGCTGATTGTCTGGAAGGGAAATAAGCATGCAAAGCAATTGCTTAAGTCACTAAACAATTGCTCCCTAGGGACAATTTCTTTACACGTGAGTCTGCTTTAGCTATCTTGATGAATCCTGTTACTATATTTTTGGCAAGTCATAGTTAGAAAATATAGGAATGCCAATACAGGGTGAGTTAGGAATTCTACAATTCAACAGTAGGTATTTTTCTGGAAAAAAAGAGAACAGTGTGAACTGTGTGCATTTTCACCACTACTGTTGTGCTTCGGAAGAGTGAATAGCACTGGATGGGAGGAAAGAGAGGCTGGATCGTGCAAGTGAAATATACAGAAGTTTAAGTACACTCTCTTATGAATGTGGGGGTGAAGAACTAGGCTTCTCTGCATTGTGTGGACAAGACACTGCAGTTCTGCAAGTAAGAAAAGAATGGAAACAAAACCTAAAGCAAACGAAGGTGCACATCTGGACACAGCCATCTTGCACTCTTAAACTGCAGTCTATGTATGCCAGGGAATAATCCCCATTTGGAAAGGCATGCATAGGTTTATGTTGCAAACTGGTAGTTGAAATGGATGAACAGGGGACACATGTTTTAAAAAGAGCAGTCCACGCAGGGTTCATACAACATGCTTAATCAGATCAAATAAAGTGTAGCAGTTCTGTTTGCACAGCCCCTTTAAACTTGGTTTTATTGTGGTTAGTTTTTTGAGGTTAGGCATGTTGTACAGCTCTGGCCCTTTTGCTAAGATCAAGGTCCAGCACAGATGAGAACCCAGGCTGGAAAATTAATTCAAACATGTGAATCAGCTCAAAATATTTTATGTATGCAAGTCCTTTATGGACTTGTCACTGACTGCAATAAAGATTCTTCTTCTTTTATGGCACCAAGATGTAAAGAATAGAGGTGTCCCTAATAATAAAATATTATTTTAATACACCTGATGGTCTATTAAAATAATAATCACAGACAGGCTAAATCCAGCATAGTATCCATTTCTCTCTGGTAATTTCATTCTGTGAACCATGAAAGGCTAACAGAACTTTGAAGACAGAACTCTAATCTCTGAACCATAAAGAAACATGGAAGACAAGAAACCTTTTGCACATCCGCAGCTAAATAGGCAAGAACATTTTAGATTCTGAACATTGGTATTTTCAAATATTTAGTATCAAGCATGTATGAAAATGTCTATTATACTATCACTCTAGGTTGGAAGGAAAAGTTAAAAAAAAGTTAAAAAGTTAAAAGCACAGAATGTGATCCAGTTCTGAGAACACACAGAAACTTCTCTAAGTACAAATTTGCAAGAAAACATGAGAAGAAGGGCTGTGATGATGTTTAAAAGATAAACTGGAAGCAAAGGTACAACTTTTGGAAATGAAGAAAGAAATTGGAGTCTTTTAGCAGATGTGGTGTGCTCGTCTGCCCCAGAAACCGGCTGACGTGTAGTCTGAATTAAAGACAGCCACCTCCAAGAGACATCTGTAGAGGTGACATCAGCCACAAGGGTGGGAGCACTTGGTGATTCTGCAGTTTGAGCAGAACAAGTAGACTGGATCCAAGAAAAAGAATTTAGGAAACCAAACAAATGGGCCATTAGAATAGAGAAAGTTCCTAAGCCTTGGTCCAGTTGGCTGAATTTTGCCTGCACCCAAGGAAGCTTTGCAGGGTCACCACAAATGCCTTGCTGCTGGCAAGGCACTGCCCACGGGAGTCGAGGTCTCCGGGCACGCAAGTTGTCAAAGCTCATAAGGACCTCTCCTCATCCCTGGCAGTCTTAGCCCTGCCCACCGGGCTCCCCGCTCCCTAACATGGAAGTCATGGGTGCTGAAAGCCCGCCAGGCCTGCCCAGGTGCTGTTTTTGCCTGAGACATGAATCTTAGTCCTCAGCAGACGCCCCTGACTGGCTGTACCTGGGCACTGCAGCAAATCTCTCTCCCAGCCCCCCGCAGCTCCACAAGTGCCCTTCCATTTCCTGTGGCCAGAGGAGACGGGTGTGGAAAAAGAACCTGGGTCTGGGTCTCCAGAGGCCTGGAGAATTCAGGGCGAGAGGCGCAGAGAAGGGTGAGCCACAACAAGAAATTCTTCTGCTGAGGTTCCTTCTTGCGCCAGCCCTCCTTCACTGAGAGGGGCTCAGAGTGCCCCATTGCCCATTAGAAATGGCCCCAGGGCGGGTTCATCTGTAGGTCTCCACGAGGATCTGGCACAGCATCTGCTGGTCCACCAAAGTCAAGTAACCCCATAAATGTTTTTAGGCCCCGCCTGCCCTTCCCTTACCTGGCAAGCTCTGAATTTCTCCTGAAACCGTTTGAGGATCCACGGGGAACTAGAGCTGAGTCCCTGGACACCACAGATGCCACCAGGAGCATACGTTTTTTCTGCCAGCAGCCTCTTTCCTGGCTCAGTTTGCCAGCCCTCTGCAGTACTATGAAGGGGAGCCACCCTTGGCATGAGAAGGCAAACCTGATGTCTTCTCTGCTAAAGAAAATGACTGATTTCAACTTTGTACAGTTTTGCATTTAATTCCGCTTGAAGTGCATTTATCACCCTGATTCCTCAAAAGAAGCAGGACAGAATCCCAACCAGAATAAAAAAAAAAACTTTTACCCCAGCGGGGGGTCCATGAGGTGTGGTAAAAAAGGCAAAATGGCAGTTCCCCATGTTTTTTATGGGCCTTGGACACCCCTGCGCACTCGAGATATTTGAGAGAGGAAATGAAGCTTTGCTCCTTTTCGGTTTTCAACTTGAATTATAGAGAAGAACCAGGAAAGCAAGTTGGCCCATGAAAACCGAACAGCCTTAAAATTCTCAAAATCAAAATTTAAAACTAAAACATGAACGCCTTAATATCTGAAATTAGGGGAATGAGCTTCAAAATTTTTGCCAAAGTCTGGATTTCTGAGAAACCTGCCTTATTTCTAGGCTGTCCAACCCAGTTAATGGACAAAAAGAGAGAGAGAGAGGGAAAGAGGAGGGAAGGGCTGATCAGCAAGGAGGACATGGTTTCCCTGGTGCAGCAAATGGATTTGCTTCAATCAGGTAGAAACTGGATGTGGGAGCCCCATCCTCTTGGCACACACGGGGCACAAGATCCCATCTCCATTGCACAAGCTGCTTGGCTGGCAGCAGGCCTGATGGCCCAGTGCCCAAAATCTGCAGTTTGGAAAGAACAAATAGTTTGAACCACTTGAGATTGCTTGCTGAGCTTCTTGAACTTTGACTCTTGCTCTAGAAACTGGTCTAACTGCCATTTAAAAGCCGAGCGCTTGCCAGAGATCCCAGATAGGCCTGTTCCGGTGGATGCTCTCGGCTCCTGGCTCGGGGCTTCCGAGAGCGAAGGAAGGGAAGTTCCCAGAGAACGGCCATCGGTGCTTGCTTTCAGTTGGTAACTACCAGTCGTGCTCTGACCTTGGCTTAGATTAATCTTGAGTAGATGCAGGCTTAAAAAACAGCAGATGATGGATGGTTCCCCCCACCACACCGAGGACCCTTTGCAGCAAATTTTGCTAACCCACCTCCGGAGAATGAGAACTACCTGCTCAAACCAGCAGAGCCCCCAGTTTTGCTCTGTTATCAGTTTTTACATTGTTTCTTTTGTTGCACATGCAGACAAGCACGTACAGGAGCTGCACACGTGCCATGCAGCTGGCTTGCCCACTTGTAGTCATTTGGTCTACGAGCGCAACGCGCAAAGCGCAGATGAGTGAAGTTCGGCCATCAGACCGGGTAGGACCCACCCTGGAGCCCTTCTAGGCACAACGCACAACAAATGGCAGCAGTTTTGGAAAACACAAATCCTCCTCAATGAGCTCATAATCATGTAAGGCACAGCATATGCTCAGTTTCCAGTGGGAGCTGAGGCACACCCCTCAGAGAATAAGGAAGCGCTAGCAAGGTCTGGTGTTTCTGGTGAGTAAGAATAGCACAAATGCTCCAGTCAATGCTGTGTTGTGGATTTTTCTATCTGTAAATGTGAAAAAACACGATTCCCTCATTCCTACATACTGAAATGCAGGTTTTTAAAAAATGAAAAACTGTTCCTGCCCACAAATGCCTTGGAGGAAGTGGAGAGAGCGAGTCTCTATCTTCTTTCTCATAAACGTCTTGCTACTTTGCTTTTCCTACAGTACATTTTACAACATGCTGTCATCAGAGCAATTGGCCTAGCCAATTTCATATGCTTCAGTCAGTTGAAAGATGCAGAAGAAAGCTGTTTTCCTGGATTACAGAGAGCAGCATACACTTTCCCCTAACTGGCACCACTCAGAAATACACAGTAGTTCCGGTGCAGAGAACCAACACCTGCCCAAAGACCCTCATAGACGGTGGATCTGTCTGGGAAAGAGCGTCACTGAAGAGGCTGGAGCATGTCTTATGCGGCCCACAAACTGACTGCTGTGTAGCTTCCCCCTACAAGGGAATCCTGAGAGCATAAAAGGGCTGTGCAGAGCCAGCCCCAAGGCCCCTCTATTGCCAGAGGAGCCACCAGATGCTGCAGAAAGTCGATAAGAGCGACAGGAGCACAACTCCACCCTCTTGTTGCTACTGAGAAGCCATGGACAGTTACCACGGTTACAGCCACAGATTGCTTCATCTTCCCTTAATATTTTAGTGGTAACTTCATTGGATAATCCCAGATTGTAGAAAATATTATTTTATGTTCAGTTACTCCTCTATTGATCCCGAGAATGAAATTTGTATTGTTCATCAGTATTTTCACTGAGCCCAACTCCCAGGATCCCTTTCCTGATCAAACTCGTCCTGCTGCCTCAGATTCCACTGACGCATATGTGAAGTTGGGATGTGCACTTTATACCTGCTAACCTGGAAGTACATTTGCTATCAACACATCTGGAGACTCAGGTCCCCATTTCCACAAGAATTTCTAATTTGACAGCAGCAAGGAAGAGGCTCTGAAAGAACAGAGAAGATGGTGCTCTGAGCAAGCATGTGGTCAAATGCATGTGCTGAAAAGTTAATCCTGGATAACGAATTACTATTAATTTTGGGACCATTTGATCCAGGTGGAACCTGTCCACTCATTATGCGTTCCCACCTGCAATTTTCAGAGGTTAGGATGGGGATGGAGGTAGGGGAGCAGCGGATGGCCTTCTTACTCCAGAATAGCTTGCCCATGAGGTGTTAATTTTCAGGTAGGCACTAAAGACTGTGTTCTCTGCAAGGTCCTTGGTCAGAAGAATCCTACTCAGGCAGATAACAGTAATGGGGGGCAGCTGTTTGACATGTTTTATAGGTTAAGTTTTTAAGGCACCTAGAGTCTACACAGTCTACAGAGTAGGTGGCACACAAATACTTGTATAATAAATATTTAATCAATGTTATACTGTTCCTGTGAGAAACAGTTTAACAAGTTTATCCTGTGAGAATAAATTTGGGAGACAGGAGGACGAGCTACAGCCAGGGCAATGGTCAGACAAGAGATATCTCAGCTCACCAAAGGAATGACTTGCAAGATTTTGTTACTGTAACCTTACAATAGTGTCAGTATTCATGGTTTTGGTTTCCTGTCTGGATCACCTCGAAGGGCTCACATCAATCTTGCAAGTCTGAAAGCCCTTCTCCCCTCCCTGGCCTTCACTTCCCAGAGAACAAGGGAGGGTCCCTTCTGAGATGCTTTCTCCACCCCCATTCCTTCTGCAGGCTGAGACACCTCTTCTCTGACTATTGCCCTGGCTGTGGCTCTTCCTCCTGTCTCCCAAGCTTATTCTCACAGCCCATTACAGCTCCCTATGTCAAAAGGAGTGTTTCTGGTGGACTGCCCATACTGTGTGGCATATGAGCAAGGAGAAGCTACTTCAGATACTCTAGGAGGGATATAAGACATCCAGTTCCCAGGAGGTGAGGTCACTGAGCGAGTAAACAGAAATCTGAAAACATGGTGCAATGTGGGAATTTAAATAGGAATTTCCAAACCAATGTTCTTTTTGGCACACCTATTTTACTGCAAGTAGATAATGTGTACTTTGTTAATCTGTGAACTGAAAAGAAAGTAAGGGAAAGCAAAGGTGTTCCACTAGTAATTATAATGTAGGACCATAAGGAGTAGAATGTAGATCAGTGTGACACTGCAATTAGGAACGGCGACGCTTGTATTTTGTTTCGGCCTTAAAATAGCGTCGTGTGCATAGGTAGCAAATGCATGCTTATACTGGTGCTTGAACAAAGGTAAGAGAATGGCAGCTGTGATTGCTCATGCTTGAATGCTTACAGAGATAAAAATTTACTGGACAGAGCACAGGAGGCAAGGTAGAAAGAAACTCACAAGAAAGAAAATGAAATAGAGGAAAAGGCTCCAGAAGACTCATAAGGTCGACGCAGCCGGAAACAAGATGAAATATGCTGGGAGCAGGGGAGGTGGCACCGTTCTTCCATGTGGAAATACAAAAAAGTATACCATTGGCTGTTTAAACCATCATTCCAGTTCCCTGCACAATGTACCTTATGCTGGTGAGAGTCTCTGGATTAAAGTAAGAAGAGCAACGAATGAAAGCAGTACTGCTGTTCTTCTGGAGGACTTCTACTGTCCTCCAGTTCACGCCTTCTCCTTGGATGAAACCTTCCAAAAGGAAATGGCTGACAGGAAATAGTCCGGATGTAGGACTCTGATTGCCCCAACCGCCGTGGGGAGACAAACTCTGGTACCCACGGTCCCTCAAGGAAACGTCTGACTTGTCTTGCTAACAGCTACCTCTTTCAAAAGGTGGAAGAAGGTACAAAAGGATGAACTATCCTAACCAATATGGAAGACTTGGTTGAAGAAGGGCAAGTAGTAGGCAATGGAGTTTCTGACTGTAGGAGAAACTAAAGCTAAGCATAGTCAGGCGTGTGCCTTAGACATGAAAAACAACAACAATGCATTTTAATACATTCAGAGAAACAATGATTCCTAAGAGATAAATAAAGAAAAACAGGAAAAAGAGTTCAAGTTGGGTGGGTGTTCCTAAAAGAGGTGTACTAAAAAGACAACCGCAAACCATTCCAATCATAAAACAGAGACAAGGAAGATCCAGGGAATTACAGTTCTGTTTGACAACAGATCACAACATTCACGGTTTGTAAGAACCTTAAAATTGCAGCAATTATGAAAAGTCAGCATGGACTTCTCAAAAACAAGTCTTGTCATATTAACCTTGATTCATCTCATAGTAGAGGGCGGAATGTTTTGGAAACAGTATAACTTGATTTTAGCAGAACTCAGAAGGCATCCGGTGGCACCTTGTCAGATGAATCAATGTTACCCAAAGGCTTTGGTTTCATCAGATGCAGGAGGGGCTGGGGCTGGGGTCGCTCTAAAACAGCAACCCGGGGATCTGTAAGTAAGTGTCCTGACAGGTTAAAATGCTCGGGTATTACTGATATCCATCAGCAGCAGGATAATTTCCCAGTGGCAGGAAGTAATCATTCCACTTTGCTCCGCTGGGGTCAGACCCTACCTCAAACGCGGGTCAGCCTTTGGCTCTGCGCGGTCAGGAGGATTCAGAGAAGGCCACTCCAGAGAAGCTCCCTCAGGGGTGGACGCGCTCCGAGGAGGAGAGATGGAAGGAGCCCTGAAACAGGCGGCGGAGGGAGGACCGGGCGAGGGCGTTTGTCAAACGCTGCCACTCAGAAGACGGTCAAGGCCTGCTCTCCCGCCTCCCTCCAGGCGCGGGACATACAATAATCAATCCCAGCGAGGCAGCCGCAACGCTAGGAAAAGCCCGAGCCCTTCCCGGGACTGGGAGAGCCCAACAGCGGGAGCCGGCACCTGCCTGGGGTGCCGACAAAGCGCGCCCAGCTCCGCTTTCCAGGCGGGGAAGCGGCCTCTCCGTTCGGGGCTGAAGGAAGACCTTCCTCCGCCTCGAAGGAGACGCTGCCTCTCCTCGGCCACGGCAGCCGCTCGCCGCAACGCAGCCCCTTCGCGCCTCGGCGCGCTCCGCCGGGCCCGCCGTTCCCAGGGAGGAACTGGAGGACGAGCGCGGCGCGGCAGCGGAGCCGTGGCGCAGAGCCCGTCGGCTCAGCGGCGGCCGGGCCGCCTCTCGGGACGGGGCGCCGAGCCCACGCCTGGCGCGGGCGGCGCCTCGGCATCTCCGGCGCGGGCAGGCAGGAGAGCGCACCCGCCCCGCCGGCCCTCACCTGTCAGCGCCGCGCGGCCGCTGCTCCCTTGGCGCGCCGCTCTCCTCGACGGGGCGGGCGGCCGGGTAACCCTCCAGGGCCCGGGGAAGCCGCGACGGGTGGGCGGGGGCGGGCGGCGAGCGAAGCGGTCGCCCCGCCCTCCTCCTGCCGCGGCCTCGCACCCTCTGCGCCTGGAAGCTCCTTCTCGGGCGCTGCGCCGCTCTTAGTGAGGCGCCTCAGCCGCTCCGGGAAAAACCCATCGGCGACCGGCGAAGGAGGCGCTCCGAGCGACCTACGCTGGGAAGGCGCGGCTGTTTGGCCGCTCCTGCCCCTGCCGGGCCTCCTCTGTACGGGCCTGGAGGGGCTCCCGAGCGCCGACGGCTCCTGCCCCCAGCCCCTCCGGGCGTGCCCCAGTTGGAAAGGCTCGGCGCTCTCGGCCTCGCACGGTGCCAGCGGAGCAAAGGCGGCGGGCAGAAGGCTGGAGGGACGCGCCGCTCCGCCGGAGCCGGCGGCTGGAGAACCCAGCCCCGGGCTGCGGGAGGGCGGTTTGCCCGTCGCGCCTGCGGGGCGAAGGTTGTACCCGGCTCTCGGGTGCATTGCTCTGGAGGAGAAGGGGAGCATCGGGACCGCTTGGGGCGCCTGCAGCCCATAGAAAGGGCTTTGGGGCCTTCCCCGCGCAGGACCCTTATGTAGGGACCCACCAACTTCTTTTTGTCAGGGCAGTAGAAATTGGCAGGGTTTGGGTTCCAAAAGTTGATTAGATTTAAAACTGAATGAAACCAATGCAGTTCCTGTGATTCCTCCCTTCTTTCCCTTGTGCTGTTTGATGGTCACTTCTGGAGAAGCCCCGGGGGCCACACCAGCGTTTAGGGGAATCTGGGGCAGTGGTTGTGCTTCCCAGGCTGATGCTCTCCAGAGACCTCCAAGTGGTCAGGAAAGACTGAGCTGCGGTGCTCCTTGCCCCTCCCAGAGCTGGCAGCAGCAACCAAACCATGGCTGTGGCCAGCCCCCTCCTGTCTCCGCAGCCTCCACTCTGGCTGATGTCTCCTGCCCTCCCCCTTTCCGGACATCCCCAGCTGGTGGGAGGCTCCTGTCAGTCCCCGCCACAACCTCCAGCCTCAGCCAGCTGGTGGCTGCCCACCTTGCTGGCAGGGAGGGATCTTCCACACTTGAGGACCTTAGCGCAAGTAGGGCTAGTCCCCGGCTGGAGAAGGTGGAAGGCAGCATCCTGGGGACGTGGCAGAATAAAGTTTTTGCCGGGGAGCGTTGGCACAGTGGTCTGATGCTGGTGGCTACTTGTCTGTTTCTGCCCTGGGCACAGACTGTGCAGCCCCATCGCTCTTCGCATCCCGTCTCTGCTCTGTTATCCCCCAGAGGCTCCTGTGCTGAGACACAGCCAGAGCTGCCCATCTTTTTCCAGCTTCCTGTCCCCTCTGCAGCTGCCAATAAGAGCACTGCGAGGCCCTGGGCAACAACCCGCTAGCCGGGCCCCAGGTGACAATGAATGTTTTTCTCTGTGGGAGTCACGAAGGCTTTGCAAAACTCAAAGACGGTGCCTGTAATACCTTTCTAGCCACTCAGAAGCAGAGTTTGGTAAACCAAGGTGTGCCGTGAACTGGAGTCAGGAGACTCTGATGGCTAGACCAACCTAGTTCAACCTGGGTCAGTCATAGGGTGTCTGACCAACCACTGGCGCTGCTGTGGAGGGCCAACCCCAAAGAGTGTGACCCTCAGCCACATATTTGGCCTCTTGCCATGCTCCCAGCACCTTTGATCCATTTCAGCCACATTGGCCTTGGATGTCCCCATGGGAGGCATTCAAGAAAAACCCCACCTTTGCCTGTGGCTTCACCTGGGCTTCCACTTGCTTTTCTGCAAATGGCTGCACCTCCCTTCCTGGGACTGCCTGGTGCCTCAGGTTGAGCAGGTTTAGACAACAGGAGGAGAAGCCTGGCTGAGGAGTTGTTTCTTCAGAGGTGATGGCAGGTCTTGAGGAACTTCCCAAATCATAAACTTCTACATTCGTTTGGGGAGTTCAGATCACAGCTTCTCTTCTTAGCATCTCTTTTCTGCCAAACTCCCTTCCTTAGTCACAGACTTTGTCCTTCTCCAAAAACCAGGTATGGGAGTGCTTAAGGTTGCTATGATGGTAATTCTGCCAGGATTTTGTAAGGAGGAGCCTTTCTAGCACCAATTAGTACTGGAAAAGTACTTAGTCCAATTATGGCAGTACTAAGTCATTATAACAATCTTCCAGAGTTCTGGGGGACGCATTTGGGGAGGAGGCAGCAAGCCCTCAGCTCTTCTGAAGGCATGCTGACACCTGAAGGAGGGGGCAGGGGGTTGCAACAGTGGACAGCTTGGTGCAAGGGGAAGCTGCCCCTTGAAGGGACTGGTGGTGCTCTGCAGGAACAGCTGTCTGGGACAGGAGAGCATGTAAGAGAGAGCATTGTGAGCCAAGTTTTAACCCCTTGAAGCTTTGGAGCCAAGCAAACTCACAATGCTGAGCAACCTCTTCACCAGATATCCAGGTTAGAAAGGGTGATGCATGAGATTTGGGCCTCATCCACTCAGCCTTCTCATCCTGGCTTCAAGACTGCCCACTTCTAGCTTGTTGAGATCATGCCCTGAGAAGGGATCGTGCACCTCGTCCTTGAGGAATACCAACCTCATGGAAAATGGTGCAGGTCTTTCCTGAGGTCAGTATTCCCAAAGTAAGCAAGAAGCAGGGCCTTTCTGCCTGTGGGGAGTGGGATCAGCTGCAGACCCTGCCTTCCATTTCTCTTTCACACTCAAGCAAGCCTCTTTGTTAGACCCAGTTCTTTTCATCTCCTTGTTCCTCAGAAGAACACAACATCCAGGAGGCCCAGGAGCATCATCAAGGAAGAGACTTAGTTCTGTTCTGAAGCTCCAGGCTTTTCTTGACGGGGTGGACAGTGTTTGTAGGATGTAGAGTTCTTGTGTTCAGGAGGAAAGCAAACATGGCCCATCCTTTGCAAGTCACATGAGAACAATTCCCTTCATTTCCATGTTCCTCAGGTGAAAAACAGCAATTAAAAAGTCCCTCCCTGTTGACCTCCCTTTCCAGGCTCATGTTTCCTGTCCTTTGCTTGTACAGGGAGCCTGCTGTCTGGGGAGCTGGCTTCCTCATATGTCTTCTGAAGCTGCCTCAGCTAGGTCAGCAGGCTCACACACCCTGAGCCCTCAGCACCGCTCAGGAAACAACATTAGCAATCAGTCAGCAGATGCCTACTTCTCAGTGACTGTTCCTCCTCTTTCATTCATCTCCTCTGCCTGTTTAATCCCCCTCAGTGAAATAATGTACCTGTACAGTAGTTCTTTCTTCATCACCATTTACTGGAGCATGTATCTGTTGCACCAACTAGATGACACCATCTCAAACTTTTGAGTCACCATTTAACCCTTGAATTCATAATTCAGCCCCTACACGTATTCGGCAACTCTGCTCCACAAGATCAAACCACCTTCGGATCTATTACATCCTTCAACTTTTTCTTAGACTCACAGGCACATGACTACTTTTCTTCCTTTTTTTTATCTGTTAACTCATACTCTTTATAATTGACTTCCCTTGCATTCACACACCCTGATTGCCACCACATGGGCCCACAGATACTGACCACCGCCCATGGTGGCCTTGGCCTACTGAAGCTTTTCCATAACACTGTTTAGAAAAATAGCTAAAGTGCAGACTATATTACACATGCTGCACACAGCATCCCTGTGAATGGCAAGGACCGTATGGTCAGTGCTGGCCAGTAGCCCCCAAGATAGCAAGTCCAGATTTTTCCCAGGCTTGCTCAGGCTCTTCTGTGCCAAGCAGGAGCTGTAATCTAGAGACTCGCTTTCAAGCCCAATCCCGCTGCCCACTTCCTCCTGACTAGGAGGTGCAGGTGGTGGACTGACAAACATCTGAGACAGACAACTTGGGAGGCTACATTGTTGCAAAAAGATGGATAGGCAGTACCTCGACTCGTTCCATCTCCATCCTGCACAAAAATCGCAGGACTGGACTTAGTCTGTAATAATAATAATAATAATAATAATAATACCCAATGGAAATAACATCAGGAGTCTGGATGAAGAAGTTCACTACAAATACCTGGGCATCCTTCAGGCTGACAACATCAAGTACACTGAATTCAAGAAGAAGGTTAGTAGTGAACACATCAGAAGAGTGAAGAAGATTGTAAAGTCCAAACTCAGTGGAAGAAATACCATCAAGGTGATTAACACTTGGCCAATTCCAGTCATTAGATATACAGCTGGAATAGTGGACTGGACTCAAGCTGAACTAGAAGCCCTGGATAGGAAGACCAGAAAAATAATGACAATGAATCATGCCCTTCATCCACACAGTGATGTTGACAGACTCTACTTACCAGGAAGCATAGGTGGGCGTGGAATGTTGCAAGTCTAGGGAAGATGGGCAGCGTATAAATTTAATAATAAGTAAATAAATAAATACAGTACACCAGACAGCTGAAGAAGAAAAAAGGCATTGGAAGAATGCCTGAAGGACAGTGAAGAAGGTGCACTGAAGCTAATGCACCACGAAGGCTTACTGAATACCAAAGAGACCAAACTGGCCTATAAGAAAGACCAAATGAAGAACAGAAAAGAGACGCGGCAAGGCAAAGTATTACGTGGACAGTACACAAAAAAACTAGCAGGCAAAGCAGATAACAAGAAGACCTGGCAATGGCTAAGAGCAGGAAAGTTGAAGAAAGAGACAGAGGGGCTCATTCTGGCTGCACAAGGCCAAGCCTTAAGAACAAATGCATACAAGGCCAGAATCGAGAAGGCAGCAACAGACAGCAAATGCCGCCTCTGCAAAGAAGCGAAGAAATGGGACCACCTAGTTAGCTGCTGCAAGAAGATCGCACAGACTGACTAAAAGAACAGCATGACAAAATAGCAACAATGGTGCATTGGGATATCCGCAAGAAATACCACTTGCCTGCAAGCAAGAACCGGTGGGACCACAACACAAAGTAATAGGAAGTGAAGAGGCTAAACTGGGACTTTAGAATTCAAACAGACAAGCACCTGCCACACAACACCCAGACTTAACAACTGTTGATAAGAAAGACAAAAAAGTCTGGATAGTGGACATTGCAACACCTGGAGACGGCAGAAGAGAAGAGAAAGACCTGGAGAAAGTCACAAGATACCAAGACCTGCAAATAGAAGTAGAACGACTGTGGCAAAAGAAAGCAAAGATAGTACCAATAGTAATCTGTGCTTTGCGTGCAATCCCAAAACATCTGGAGCACCACTTGAACACCATCGGCATTGACAAAATCACCATCAGTCAATTGCAAAAGGCAGCGTTACCTGGAGGAGCTTACATGATACTTTTAATACCGCCAAACAACATCTGCCTATCCCAGGTCCTTGGGAAGGACTCAATAGGTGGATAAAACTGCCAAATCCAGTCTAAACATCTGGCTGACTGTGCGACCAACCATAATAATAATAATATGCTGTCCGACTCCCAGCAACTCTGGGCGGTTTACAATTGTTAGAACATTTAAGAACGAAAATCAATGCAAGAAACAGAAAAATAGCACAAGACAGAACAATGGTTGCAAAGAAAACAAACCCGGAGGGGAACAAAAAAGAAGAAAGGGGCATCAATCGTCTTCTCCAAAGGCCTGGGCAAAGGTCTTCAGGCCCCTTCGAAACACCAGCAGGGTGGGAGCTCATCTCGGGGGAACCTCATTCCAGAGGGCAGGTGCTGCAACAGAGAAGGTGCGTTTCCAGGGTCCCGATAGGTGGCATTGTTTAATCAATGGAACTCGGAGTGTGCCAACCCTGCCAGGTCGGTGCAGCCTCAATGGGGCCCCCAACATGGCCTGGGTACCAATGTGCCAACAATGTCCTATGATGCACGTGGGCCCCAAGCCCCACATGATTTTACTTTATTTATTTGTGCAATTTATCTACCGCTTAAATCCTCAGGCTCTGGGTGGTTTTAGATTCCTGGAATTAAAAAATGACACGGAAAGCTGCAATGCTGCTGCACCCCGTGTTGCACTGATTTCCAGGGACTCCTCCGGGTGTTGGACAGGGCCTGAGACAATCCTGAAAATAAAAAAGGCTGCAGCTTGTTTGGAACCATGTCTGACTGTCCTCCTGTCAAGGGCCAACACTGGTCTGGGTGGTGGAGAGCAATTTCACCAGGTCGTCCTGAGGTGACCGGCTAGGCTGGGTCAGCCATTTTCTGACCGTGCCATTTACTCGCTCTCAAAATGCAAATGTGCTCCCTGGCCCCGGAGGACCACCTTCTGCTGAAACCTGGCATTCAAAGATGACTGAGGAATGGGAATGCCTCTGGTGGGTTTTCTTTTTCAGAAAGGGTGAGATCCTCCCTTAGTTTATATACCCACATTTGAAACTTGATGTCTATTGCTGTTGGTATCATATCTTCTGCTTCTTCAGCACAACTGGCCATTGACGGTATGCCTTTAGCATTGCGTTTTAGAATTACTGGTGTGAAAAACCCAGCTGTTAGAAACCTTTTAAATGCTATCAGTAAAATTGATCAACAATGTCTGAATGAAAGTTAAGAGCGATATTGGAATGTTTCCATAACAGAAGTTTAAATTGCAATGAATACAATTGTTGAATGACAAACAGGCCGCTGCCCAGCTGTGTTTGTAGCCCAAGCACTGAGCTGTTTGGAGACCGCACACTGCAAACAAGTGACGCTCCAAACCGCCTCCGTTTCCCAAGCACATTGTGGACTCTCCAGAACCCGGTGGCTGATTCACACCTCTCCCTAAGCCTGCCCAAGCTAAGGATATGGCACAAACGCTTCAGAAATAATTTTAATGAGGAGTCACAAAGCGAGCTGAGTCACAAGCAGGATGCATCCCCTTTCCTCTCTCTCTGGAGGCAACAAATGCCGGGTCCCCCTTCTGGGGTGATGGCCGTGCTGCTCGGGTAACTCCGCTCTTCAGCCTTGGGCCAAACCAGGAAGGGCCACAACATTTAATCACATAGAGAGCAGTCTGCAAACTAGCAGCTGAGAGTCGCTGTTTAGGGAAGCGCCTGACAAGGATGGCTGAGGGCTGGAAGTAGAGGGGTCCACATCAGCTGGAAATGACCCAGAAGTGCCTCTCTGACCTGCTCGCTGCTGCTTGCCCAACTCTGCCACCGATGGAACGGGGATGGCGCAGAACAGGTGTTGTGGCTGCTCTTGTGGCTTCATCTCCCTCATGGGCTACCAGTCAGATGAAGGCAATGCCATGGGAACGCGGCAGAAAAAGTGGTTGCCAGGGCAGGTTTCTACCATGGTTGGGTGAAAATGGGGAGAAGCTCCCAGAGCAAAGCTTCAGCATGGCCTGGAGGGGCATCCTCTGCTTAACCGCCATCACTCCCAGGCACATCTGAATGCCCTTCTACCGTGGGGGCGAGGAAAGGAAGGTTGGGCTGCTTGGGAAGCTGAAAGGGAGAGGTGGCATTGCTCTTAAACTCCCATGAGTGAACTGAAGGGAAATGGACTTGCTGATAGTGATATTGAAGGAGCCAGTGGAAACGATGCCTCCTTCGTTGGGTTGAGGTCCATACAATCTATAGATAAGAAGCATCACAGAGGGCCTGTAAGCATTTCCTGGCGCCTGTTACCGTGAAGAGGCTCTACATGGGGGTTGGCTTTGCAAAGCAAGAGGCTGTACTAGTGATCCTGTGCGTTCATGCTTAAGACCTAAAACGACCTTGTTAGACCAGTCCAAGGGTGCCGTGGTCCGCCTGCCTGTCCCACCTAAATGCCTGCTGCAGCCGTGCCATTTGCTTGGATAACATCTTGGAACTTCTCCCACCTGACCCAGCCAGGGTGACGGCTCCTCCTCCCCACTGCCGCTTATAATATGTAATCAGAGGGTGCCTCTCAGCTCCTGGGGGAGGGGCAGCTTTTGGACTGCATGGCCTTTTGAGTCCAACGCATGCGGGCCATGGAAACTGCATCCCCCAGCTGGCTGTACTTTCCTGGCCTCCTCCAAGGAAGCTGGGGTCAGCTGTGCGAATTCAGAAGGTCAGCCCCTGCCCCCAGGTTCAGCTTTGTCCAAGGAGTCTGACTCTTTGGTCAGGTTATTTGAGCCCCCGGAGGAGGAGGGCACCCTGTCCTTTCTCTGGCCCAAGTGGTCCTTGCGGGAGAGGGTGGCCACCGCCTTTCCCAGGAACCACCTCCTGGTATCTGACTGGCAAACCCAGGCAGGTCGTCTTGTGTAAGATTGCTGCAAGGCCTGTGGGAGAGCCAGGATGGCCTCACCCTGCCGCTCTACCAGCAGATTGCGAAAGTGGCACTGCTTCTTTCTTCCTGCCTCCAGTTTTCTGGGCCGCCTTCAGCTCCCTGCCCCCCCCCGCCAATTCTTTATACCGTCAAAGAGCCTTCCTTGTCATCCCCACCGCTTGGTTTCCCTGCCCTGTTCTCAGCCAGCTGAGCCTTTGAAGGCAATCCCTGCAGAGAACGGTGGCACTTAGGGCTGAATCACGTCCCCAAGGATTTCTCAAAATGGCCAGCACAGAGATGAGCACCCAGGTTACCTTTACTGCAGCTAGGAGGAAGTGTCTATGGGACATTCCCCTCTGTCCTGGGAGGAGTGGACCTTTTGTCCAGAAACTGCTCCGTGGCAGTCAGCTCCAGGCCATGCTTCTGCCAGGGAGGAAACCCACCCTGAGATCATTGCCTGTGCCGTCAGCATCTGGTTGAACTTGCTCGGCTCCTCTTTTTGCAGGCCACAGCAGAGTGCTCCTCTTGGTCCCCAGAGAGCTCCAGGGGCCCCTGCAAGCCTGCTGCTCCCCAGAGTTCAGAGGGGAAGGAGCCCAGAGCCGGGAGACCCTAGGGCAGCCCCGCTGCCTTCTCTGGCTGGGTGGCTGCTTAGCAGGAGAAGCAGAGCTGGGGAGAAGCCCCACGGAGGAGCAGGAGGAGGAGGAGGAGAGGAGCCCTGGCGGTTCTTGCCTGGCTAGCTCTTGCCTCAGGCAGCCCTGTCGTCCTCTGCCCCAATGGCCTCCCCTCCTGGGTGTGCTCCGTCTGGGAAGCGTCATCCCGAGGCAAGTCGCCCTGCCTCCTCCCAGGTGAACTCTGATGCGGGTTCTTCTCCCCGTGGCCCTGAGCCCTTTGTCTGCCCAAGGCTGGGCCTCCTTTCTCGAGGGGGCCCCCAGGAGCTCTCTTTCCCCTGGGCAGAAATAGGGATGTGCGTCTGAGTGGAACTCTGCACAGAAAGTCTTCAAGCGTTTCCTCTTTCTCCCACCCCGCACCTCTTCATGCCCTCACCCCGGAGCACGACTTTGGGGTGCACAGCTCTGCCTCTCATCAGGCTCTCAAGCACCTGAACCCCTGGAGTGACTGGAAATTAGGAAGACAAGAACCGGGGAAGAACCCACCTGAAACAACCAACAATCACAACAAGAACAAAACAGCTCTTAAAACCTGAAATACTGTTTACTCTTCAACACCCAGCTGGTGCCTGCCAGGCAGCCCACACTGAGAAAGGCTCTCAAGATGTCCCATGGGCTGGGTGGTGCCCTGCCCTGCCCATCAGCCCTCTCTGTCTGGACCTGGCGTTTGGGCGGTCTGTGCTGCAGGGGCCTGTCTGTGATTTACAGGCGTTGTATGGGGGGGCATGGGGGAGGAATCAGCAAATGCCAAGGGCTGCCCTTCTCGATGTTGTGGGGAGATGGCAGCTCGGTGGAGCTTGGGTTCCTTCTGCCCAGGCAGGGTCTCCTGCTTCCCACATGGGGCAGAATCTCAGCTGAGCAAACAGGGACCAGCAGAAGCCTTCACTTTGTCCCTTAATTCCTTGCCGGCAGCAAGGAAGGAGAGCCCCTTTCCCTGGGTGGGGGAGCCCGAGGCTGTTTCCCATGGGTCCTTGCCACATGTGCGGCTGCTGGCAGCTGGGGGTGGCCCTGGGGGAGCGGCCAGGCCAACCATGCCCTCCTTCCTGCTCAGGAAGGAGAAACTGGCCTCGAGATAAGACACCGCCCTTTCTGGCTTGGGCACATGGCCTGACCCATTGGTGAAAGTCGGGCACAGTCACCTCCTTCAAGATGGCAGCCTTTGCCCTTCATGTAGTGCAGCTGGTTGCCTCCAGAAGACACCTCTCCAGTCCATGACAAGTGCCATAGAGTGGGGTATTCACACAATACAGCTGACCATGTTACATTCAAAGTTTGGCTCCTTTCTGGTTTTGGCAGCTTAGCAGCCTTCTTGGTTGTGTGATAGTTCAGTACCTTGTGCAGACTCAGAAAATGGATTAACTCAGAGAGCAATGAATGGGAGGAATGTGGCTGTAAGACCTCACACCTGGCCAACTAGATCCAGAGGGCATTAAGCTGAATTCTGAATCCATTGGCAGCCCTGAGCAGAATTTATGTGGAAATCTGAGCCTTGAGCAGGTTACCAGTGGATGAAGCTTTCAGAGCTAATGGCTGTCTCTGGTAGAATAGATCTGTGGGAGGGGGATGAGCATCTGCAGGGGGACAAGGGGGCAGAGGATGATGGTGCAATGACAGATCTTGCAAAGGCCATGACCTGTGAACTTACATCAGATGTCCTGATGTAAATACATAACTGTGACATTTGCGAAGTTGCATCATTGTGCATGCGCTGTCCTTCTGAGTCTTTGTGGTTTGCCAAGGGTGCTGCTGTGGGTGTGTGTGGGAGTGATTCCTCATGAGAGGTGCAGCTCTTTTGACTGAGAGGGGAGGCAGTGAGCTTGAGGTGGCTCCTTTCAGTGCGGGGGGCAGGCAGAAATGGGTGGCCAACCCTGGTAGCTCCTGCAAGGCGCGTTAAAACAGCTGATCAGGGAGCTGTTGAGCACTGGGGGGGGCAGACTCCCTTCTTGCCTGCCCCCTCCCCAGCCATGACACTGTTGCTTGTCTCCACGACTGCAAACAAGATCTAAAGCCATAGCACCGATAGCTCTGCACAGGGGAGAAGCCCTTTTGGATGTGAGAGAAAGCGCCGTTTGCCCAAGAGCACCCTTTGGGAAGGCTGAACCCCACAGCAGCCTTGGCTGATGCAAGAATGAGCTCTGGCTGAGGGGAGGCACCTGCTGGGGTCCCGAAGGTGGTGCAAAATCCTTCCCTCCGGCCCAACCCAATTCCCCACGGAGGGATCAGAGAGGGACGCAGGCTGCTCCTTCAAGGACAAGTTTATTAAGCTGCTTTGGCCCTCCCTTCCCTTCTCCGCGGCTGCGTTAAGGCACTTGCTGTCTGCTGCGCACGAGCCGGCCTCTTCCCTCCCTCCGGCTTGTCGCTGGGCATCTTCCAGACTGCCCCAGGGCTTGGGGGCTGCTGCTGCTGCAGCTGCAGCTGCAGAAGATGGCCTTCCAGGGAGGGGGCAGGAAATCTCCCCCTTCTGAATGTAGCCGGCATTCGCAGGGCTTCCAGAGCAGGTGAAAGATAGCCGGCCAGGCGGCGGTCTTAAGGTCAGCCACTGCTACTCCCGCTCAGGAAGCTGGCCTCCCCCCCACGAGCCAGCTTAGATGCTTCCACCTCGGCTCCCCCCGCCCCGAGGTGCCCGGAGCTCTCCTGGACTGGCCGTGACGGTGCAGCTCAACAGCCAGGGAGGCTTCCCAGCTGAGAGAGAGGCAGCTCCTGTCCAGGGCTCACGGCCACGGCCTGGACGCTGCCACGCCCGAGGGCCCCGTCTGCCATCCTGAAGCATGGCAACAGCAGATGTCCCACCGGTCTGGCTCGGCCCCCACAGGGGCAGAGCGCGCAAAGTACCGAGTCTCTTGCGCAGAGAGCCGCTGTGCTGCTGGTGCGTGGCTCCGGCCTCCAGCCGTCTGCACGTCCCGGTGCTTTCCGCGGAGGCCGACAGCCTCACTGGGCCCTGACCTCCAGGGTGTCCGCCAGCTGCTCAGGAAAGGGACTGATGTGCTGCAGGGTGTTGTAGTTGGGCGGGGGAGTTTGGGGTGGCGGCAGCCGCATGGCTGTGTTGAAGGTGGGTGGGTCATCGTCATCTGGGGAGCAGACGGAGTTGTGGTACCCGTGATCTGCACTGCTTGGGGGGAGCCCATCGGCCCCTTCCTGGTCTTGCTCACCCGGCTGCCCCTTCCACCACCTCTTGGCCTTCTGCCACTGCTGGCGCAGGACGATGCAGAGCGTGTCGAGGAAGAAGACCTCCACAATCTCGATGACGCAGACCACCGAGCAACTCATCCACAGGCCCAGCTGGCCCCCAAAGTTAGACAGGAGGAGAACAATCTGGGATGGAGGGATGGGAGTGTCATGCCCCATGGCCACCGGAGGGGGGACCGCTGAGGTCCTGGCTGAGAAAGCAGGGACAAACGTGCCCCTAACTCTGTGAAGACGGTCCAGGTGGTGCCAAGACACCTGGTCCTGGTCCCACTTCCCACAGCTAGAAGATGCACATTGGTCAGAGGGAAGGGAGGCCAGTTTGAGGGGGGGCACCCCAGATTGCACTGCACTGGGCGCAATCCAAAAAGGATGCCCTCCCCTGCCCCATTTCAAGAAAGGCCAGCCGGGAGGGGTGGGGGTCTGGGCACCAGTTCTCCAAGGGATCCAGGTTCTGGGGGGAATTGGGTCCTACAAAACGCAGTGGCCCAGAACTTAGTCAAAGGGGAAACTTACATTGTTTGCTGGATTTTCGGTGATGAACCTCTCATTCAGATCTTTGTAGAACACCACAAGATTTGCCAGGTCTGTCCTGGGGAGGGAGGGAGGGAGGGAGGAAGATGAGGATTGGAGAACAGCACGAGGGCCAGCCACGAGGGGCCCGGCTACAGGAATGGCCCTTCCAGTGGCCAGCCTGAAGGTTGAAGGCTTCTGGTAGTTGGAGAGGCAGCAGAAAACTTACTTGTTTAACATCTTGTTGCTGTTTTTCCATTTGTCCCAAGACAGAACTTGGAGGATCCACTCCTTTCAAGGAGGAGGAGGAGGGGAGAGGAAGGGTTAACGTAATGTGTTTGCATGGATTCCCCATCCCCAGACTTTGTCATTCTCAATACCCCCTTTTTGTGTTGTCTGAACCCTTTCAGAGGCAGTGAGTGTACCCTTCCACCAGGAACTCCAAATTGGCCTCCTCATAATGTTCAACCCCCCGGGTATGGACAATGGAGCTGGGTAACAATCCCCCTCCCCATCTGTCCAGGGAGGCTCCAACCTAGATTTCCACTGGTTGCTTCCCCTCTGAAGAGAGGAAGCTGGAGGCTAGGAAGATGGTGACACAAGAACCCTTGTCCTCTGTACTTCTGGCAGAGAAGGGGGCCTGGCGTGGGTTCTGGGCAGGCACAAGCCCTCTTGATTGCACCCACTTGACCCTGGTTAAAAGCCAAGTGGGCTGGGCCCGGCAAGACCCGGTGCGCCAAATGAATCTCGAGCTGAGGCCAGCGCCCAGCAGGGATCCCTCAGCCGAGCAGAACTTGCCTCAGACACGCTGGAAGGCCACTGGGCCAGGCTGGTGGTGAGGGTCCACTCTTTCAACCTATGGAGAGAGACCGTGGGTGAGGAGCTGGGAGCAAGGACAGGAGGGGAAGCTCCAGATCCAGGGTGGCGCCCTCCACCCCATTTTTTATACATAAACTCCATCCATCTGGCTCAGAAGCAACTGTTTATGTTGGTAAGGATTCTCATCCTGACACGAAGGGGGATTTCTACTGCTGGATCAGGCCCTGCCTCAGGCATAAGCCCGGGGGCTCCACTGGATCTGAATATTCCAACCTAGAGTTGGAGGGGAAGGACGGCAGCCCAGTAGCCCTTCGGGCTTTGGCCTCGGAAGCATCGGACTGGGGCAACACCGTTGATCCCTGGGGGACCCCCGTGAGGCTGCCGATGAACATCGAAAGAGCTGTTGGCCTGAGCAAGGGCCACAAAGGGATAATGGGGGCTCTGCCTCTTCCCTAGGAGAGAACAGATGCAGCGGAGCCAGCTTTGTGCGCACGTGCCCGTGCGTGGAGGGCCCCGGGCCCCGGAGGCCTCCCGCAAGGACTTACCTACAAGCTTCCCTGCAGATTTGCTGGCAGCCCAGCTGCTCTTTCACAAACTGTTCGTGCAGCTTGTAGTAGCAGTACACTGCAGGGGAACAGGGAGGAGCGTGATGGGGGACGGAGTGCGGGAGGGGGCCTACACTTCACCAGGAGCCAGGAGGAGAAAGCATCTCGGAGGGAGAGACCTGGGGCAGCGCCAATTGTCCCTGCTGCCTCGGAGAAGGGCAGGGGTCTCTTGGGGCCTGCTTTCCAAATCTTGGGAGGGGAAGGAGAGGCAGATGGGGGCGGGCCAAGGGCAGCCCTTGGGAAGCAGGAAGAGCCTGTCCCGGCCGCCACTTTTGAGGGGCCTCGTGCCTGCTTGCAAGGGATCCACTAACCTCCCAAAGGGACTTACTCCAGTTGGGGAATCTCTTATAGTTGCAGAATTCGGCTCCGGCAGGCAGGGGCTGAGCGTACTGGGCACACCCGCAGGTTTTCACCATCGAATTCTGGAAGCAGGAATGCAGGCAGATCTGCACCGGGGGAATCAAATGCTGGTGAAACCACAGGGCAAGAGACCCGCACAGTGGCCTTCTTCCTCGTAATCCCTAGGAGCCGCGGGAGGGGGGCCCATGGGGGGCTTGAGGCACAGCCCGCTTCATCGCTTTGAGCGTCAGTGGGCTCTGCAGCTGCTGAAGCAGGTTGCAGTTACCCCTGGGCTGGCCATGGAGATCCCCAAAGAAGACAGCCTAAGTTTGCCGAATTGCCGCAAAGGGGTGGCGGCAGGGGACCTGCTGAATCTGGGCCCGCTCTGACATCTCCCCCTTCAAAGCTGGCCTGCATGGAAGGCCACAGGCCGGGTGGGTCAGGATGGGCTCACCTGCAGAGAGTAGCTTTTGTTGTAGAGGTTCTCCACAGGAACATCAGCTCCATCCTCCGTGCAATTGCTGTATGGCTGGCTGAGGCGATGAGACATGGTCTGCAGTGTGACAAAGAAGAGTTCTGTTGGGGAGATGACTGGGAGAGCCCAGGGAAGGGGGCTTTGGAGCCCCAAGGTGAACATCCCTTCTCCCAACTGATCCACTGCTCGAGGAAGGCCTCTTTCTGACCTGCAGAGGCAGAACAGACTGCACAAAAGATGCAGCTTTGTCACTTTGTTCAGCTTTGACCATGGCAGAGCAGGGCAAAGAATGTGCTGAGAACCTGCATTTCCCAAAGCGCCCATAGCCCCTGCTTCCTGGGCACAGAGACCTTGAGACAGTGGCACTCACAAAGTGCATTCCAATGGAGGTGGCTGTGGCTGTCTCAATCTCGGTGCCAATGTCCTCAATGAAGGGGTATTCATCTTGATCGTGGATCACAATCTTGGCTCCCGTGGATGTCACCAAGAAGGGGTTGTAGTCTGCTTCCTCTATGTACAGGATCACCTGCAGTCCTGGGCAGAGAAGAGGGAGCAACTCGAGGCCCTGCTGGCAGAAGGAGTAGGACCAAGCAGCCCTGGGGGCCCCCTGGCCAGGTTGGTGGGGCTGAGCTCCACAATATGGGAACACCTTGGCCTTCTCCCAGCATGTGAGGCTGCCTACAAAAAAAGTTACCCCCCCACCCAAATCTACCAGACATACAATCAAATTAAAGTTTTGATTGCTACCAATTGCTGCTATCTACTGATCATCCATATTTTTTCAGCCCAGATCTGTTAGCCTGTGATGAGACGCCATCAGCCGTTCAACCCCAAGGAGAAAGCTTCAGTCCAGGGCAAAGGTTCCACAGTGCTTCCTACTGCTACAGCAAAGTCAGGGGAAATACTCTGATTTCACCTACCCTCCCTGGATGGGCCCACTCAACCTGGACAAGGCAGTCTGATATTCAGGCCCTGAGCCACACAGGGCTTTAACAGTGACAACCAGCATCTTGAATGGCACCTGGAAGCTACCTGACAATCAGTGCAGCTTCCATAATAGCAGGGTTACATAAGTACCCGGCCTATTGCATGCTGTCCTGGCTGAAGCTTCTAAATGGTCTTCAAGGTCAGCCCCATGTAGAAGGAATTACAACAGTCCAAACGTGAGCTGATGAGGGCACAAGTGGTGATGCATAATGCCTTCTGATCCAGGAATGACAAGTAGCACACAAGATGTCATTTTGCAAAGGCTGTCCTGGACACAGTCTTTGCCTGCTGTTCAAGCAGGATCTGTGACCCCAGGAGGATCCTCAAGATGCAAGCCAGATCCATTCAGGGAATGCAACACCATCCAAAGCTAAAGATGGACTACCAGCCTCTTGAACCACAGTCTTGCTAGGATTCAGCCTCCTGTCCGGTATGGGTGAAAATACACAGTTGGGTATCTTCCACATAATGATGTCATCTCACTTGTCAATGGATGACTTTTCCCAGTGGCTTCATACAGAAGACACTCAGCAGGGAAGGGCCAAATTCCCTGTGAGGGCACCTCACAGAAGAGCAGTCTAGAGGCCCAATGCCAAGAATCTCATTAGGAAGCTGAGAGGTTGAAGTGGGTGTCCTTCAGATCTATGAATCACTCTCCTCAGTGGAGCAAGAGGAAAACATTGCTAGCAGTCATTATCTTGCATTCCCCAGGCTTGCCAGTGTTCAGATCCTGAAGATCCAGGACAGGGCAGAACCCCCCCTAGTGTGATAGATGGCAGTGCCCTGAGTGACCTCTTCCTCTTGGACTAAGTCAGCAGGAATATCAGTGTCCTGTGTAGATGTGTGCTGAGAATAACTCCTCTAAGAGCAATGGGTTGGATGGTAACAAACTCTTTCTAGAGAAAGGGACACTGATTTCATTACGAAACAAGCCAAGACAATAGTAGCCATCTACTGATCAGAGATAATGTTCTGCCACATGTTGAGGAACTCATGAAGTGAGAACCGAGGAAAAGAGCAGCTAAGCCTTGAATGTCAATGATCGTGCTTCCTATTCATTGAGCAAGTATTCCAGAGCTTTTTCTCCCAATCGGTAGTACTGTTGGGCTTCACTGAACCATCTCTTGTCATTGACTACAGCAGTCATGGACTGTGAACTACTGTCAGTCATATGAGGGAAGAACCTGCTGCTATTTTGAGCAGGGAATTGGATCACAGGTTCAAAAGATGTCTTTTGTCTCCAACAACAAACATTGTTAACAGGCCATAGAAACATGGCTAGTTACCCTCATGCATGGCTAAGCTGTTGCTGTTCACTTTAATTCATATGGAGTAATTTCAAGGTTTTGTACCTCTAGTCTCCACTAACTCACTCATTTGGAGGATCGGGCCAGTGAATGCCTTTGCAGCCTCTGCAGGAGACCCTGGGGTTTGGTTGCCAATGTTGGCATCAGGAGACAAAATGGAGGAGGAAGATTCAAGATTGGAAACTTGATTGTCAGTTTCTGAAGAAGAGGAACAGCAACAATGGAAGGAGCAGAGAGAGATGCGAGTATAAAATCTAGACAGGAACTGCTGGCTGCTGGGAATCCCAGGAAACTGATAGTGGAGATGCTCCTGGAAGACTTATAAAGTAAATGAAGCCGCTCAAAAACGCCTTGGGTGGCACAGTGTGAGGAAGGTGGAACCAAGGATGCAGCTTAGAACTAAAGATGCATTGCCAGATGACAAATAGGCCAAGTAGCTGGCAGGAGGCACCTGCAGCAGAGCAAGGATTTCGGACTGAAGGACCAGAACTCAAAAGGAGCATCAAGGCCCACCCTAGGAAAGCAACTGAGGTGAGCCTGGACCACAATTTCTCTGTTTTTCAGCATCATCTTTCAGAAGGGATGTTGTTAAATGGGCTTATATGAACAACAAATCCAGATGAGGAGTAGCTACTAGATATCAACAGTTAGGGAATGGTGGCAAGGTTACTTAGTTGTGGCAGTGATAATGGTGAGGAGGGAAACATGATTAGTAGGGTAATAACCAGGCAATCAGCACCCAGAAGTGGCGACCAGGCAAGCGATGGTCCCAAACAGAGGCAACAGACCTTGGGATGGATAGAGCCTCGGCCAGTCATGCAACCAATTCAAGGGGCTGACAGCTTGATGTGAAAAGGCTACTGGAACAACAACAGTCACAATCCTGATACGCAAAAGATCTTATAGGGGTAAGACAGATGTTTTTGTCATCCGATAAGGTGGTCGGTTTCCAGCGATGGAACTGCAGATAGTGTGTGTGGAGAAGCCACAGTTGCTCCAAAGGCTCAGGCTGGCTGTGGTCTCGGAGAAACAGGCTGAAGGGTCAAGTGGTGATGAGTCCAACAGAGGCCCAGTGGCCCTGCTACCGCTGGGGCTGTCCCAGCCTCCTGCGCCCGAGGAGCCGATCCTGCCGGTGAAGACGCTCCCATCGAGCCCGAGCAAATTCAGCCCCTGGGCTGCCAGGCGGAGCTGGCAGGGAGCGTGATGGAGGCTTCTGCTTGGGTGCCTCCTCTGGCAGGAGAGTGGGAAACACGAGTCCAATATCTCCCGACCTGCGTTCTGACAGAGAGGCTGCCTTTATAGGGCCCGGCTAGCCCAGGGCATTGGAGGCCACACTGTGCAAAAGCAGGACCTTAACTGCTCCTGGAAAGGCAATGTAAATAAAAAGGGGGGCGGGGGAGGACCTTGGAGCCCTTGGCTCGCAGAAGGCGGCTCTAAGCCAGAAAACACGGAGGTGCTGAAATAAGGAAAAACGCAAACAGGACAGAAGCCAAGCAGAAATTAACAGGGAAGCAAATCAGACAAGATACTAGTGCCAATCAAAGAATCTGGCTTGCTTTTCTCCTTCCCTCTAGTGATCAACCTCTCCGCAGCCCCTGCTTCCTGGAGGGAGTGACCTCTTACCATTTTCACTGCCTCCTGTGGACGTGCTCAGGATCTTCCCATCTCGCCCACTGTTGAAGGTGTAGCAATTTCCATGGAGGGGATGGTGGAAGGAAGTGAAGTTCCTGAGAGAGACCATCATAGGAAACGCTTTACTAGGAGTATTATGTACACTCCCTGCCAAACCAAAATAAGGTCTTTTAGAAACATCATGTTTCTACTTATTTGATGAACCAAAACAGGAATTCAGCTTTGCTATAGGGTTGCTGTCTCTCCTCCTGGAGAGTTGAGGCTAAAGGCTGAGAACTTAACTGGGTCAGTTACAAACACAACATGTCAAGCTCAGTCAGTTTTCTTCCGCCACTTAGTTGGTGGAGTAAATCTGGGTCATTGGGTCAGTTTCCCTGCTGAGGTCTTGAAGACGGGTTCAGCATCCAGGCTAAGCTTGCAGTGCGAATGTAGTCCCAGAGTCAGCGGGCCCTCCCCACTTAGGTGGCCAGTGACCAGCCTGCCCTTCCCCCTCTCTGCTGGGGGAATCCAGAGCTGGCCCACATGCCCGCTCTTGTTTCCCCTCTGCCCGGAGCCCAGCAGCCGACCTGGCATCACAGGAGTCCCCATCAAAGAAGCAACTCAGCAGCAGCTCCTCCGCTGAGTAGCTCATCCTCTCTTTCTCCTCCGCGTCAATCTGAGCCATGATGTTCATGTAGTGCAGCTTATACCACTCCTGGATGGCATTGACACCCGAACTGAATGTATAAACGGTGCAGTCACTCTTGTTGTTGGTGTCACACTGGAAGGAACACAACAGGCAGGGGGAAGGTCCGGAGAAGGAACGCCACAGCAGATCGGCATGCTTGGGAAAGCTGTGGCCCCTTTTGCAGCTGAGCTGTGGGCGTCCCTGAAGTGCCCCCTTGCGTCTTGAAGCCCCCTACCTCTCGCTCACGGCACCTCTGCAGAAGCGTGGCCTCAAATCAAACCCTCTCCCTCACCACAAGCCTTGCCACTAAGTCCAAATGCCATAACGGCACCCCTGGGGGAGTCTGGCCCTCCTCGAAGGAACAACTCACCAGCCGAAAGCCCACAACGTCCTGGGGACTTCTGACGTTGACTATGCTGGAGCTGCCTGAGATGATGCCAGCCCCAGTCCGTCGCCTGTACCCCGCGGAAATGTTAACAATGGACTGGGGATGGAGGTTGCCCAGTTTCACCAGGGGAAACTGCCTGAGAAACTTGCTCTTCTTAGGGCTCTGACCGCCAGCATCACGGCGTTCCCGTGGCTTGCCTTCTGCTCCCGTGAAGTTATATAAGGTCTCCAGGGCCACCATGGTCTCCTTGTCCAGTTCTGTTAGGTGCTCTTTTATGGCACTGTACCTGCAACAGGAAAAGGAGCTGGAGGAAAAGTTCAGTGGCAAGCAGATGTCCGCCCCCCTTTGTCTTCCACCTGTCCTCCAGTCCTTGTCCGTGCATATCTGTCACCTGCTAAAAACTCCTGCCAAGCCCTCAGCACCTACTTGTAAGGGTTGATGTTGCAGATGGTCACAGCTGGGAAAGGGAGCTTCTGGAACTGCACCGTGACTGAGACAGAGGCCACGTAGTAGTTCATGACCAGTTGGGCGCAGTACCACAGGATCAGCCCTACGGCCGTCAATGTCAGCAGGATCCAGAGGAACCGGCGCAGACGTCCCCGAGACACAACGATGCGTCGGCAGCCATGGGTGTTGGTGTTCATGCAGTACCAGTGCATCAACTCCTTCAGGGTGGGGGCCTGAGGCCCAGTCACAGGCAGTGTCTTCTTGATCTTGGCCTTGATCTTCTCTGTAGGAGCCATGTTGGTGGTCACTGCTCTGAGGAGGACAAAGGAAAATGAAGGGGAAGGTTATCAAGAGTGTCTGTGGCTCCGTGGCAGCTCCCCTTGGATGATTCCATCAATCTTTGTCTCCTCTCCCCCCCCCCCCCCGCTCTAATCTCTTCCAGTTTCTGTCCAGGCTTCCCAACTGGCTTCAGAAGAGGGAGGGGTCCAAGTGCAGGGAAATCTCTTTCCCTCCAACTGGATGATAGGGGGCTGCTGCTGCTTGGAGGGTCCTGGACTCCCCGGCTCAGCCTCACCTAGCTCCAAGGTGCATTTCTGGTTTTGGGGTGAAAGGGAGGAGGAGGGGGAGGGGGAGGGGGAGGGGAGGAGGAAGGGAAGGGCACCAAGGAAAGGGAGGGCAAAATGCAGCGGATTAAAGGCGCTTGGCTGCCTCAGTTGGAGCAACGAAGGCAAGCCCTAGTCGTGGGCTCCGGGCCCTCCCCTGTTCTTCCGGAAGAGCCGGTGGCCCTCCGCAGTGAAGGCGGAGAAGCTCGGAGGCGCAAGAAGTTCGCGAGCGCCCTTCCACCTTTCTGGCCAAGGATCAACCAGCCAAAACAGCGGTGTGCTGCGCTGCGCCAGGGCAATACTGGTCCGGACCTCTACTCAGGAGCAAGTGGCCCCGCTCTTCCCCGGAAGAGGGTTGCTTCCCGCGCGCCCAGGACTGGGCAGCTTAACGCGACCGGTCGCTTCTTCCGACGGGGCAGCGGGGCTTCGCGGACGAGGACGAAAGCGCAGCAACAGAACAACAGAGGCTACGCAGAAGCCCGGTCAGCCCGCGACACCGTCGAGGGAAGGAGGGGGCAGGCGAGAGCTCGTCTTCTCTGTCCCAAGGCAGAGACCGCGCTGGAGGCGGCGCAGCGCCGGCCACGCCGCGGGGCCCTCGCCGGCCGTCGAGGAAAGGGCCGGAGGCGAACGGCTGGGAGAAGGCTCTTCCCACGGAACGCGCCGCAGCGGGACTCCCCGGTGCCCCCGGGACGCCTGCTCGCCCCCCAGCACGACACGAGCGCGCCGACGACCACAGCGTCTCACCTGAGAGGCGGCCGTGCCTGGAGCCTCCGGAGCAATCCGCGCTGTGCCTGCCGCCGCCGGCCCGCCCCACCTCTCTTGGCTCGGGCGGCGCCCCCGCCCAGCCCGTGTGGGTGCCCCGCCGGCCACGCTGCCTCCTGGGCACCGGCTGTCCTGAGGCGGCCCCTGTCGGCGGCGGGTGGTGCAGCAGCCGGTGCCACCCGGCCCCGCGCTGGGCGCCTGACTCCTGCCCGACGGCGCTTCAGGGGCTCTGGAGGTGCCTGCAGCCGTGCGCAGCCCTGGGGCGCGGTGCAGGCAGCCGGCCTGGCCCTTGGCAGCGAGGCCAACAGGAGTCAGCCCCAGACAGCTGCCGGGAGGGCTGAGGCAGTTCTGGGCTGCAAGGCTTGGGGACCTGCTGGTTTGGGATGGACGGAAGAGAAGGGGATGGACAACCACCTCTCATGGATGGCTTTCCTGCACATGGCAGAGGGTTGGACTAAAAGGTCTGTGGGGTCCTTTCTGACTCCGCAATTCTGTGATTCTGTAAACCCAGCCCGTGGCGGTGATTTGACAGTCGTGTTAAACAGAGCAGGGCTTCATGGAATATGTGTACTTAACCTGCCGTCCTTCACTCTGCAGGAGTGACCTAGGAGTAAATTGGTTTCTCCTGGTATCAACAGGACACCAGTTTTATGCATCAAACCAAACAAACATTGCCTTTGGTCCTGATCCTGATTGCCACAGCTTGCCCAGTCTATTCAGAGCTCCTAACAGCAGATAGTGCCACTTTAGAGGGCTCTGTGCTTCCTTGCAGCCATCCTTTGGGTTGGTGGTTGAAATGTGTATTTCAGCGTTCCTCAACCTCAGCAACTTGAAGATGGGTGGACTTCAACTCCCAGAATTCCCCAGTCCACCCATCTTTAAGTTGCTGAGGTTGAGAAACACTGGTGTATTTAGTGGAAATCAAACATGCCAGGAAAGGAAGGGTGCTTGTCCAGTATTGCTTTGGGCGAAGCTCGGTCCTCTTCTCAACAAATATATCCTCCTTAGAGGGGACCCAGTTCATAAAGTTAAGTCAGGTCTGTAAAACAAAGCAGCATCAAGACTTTCACCAAGGGGGTGTTTCTCATAGCCCAGCAAGGAAAGGTTATTTTGCCTATGGCTTTCCTTAACAAGAATTGCACCTCTTAATATAGAGTGAATTATACTGTAGTATTCTGACATTCAAACCTTCATGTTAGATGTTAGTAATGTATGTTACTCGTGTTATGCACAAGGGATCAGATTCTTCAAATTCCAGACGGGGAGTGTTCTGCCCCACGTGCCTATGTCACCCTTGCCCTTTCAGGTGATCTTCCTATGCTACTAGCATCGATTACCCCATTTTTAACAGCGATGTCCTTCCTTACATCCACTGAAACCTTAAAATCCTTTGGTGCTTAGCCAGGCTGGCGTGCCACCTGATCCAAAGGGGCCCCAGAGTTTCCTGCAGGGACCAGCCTTCCCAGGAGAGGGGATTGTTAGGCATCAGCAGCCTGTGGGGGGGAGCACTGAAAATGAGACTTCTTTTTCCCTCCCCCCCCCCCCCGCATTTCCCCTGGCAGTGGGTCTTTTCGGGCCACCAGCCCCAGTGGCGCTTGCAAGGCTGCTGTGCTGTGACACAGATGCCCCCGGGGCTTGTTCTTGGTAGGAAACAACTAACTCCTTTGGGACTATAAGAAATCCTTGAATGGCAAAGTTAAGCTGCTGGTTCAGTGGGAATCTAATACTTTCTCACAAGAGAAGAAAAATGTACAACCTTCTAAAGATACCATAGAAAGCATTAGAAAACAGAGCAGGAAAAGAAAAGATTTCTTTACAAATACCTATTATATTTGTTTTATTTGTTAAAGATTTGTCCTTGGGCTCTGAGGAGCTGTGCTAACTCGTGAAAAGTGACTACAGAATTTTGATTATATTCAATAATTATGGCAGCAGTGATTATATAGACTTGCGTGTGTGTGTGTGTGAGTGCACGCACGTGCCTTCAAGTGAGTGTTGATTCCTAGTGACTGGCTGGATGAGCGCCTGCAGTTTTCTTGGCAAGAATTTCAGAAGTGGTTTTCCATCACTGCCTTCTTTCTAGGGCTGAGAGAGAGTAACCGGCCCATAGACTTTTACCTTTCTCTAAAAGTATGCCTCTGGGATATATGTTTAATAAATAAATAACTAAGACTTCCCAATCAAACAATCCTCAGCCAAGGACTGCTGTCCTACGAACAAGAGGGACTGGAATGCTGCAAGGAAGACAGCTTATTCAGGGAAAAAATGCTGTACGTTTCTGATGTAAAAGTCAACTGGGAAAATCTTTAACAGCTGAAAAGTAAAGATGGTTGTTTTAAACATTTTGAAAAGGAGGAAAAGTGACTAAAGGCACAATATGGCTGCTACCATGAGGAGGAGGGCTGAAGGTCAGAAGGAGTCCCGGTGCATAAGGCG